>OX401909.1:10435833-11167500 GCA_947859195.1 Drymonia ruficornis
TTCCCTATGAAACAACGCTTGACAATTTGCGCGGGTGAAGGGGTGTTAGATTCCGCCTACTTCTCTATTTTCTATCTACCGGTCAATAGCAAAACTAGTCGCTTCGTTCTATGTCGATGTTACTAAAATACGTAGTTTAACTTTTTCACACTAAATGTAGGATGGTAAAGACACGTACTACTACCAAATATAATTCTACTCGACACTAGTGTCGAGTAGAATTATATTTGGGATGCGAACGTTGGCAAGACGTGTGCACAGGACGAACGCTGACAGCACACTGACTTAAGCCACGCCTACTGTGATGACATCAGCGGCCTAGTTGAGCCCTGCGACCGGGTTGCTTAGACCCAGTCCTCTTAATATTAGGTTCATGGTATTACCACACTAATCGATCGTTCGCCGATCGATGCTATCGATCGAACGACAATCGATCGATTGGTCTGGTAACACCCTAAAGCAGCGGCAAAGGTCATCAGTCGGTCCTCGATCAGTCCTTTAACAAGTCGTTAACAGGTCCCGGGGCGTTACTTCCCGCTGGACTTGGACTACGGCGATGAAAGCGGACAAATCGCAGACCTCGAGGTTGACAAGACTTGCGACTTGCCCGAGCCCGTCCAGAAACTCATCATCAGGATATTCGACGTCAACACCATGAAGCAAACGCTCCTCGAATTTGAAGTAAGTTATGAGTAGTACGTTTTTATTCGTAGGCCCGTATTAATAAATGCATCTCAAATTAGAGATCGATCTTAAGATGCAATTTTGACGTTTAATGTATGGAAGATCTGTCAAAAACAGCATCTCAAGTTCAAACTCAATCTTGAGATCGATTTATTAATACGGGCCGTAGAGTCTTGAGTTTTGAGGCGCCCATAGCCAGTTGCAATCACTGATCGGTAAACGATCAGAGGTTAAGTAATGCAAGGTTAAGGGCAAGGTCAGGCAGAGATGGGTGACCATTAGTGGCATTTGAACTAAGCGTCTGCGTGCTTCGGAGGGCAAGTAAAAAGTCGGTCCCGGTTGTTGTCGTCTAGGCAGCAGTCGTTAAGCCTTGTCAGAGGCCTTCGGGCGGCTTGAATAACTCTGACACCAGGTTGGCCACTAAACCATACGATAAGAAAAAGAAGATTATCCACCAAATTAATAGAGATTTTTTGTCAATTGAGTCAATTGCCTGCAGCTCTTATACGGGCTGGCTCACCACCCTAAAAATTGGCGTAAAGCAGCTATTACAGCTGCGTTTCGTACGATGAGTGTGTACAAGGGTGAGTAAAAGAGATAGTTCAGTATGCAGGAGTCTGAAACTACAATAGATAGATTTTTTTTTTCTAAAGAACCATGGGGTCGATTTTAGAGTTGAAAAAAACTGAATTCAAAGATTATCAATAAATAATTTGTGCAGTTATGTTATTGCGATAATTGATTGTGTTTATTAAATTATAACTAATCGTAAGCTAATGTTAATTTATTTCTAGCTCGACACAGAAAAAATGCCTCTGGGTAAACTGTCAAAGAAACAGATCAAGTCCGGGTACAAGGTGTTGTCGGAACTACTCAAGTACATCGAGGCGGGGACCGCCAACCAGAGTAGAATTATAGACGCTACCAATAGGTACGTTAATACTTCTTTATTTTTTTGAGAGCCCAGTCTATACGTTTAGGGCCCGGCCGAAGTAAGGGCCGGCGCCCATTAGCGCGTTGCGTTGCGTCGTCGCAAGATTTTGTACTGGCGCATCACCTTCCCCCGCTTCGACCCTTTGATCCGTTGCGACGACGCAGCGCAGCGCACTAGTGGAGCCGCGCTCCTAGACTTGAGAATCGACACGTTGAAATAAACAAAAGTCGACCGATGCACGTGTCGATCGTCAATTGGTGCGTCCAGATGCCTCGCATGCCTCGCGCGAGCACTCATATTATGACTTTGTGTTTATGCGTTCCGACGTCAAAACTGAGTGCTCGGGTGCGGCGTCCGCCTGATATAGACCCAGCCAATAACATACATAGATAAAAAACAGGCCAAGTGCGTGTCGGACTCACACATGAAGGGTTCTGTACCACCGTAGAATAAAAATGTCAAGTTTCTTGTATGGGGACCCCCTTTATTTTTAAATTTTATTTTATTTTTAGTATTTGTTGTTGTAGCGGCAACAGAAATACACATTCTGTGAAAATTTCAAGTCTCTAACTATTACGGTTCGTAAGATACAGCCCGTAAGATACAGCCAGCGTAGGCTTAGTAATGGGGTCCCGTTGGCACCCTTTGGGTACGGAATCCTAGAAAACATAGGTTGAATTGAGAACCTCCTCCTTTTTTATCGATTAAAAATAGACAAATAAACCTACATAATCCTACTGCTAGGCAGAAGTCTAAGTCCTGGAATGACACCAGGTTTATTTTCCAGATTTTTCACACTAATACCTCACGACTTCGGTGTGAATAACGCTCCAGTGTTGAACGATGTTGAAGTGATAAAATCCAAAACAGCAATGTTGGACAACTTGCTCGAGATAGAAATAGCCTACAGCTTGTTGAAGAGTGGTATGATATACTATTCCTTACACTTGATTGTTTATCTAACTACAAAAGTGAGAATGATCCCCAGGGAATAACACAAATTTGTATTTGCTAATGACATATAATGAGACTAACGGCCGAATACTCAAAGGTTACTTAAATATTTAGCAGTTTGAGACGTCGTTAACTGTCATTTTTTGTGTGGCGCGTAAAAGTTAAGCGGCTCTCAAATTTAAGTTGCGTACGAGTATTCGGTCGTTAATGATCTAATGAAAACTTAACTGCATGTTAAGGGCGATGTCTGGGCTCACCCAACGTGTCTTGGCAGACGTGTCTCTTGGTAATTTGCTATTGGTGAAAATTATAAATCTGTTCTGGAATACTGACCGCGTACCAGAAGATACAGCGTGTGAAGGCCAACACAAGGTGGTCCATCAACCTGGTGAAGATCCACGGAAAACCGTGAGTTGCGAGCAGCACAGGACTCGTTGTTGCAGAAAACCAATGTCTAGCTGTGGACGTCTTTTAAGGCGAAATGATGGCGACAAGTCTGTGCTAATATCTGCAATATCTCCACAGTCCTCGATTAGCCCGTCAATGTGATGTATGTATTTTAATAATGTGGTTTTATTAATTCTAGAATCCAATGAACCTAGTCCCATATCGGCCCACTACTTGAAGCTGAAGGCGGACATCGCCCCGCTACCGAGGGAGTCGCCCGAGTACGCACTCATCCAGGAGTACATAAAGAACACGCATGCTGCCACACATTCCAGTTACTCGTTGGAAATTGAACATGTTAGTGCGCCCTTCACATACGGGACTAAACCCGCCGCTTTTATAATGTTTTAAATTCCATGTAACTTAGATAAAGCTAACTGGTCCTTGCCATCGGTAGGTGTTCAAAGTGGTGCGCTCCGGAGAAGACAAGAGGTACAGGCCGTTTAAGAAGCTGCACAACAGACGACTATTGTGGCACGGATCGCGCGTCACCAATTTCGCCGGTATCATTTCACAAGGTAAGTTGAATTAAGAAATACATGAACAGCAAAACGAACAGAGTAGCTGCAATACATTGATCAAAAATAGTTTTGGGTAAATAATGTACAATATTGGTCAGAGTTTCTGAAATTCTAATAAAAAGCAGACACTGGAAGACCCGGAAAAGCACACATACAGCCTACTTCGTCGCGTTCAGCGCTAGCATAACACGGGTTGTTGTAAGAATTTCGACTTCACAACAGTTCTTCGAGCACAGTTTTGGGAAAATAGGGTGTATTGATTGTGTCGTTCCCCGCAGGTCTCCGCATCGCGCCGCCCGAGGCGCCGGTGACGGGCTACATGTTCGGCAAGGGCGTGTACTTCGCGGACATGGTGTCCAAGTCCGCCAACTACTGCTGCACCAGCGTGCGCGCGCCCGTCGGACTCATGCTGCTCTGCGAGGTCGCACTAGGAAACATGTAAGTCTGGACAATTTATTGAAAGCGATGAGTGAAGAAGATTGGATGTGATAACCTTACGTCACAAGGCCATGTGACGCGTGCGAACTAACATGCTCGTTCAGGGGAGCGCGCCATAACCAAAAACTTTGTTTTGGATGGTGCGTGACCGAGCCGCCTTAATTTTTATATTATAATGTTTGCAACAACCCAAGACCACAGAGAACCAAAAAAATATCAGGTACAGTGACATTTTGAAAAACGACAATGAACCGCACCAACTGAAATTTCTCAAAAGTAAATTTCATAAAAAGTTTGTAGTATACACGTGAAACATAAATTAGTAAGCAGCGATCAGTGAGTTCACTGCAATGGATGTTCACTGCATCAGTAGCGTGAATGTTACATCAAATATTGTGTATAGTGTAAGGGGGCGACCCCACCGCGGCCACCCCACGCTTCGCACGCTGCGCACGAAATGACGTCAATGATGATAATTTTGCTCGACAATGACGTCAATGACGTAATTTCGTGCGTAGCCTCTCTCCGTGCGCCGCGGTGGGGTCGCCCCCCTATGGTTTACCTAAAATATGGAGTGGTACTGTGCAGGAAAGAGTGCTACAAGGCGGAGGACGTGAAGCTGCTGCCGAACACGCACTCGGCGTGGGGCGTGGGCCGCACGCAGCCGCACCCGGCGCAGGCCCGCGTGCTGGACGACGGCACGCTCGTGCCGCTCGGCAAGCCGCACACTACCGACGTCGCCACCACGCTGCTCTACAACGAGTATCCTTTACTACACACGCATCATATACATATCATACATAATACACTTCTCATCAAAAAATCGAAACAGTACTGCAAGTACTATTCAGGCATTTTAAATTTTATAAATTATTTATTTATTATTTATTTTATAAAATTATTTATATCATTAATAAAATACGCCAATAAATAGCTGGCAGTTTAGTCTACACAATGGTGTACCACAATTCGAAATTTGAATTTTAAAATTTTCATCCTTAAAATGAATGTAATGTTGTCATGGATGTATTAACTCAGGATGCGCATCGCATGATCTTCCCCTCTAGCTTTTTTTTATAGGTACTAGACCAAAAATCTCTGACACGTATATAAAAACTGTTTTCGAAATCGATTTGATCAGAGTAAGTATCGTTTTCGCGGTGTAAGGTGCTCCGTGAAAAATGCCGAATTGTCCCATTAAACATGTGCAAAGAAATTACAAAAAATAGTAATATACAAAAAGATGGGGTAACATTTCATATGTAAGTATTTTTGATGTAATTAATGCAATTTTTCTATTAAATTCATTAAAATATTAAATGTCATAAGAATCGAAAACATTATCGATACAATTAATCGAGTACGAATTAATCGAATAGTCTACTGTGACCATAGACGAATCTTTTCTACCCTGGCAACTGTATTTTTTATTTGTCAAATAATTGTCAAGTATTTGAACTTTGTAAACAAACGGATAAATACTGAATTACGCGGTGATAAACCAGTCGCAGGACGTTAAAAACGATTTACAATGAATAAATCATTAGTAATTCAACAAGAGAGGTGATTCACAAAGTTTACAGGCGGTGTCTCGCGGAATTTGAGGTGCAAAATATTTTGTCAGAACTCGACCATGTTTACCAAAGAACCGCTGATATTATAGGTATATAAGCAGTTTATTTTACAGTTTTTAAGTTAAATAATGTGTTTATTGTATACAAAGGCAGGCTCAAAGCTTCAGTTTACAGGTTTTTCAGTAAATATACATTGATCGCTTAGAGGTACATTCGATTGAACACACTTGATACTTGGTATTATTTTTATGTGTTGCTTTCATCTCGACCAATACATAAACTAAGGTTGCTTTATTTTTCTATGTTTGCTTGTCAGTTAACATCGTTACTTAATTACTAAATAAACAAATAATCTTAAAGCATTAAAGAAATTATCTTTTATTGAATTATTTTATTTTTCAGGTACCGTTAGAAGAATAGTCGAAAATTGCTCTTTACGATGACATTAATCGATTAATAATAAATCTTCAAGATGACAGCAATGCTGTGGAGACTGATGATGATGAGTTGATGAGGCAGCGGCAGGCCCACGCCAATATATGGATTTATCAGGAGTGGAATATTTAGACCAAGATTAAAATAAAAAAATAATTAAAAAACGCAGTAGCTATGATATGTTTGTTTTATTTTCCTAAAATACAAAAAAAAATAACTAACTCATGTTGAAACAAAAACACCCACTATCGAAACAATTCAGATAAATACGATCTCGATAAATTCTTGATCTTGATAAACGGAATCGAACCTGACACTGCTCCGGGTCCATATGACCCAGAAGCAGGTAGCGTCTGCTACTGAGGCGATGAATCACATATGGCATAAATATATGTATAACAAATATTATCTTATTGACCAACATCAAAGAAAACTTAAAAGTGCTTGCGCTTGCATTATGAATAATAAATAATATGGAAAATAATAAATCAAGTATCAAAATTATTCAGTCGTATTAGTCAGTGTTGCAAGAATTAATCTCGACATATATACTTTTTGATTTGAACAGTGTTGTAGTAGTGTTTATTTATGATTGCAGACCGGTATCGATAAAAATATAATATATATAGTGTATAATAAACCTTGGGAGAGGCCTATGTCCAACAGTGGACGTCTTTTGGCTGAAATGATGATGATGATGACATTTGTATAATAATACCTATTACGTTTATACGTACCTACCTAACAAAAGATATCAGCCAGGCCAGTGGCAGCAGATGGCGCTGGTCGAGTGGGAGTGGGGGGGGATGAAACAGCTTATTTGGGAACATTAGGTACTTATTTTTTAGATAATCTCATTTTCAAGGAACTGAATTGGGATGTACCCGGAATCATCTTGTTTCCGTTGAATATTTACGCCTCGTGAGTTACTCATTATTTCTTGTTCAGCTGTTTCAGTAGAGATAATTCAGTATAATTCAGTAGATTATAATGACAGCTATAAATGTAATAATGAGTATATGAAACTATCGATATAGCTAATTAGAAATATCGATAGTGGTATTCATCCTATTACACCGATGGTCCTACGGTAGTAAAATTTTGTATGTTGACGTATTAAATCTTTTAGTGTGCGTAAAATATACTAGTGTTGCACATTTCTTTACGTGTGCGTTTATAATGACACAAAATGTTTTGAGTAAGTGTGCGTCAATTTTAATGTAGTGGTTACCTCCCCTCCCCCAAGAATTGACAGAACATTTTGTTCGTTGAATTATGCGTGTTGCGAGTCCATTTTGTTACTTTGTTCAAGAATGTTGTAGGTGTCTCGATTTTTTTGATGAGAAGTGTAATACATAGCTTCTACTGAGGAGGGCGTAGACTAGTTGGTAAGACGCCCGATACATCGGCGCGTTAAGCCACGTTCGGCTCGGTTGGGATGGGTGTCCGAATCATAACATCTGACCTCCTCCGTGCTTCGGAGGGCACATTAAGCTGGCGGTCCCGGGTGTCATTTGAAGATCTTTGACGTCAGAAGCCTGAAAAATCTGACAAAAATAGTCTAACCCTTAGGTTGCCGATAGTCCCACTAGTTGGGTCTCGGCACAGAGTAAAGACTAAAGAAAGAGGTGCCCTTATTAGATATGTGTATAAAAAAAACCTGGTCATTGTTTTTTCATTTTCATTGTTCTATCTACCGGTAAATAGTTGAACTACTCGCTTCGTTTTATGTCGATGTTAGTACTAGGCCGACCACTCGGCCGACTTGCTTAGGGCCAGTCCCCTTAGTAATTGGTCCATGGGTCTCGGTGGGCAGATGGCAATCGCTCCGTGTAAATATCGGTGAGCAGCCAAATCAGGGTAGACTGAAAGCCGACCCCTCATAATGGGATAAGGCTTGGAAGAAGAATACATAGCTACTACATGTGCAAAGTAAATGTACACACTAAATGCCGAGCACATGTGGGCGAGCGGGATAGCTTATTATTTCCATTTATTTTCAAAATTATTTCCACTGATTATACTATGTGGGTAGGCCCCCCACAAGGTAGGCCGACGACCTAGTGAAGGTGGACAATGAACAGTGGACGTCTTTTGGCTGAAATGATGATGATGATGACGTGCAAAGTTGCGAATGCGCTGAAAATAACTAATAACCAATAGGTAGCGTTTTCTTTTGCGCCGCTCATGCGTGACTAATGCTGACTTTAATAGCCAAAACCATAGAATTAATAAATACTGACGTGCTAAAACGTAACCGATAACGCAAGTTTAAACTTCCTTGTTTCATCAATTATTTCTTTAGCACTTTTCCAGATTTATCGTTTACGACGTCGGTCAAGTCAACGTGAGGTACTTGCTCCAGCTAAAATTCAAACACAACTACTAATCTTAAGTTGATTAATTATTTTTAATTGTTCCAAATATTGATCTGTTATGTAACGTCTTCTATCATATGTTAGCTGGCTACCTATATCGTGTTAAGCCTTGTGTTAAGCAGAGAGTACTGCTGATTTAAAAAAAAATTGTTGGATTATAATGTGAGCGAAGATTTTGTGGACTTGGATCTGAAGTTCCCTGCAACGTTGAATTATAATGTTCTTTTAATTGTTTAATGGTTACTGTATTGATTATTTTTATAATTTCAATAAACATTATTGATATAACATTCGTTCGTATTTTTGGTGCCTAATTAACTCAACGTGTCAGAAATTAATAATCCGCGGTAAGCGAAAATAATAATAATGATTTGTCGGTATTTAAAATCGGAATAATCGACTAAACTCTGAAATTTTATCTGTAGCACTTTTTAGGATTCTGACGGCTGCTGAATGTCAATGTCATTCAATCAACTGACTTGTCTGTCAAAAACGTATATGTCAATCTTATCATTTCATTCCGCGATGTGAATTTGTAAATTTAAATAAACACAGTTTTGTGATTGTCCTTTCAGTGTTAATTTGTTCAATTTATATTTATGGACTTATAAATTATCCAAGAATTAATAATATTGTAGTTTATTGGTGCTACGTTAAGATTATCTGTTGAAAATGGAGTCGGATATCATCAATTGGAGTAACAAAGAAGTTTTAGATTTATTACAAAAAGAAAAGACATCTAGTTTGGTGATAGATATCTGTAAATCTCACGATATCGATGGACAATGTTTACTCTCCTTCCTTGATCGAGATTTTTATGATTTCCCTTTTGATAAGTTGAAATTGGGTGAAAGGAAAAGGTTCATATTGGTGGTGAAAAAATTACAGAAAAACAATCGCTCGGCTATGTTTGAGCTCGGGCTGTGTGACGACGCCTCGAGCAACCCTTCCACGAACATAAACTTCCTCGGAACCAACTTGTCGCACTTGAGCTACAATCTTCACAACAAAAGGCCAAGTGAGATTTACACGAGGAATGCAGAGTGCGTATCTAGCCACACGCCGGACATGAAAGCTTCCAGATTGAGGCCCGAAATTTGGAAAACTGCTATCGCCTTAGGTATGAAATTGTAACAGAAATTGTATCACTATACTGTTCTATAAAACGTGTATAGAAGCCAGCTTCTGTCTAGATAAACACTGCATCAATTTTTAGTCTTCATATGAAACTTCAATCACATCAATCGTACACAAAATACCTGTATTATGTCTAATAAGTTGATAGTATTTCTACTTGATATAAAGGTAGCATTTTAGGATTTAGGCCAATGAATCTATGTACATATATTAGCATTAGAAACAAGTTCTATTTATTGTCTTTATCTTGAGTGATTGCCTGACTTGAACAATGGTAGAGCAAGTCTTGTCAATGACATGTTGAATTCATTACTTATTTATTGGTAAATAAAAAAGTAATTTTGTTAATGGCAAGGGTACACCATAAGAATGAGCCCTATCTGAGTAGCATATGTGCAGCGTATTGAATATTTGGCATGCAGAGTCCATTGTCTTTATAGAAGCATTGGTAGTGCTGGTATTATAGTCGAACCTACCACTCATGATTGCTTACCAATAATAATCTGAGCAAAATTTTGGATTAAAAATAACATTTGGCAGTAAGTGGCCATTATTAATACATACCATTTGTTCTCAGGCTATGTATTCCTAGTAACATGGGTGACGGCAGTTGTCATGGTGATTGTCCATGACAAAGTACCCGACATGAAGAAGTATCCCCCGCTGCCAGATCTGTTCCTGGACAATGTACCACACATCCCATGGGCCTTTGACATGTGTGAGATCACAGGCTCCTTCCTCATGGCCATATGGCTTGCTGTACTGTTCTTCCATAAACATAGGTGAGAATACACCATGCAATATGCTAAATACTTTATGTACATACTAAACACTGCTATCTATCTTCTTAATATTAAATGTATGTGTTGTTATGTCTTAAGTAGGTTTTTTCACTGAGTCTGAGATGGACATAGGACCAGAGACCAAATCCCCCTAGCATTGCCCAGGAGGAGCCCAATAGGATCCTCTCTATAACATACCATATTACCATCTGCGAAATGTGGGTGCACAACAGTGCTCCTCTGCCTATCAGAGTTGGGCAAAATATATGGGCAATTAATTAATTGCAAATTGCATGTGGTCACAATTAACTAATTAATTAATTTCTGTTTAATTTATTTTTGCCCAACTCTGCTGCCTACCCCTTCAGAGTGGAAAGGCATGATTGTGTGATAAAATAATACAAATAAACTTTCTCTCATTATACTTTGAATTACATAATAACTACTTAAAGCTAGCTAGCTACTAGCTAGCGTACATAATTTATCAGTGTGTTTGTCTAATTACATAATACATACAAATCACAATATTATGATTCCACCTTGCAATACTAATTATGTCGTTTTGTTCTTACTGAATAAATACACATTACTTTGCATATTTAATGTTGAAGTGAACTTATGAACTTCTGCAAATAAAATTCCTAAACCACTTCTTAACGAGCAACTTCTGCCAAACGCTCATTTTCGCGTGACTTATATGCGATAGACGCAAAAGTGACGACATCGACGGAGACGCTATTTTTGTATTTGACGCTTAAAATACCATATACCTACTACCCATATGTTTACACATCCACACGCAAGTAAATATTGTACTTATAATATTGAACTAAGGTTCCAGCCCTAAAATCACCAAACAAAACAATTCTTATTTTATTTTAGCTTTGGTTTTTACCAGTGTTTGATTTTTATTGACAAACTTATTGTATTCTAATGAAGCTATTCTTGATTCTGAAGTTAGTCTTGGTGCAGTGGCGTAGCTAGCCTTAGACGGGCCCTGTATCAAAATTTGTTGAGGGGCCCAAATGAAGGGTAACGAATTTTCACACACGTTCGGGGCCCCTGTAGCCCGGCCCCCGTATCATTAATACGGCTGATAGGCGGTAGCTACGCTCCTGTCTTTGTGACTTGTCTCATCTACTATAATAAATACACCATCACGCTTTTTTCCCAAACGGGCAGCCAATTCTATATACTAGAAATCTTCCTATTACTACCGTCCGGTGATCAGCACTTGGGACTTTTTGAGGATCAGCAGTGTTGCAGGTTCGTACCTACTCAGATACTAAATAACGCACGCAAAGTCTAATAGGACAATAAACTATTTGTAGATTTCACAAATAAATCTAAATCATGTTCAATGCTTATCGGTCTTTGTACAACGTTTGAGCAAAGTCCTTTATGAACTACAGATACGCAAGCCTTGTTGGCATTACGTTAGCACAAATCGATCCTGTGTATGTAGTTGGTAGGTACATTAAACGGAACGGTTTCACACAATTTCCGTGTTCTGTATGTATGTAAAGCACATAACGTGACTCGAAATGACCTCGTCATAATGATAATTTCTATTTTTAACGTTGTCATAAGGTGAAAGCATGCACCAACGTTTTTTACGGAGCTAGTAGAGTCTACTAGTCTACTGTCATTCAACGATTTGACCCACTGCATGTCTCGAGAAAGCTTCTCATCAGAGGGAAATATGTTTCCTTCTGAGTAAATTGGTTACATGTTTCAAGGTAGTAGAATTCAGTCCCATCACCAGCTCTTTTCTATTTAATGTCTGTCTGCTTAAAATGCAGGAGGCATCTTCAACGTCTCTTTTTCATCTAAGTACCTAGTAGTTTCCGTTTTCCGTTTAGTGTAAAATGATGTCTGTTTTACTTCCTTACATCAAATATCCTGTAGATCGATTATATTATCCGAGTTGGTAACAGATAAAGCGATTATAATTCCCACGATTACCATGTTCGATAAACTTATAACAAGCGTAATTTCTTTATTCCCCGAAAGTGTAGGCAAACATGTCGGCTACGATACGGTGCGGCTGCATACTTACCGCCAAATTTGTATACTCCATTTATTATAACATTAGAAATAAGAGGCTCGTAGAAGCAGGCATGCATAACATTTTATTTCAAAGTCAAAACAACTTTTACTTAGAGTGGTTACATTTTTTATTTTTTTTACATAAATAAATCTAAAACAGTGCTAAATACTTCGATAAACAAAATAAAATAACTTTTTCTACTGTTTATAATAACATCGTATCACACATTTAATTTTAAAAAAATGAAGGTGAATGACTCAATGACAAACACTGACAGCACATTATTTACGTCAATTTCATAGACAACCTAATCCGACAAAATTAGAAATACCCTGCTGTCATAACCTCTGAAGGGATTGGGTAACATTTTAGATTTGTTAGGATTATGATGAAACGAATAACGTTCCCGGTATTGTTCACCCCTGCTTCTTCTAGGTTTTTGGCATTGACACACATTTTAATTTGGACTGATATGATATTATTTAAATGAAAGCCAATTTATTTTTTAAGATAAGTAAATAATTAATATGATTACAGTTAGGTGTGACAAGCTGGTATATAAATAAATTATAATAAATTCGACGTCAATCGTAACTGTAAAATTAATCTATGCTGTAACATGTTAAAATTGTACTTTTGGTACAAAGTGGACATTAAAAATAACCTTTTTTAACTTCTGTCTAATGCTATAACGAATGGAGTATAGAGATTTTTAGCCAGTTCACAATTGTTTTACAAAGCATTTTCGGGAACAAAAATGATTTGTAATGCCAGTGCAAGTTTATCATAACTTTTTATTTGGGGTTAATTTTCATCCTAGTCGTATGCCACAGCCGTTTCAGCTACAGTGACTGCTGAACGCCGAGTTTGGAGAGCTAGTGTATTCCCTCTACCTACCTACTTCGCAATATCTAACAAAGAAAATTCAAAAGTTGTGGAGTTATAGGTAGTTTCCAGTATCGCCAATACCGATCGGTGCGGTTTTTTTATGAATAAGATAAGATTGTGATAACTTTTCATAAAAGTTATTGTTGATACGCCATCGAAAACCTTTCTTTTATCGTTTATGACTCACTTGACTAACATAATGTTAATGACTCATGATGAATACGCGAGTGAGTAAAACACAAAGAGATTTGTATGTTCGTCGTTGGTCAATATTACTGCCCTGAGTTTACCTTACAATTTTA
The DNA here is from genome assembly GCA_947859195.1 of Drymonia ruficornis. Lineage (NCBI taxonomy): Eukaryota > Metazoa > Arthropoda > Insecta > Lepidoptera > Notodontidae > Drymonia > Drymonia ruficornis. The sequence continues at coordinate 10,449,358 of OX401909.1, forward strand.
TTTACGCGATTTCGTTCGTAGAATTTATTTGCTTATTCGATCAAGGTTGTACGTCGATTCTTTATTGTTTTGTCACAGTTCATGAGCCGAGTTTATTTTGTCCTCAGTCAGACGATAATACGTAAACCGATACGCAAGTAATTGCCCATTGTTAGTCGTGGCGTCGTTTTGCCCTCATAATTTCCTGCTATTTTTATTGATGAAACTTACTAAATTAGGATATAACTTAGTTGTTTATTATCGCCACTTATTGCGCAGCGCGATAAACAATGCGTAAAACTAGGCCTGTTAAAGTAATTGACGTCATAGCGTGTTTATCTTTTAGGTACGTCGACCCTGCTACTTGACCTAATGACCGATATCCATTGATCTAAATTGTTTGTTGTTATACGAAATAAGTCCAATTAACAACAGATGATCAAAGTCCATTGGCTACAAATAATGTTGATTCTTTCGGGTCGGGAACTATGTACGTCCTCTCCATCCAAAAGCTGCCAGTAGAAATCACAAGTTAGTGCCAAGGTCGCTCAGTGACAGGTTTTAATGTGGTGTGTACACCCTTATCTATCTGTAGTTTTACCAAAGAAATGGATTATTTTAACGTGACTTTCAGAACATATGAAAATGAACGCTATCGCATGTATTCGCATCCATCTCCTTGAGGGCTGGTCAAAGACCCTATTGTTCTTTGACTTTCTCCGAGTTCGAGATCTCTTATCGTTGTCCCTGAACCGCGGAGGTGTTGTAAACCTTTTGTAAACACTCTTTGTTGGTAACAAGCGGTATTGTTTCGTAGGTTTATAATATTGCGTCGGTTCTTCGCGCTCGCCGGCACCGTGTTCCTGCTGCGATGCTTCACGATGCTGATCACATCGCTGTCGGTGCCGGGGTCGCACCTCAAGTGCGAGCCGCGCTCGTACCCGCCGGCGGACGACCTCACGGTGTGGGGCCGCCGGCTGCGGCAGGCGTACGACATCTGGAGCGGCGCCGGCATGTCCGTGCGCGGCGTGCGCACCTGCGGTGACTACATGTTCTCCGGACACACGGTCGCGCTCACACTGCTCAACTTCTTCATCACTGAGTGTAAGTATCCAACAATGATGTTTTTAAGCGAATTTCTAACTATGTATTATGTATGTATACCTCCACAATGTGGTGGTGTATGGCCACTCAAGCCTCTGACTACCCCCGAACGGGGATAAAAGTCGTGACGTTACACACACACATTTCTAACTATGGATTTTATTCTTGATGTAGCCTACTTTCTATGATTCCGACCATTATAATGTTGACATGGTTTACCGCGTTAAGCGTTTATAAATATCGCCAGACTAACATAGGAACTATACGGTCCCAAACTAAGCAACGCCTGTGTACCTACTGTGGGTACCACAGACATGGAGACGCTAGACAACGCAAGTTGATAAGATAGTATGAAAACCGAGCGTGCCTTTTTTTATACCATACGATGACGTGACCCAGGCATTGAGTGATGTGCTCGACGTAAACGGAATCGTTTCAATCGCTAAGCGTCAGTGAGCAACAGTATTACGACTAAATCGATTTTAAAATAGATTCGATGACAGACGAATGAGAATACAAAAGTAATAAGCGCGTCAAGTTTCGGGCACGCTTGGACGGACGGTTTGCGTTGTCTAGCCTCTCCATGTCTGTGATGGGTACCGTACAATGGACTGGGGGCGATCCCAGTGTCACCCAGACCAGGGCAAATTACGGAAAGGCCGTTTCTGAAATTTGTCTCTGTCTAGCAAAGTCAAAACGTTTATTTTGTTTAGGCCTACGGGGGCACTTACAAATAGTCATTTCACATTTTTTCCTTAAACTCTGCTGCCGGATCGGAAACGCGACCTCGGCTGAGAAGATCCGGCAAGATACTCAGCGGGCTTGTCTTTTTTTACATTTTTTTAGCGGGAATCGAACCCGCAATCCCCCGATGCAGGGAGCCAAACGGCCTACGCTCGAACCACTGCGCCAAGCGGTCGCTAAACAATAGTTATATGTTGTTATAAACTCGCCAATACAACTAATCTATGACCTTGTATTGATAACTGATTTCGCAAGAAAACAGTGTTGGCGTACCTAATAGGAAGTTATTTTATTGTGACGCATTTATTATTAATAACTTTATTATTATAGGTATTTAAACTGGATTGGTATCGATAACACTATCAAGTTTTTGTTTTTGAGTTGCGTGTGTGCGAAGAAATCTTCGCAAACAATTTATTACGCAAAATCCCGGAAATAGGTACGACTGTTTTCATTTAAGAAAATGTTTGTCGCGCTGGTTCTCACGCCTACTTGCTGTCCTTGGCGATGTAAATATATGAACCTAGTTCAATGTTAATGTGTTTTTTACTTTAAGTTTCTATTCTTTGTATTACAGCGGGAATATAAATAGTGATTCATATTATAATCGAATCTCAATCGACTTACGTAGATTTATTCTAAACTGAACATGAGAATATCCTGTTAACAAGTATACCAGCGGTTAATGAGTCATTTTATACAATTGTCGTCACTTTATAATAAAGCATTGTGGTAATTTTCTCTTTTGTATGGTTATGTAGGTAATTGTAGTATAATAGGGATGCACCCTACTGCAATAAATCACCGAATCTCGTAATATATGCTAGATATATGAGTTTATAATCGACGATTATGACGATGTTATGGATTTAACCATTAGAAAAGACGAGGTACTAATAAATACTATGGATCTGTTCAACTAACAGGACGGCCTAATTTTTCAAAAAAAAAAAACGAGGCGCGTCATTTCTGTCTACAGAAGTTTTAAAGTACAATATCATTTTAACTAATGATCTTATAAGGGTTCCTCGTAGGGACTACGGAACCCTAAAAATCAAGTGCTCAATTTAGTTACGTAGTAGAGATCTATGATTTCAGCATGCATGACAATCAGTTATATTTGCGTAAATAAGTAGTAAGTTCATCGATGACTATAATAATTTGTCACCGTTCCATTGCTTCTTTCAGACACGTCCCGCAGTCTATACCTGCTGCACATCCTGACGTGGGTGATGAACATGTTCGGCATATTCTTCATCCTGGCGGCGCACGAGCACTACTCGATCGACGTGTTCATCGCGTTCTACATCACGTCGCGGCTCTTCCTGTACTACCACACGCTCTCCAACAACCAAGCGCTCATGCAGAACGACTCTTCCAGGTATCTATTGAATAAACTATACAGGCTGTTTCCAAAGTGCGAAATAGTACTTGGGGTTTTATAATATTCTTTTTAGCGACCGCTTGGCGAAGTGGTTTGAGCGTTGGCCGCTTGGCTCACTGCATCGGGTGGTTGCGGGTTCGATTCCTGTCAGAGGCAAATTTTGGAAACGGCCTTTTTGTAATTTATTTACTGCTACCTATGTCGGGAGTGATATTTATAGTTTTGCGTGATGAAATACCTAAATACCGAGGTACTATCCGTGTATATTCATGTGCTAACTGGCCGAGTTTTGCTTATTGATGTAATAACGTACATCCTAACGTGTTAATTAGAAGTACACACGCAATTTGATTATAATTTGTGTATTTTTATTCATTGAGGTAGAAATGTGGATAAAATGAAAATAGGTTTTTTTTACTACCGATAAAAAGAATTTTAAACCGACCCGATCGCGTCTCGTAGAAACGGCTAGGAATTATAATATAAAAAATGAGCTCTAATACCAATTCTACTGGACCGGAAATCCCGTACCGTTTAATTAGACTGGTGACTGCGAAGCAGATTATAATTGTCAATTACTTCCCATCTGATATCTACCTACCTTTAATCTGTGTTTTAACGTTCCAGGACCAGAATATGGTTCCCGTTGTTGTCGTTTTTTGAGTCGGAAGTGGACGGCATCGTGCCCAACGAATACGAGGGTCCCCTCACTATATTGAACAACTTGAAGCTGTGGCTCGTCCAGCTCGTGATGGACGTGAAGGAGTCCTCCATGGCCAAGATAGCGGGCACCAAGCTGCAAGAGGGCGCCGCCATGGGCGAGTACTCCGTCGTGAGGCTCGTCGACGGCATCAAGAGAAACCTTAGCTTAGTCGAAGAGTACAAAAACTCTCGCCAAGGATTGGTCACGCTAGACAAAAATATTCAAGCGTGCTTACTAGACGAACGGCCCGAAGCGGAGTTACGGCACAGAAATATAGCCGACTTCCCGCCGCGGGAACTGAAAGAATTCAGCAATCCACCCTCCCCAATCGTCAAGAAAAGTATATGAACGAATAGTTCATTGTTACTATAGAGGCTGTTATAGAACTATTTCATTGTAGCTTTAATAACACAATGAGATGAATTAGATACCTGAAAGTTTACATTTCCATTATAGATTTTATATCATGTTATTCCGTATTTATTTTACTATCATAAGTTAAACATAGAATAAATTATTAAGAAAATTTATTTGCTCAAAGTACTAATCTTGAATAAATAACATTTTCGCTTAATTTCGTTTCAATTCTTTCAAAACAGTATATCTTACCCATTCTTACTCTACAAAAAGGTAACTTACACATAAGAAAAAAATGGCCAACGTTAAATATAATGTTAACATGGCCTTGCGGCACTCCCTATTTGATTGATGAGTCTGCTACCACTTTAAACATGATAGTTTGAGATTAACGTGATTTGATGATCTATTAAAATTTCTTAACGCTTGTCCGTTTCTCGGCCTTAATAGGTATTTGAAAAAGGGAAGGTAAATCATAGCTTGTTCTTGAGCCAGATGAGGCTGTTTTGATTCGTTTGTAATCAATGCAAACAATTCCAAATACTAATTATTAACAACAACCATTGATACAGACTGAACCGAGTACTACTTGTAGGGACAAAAAACAAAGTCAGTGTGTTTTATCGTATTTTATAATATAATTCGTATGAAAAATTGTTAAAAAACTGTCTTTAATTAATATTATTGATGAATTAAATTTGTCATGAGAAAAGTAAATTGTTACAACCAAAAGCAGTGCAAATTCATTGAGAATGATCATTTTATGCTGTTATAATGAAAATAAATAATACTGCTACAACTAGCAATACAATCGATATGACAAATGGTTATGATATAATGGCATCAATGAATTATAGCAAAAAGATCATTCTCGTCGATGAGATATTTCAACTTAATACATTATATAAAATTAACTTAAAAATAGTCCAATGTAAATAAAGAAAAGAATATGTCGAAAGTTAAGCAAATTGTAAAAAAAATATTAATACTTTAAAAATAATACAAGCCTTAATGAAGGATAAAATTGTTAAATAGAATCTAACTCTGGAACTTCATAGATTTTTTTTATTATTTCATTATAATAACTCTAATGATTTAATGATAATAGGCCACTTCATATTAGACAAACGTAAACTATACATTGCCACATAACATGGGTTCTTTCTTAACACTACTCCTTTGCATTATATACAATGACTATGTCAAAGAAGCGAATGATGCATTATAAATAACAGAACTTAATGAATAGTGCTTGCTTAGTGCTAATAGGGTTTGAGCTGAGAAGCAAGTGAAATTCAGTCCATTATTCAGTTGCAGCGGCTTGCTCATTCTGGATGAGTGCCTCCGATGGGTTATCTTTTTTTCGTTCTATGGCCTCGGTGAGTTCATCTTTTATGGCATCTTTCTCTTCAGACTGTTCGCGAGAACTGACAGTACCATTCTCGTTTAACGCCTCCTCCTTCTCGGGAGTATTTTCTTTTGACACCTGTTTGGTTTCAATTTCTTTTTCAGGAGACTGAGCCTTTTCTGGTGTGCTTTCCTTTTCAACTGACTTTTGTCTGTCCTCTTTGTCTGGGGACTTTTCCTTTGTGTCGCCTATGGCACCCTCATCTTCGTCCTGTGCAGGTGTACCTTCCTTAGATGCTGCATCATCTGCTTCTCTTGAAGGTGTGCCTTCTTTAGCAGGACTGCCTTCTTTTACAGGTGATTTCTCCTTTTCACCAGCAGTTTCCTCCACTTTTTCAATCACCTCAGAATCCTCTTTGACCTCAGAATTTTCCTCCTTACTTTCATTTACTCCATCAACATCTCCATTGACAGTTGTTTCCTAAAATATTACATTGAATAATAAACAATCATGTCATTCTGAATAATTAATCTCATCTGATAAAATATCAAACAAATAATAAAGTCATCAAAATGAATTGCTAGTTAATTATTGGGAAATAAGTGATTCACTGTAGTTAATCAATTTTGCTAATAGAAAGTATAAAACACTTTGTATTGGAAATCATATTGCATGTTGGAATGTACATAACAGAAATTAATATTAATTAGCAGATACAAGATTTCTAGAATACCTTTTCACTGTCAACTTGTGGTGGCTCTTCAGGGGGCACTTCCATCTTCAGGAACTGTTCCAAAGTATCCACCTCATTGGCGAGGTCAAATAGATCATAATCCTAAAATCAACAATGAATAATGAATATTTATTCCTTACTTTTACCATACATAGTTCAGTCCAATGTATTGGTAAGTATTGATACATGATAAGATCATAAAAACAGTTATATGGAAAGCAAACAATAAAGAAACAAACACTGGGCAACATACCAAAAACATCAAGTTCACTATATAACAAATGATTGTTAGTAACTAACCCCACAGTACTCCTCGTCGTTGAACAGCTGCGGCGGCAGCGCCGACCGCGGGTTAGGGTCGCTGACAGTGCCACCATTCGACTTGGAGTTGCTTTGCATGAAATCTTTATCGGCTTCTTTGCCTGGTTCTGTTATATCAATGATGTCATATTTTATGTTTTTGGAGTCTAGGATCATCAACACGCGTTGTTGTCGCTTTTTCACCTGGAAACATCGTGATTCACGTAATCAAAAACAATCATTACATGAATCAGCTTCTAGAGTAACGCACCCGGCCGTCCCAGGAATTTTCTAATATTATACATACCTCTTTGTTTCCAGAAATACCACTAATATACACTTTGACAACCATATTGATAAACTAGCGTTTGGAAACACAATAAAAGTAATTAACAGCCACAAAACTGATTATTTGAAGAAAATAGGCTTGGCCATCTGTTTTAATAATAATAATTACAGGATGGATGACTGACAGTTGCTGTGTGACCAGTTTATTACGATAATTCTACCAATTAATATTTTTGAGGCTAGAATATAGTCACTCTTGGGACTAGGAGGAATTAATTAATAATTTTAAAGTGTATTGAGTAACAAAATGCATTTTTTTTAATTCTATCAAAATACTAACAGAATTTTAACAAGTATTTCTAAATATTTATGTAAATATTTTTTCTACCGCATAATAATGATTTAAGTGCGAGGCAATATTTTAATACATTCCGTTTTACGGAAGATATTTTTAGCGTTAAGCATCACATAAAGCCATTCTCGAAACTCATTGAATAAAGTTCAAGGAGGGTTTTGGTAGTGAACGTTCGTGCAGGCATTGAATTCATATTTCTCACGATTTTAATCCTACAATCGTACTTCCTTGGTAGGGTTTTTGACGACGTAAGTAATCTAAGATAGGTAGGTAAGTAAGGTTCAGAACTTGGATACCATATGGCAGCGTCATAAGGTGTACATATCCTCAAGCCTGTATCCTATGCAGGTAGGTCAAAAATAGGTTCATGGGGTAGGTATACAAGAGCTCACTGTTCACCACTACATACACTACCTACCTGTTTCGCTTTATCTGAAGCAACTAACCATCCCGGATTCTGTGAGACAGTAGGAAAAAAAAATATAATTCTACATTGACTTTCAAAATGTGCTAAAAACTATGGCTTCTCTTTTATAAAGCTTATTAATGCCTTAGACCAACATTTAGCTAAGTACCTACTCCAGTTCGTCAGTTGAGAGTGAACCCTACTATGCGCAGCTATGGTTCTTGGCTCTGGTATCAGCTTTGGTAGCACAGCCGGCCGTAACAAGACAAATACGGAGATAAATCGATTTTGTCTCATTCTCTGATAGGTATGCATTAAGTAAGGAGAGCGACTCGGTGCGATATAATGCGTGACGAAGGTCTCGTCGGGGCGTGTGTTTAACCCTTCCGGTTCCACGAAATATGACACTATTAGCTAGTATGTGGTGGATTTGTTCTTATAGATGAAACAAAATCCAATACCTAACCATCTACCAATCTTAATAGGTGCATACAACAATTTGGTACATAATAAAGGTTCATCAATATTATCACAGAAGGACTGGAAAATGAAACAAGTCAATATTTTTAAATAAAAATTAATTTAATACCTTTGTTTATTTATAATACATACCTACAGGCATATTGTCATAATTATTAAAACAGAATACAATATCGCAGCAACATAAGAAACGCACATGAACATGTGTGGAATGTAGTAATTGTAAAATAAATATGGCTCATCAGCTAATCTCACTTTGGTAAAAAGCAGTGAATGATGAAACCAGGAGATTATAGGATACGTTTTGTTTAGAAACTGGTAGCATAATGTAATTATCATAATCGACAATATTTTGAATCGAAATCATCGCATGTTGCATCTCAATGATGTCTTTGAACTGACTTCAATTTCATATTGTGGAAAAAGAAATATGAAGTATCATAATGAAATAAAAAAGTAAACGTGCGCCAACTTGTGAAAGAGTCACTTTGTACATTCAAAGGTGACAAGTATAACGAACGCGGCGCGTGGGCAACAAATTGCACATGCATTTCGCGCGTCAGATATTTTAGCTCCCGTAAATAATCCGAATGACGAATAGAAGTTATTAAATAAATTGATACAGCTCAATTCCACTTTCACAAGTGCCTATCCGTAAACAATAACGTAATTATACATTTTTATAATAAACATACATATGTATTTATTGCCACTTTGAATTGTTTATCATATGCGAGTGTTTGTATTGCGGCGGGGCTATTATTGGCGGCTGTCCAGCTCACTAGACAATTGTCAGTTAGTCTTTACGCTCGGCAGGCATGGTGATATGTATTATAATTATAACCGATGTGCCCGCCACTTGGCGCATCAACCTGTCTGTTTTATGCGAGTACCGGATCAATGTTACTAATCCGATACTCTGTAAAGTTCAAAGGGAAAACGAAATCGTTTAGAGATCACATTTAATTTGCGATTGCATAAAATATTATTTCTATTTTAAACCAACTCATGCCATTAATTAAATAGGAATGTACAATCAGTAGGTAAATTTTACTTATCAGTCATTAATAAAATGACTTGACTTCCTTTCCCATCATACCCTAAATCTTACGACCGTAGTGTATAACATTCCGAAACACAGAAACGAAATCTAAAACTAAATGTACATAAAAAACACATTATAAAAATAAACAAAAAACACTTAACAAAAATAGAATTGGAATACATACAAATAGAAAGCTATTTATAAAAAAAACGAATGGATAATATTCGACTGTTGAGAGATATTTCGTTGAATAGACTAGCGAGTCATATAATCTATCGTCCTAGTACATATATTGGAAAGACAGCAGGTAATACATAGCCGGCTGTGATTCCATAAGCCCCGAGTGACTGTTAACACCTAATCAACTAGCAAGCAGCGTCAACACGCATTCCGATCGTCGTCATCGATCACGACGCACCCGATTTCGGTTCAGTAACACTATACTAGTTGGCAACTTGACAACACATTTGATGTCTGATTAGCCCGTGTTGACTGTTGAGTTTGTGTGGACATTTAATGAGCGTTTACAAACCGGGTGTTAATTACATCATCCGTCAATATTCAGTTGGCAATAACATTTTTGTGCATTACTCATACATTTATGTAAAAGAGTAATATTTTAAATTTTTGTGAAGTGACGTAATTGACATAACGTCACGATACTAATGCTCGGCTCCTTTTAAAAGCGAATCGTTCCATTAAAAAAAACCGAAGTGATGTGAAGTATTCCTCTAATTGTCGAATCGTACCATAAGTCATGAGTGACCCAAGATCGAACATTTACCGATAATGGAGAGAAAGATATTGGATAGGAACTGAGCATTAGTCAATTAATTGACTACCCAAAAATACTAATACTACACATTACAGGTATTTATGAAACGATATTATGACTAACACCCGTGACGGTACAAGTAATTTTTGCAAACCTGAAATTAGTATCTAAGCCTTATTATTTACTAGTGAAACGTATATAAATGTAATCGATGTTGCCATCCATATTATATAAATAACTTAAAATTAACTTTCCGCTCAGCGTACTGGCAACACTAATTTTAGATCACTATTTTTCACTCACATGGTATGAAAGCTCACATATCGATATTGACATAATTCACAAATCTTATCGATTCTCTATCGAATCATCGACATACAGAAGCACGACAGAGCGCAACACTACGCGTAAACTACTCCTTGTTTGTTTTGTTCAGAAATAGTAAGCACCCGAAATAAAACGTTACGTGTCGGTACAAAAGAACATTACTATTATCTAAATCGGTAGGCCAGAATACGCTCGCAATGAGATCGGATCAGACTAACAACGCAACGCGGCATCCCAAGCATTTACAATAGACTAACGTGATAAAGGTCAGTGGGCAAGTTGTATGGAAACGGACAGAATCAAAATAGGGCCAGTAGGTTCAAATAAATGGCTTTAGTTTACGATTATATGGATCGCAGCCTAGGAGGTCGCATCCTGGAATATTTTTGATCAGCAGGGCTATTACGTATCTCAGTTGACAACTGGCGTCGGTTGTACACCGAACTTTGATGGTAAATTAGAAAGACATAACATTAGTTTTACGTATTTCGGTGAATGGATATCAAGGTACAGTGAGTTTAGGTTAGGTTAGCCCTGCAAGAAATACGTAATACCAATGTTATGTCATTCTAATTCAACATCCAAGTTCGGTGAACAACTGAAGCCAGTTGTCAACTGACATACGTAATAGCCCCGCTGATCACCTAGAATTCATTTTGATTTATGTCCGTCACCGGGTCGGATTTTGCCCTGTAACCTTTATAAGTTAAAATCGATTTACATTGTCATTACAAAGCACTTTTATTCAGAAAAATTATTTGTAAAACCAGTGGAAATTAATTAAAATTTCTATAAACGTGGGTTCAAGACCTGTTCAGACGACCTGCATCTGGCCTGCAACACGCCATTGAAATTGCAATTTGGATGTACCGACTACCGATTGCATAATCAGTTGGCAGTTTTGGTGCAGTCATATCAACTGCATCCAAACTGCAATTTTGCAGTGTTGCAATCCAGATGCAGCTGGTTTCAATATAGGTACCCTAACATTGCCGCGGTGAGTGTGGATGGTGCGCGCGGGCCGCTCAGACGGGCGTGCCGAAGTCGGGGTCTCCGTCGCCGGGCAGCAGGCGCGCCGGGAACTTGGCGCGCTCCACGTCGCCGTTGGTGAGCGCCGCGCCCTCCGTCACGCGCCGCGCAGACCCTATCCTGGATCCAAACATCACGATACACCTAAACCGTCGTAATGCGGGGTAGACAGACAATACGTAAGGGGGCGTGCATAATTTACGTGATGCATTGGGGGGGAGGTGTACGAGCCAAATCTCACGACATCTCACCAAGGGTATCGAAAAATCACCAAAATCACCTCACGTAATTTATGGACGCCCCCTAACCTGCACTGGACCAAGTTGGTAAAATATGGCCCGAATCCCTCGCATTGAGAGGGAATATACCTGGTACAATGTTGCTATCATCATTGTACCAGACACATTCCAATCCAGGCATGATGTTTTTTGGCCTAGCAGTCAGTTTTGGCATAATGTCATAACTGATAGCTCGGTCGCGGCGGCTCAAAGCTCGTGTACCTACGCATGCATTAGCCAAATGTGCGTGCACTGCAGTACAACCTCTGCCTAACCCTTCAGTCAATACAGGCCTGATAGTGATATAAATAAATTCAGTCGGTATCATAGAGATTTTAATTAGAAGAGACGTTCTTAGTAGATATCTCTATGAAACAACGCGTGGTCATTTTCCCGGGATGCGTGGCATCTATCTACCGGTAAATAGCTGAAGTACTCGCTTCGTTTTATGTCGATGTTAGTAGTCGGCCGACCACTCGGCCGAGTTGCTTAGACCCAGTCCCATTAGTAATTGGTCCATGGTCGGTATGAACCAGCAGTACCAATCAAACTATGAAGATAGCCTCTAATTTGTTGGACTCCTTACTCCTCCTCTGTCTCCTAACTGACTTACCCCTGGAAGTGTCGAAAGTAGCCCGCTTCTAGTACAGAATTAGCTTTAATATGTTATTCTACCTGAATCCCTTCGATTCTCTTCTTAACGGTTTGACCTCTCCGTTCAGTTTGATGGGTTTCGTTTCCTTGGTATCGATGTCGACTAGGGGCGGTTGGATGAGCTCGGGCGGCGGGGGCGGGGGCGGCGCCAGCGGTGATTCCGGCACTAGGACAAATATTCACATCTAACTAACTGGACGTCATCCGCGCAATAAGAGACCATCAGAGAATACTCAAAGGCAACTCAAAGGACATTTGTATGGAGTATTAAAGGTATTTGTATTCAGCTGTGACCTAACAAAAAATATTCATGCACAATGATTTATGTACAGTACGTCTTACTAAAGCTTACATTTATGTTTACAATAGTTTATTTTTTATGATCAGGGAAGAAGCTAGAGACAGTATGAATAAAGGAAAATAAGTACATATTATTTTTTTTGTAATTTTTGTCGTCTGTTCTAGAGAAATGTAATGTGATACGATAATGATTTTCGTATTTTTTAAAGTAATTTGCACATGTTAATACATTTATGGATTTGAGAAAACTGTTTAATTTTGACGGGTCATGCAAAAAAAAACCAGATAATAATCTCATAAAGGCAAGTGGGACATTTGAGTTACCTCCATCAGACTCCGTGGTATTCTCGCAGGGCGCTTCGGCCTGGGGTTCGTCTGAAGAGGGCACCTCTACTTCCACGGGCCGGTACGCGCCCTTCGTGCGCCAATCCTAGCGACAATGACCATACATTATTCCCTAATGACGATTACGCGTAAAAAAGCACGTTTCGGTAGTTGAGGCGACAATATCAGCAACATTTTTCGACTTAATATTATATGAACTCTAGGGTGATATATGATGGATATTAGTAGATACGACTTATTGTTATATACAAATAGTTAGCAGCTGTTACTCGTGACTGCGTGCGTGCAAACTAAAATCCTTTACAACCGATCGCTTAGCGACCGAAAAGAACATGCGTGCCAACTTTACAGCCTAATAGTTTCGGGAAGTACGGGATGAGCTGAGTTTCGCTTTAATATTATTTAGCGATTAAGAATTCAAATTAGCCTCAGAATGATAAAAGCTGCGACGGAAGTCTACATCGTGCGTGCGTCGTGGATCTTCAGCCTAAGCACTTAAGGCTTGGCAGTACATATTATTGGCATCTACTCCAAAAGGTGTCTTATGCAATGGTTATTAATAACTAGTGGTTGAAAATACATAAACACTGAATAAAAGCAGGAATTTAATCTTAACATCACTGGCCGCTCTCCAGGCGAGTCTAATTCAAGGCGAAGGTCTCCTCCTATATTGTGTGATGATAATACGCGACGAATATAAAACGGCCTCGTAGTAATAATGACCAGGAAGGATGAATATTAATACGCGTACTCTGTAGCCATTCCATATTAGGATATATACCGAGTATTGCGGGAAAAAATCCTAAATGCAAAATTGCGCCGCGAACGAAATTGTACTCTGCAAAGATACATGTCATGCATGATTGCAATCACATACGCATTTATTACGACGATGCAAGAGGATGTATAGTGAATAATACTATTACATTATTTTACGTTGCGTCACGGATTTTTCTGGGATTCATGGACCCATGGACCATGGGCCAGCATGTCAACCGCTAGTTTCTTTCGAGTAGCGTCGTGTACGAGCCTCCATAGAAATACTTGTGCATTACATTCTAGTAACTCATTAGTAATTTAAGGTTCGTAATTATAAATGCGTCTCAAAGTTGAGATAGATTGTTTTTGACAGATGTTTGATACATTAAACGTCAAACCTGCATCTTAAGATCGACCTCAACTTTGAGATGCATTTATTAATTCGTATTAATAGAGAGGCTGGTTACTAACTAAGGCTCGTCCCTAAGGCTCGTCCAAGTAAGCAGTCTCTTAAGTTGGGTCGTGGACGAATGTGCTAAGGGTGTAGCTACACTAGAGTGTGCGGGGTGGTCGTACGTACCTGTGGCTTGCGTTTCTTCTTGAGCGCGTGCGGGCGCGCGTGCACGGGCGTGGAGCCCGCCGACTCGCCCGACGACGCCGCGCGCGCCACCCGCGCCGCGCCCGCGCCACCCCACTGCACACACCACACCACACACATCACACATCACACATCTCACACACACACACACGAGCACAACAACACCGTCGCATTTGTTTAAGTAAGGGAACAACTCTATATAATGTTGTCATGTCTCAATGGGCTGTACGTCCGCGTGTACCGTGCGAACTCATAGTATTGTTAGTTTGTTAGTACGGGCCTAAGGACTACGGTGCCTTTTTACACTACACACACGTCACTGAATAGGCCTCTCCAATGATATTGCATTGCACCGGCTGTGACGGAATTAAAGACTTGCCCACGATTCACAGCCTCGCTAGTTGTATTTCATTTGTCAGCTGCAGGAATCTACCGCGTATTCTTTTCATAAAAAGCTAAAGAATATAAGTATAGAGTTATAACGTTCAAGTTTCTAGACAGAAGTACTTTTTGTATCAAACTTGATTAAGTAGTGATGTGAAGACCGAAGAATTGCCATTATTTTTATTTTTTTATTATTTATTTTTAATGAATCAAGGAGTCTGTAAAATGTAATGAATCCTACCTCGAGCCGCGCTTCTATCTTGATGGAGTCGTCGTCCATGTCGAGTATGTTGAGGTTGTTGTTGATGTTGTTGTAGTCGGGGTAGGGCGCGGCGGCGGCGGTGACGGCGGCGGGCGCGCGGTACCGCTCCGACTCGCACTCGCTCACAGAACCACCATCCGACGCCCGCCTGGGGAATATACACATTACTACGATGCTATTTTGTCAATAGAACCGGAGGAACGTCGAGTCCCTCTCGGCGTAGTGTCACGTTCGCGAAATGTCACGATATTTTTTACATTCGCACAATGTGACAGTCGAAAGCGCGAGCGTCACAGTCGCACAATGTTACGGTTACACCTTTGCGAATTAGTCAACTCGCGATCATGAAAAAACTCGACGATTCGCGGTTAAGTCGAGCGTCATATAAAATGCATGTTTGAATCAATCTCTTGCGCACAACATAGTTCCACGTGTTCTTCGATCATTTTGGTAAAGGAGTACTTTGGCTTGCCATCTCGTTTGGTGAATGCTGGAAGAAGTCAAAAGCTGAGAGCAATTCCCACTAGAAGCATTCAAAATGTGACATTTCGGACCCAGGGGCCTTACCACGACCTCTTGTCGCGATTCAATTATAGGAACGTTTTAATGACGTTTCTTATTGTCATGACAATAAGTTACGTCATTGCACAAAAAGTCGCTGAAACGTTAAGACGTTCCTGTAATTGAATCGCAATAAGAGTTCGTGGTAAGCCCCCAGGAGGCCTATTATGATCGTGATCCACCTGTTTCGTTCGTTCGTGATTTTTTACTACGGAAATGTCTCAAAATCGGTTTGGGCATCGGGTTTGTACCAGGAGCCCAGGTTTTGTAAATCCCTATTGGATTGATGTCGGTACTAAAAGGCCCTTAAAATCTATTATGTAATATGAAATGTAATTTGCGGCGATAATTCAGGAGCTCACTCGCTACATCTTATGATTGTCCCCATTAACGATTTACAAACACGAATTATGTATCAGATAAATGTATTGCAACGATAAATTATTCGTCTAATTCAGTAATGTGATTTACTGCTAGGTAATTATTCATGTGGATGTATGTTGCGAAACGGATCTTATGCATGCCAAGAAGTTGGTGAACCGAGATGAGTCAGGGCACTATTGTATTGGGATAGGTGTGATATACTCAGCTACTTGTGTATGGTGATATCAATGTTCAGTATTGTAAAGTTCGGGGGCTAAAATAAACACGTCTTATTAGTTCTTCGTTACTTACTAACTTACAATATAATACGTTCTTTAGAAAGCGGGTTAGTTTGTAGTGATAAATGCAGGTCATCCTAATAAATGAAATCACAAAATGAGGAAATGGGGACTTTTTAAACGTTAAAGGTAAACATGGTCAGAAAATTCACATGTCTTTAGAAAATGACGCATACAATTTGCCAATCCACACTGGACCCATGTGATGGCCTATGGCCAGAATCCCGTCGCATTGAGGAGAAATGTGCAGGGTATATTGGATAAAGTTTAGCATCGGCGAAGTGTAAGTACACTGCAATCAATGCATCGCTGCCTACTTCTTCGAGGAATTCATGTATTCGTGTATAATAAGAATAAACACTATAAATAAGGATGCTTCAAAAAATTTGGAAGGACGATATGAAGTGGAATCCTCATTACTTCTAGATAAAAGCACAGATAAAAGGTAAATATAAGTGTACCTGTTATATTCGGGCGTGCGCGGCGCGGTGGGCGTGGCGCCCGAGCCGTCCGGCTCCGCGCAGAACACCTCGCCGTCCTCCGGGTACAGCGGGAACCTGATGTAACAACATGGATCATACCAACATGTCTTCATATACACCAACATTCACTTGTAAAGGTACGATTTCGACGAACGCGGCAGACATCAGACGTCAGTTGGTCCCATACAAATTGTGGCGATGACATGTGCCGCGACGGCAGACGGCATTACAATTTGTATAGGTAGAAGTTGGATCAACGCGGCAGACGGCAGACGTCAGTCACATAGAATTGTAATGTCGTCTGCCGTCGCGGCACATGTCATCGCGACAATTTGTATGAGACTGACGTCTGCCGACTGACGTCTGCCGTTTGCTGCGTTGATCCAACTCCTACCTTTTGATACCGACTGTCGTCTGCTGTCTACCGCGTTCGTCGGAATCGTACCTTCAGAAACTAATGCAGAACTTCACTAATCGCAATATAGATGTCGCTGTGGGAATATAAATCACGCTAGTAGTTATCATTATCATACACCCACTAGCGCGGAAGTTCTCAAGATTGGGTCCAGTGGTCCAGTGGTCCAGTCCCAGGTCTGCTTAGTGTAGTCACTTGACTTGTAGCTTTTTAGCTTATGTAAGTGCAAGTGTTTTTTTTTAATGGGACTAGGTCCGCCTCAGAAGCAGTAATAGCTGATTGGTTAAGCACGCGTCTTGCGGGCTTAAGGTTCAAACCCCGGTCACACCTCTGGATTTTTCGAAATCTATGTGCGAATCATAACTTTAATATGATTATCACTTCGAAAATCTAACACATTTTCGAAAGACATGTGAAATCCACCAACCCGCATTGGGCCAGCGTGGTGGATTATGGCCTGAATCCCCCTCGCATTGAGGGGAGGCCCGTGCCCAGAAGTAAGACGTAAAAAGGGCTAATATTATTAGGCCCGCCACACACTCCCACTACTGAAGAAGTGTTTGCTTATCTAAGAGCTAAAATACTATTCATGTTACAATACATTGCTTTTATATTGGTACCTGTAATTGTCTTCTGATAGTCGGTCGTCGTCGTCCGTCGCTATGAACTGTACGCAGAGCGCGCAGTCGCCCTTCACGCTTTGCAGCGCTTGTACCGCTTCTGTGTGACAAGCCTGAACAGATGTAAAGGTCTATTTATCGCACGTATAATGACCATCAAGCTAAGCTGCACAAGTACTAGGTAAGTTACTAAGGGCTTAGGGCCTGTTTCAGAATCGTCTGATCACTTTTATCCACCGACTTAATATGGCGTTTTGTCTTTCCGTACAATATCTGTCAAATTTGTAGGATAAAAGTTATTTGAATATTCCAAAACGGGTCCTAAGTCTGTTTGTACGGTCCATCCTAAGGTGGATATGCGGAAACCTATTTCTGAGAACCCTTTCTATGACAGAGTGGATTGTGGGAATGTTGATATTAATTTCCTACCGGTTTTCCCCCAGGCATTTACTTTGACTGCCCTAATCATACTCTCATACTGTATCTAACGGCGGCGCTACTCAAAAGAAACGGAACTGGTTAATAATTAAAAAAAAAACTAACCGATTAGTAACACTAGTCGCGTGTGGCTCGACACGGCGCTACTCAAAACGAACGCAATCGGTTAGTAACTCCCCAAACTCCATACAAAAAAACAAAATCACTCAAGTACGCGGTGTGGATAAGTTTCTCGAAAGCAGTCGCGTCGCGCGCGACGAGCATGTCGAGTGGCGTGCTACTAAAGGACTCACGTTCTCGTTCACGTCCCGGGCACGAACGAGTTCATATAAAATGGAAACACCGATATTTTTTAGGGTTCCGTACCCAAAGAGTGCCAACGGGACCCTATTACTAAGCCTACGCTGTCCGTCTGTCTGTCCGTCCGTCTGTCAGCGGGCTGTGTCTCACAAACCGTAATAGGTAGAGACTTGACATTTTCACAGAATGTGTATTTCTGTTGCCGCTACAACACTATTAAAAATCAAATAAAATTTAAAAATAAAGGGGGTCCCCATACAAGAAAGTTGATATTTTTGCCGTTTTTATTCTACGGAGGTACATAACCCTTTATGTGCGAGTCCGACACGCACTTAGCCGGTTTTTAGTAACTGATGGAGCACGATCTGTCCAAGTCCCGGGCACGGCCCTGATATGTGTGGATAGTCCTCAATTTCTAACCAGTTTCTTTTGAGTAGCGTTGTGTACGAATGGCCTCAAGAGTGTATTTTTGTAATGCTGTGTTACCTGCGTGAGGTCGTGGTCGTTGATGGCGAGTATCGCGTCGCCGATGTACAGCTCGCCGGTGAGCGCGGCCGGCCCGCCCGCCTCCAGCTCCGAGATCAGGATCGGCACGCCGTGCTCGCGCCCGCCCTACACACAACACGGTACTATTGTATAGAGCCCGCCCGCCTCCAGCTCCGAGATCAGGATCGGCACGCCGTGCTCGCGCCCGCCCTACACACAACACGGTACTATTGTATAGAGCCCGCCCGCCTCCAGCTCCGAGATCAGGATCGGCACGCCGTGCTCGCGCCCGCCCTACACACAACACGGTACTATTGTATAGAGCCCGCCCGCCTCCAGCTCCGAGATCAGGATCGGCACGCCGTGCTCGCGCCCGCCCTACACACAACACGGTACTATTGTATAGAGCCCGCCCGCCTCCAGCTCCGAGATCAGGATCGGCACGCCGTGCTCGCGCCCGCCCTACACACAACACGGTACTATTGTATAGAGCCCGCCCGCCTCCAGCTCCGAGATCAGGATCGGCACGCCGTGCTCGCGCCCGCCCTACACACAACACGGTACTATTGTATAGAGCCCGCCCGCCTCCAGCTCCGAGATCAGGATCGGCACGCCGTGCTCGCGCCCGCCCTACACACAACACGGTACTATTGTATAGAGCCCGCCCGCCTCCAGCTCCGAGATCAGGATCGGCACGCCGTGCTCGCGCCCGCCCTACACACAACACGGTACTATTGTATAGAGCCCGCCCGCCTCCAGCTCCGAGATCAGGATCGGCACGCCGTGCTCGCGCCCGCCCTACACACAACACGGTACTATTGTATAGAGTCCGCCCGCCTCCAGCTCCGAGATCAGGATCGGCCTCGGTCAGGCCTCGGTCAGAATCGATCGGATCAGGATCGGTGTACCTACTAAGCGATTAAAATAAGAATAGAACTGGCCTAGCGCCATGTTGTGACGTCACAACTGGAACTTGTACAGGCTCTCGGCTAGCTTCACTCATTAGTGCAGTACTTGGTACCGTACTTATATGAGAGAAGTTGACAGAGTGCCCGTCCTATTGTTATTGTAATCGCATTGTATATGTTCGCCGCAATGTACTCACGGTGACAGAGATGCCGAGTCCGAGATGCGGCGAGCGGCGCACGCGCACGGTGCGCGTGATGGCGCGCGCCGCGCCGGCCGCGAGCGTGGCGCGGGCCGCGCGGGCGGGCCGCGCCGGCCGCGGGGACAGGCCGCGGCACACGCGCACCAGCGTCTTGTGCCGCTGCAGCAGGATCTCCGCCTCCACCTGCACAACACATAAAGGTAAGAGTTTGCTCAACGTGGCAGACAGCAGAAGTCATTCGATCTCATAGAAATTGTAATGCCGTCTGCCGTCGCGGCACATGTCATCGCCACAATTTGTATGAGACGGACTGATGTCTGCTGTCTTCCGCGTTGAGCGAACTCCTACCTTAACAATACCCCATTCAGCTCTACTCCGTTTTTTTGTCGACGAAACCTTTATACAAGTAAAGGGTTGCAAACTCTCGACCGAATTATACCACCGTGACCGGCTTCCGTCTGACCGAGATCCCGAACTCGGACCATCTGTTTCGTTTGAAATAGGTCAAAATTCGAAGTCCAAATGAAACGGACTCTCGTACCGGGTTTCTTATAGCAGGTCAACCCCTCTCCCTCTAGACAGGTGGCTTCGTCTACCAGCGTTTTTACAAATCGCTAAGCTTCATCTATTAAAATGACATAAGGCACGTGATCTACTTATCGACTTGTAATGTCATTTCTATACATTTAAGCGTAGTGATTTGTAGAAACGCTTGTAGACGAAGCCACTTGTCTAAAGAGGCAAGAAGGCACCGGCGAATATTTCCCACTTACATAGTCACACTTCCACATTCAGTAACAGCGAACTACTTTTGGACTAGTATAGTCAACACTATCATAATACGCTCTAACGTAGACAATTTTAGCAATGCGCGCATTAAATACATGCAACACAGATAAACGCGTTCATAAGTCTTCACTTATCCTTAACGCCATCCTTCGAGTCTGAGGCGCTTAAACTGTTAAAGATAACACACACGCTGACTTCGTTACATAGTGTTCTATAATCATACCTGAGCCCATAGCGAGTCTCTTAGTTCAGCGCGCATGTCTCTGCCCAGAAGCTGCAACTGTTGTATTCTCCCCGCTAGTTCCTTATCCAGATACTTCGTGGCGAGTCTGCAAGCACACATTTTGTCGCTTAGCTATCTTGCCGCTATGTCTTTGAATTGAAATACCATTGCATTAAAAATGCCAGTAAGAACTTGGCGATTAAAACCGCGTGGCAAATTTAAGGCTGATTATAATATTAACCATAGAAAATAAAGGTTGTTTCAAAAGAACGAAACAATACGTCTCGTCATCCTCTACGTTTACATGAGTATATGTATACTAATTAGAACTTAAAAAACGTCAATAATTAAAATAATAATAATAACTATCTCAAATATTTATTTGTGCCATTGAATGTGTACTAATGCCGAAACATGAAAGTCATCATGATAAATATTCAAAGACTCAGAAAATCTGACAGTTATGTAAAGTCTATCTTAACTAAGCATCATATCATAAATTTATTTCGGACTTTTGAAACATTCTGTAAAGTGATGTGATGTGTACCTAGCTCCGAATAATTCCGAGTGTAGTGCGAGCACCGTGTCCCGCAGCGCAGTGTTCTCCCGCGCGAGCTGCGCCGCCTCGGCCCGCGCGCGCGCCGCCTCCGGCACGTTGCCGACAGCGTCGCCACTCTCCTGGCACCCACCTGGTAAACATCACCATTTCTTAGGGTTCCGTGCTTTAAAACGAAAATATAAACCGAGATAGAATAATTTTGTTGTCCGTTTGCATCTGTCAAGACAGTGCACAGCCCCAACCGCTGTTGTTACATAATACAGGGATATTGGTAAAACACTAACAACCTTGCAGGGGCGTATTACTGCCATCAAAAACAACAACTTTTGTTCTAGGACTTTTTACAAAACAAATAAAAAATAAAAAAATCACACTCTAAAATGTAGTTATTGTTTTAACAATAACCCTGTATAAACATGACATCTTGACAGTAGGTCCCTTTATAGCGTAAGCATCCCTAAATAATGGATTTTGGAAAACTCCAGGGGGCAAAATATTGGTGAAAGTTTGTATTTTTTCTGAAGCATGAAAATTTTAGTACTTTCTCTCACATTACAAATAAAAAGTATAGCGTTATTGAAAATGCAACTTTCTTCTAACTTAAGGTGTAAAATAAGGGGTGACAGTTTGTATGGAACCCTCAGGGCGCAGTGCTACTCGCACTGATCCGGGTATTTTTTATCGTAACTAAAGCTTTCAATGTCAGCACAACATCAATTACAATAGAGAACAAAGACCCACCAGGCGATGCCGCTCGTGCCTGCACCAATTCTGCCCTCATATCCACCAATTCAGCCTGCAAAAGGGAAAAATATCTTTAAGTTTAAATCTTTCGAGCACAAAAGGACGGCACGGGCATCGTATATCAACAATAAGTAGTGTCGTATGTCATGGAAGTGATTCAGCACAATAGAATTTAATCTCCGTCCGAAATCAATGGCGGCGTAAATCCGAATTAAGGGCATAGCGGTCGTGTAGCCCTCAACATACGCACATAAATCGTTTGACTTCTGCACCCTCGCACGCAGCGCGAGCAGGGGCGTGCGCACGCACAGACAACTACTACTCCACCAGGCCAACTTGACACTCGGGGGCCATCCATAAATTACGTCACACGTAAAGGAGGGGGGAGGGGGGAGGGGGTCGACGAAATGAGACATTGTGTGACAAGGGGGTGGGAGGGGTCCTAAGTTTTGTGACGTCACATTTAAATATCGAATATATCTAAGTATTAAAACCGAAATTTGAATTGTTAGCGAAAAATTTTGAAAATTGTAAAAAATATGTGACGTCACACAGGGAGGGGGGGTCCCGCAAATGTGACCAGCTGTGACAAGGGGGGGAGGGGTCTAAAAATCATGAAATTCGTGTGACGTAATTTATGGATGGCCCCACGAGTATAAATTTCAAATGATAATAAATCAATGATTCCGCGGTCCGTCCACAACGTAGTGAGCCTGGGCCAATGCCTGGGCACTCCTGTGGCAGTAGCTCCCACTATGTGATAGAAGGACCGCGGAATCATTAACTTATAATTTGAAATTTATACCCCAGTGTCTAGTTGGCTAGTTGTCTAGTAGAGCTCTACCCTCATCGACACTCCACTGCCATCTCCCCGCCAATTCTCACATGATTTATTTTATTACTTCAGTTGAACGTTTGAAAATTTAGGTCGTTGCCGGTTTATGATCTCATACATTTCAGAGAATCCTGTTACAATTTGTTGATTAGCTAACTGACCACATTTAATGTATATCTCGGAGACTACGTTTATCTACGTCTAGACGACCAGTAAAAGGCGTATTATGATTTTATAAAATAGTTATGAGAGTTAACGAGATCTGCGTAGGCTCAATTTGCCATAAAAATGGTAAAATGGAGCTTTAAATGTAGTTAATTGGACTCGACCGGGCGTTCAGCTCAACTTATAAGGAAATATCTATTATTTTATGTAAATGCTCAAAAGTATCCGCATAAATTTCTTCTAGTCGATTTAAATATGTTATTGAAGCAAACAATATGTTGATAGCATTGCATTATTATGTACCCACCTATCTCTATAGTTTACAGAATTACTAAGAACCAATGATTTATGTTAAGAACTTTGAAGCAGTTGTACTTTATCGTATGCGTGCTATGAAGGACAGGAAAGTAATAATACCAAGTAGGTATGTGATATGCACAGACATGACTAATAAAGGGCCATGTTCACCAACACACTAACGGACCGTTAGAGGTGTAACCGATTGTTAAATGTACTGGTGATAGTCCGTTTGCTAGTGTAACAGTCAGTTATTGTGTTGGAGAAATCAGACCTAAGTAGGTATATTCGCGGCGGTTGATAAGAATGATTAATGTGCAATTATTGAGAAAGATGCGTTCGATTTCTTAGTGTATTTCCCGGCATTCTTTGACGGCCTACAATGTGTGTAATGCCGGAAGCATATGCAATGGTGCGAGGTGCAGTGCGCGCGAATAAAGCTCCCAACTCAAGTGGATGGTATGAAGGCGCGCGCGGCGCGGGCGCAGGCGGCTGGCACGCAGCAGCTGTGCGCAGGCGGTGGTCTGTTTGCAATGCGCATACGTATAGGTGTTCATATCAATTACCATGCGACGCTTACACAGCTTACAACTTGCGGAGGTTTTTATTAAAGCGGATAAAGTGTCTGACAACTCTAGTCAAGTATACATATACAGGGTTATTGGTAAAACACTAACAACCTTTCAGGGGCGTATTACTGACATCAAAAACAACAACTTTTGTTTTATGACTTTTTAAATGAGCATATTTTCTTGTTTCATACATTTTAGAAAGTGATTTTTTGTAAAAAAAAAATATACGCCCCTGCAAGGTTGTTAGTGTTTTACCAATAACCCTGTAGAAATACTCGCTCAGTCCCCTGCACGTCTGAGCTGAGCTGTCTTTCTTACTGACACTCGTATTTAGGAGAGCTTAGCTTATGTCAGACATGTTACCTTAGATTTAAAATATTTTTAAAGATAAGCCTTTTCATAATTATTGTATGTCACACATGACGCGACTTTGCGTTAGTCGTAGTCTCAGAACAGAGGAACTGCTCAAATAACCAATTCTGACAACGTCAGTACATCTAGGCCCGTATTAATAAATCGATCTCAGGATTGAGATACAACTTGAGATGCTGTTTTTGACAGATGTTCCATACATTAAACGTCAAAACTGCATATTAAAATCGATCTCAACTTTGAGATGCATTTATTAATAGGGGCCCTAGAAACTTGATTTATTATCAAGTCATTAAGGGTAGGGTATTATTACGCGATCGGTACTCATATACCTGTAAATAATAGCAATGCCCGTCATTAACTAAACGCAATCAATAACAAATCAGTAATTCCATATTACTATTTTATGATCGATTCATTAGACCGGGAGAGCTAATGGGAAAATCGGAATGTACGTAGCTAAAGGAACTTCATTGAAACCAATAAACACCGCTGACGGACACAGACACTATTAACTATAGAGGCACCTTGGAAATAAATATTTTGAAAGCTTTCAGTAAAGTTAAAGTAAATTTATCAATTCATCTACGATACTATAATATATCCTCGAGACGCATGACCAAAATAAAATCTTTTGAAACCACATATAAGTGCAAGCCAGAAATTAAATTCGCCGCAAAAATATTATACTGTCATAAATAGTGGAATATGCTACACAATCGTTAGACTAATAAAATATGCCTACACGTGAACTATTAGTACATACCACATAATAAGAACTAATTCGCGAAAAGCTGAAGTATTCCGCAATACGCTTCTTGCAAAGTTTCTTAGTCACACGTGCATCGCACAATACTTTTACGTGTCCTATCTACTGTTTCGCTATTTCGCATCGAGGCTTTCAGCACCGCACCCTTTGCAATTATCCTTGGCACACTAAGCTAAAAACTTGCACACACATACAAGACAACTTGTAGGACATGCGTAGGTACGGCATATTATATTATGTACACAACGAGTAGGCAGTCACAATGAAATATGCATCAAATATTTCACCAACATTGTTCGGATGAGTCTGTCTAGTGTGTAAACCAATAAACACGACCTACGCCGATTTCAAGATCATTATCATCTCAGCACCGAGTGGGCGTGTTGTTAAAAGCGCGTGAATATCAAATACCTTGGAAATTTCGAATGTCTTTACTACAATATAATAAATGCTATATAAAAACCATTATATAAATGAACAGTTAAGTTGTATTGCGAGACAATGAATACGGTTCATTAGGGCCGCAATAAAACGCGGATAACATAGACCGGACGGCCCCAGCCGCGGCCGTCGGCAATTTAAATACCGACTTCGACGACATCGTGCCCAGTTACTTTCAACTCTTCCCTAATTAAGTTGCGAGTTATTGCGATATCTGTCCGGACGATGACTATAAACCAGCTACATACCCGAGTGCAACGTAAGACACGAGAACAGCTTAACCATGGAGAAAAGCGATTTAAGCTGTCTTTGTGCAAAGCCCTTTCTTTACGCTGGTGTAAGCGCCGATCTCAGATAACGACTAACAAACGAAAGATTGATTCACCGCTGTTCGATATCATTGCACGCATCTGAGATACATGAGCGATTTGACCGCTCGGCGCACGCGCCGCCCGCTAGCCACACATAGACCTGACAATTCATCCTAAGAGCAACAATAATAAATCTCCCAATCTCTGTGTCGACACTTTTACACGTCTCACGAGATGCAATCTGATTCTCATGAATAACAGCACATGCTATCACATTTTAACTCGAATGTTCACATAAAAGCTTTCGAGTCTTGTTTGGTATGTTTAGCAAGACCACACGAGTAGAGCAAAATAGCTTCAACTACTAAATCGTGGTTACCTTTTCAAGCATAAAAGAGCGTATTATTTAGATTGTTGTAAGGTTCAAAGTTGGTTATGATGATCATTTCAGAAGCTCCCTCTCGCAGCAGAATCCAAGACTTTAGGCTATGTATGTTGAAACATAGCTTCAAGCCTATAATAAAGTATAACAAAAATAAATTCGAAAATTATTTAGTATGGGATATAAATTTGGAACAAAAGCTTGTCTGAATTGTACAACAGCACCTTTCCGTACGTAAGTTTACATAGGGTCATTGTTTCGCCGCTCTTGAACGCCCTACATGCATTGTTTACGCGTCTGACAAATGCTTGCACAGTGTGCAGCTCTTCATTTACATGCGTCCCGATCGTGCTTACAGTCGCATCACGCCGCAGACGCACGCAACTGTCCTCCGGCATTTCACTGCCAGTGCACGTGTAAATTCTTTCGCTACCGTTTAGTACAGCGTTAAATGTAAGAAAGGCGTTCTTAAAGGTTTTTTAGGATAGTATCAATCATACCTAAAACTTATTGTACGTAACACAGGAGGTTGGAGGAAATGACTGTATATCAGTAACATAGGTAGGGTTTGGGAATTCCCGACAATTTCAAAGTCCAGGGACACGAGACAGTCTACACTCAAAGTCCCGGGAATTCCCGGGACTTCGAGACTAAAGAATTTTGTTTTTTTTTTTAATTGGGCTAAGCCTTTTTTGAAGAATTTTAATTGAGTTAATTTCTGGTAAAATGTGTTAAAAAAAGGCAAGGTTTTGTAAAAATCAACATTTATTAAACAGAAAATAAAATCTTAATAACTTTAACGTTAATTTCAGTCTTAATCATTGCTTTATTTCTTTTAATCATACACAGATTCACTTTTAAGCAGTTAAATCTTATAGTTATAAAACGAACTTAGTTAAAAATCATACTAATTCTTAATAACTTTACTATTATCTAGTAATTCTAGAACAATCTTGTCTCGTCTCGAGTCTCGAGTCTCGACCCGAAAGTCCCGGGACTCGAGACAACAAAAATTACGAAAAGTCCCGGGACTTCGAGACACGAGACGTCCCGGGACCCAAACCCTAAACATAGGTAATCATGAAGTTCTTTTCATAATGTAATTTTTTATTAGCTCAAAACATGATACCTATTTAGAATTTTGCTATAGGTCAGCAAATGTTAGGCATAGTTCACAAGCTCGCGGCGAGTAAGACAGCGGTATGCACTCCCACGTAGCAATGATACTTGACGCTTGTGCAACTGATCTCTAAACTTACATTAGAATCTACATCCGTAATGCAGCAACGGGTGCATTACCATAAAATTTATTTTAAACCGATCGCCAGTATCGATAGATCGATTAGAGTTTTTTTATGAATGATATGAGACGAACCGAGGTTTTGGAACAATGGTGAGAGTATGAGGTGCAAAGGTGATGTATCGCCACCCAGGAAACGGATGTTATCGGACAGGCAGCATGAGTAGTGGATGAGAGCGCGGCGGGGAGCTCACTCGGACCCATTTGGTCTATCTACAGCAAAGCACTATTACCGCTTTTCACTTTATCCTATAAACCGTTTCCATTATTTTAACGATACGCGACAAACCCTACGATAAGATAAAATACGGACTGATGGTAGCACAATGAACGATATTTCAAGATTCTTAAACGGACAAGCTATAAAACATAGCGGAAGCTTTGATAAAGAAAATACAAATAGTCAGGACAATTGCACCGTTTGATTGCAAATTCATATTTTATTCGCAGGCACAACGCTAAAAGAAGTAACATTATATTTATTGGTAGACATAAGTATTTAAGTACCTGTTTGATGTGCATAATAAAATATTAATGACACTGACCGACCTAGACGTGCGTATGAAGATAATGGAAACGTAGATGTAACTGTTTATTGAGTTTAACAAATGATCCCTGATGTAATCCTTGTGACAAGTGTTGGCCCCGATTATTGGACGTTATCCTAAACATTTAATCTCATTATTTATACATATGATACACCTACACTATTAGAGGCTCTTTGTATTGTCATTTTTGAAAATAAACATTTTGATAACGGCCAATTACTATTTCGGGAAACAATATGCTTTCGAAAGGACATTACCTTTTTCAAATAACCATATTATCTTCAACACAAAATGCCAACTACACATAAGTACTAAATATCTAATATGTTAAGTTTAAGCTAAGGTACTCTGAACAGGATGTCAGTTGTTCACTTTCAAACCCAATTCACAGAAACATTGTAATTTTAATGACAAATGAAATATGTATGATTATTCGTGTGATAGGATCGTGATTGCACCTGGCAGCGCAAGCGCAGCCGTATTCGCTCGCCGTGCACCTTCGTCGTCGTGTTGTCTACGAGGATTTGCGACACACGCTTCTCAGAAACGAATCAATGCAATGCATGGACTGCACCTCGAATGAGAATATGCTAATCTCAGTGTGCCTATAAACGTCCGGAGTTGGATTACATTATTGTATTGTACCTATTGTGAACGCGATCGACCACATACCTCAAATCATGCATTTCTAAAGATCTGTGATATTTAATGATCAAACTTGCAATTTAACTGAATTATACAAGCATAATTTGGTACTTAAATTTTTTCATAAGTACTGGTTGGACTCGATACGCACCAATTCCTCAAATAATTATTTGACCGGTATCTCTTCCAGATTTAGCCTTGATAATAAGTCAAGTCGGTATAAATTCCCTAGATGTTCATATGCACGATACGTTGAAATCAAATAAACAAAATTATTTTTATAAAAAAAAACAAACCGACTTCAAAAAAACCTGGTGCACTAAAAAGCCTGAAATAATATTTCTATTACCACCTCTGCCTACCCCTTCGAGAAAACTAGACGTGATGGTGTGTTATCGAGTATTTGGGGTTGGTGCCAATCTATCTTCTTACTTTTATAGTAGGTAGACTTGGCATACCAAGATTGGCACCGACTCCAAATACTCGATAACACACCATCACGTCTAGTTTTCTCGAAGGGGTAGGCAGAGGTGGTAATAGAAATATTATTTCAGGCTTTTTAGTGCACCAGGTTTTTTTGAAGTCGGTTTGTTTTTTTTTATAAAAATAATGTTATTTCACGATTTTTAGTGGCGCCATACCAATGAACATTTTGGCATATTGAACCGTATGAAGTAAAGGTAACTGCTGTAAATCGTTGAAGAATTCCCTCGACTGTCTATGGTCTCCATCATCAGACCTGTAATGGCACTTATAAACCATATGGGTGCAAAGCTCTCATCAATAGAAATGAATTAAGTCCAAACACAAGGTAGCTACTGTAAAACGTTGAGGAGTTCCCTTGACTGTCCTTCATCTTCATCATCAGACCCCTAATGATAGTCACAACCCATCTAGGTGTAAAGTTCTCATCAATACAAATTAATCAAGCCCAAACACAAGGTAGCTACTGTAAAACGTTGAGGAGTTCCCTTGACGGTCCTTCGTCTTCATCATCAGACCCCTAATGACAGTCACAACCCATCTAGGTGTAAAGTTCTCATCAATACAAATTAATCAAGCCCAAACACCAGGTAATTGTTGTTAATCGTTGAGGAGTTCCCTCGACTGTCTTTCGGCTCCATCATCAGATCGACTCCAGACCTTCATAAAATAGTAGTGCTTTAAAATACTTAATGAAAAAAATTACAAACGCACTAGTGGCTCCTACGATTTTCGAAGGTTCCCCTCGATTTCTCTGGGATACCATCATCAGATCCTGGTTTCCTTATCATGGTACCACACTCGGGATATCTCCTTTCCAACAAAAAAAGAATTATCAAAATCGGTTTATAAATGACGAAGTTATCCCCGAACACACATAAAAAAAAAAAAAAATACGGTCGAATTGAGAACCCTCCTCCTTTTTGAAGTCGGTTTAAAAATCATGTTTATCGTGTGGTGGTATTCTTCTAAGTCACAAGATACCAAGTATCTCGAAAAGCCAATTAAGTATTAACATTGTAAAATTATCTATTTGATTCATAGCGGATTAAGTTAAATTATTCATGTACGTACAATTAACTGTATATTTACATCGAATACGTGACAAAACCGATGTATTGCATAATAATTATATTACCAATTCATGAGATTTATTACAAATGTTCAAAAACAGTTATCACAGTCGAAATACAAGTGGCCATTATTCATATTAATATGATACATATGTCTAAGAAACCAGTTATTTACAGTAACTAATCTGATCGGAATTATATTCGGTGATTTAATAATGAATTATACATCAATGACCAAATTTGTTACCTCAAGTGAATGTAAGAGTTGATAATGTAAAAGTACTGTAAGCATTCCTTACACGACTTGCTGATAAGTAGCATTTTAAAAGTTATTGTCTTATATATGTAATACTTTAAGCTCATAAACAAGAGACAGTAAAAGTATTCGAAACCATAAACGCATACATACAGTGGTTTATGGTCGTTCCATTAGGCCGTAAAATGGCATCGAGTCATCGAGATCAGGGTGCAGCAGTGCAAGTGATTCATCGGCCCGTCTGGCTGCGACGACTGCACCATTCGCTGTTATTATTCCCCTCTATTTCTTGGCTAGCTATATGCTGTATGTGCAATACGATTGGAATTCCTGTGCGTATTTCTTTTGAACGTTTTCCCATCAAACAACGATACCGCATCACAATAGCCGACCGCATCGGCATCGTGAGAGATGAGAGTAATGTTCAATAAGTCTATCCTAGGAAACGGGTTTGCGGGTCTGGTACGGTGTTTGCGGTCACGACGTCCGATGATGGTGGACACTCGAGCGAACCACAAAGTGGTCCGCAGGGAGTCATCCCATCGCGGCACCGGCGACCATGAACCATCCGACTGCGTCACCCACAAAACCTCAAAACAGGGATTCGTAAAGGCGCACATAAGTCGTGTATCGAATAACGAGTCCTATAGGGGAAACACAATAGTATGCATGAATGACGCGACGCTTTTGAGATAAGCGTCCGGGGACAAAGCTGCTTACGCCGATAGATGATCTTTCTCTATTCAACGGTCACGTACGTTACACTAAAATTAAGTCGTCCCATGCTATTTGCGAAAAATAGAGTTCCCCGCAATGACCTCGCATATAATATACTCGTTCACACCATTTCTCTCCTCTAGCGGATGTAAGTCGTACAATTAAACCTCTGATTCTCACGATGACACCCGATGTGACAGTTGATTATAAAATGAGCATTACCACAACGATAGATATATATCTGTCGTAGACACCAAATGCAAATCTTATGCGGATTAATAGTATTAATACGCTGGGCCATGCTCGAGCTGACTCACAAATGAATTACTGCTCCCGTCACGACTTTTATTCAAATGCATTTTATCTTTAGATTCAAGTAAATCGCGTTTCAAGAGGTTTATTTCATTGACTTATACATAGTTTACTTACTTTATTGTTTAAGAGTTATTTTATTTAGCTTACATGACTAGTACCTACTACTTTATTTAGTTTATTATTTGTTTAACTTAATTAATGGGGAAAATATTTTTTTAACATAACTTCCACCATCAATCTAAACATGATTTCACGCTAATCAAACAGCAATTTCTCGTGGTGTAGAGATTGTGAACATAATAGCGATTATCATTGACCCGAGTGCGAAGTCGTTACTCATTATTTGACTCACGCAATCTAATTGCATAGTATTTTATATTGCTGTATAAGATTGTGTGCTATTATCACTTACTGCTCCAAATAAATGTAAAGCAACATGTAAACGACGTTTCCTGGAATACAATGCAAGAGAGTGGGCAATGAAATAACGACGAAATATTACGAAGCAAATAGTCGCTGAAACGAGTAATTTGCGAGACAGGACTTTCAACATTATGAGGCTGTAAAAGAACATAAAGGCATATTAGTGCTAATGTGAAGCAATGCGGACTCGGACGCTGTGCGCAGATTTCCCGATGTCTACACATACTACTTGCATAGGAGCATTAGACAATTTAGGCCTTGAACCTTACTAACTGTAGGTAGCTTTTTGACATTCTCGCTCCCGCAACAAGTGGGCGTTGCGTTGGTTACATAGAATAACATCACATGTTATGACGTAAGCACAACTCTGAGCTTAGGCATTTCATAAGATCGAAGCTTAAGTAGTTAATACGAATGCACGATAAACTAATAATTGAGTAGACATAACGAAGTAGCACTAACAAGAGGAAAGCGGTGAGATTTCCTTTTATAGCCGGATGCTCCCAGATTCGAGATTACCAACTACGCAAACCTTTGCAAGAGTCCGGTGTAATAGTAATTGCTTAGTGTCGTTAAATTTTGCGTTTAAGTTTAACGTCGGCCGATAGTTATTGCACGATCATGAATTATTATGGCGGGTAACTCGAACTCGTCAACTTGCACATGTGTAGGTAAGGACTAAGTAGGCATTCAGACCTAATTAAACGTTGGTTATAGATTATTCCGCGGCCTGCGGCGAGCGATTCCCACGAACGGCAGAAAGCCAGACCTGTCGCATTATCATATTAAAGGTAAATCGTGAACAGGCGTGACGGAGTGTCCATTTCTGCAAACGTCGTCGGTACTGTACGCGGTACTTACGTTAAAATGATGTTTTATGTTGTATGGGACCTTGGCCGATTTACATCGTGCTTTATGTCACTGTTCCAATGTAAGTTATGTGTTTATTTTTCTAATACAAGACTATTATTTGAAAATAATTACCACTTAAGCAAGACTATAAAGTATAAGGATGTCAGGTTGACAAGGGTTAGAAGGTTACCTTTGACGGATGATTTATGATATTAAAATGTAGGTATTTGTCGTGTTAAGAGATAGCTTCTTCGAACGTGCAGCGCTTTGCATCAACACCTCATAAGACTTCAATTCCTCGTACACGTTACAAGGTTAAGGATAGTGAGAATGATATGACTGCCATTAACATTGTAACTACTTCGTGAACCAATAAAGCGAAGTGCAATATCAATCATGAAATTCTCACTTAAGTTTACGAGAACGATATAAAGCAACACTCTAAAACATAGGTTCCCAAAGTGGGCAATAACGCCCCCTTGTGGGCGCTGCAGGCCTAAGAGGGGGCAGTAAGAGACCCAGAAAAAAAATGGGGGCGTTGTGTAGACTCTACACAAGGATGCTCTAAAAGGATAGAAGCCCAAGAATACGACTAATCTAACTAAAGCAGTCATATAATTGACGATGTCCTTTTGGAAGGTAAAATATCTAACACAAATCTTTCATGGCCACAGATAATATAGTGTGAAAGTACTTTGAAAATTTTATAAATTCAATACCGTTACAGAAAAGGTGTGAAAGGTATTGTCTGATACTAGCGATTTTAAGAATTGAGGCTTCGGACATTATCGAACAAAGCTGCACGTATTGGATCACGTCCACAGCATGAAATTGATTATCAATTAACCGTTATTATTTTGGAAGTAATCGCATTTAGTGTGTGAGAATTGAAATCATGCCACATACCCTTTTATGTTTATCGTATACAATAACAACTCCTAACCGATATATGTCATTGTATACACGATCAGGTTTATTAACTTGTTCAACGCATTACTACACGCACTATTTTGTAAAATCACGCCCAACGCCGAGTGACTGCTATCTATAAATCAATGTTGATTGAAATATATGGCCTGCTAACTATGGACCTTTCAATTTGTTGCCATCTATTTGCAGTCAATGAGATCTAGTATACGCTCGCTTTGGAATGGACAACTGGTAGCTGTAACGAGTTGTTAGCTTAATCGTGCTACTATTTTTCATATATCTCCAAGAACCTTGTTTAAAATGTAATGTGACCCTATTACAAGGTACAAGCAAAAAGATTTATGAAGGGAGACCTTAAAAGGAGATCGGGCAATAATTCACCCGAGCAAACATTACTGATCAGGATAGTCAAGTTATAGCACGAGCTTTCTAGAGCGTGACTGGTAAATCTACGAAACAGTCGCTCGCAGGCGCAGCGAACATCGTAACATTTCGCCAATGGACACAAGTGGAGCGATAACTGCAGTTTACACTTACGAGCCTTTGGAGTGAACTAATTTACTATCGCCCATTCGCCATACAGACTTCAATCTATGCATGTAATAAAAACGGAGAAAGGGATTTGTTAATACAAGATGAAAACGAAAGAGCTTCGAAAGCCATATACAATATGGCTTTTGGTACTCTTCGACGTGTAATATAATTCAAATATTTATAGATGCTATACCTGTCAGAATTTTACGAACTTACGAATAAATGTACTGATAGTTTTCGTTATCGCTATAAACAATGTTGTTCGAAAACATAACTGTTATAAAGCCTAAAATAACTTCATGAAAATTTTAAAGTCCCGATAAACTGAATGCAGAAACGTTATATTATGATGTTTGTAGTATGGTTAACAACAAAACAATGCTTTGAGCTTAATTGGCTTGTTAAGTCTGGTTGTTATTTCGCGCCTATGCGTCAGTGGAGCAATTTAGGATTGCAGAATAATCTACTAATTGAGCATATGAATGAACATTATTATCAGCATACAGTATCTCGGCACACAAAAACAAGAAGCAGTGCTAATAATAAAGTGCATGTAAGTACAACTTTATGACTCACTCAGTTAGAAATGGACGGGCTTGGCGTTGTAACGCACTTTAGAAGAGCATAAAATTTCGAGAATATCCTTTTCACTTTTGAAATGTAATCTATGTTATTGCCGTCAGATACGGCGTACAGTATTTACATTATCAAAGCATTGTGAGCATTGCTGAGCAATGAATAAAGATATGGTCACATTTGCCGGTAAAGGACAGTTGACCACCCGTACAGCATTTCCCCTCCCACGTTCAGGGGCGCCTCAAAACCCATATAACCTGTCATGAGCCGGCTTTGCGGCAGAGGATGGACACGCTTCGCGGTAATTGAAAATGATGATTAGTTAATTGATCGCAAGACTCGATCCAACCACTACTAGCCAGAAGCATTTTTATGCGTGACTATCTAGCTAGAGACTCAAGTATACGTTGATAAGCAGTACATTTATAACAATATAAATCGATTTAGGTTTAAAAACATAACCTTTCAATTGTCATTTGGTAGCATTAGTTGAACTTCTAGTTGAATTGAATGTTATAGATTAACAAGAAAGTATAAGTTCTTTTAACTGCTGAATGAAATTAGTCTCATAATGTTTGTCCTATGCATAGGCTGAGGCAAAATTTTGGTATGTTATTATTATTACTTACAGACCTGTCATAAGAGGCAAACGATGGATTTTTCTTACTTCTCCAAAAACTTGTATATCCATACTTCTACAGCATGTAAGTGGCAACCGATTTCATTCCATTTCATTTCATTGCATACCTCAATATTTTTATTTAAATGGTGAATTACGTATTCTTTCTTACTTACAAGCCATTTTAAATTATACTCGCTATAATGTCGACAGCCCGGCGTTAATTACCAAATGTATGTAAATAACATAAGAATAGCAAACTGCTTATCAGTTTTTCATTTGAACAAACAAAGATAGACATTTCTGGCGCTATAAGTAGGCATCATCATGTATACCTACATGATGATTCCAAATAAATGACGCAAATAAAATGTCCACAAACTTAATATAATTTGATACGCAATTCTGTATGTCATTTTCACTCGCGTTATCTACACTAGGTTATGGATCCTAACGTCTATTCAACATATTCACTACAAGCACACCATCGTTTTATACCATTAAACTTTATTTTATAATTGCTATTGTAGTTATATTAATTTCACCAGGTTATTAATTATACAGCTCAAGTTTATTACAGGCATCGTCATAAAATAAACGATCTGCATAATAAGCCGATTTGATGGATACGGTTAAATGAACTTTATCACACACATCCTCCCAGCAATAGCAATGCAAGCACCTGCCTGCTATTTAAGAAACAAATCGTACTGATGGCAAACATTAGCATCGAGGGCCGAAGGGAAAGTAAATTTATATAACTAAACGTAGCAATAGAACTAATATTGATTAAGATGATAGATGATTTGGAATCTTCAAGTTTACGACGTGATGCAACACAGATGAGTGTTCCGACTCACGAGCAGTGCCTACTTACAACACGCGACATCGTTTCATATTGAAGTTCCGTCCACAAGGAATTTCTTCTTCTCTCAATTAGCATCTAATAAAGAGATTCATTTATTAGAATCGAATAGACGATTTATGAGCGGCGTACGGCAAACTTTCTCACGCAGTTTGCTGACCAGATTCAGCGCATCTTACTTTATTTTATGGCATCTAATCACTTCATCTTGTTTCTGAGAAAGCTCTTTTCTATGTGTATACCTATAAAATGTGTGTTTCTAGGTTGTTAGATGTAATTGTATACGTAGGTAAGTATTATAAAGCGGGGGATATAATTCTTGTCATGTAACGACGTTGTTAATGTTGTATGTAGCGATCCAATTCCAAGTCTAGGTTTTGCCCGCGGGTTTGGCTGTGTGGTCTTAGCATATCTACTGTACATGACTAAGGCGGACATAGCTTAAAATAATGTTTTACCTTGTTAGGTATACTCAGCCTTTGAGAACAACTTGCTTTCCAGAGATAGAAACTGCACTTGTTTGTTTTCAATTAATGATAGGTGACGGAACAATAAGAGAAACGAACGAACTTATTTTTTAATGTATATTCTTGATGACACGATGGAGTACTTCTCTTCAATGCAAACCGGTTTGAGAATTAACAAAAGGTAACAGATTACGCCCATTATTAAGATAAATTTTATTCTTTACACAAAATACATTTTGAAGACTGCATGCAGCTAGACCGTCAAGGTGAGCCGTCTACCACAGCATCAATCTTATCATAACGTTACAAACTAAAAACCTTTACGCTGGCGTATTTGAAAAGAAAACGTCGCGTGAAAAGCCTCTGAAAAACTAATAGTAGTGGAAGGCTTAAGCACCGGGCGGGCGGGGAGGCGCGCGTACGCAAGAGGCGTGGCCGCGCGCCGGCGCAGAGCTACGGCGGATGCTGCAGCGGGCGCACCTGTCACACGCACTCCTAGCCACCAGCAGCCGCGACCCGCACGTGCGCAGACTGTTCGCGACACAACCCTGTGATATGACTATCAGTGAGAGTTCAGTGACAGTGCCGACAGAACGGCCCTAGAGGAGTTCGCGTCTACGCATTCTGGATCAACCCTAGGTCGGTAGCGCAACGTTTTATCTCCTTATCATTACGCATGTTTTGATTGCGCATGCAATATCCGCTGTGCGAATATCACATACTTATAGACTTACTTTATGAAGCATCTTCACAGTTATTTATTGTCACTTGATAACGTTATGTTTAATATAGTGTACCTACATCAAACACATGTAGGTTACTTAATTGTTATTATTAGAAATACGTTACGGTTAGTAAATTTATCCTCTTATTGTTTAACAGTTCAATTTAATTCCTTATAGATTAACCCAATACGATTTACCTGTAGGTAAATAAACTTATAATAATGTTTGTGGGACACAATGGTATATGGGGGAAAACGTCCTGTAGCTACATCAAAATCAAAATTTAACGAGAATTTCGAAATTATTTATCGCAGCAGAGTTAGAGCCGAAATGTCAATAACATAAATTTTCCAGCAGTTAGTACTTCATAATAACTATCGCGAGCACCTAATTACAAATTACGATCGCAAATAAAGCACAAGGAAAGCGGCAATAAACGCATCTCGCAGGACGCTTGCCAAACTTCCGACGCAGACATACGCATTGATCATATTATGGACGGAATCGACACGGAGGACTGGTTCCGAAGTCTGAGGGACCGCTACACGAGCCTACATGCAGCCGTGCCGTTCGCAAATATCGTTTCGATCACATCTCAGATAATATTTCCAAACTCGAAACATCGACCTACATAGTGTCGTAAAATCGTGTATTTGCGTATCTACGAACTTTACGGTATTTGGGTTTAAATTTAACACCGCAATTCCGTTTACGCGTATTACCAGTTCCTTAGTCTAGATTTATCCACCTAAAATCTTCATGTAATTCTTTTGAAATGTTTGATGCATAGTAGTAACAATTTGACAAAGTGGATTAATTATTTGCAAAAAGATTGCATTGCGCGTTTAAATGGAAATCAAGTTCATTAAAATATGATTACTTCGCACCATAACCAGGCAGGAGCTAGCATGTAAATTATCTTGCTTGTTATGCGACATTATCATTTAAAGGACCTCTCCACTCTTACACCGATTACGTAGAGCACACTCTTAGTAATAAATAAACCTCTAGGCACCGAACGAAAAATACGGACTAGGTACGAACGGTAGCATAAATCAATGAACCCCAGCATTACTAAGCTGCCGCATCGTGTGCACTGGATGTCATAATCACTGCGCAGGCAACAACTCTCGTTAATTACTGGTAGACATCACTACCGGCTCCTGGCTACCCGCTACTTGGAGCCGGCCCTATCATTGCTTAATGACGTGGGAAGAGTGATCGATCCAAGGCCGAATAAGAGTAAACACTGGTTGCAGTTAACGATGATTTCATGCCGGTCAAGGAAACGATAAAGGAAAACCGCAGTGCCCACAATTTTTTTTTTCTATAAATTATTTTCTATATATTACTCACATATGTATACATCAGTTTACAAAACTTTCCGGTAAATTACCAATTGCCAATCATATTGATGGGCTATTTATGATACGTATAATCTAAAATTAATAAAAATACGTGACGTGATTATGAATATACTGAGTTGTAATTCCATTTTTATGACGTAACATTTTAATTCGTTGCAATTAATATGCCGAATCAATAAGTACTTCTGAGCAATTTAAGTGATCTTCAATGAGTCGCCTTGAGCATTGGTTAGGTAAGGCTCTTTGAGCGTGTGTGAGTCTCTTATCTGTTCACTATTTCGGGCCACAACATAACCGATGACTACAATTGAGGTCTACTCCTTCAAGTAATATCTCTAATGACGTTTAAGTACAGTAGAGGTGTACAATCTTAAATTTACAAGTTGATTACAATAAATTAATCTTAAACGGTTAGTAACCATAATAAATTACTTTCATTTTTTAACCGCTGCCTTTCAAAAGGAGGTAATTGATGTTCAGTTTGTATAAGCAAATTCAATATGCGGGGTGCCCGAACATAATTAACGGCCATAAATATTGTTGGTACGCGAACATGCTCACAGGGACCCGTGAACTCGATGGACTTTCGCTTGTAAATTATAGTATCGATAAGTGTATAAAAGCTCTAAACTTATTCGAGTTAGACTTCGCCGTTGTCTTAGAGCGGATATTTTGCCTTTTCATTACTTAACACTTATTAACGAGTATGTATTTAACTACGCGTTCAGAATTACTAGATTTACATGCAAGTATTTCACAGGCAAATAAACGGCATTACGAGCGTTCGAACTGAAGTAATTATAAGCTTTATGTATCCCGAGTTCTCAATTACCGGTGATAGTAGTAAATACGAATTACATAGCATACAACATACATACAACAGCGACAGATATTATTGTTAATGTATGCGGAGAGTCCACGACTATACGTAAAGTTCCTACATCGTGTCTGCCTACAAAGCTTTCTCAGTGTCAAGTTCTCTTTCCCACAGTCTTGCATATCTGGAACCTCAACTGATGGAGAACTTCGTAGCTATATGCGGTATTGTCATTTAATATAATTCTTGCCAGGGCTGGTTCGATCCAGCAATAAACAAGGAGGTATGCATGTCAGCGTAAGCAAACACGGCGCAGTCGGCGGTGCTCCCGTGTGCCACAAGTGTGTCGTATTTGTTCTACACAAATAAAGCTCCTGGCACGTCCCCCGTGACCCGGGAGACAGATAATAACATACAACATTAGTACAACACTCTATTCCAAATATTATTTTTATGCTAAGACGGTGTACTTTATCGCCTTACGAGAGACATTAACAAAAATCACTCGACCTTATTTTATAATTTTCC
This sequence comes from Drymonia ruficornis, assembly GCA_947859195.1. Taxonomy (NCBI): domain Eukaryota; kingdom Metazoa; phylum Arthropoda; class Insecta; order Lepidoptera; family Notodontidae; genus Drymonia; species Drymonia ruficornis. The sequence continues at coordinate 10,489,866 of OX401909.1, forward strand.
AGTCCACTTTAAACCACGTGTTCGATATAGGTAAGATTGATTCGATATATTGTAATGCTTAAATTAGCGTGGGCATAAAATATGTCTACCATTAATAAAGATCAAAATTGCAAAAGAAACCAGTTTTTAAATTGATTTTATTCTAATCGCACCGACGACAGTAGCTTTACGAGTGTAAGTTATGGCTATAACACGCTGTAGGGTTTTGCAGCCTATATCTAATGAAGATGAAACTTTGTTTTGTTAACCTCCATCCGCACTTCCCGCGTATCAGTTGCGCGACGAGAGAGAAAGTACCCAGCATGTACATTTCGTAACTCCTGCTTTAGAAACAAGTAAGAAAATCGAAACTAAGTGTTGTTTTTCAAACCGCAGCATAAACATACATTCAAGATATCATTACATGAATAGAATACTGATGAAGTTTTGTAGAGAAACATTACGTTACGTAAATTCATGTATATTGTATAAGATACAATAGCCGAACATGTTATTATGGGTGTATTATCGAATTTGATTTCGGAAAATGGGTTTGTTACAAATAAAACAGCAATAACACAGATAGCCGATGTACAAACTTCTAGAATAATGTGGTTCTATCAACTTCAAAGTATCACTAGTCCATTTACACAATAATCATCACCATCAATGTCTAACCTTAAATTCCGTGATAAAATAGTGTTATCAACAATAATCAAAAACATGTTAGAAATGTAAACGCTAAATAAAAGCTGAGTTCCAACTTACTCGATGTTTTTGGAAACATTGATAGAGAAACGGTTGATTTCATGGACTATTTGGTTGCTTCCCTCGAAGGTCAATGAGGGCAAAATATATCGACAGGTCAGTCCAATGAAGCGAAATCTGGTGAGCTGATATTTTTATAACTTCATTGCAAGGCAACCGAACCTCGGTTTAATTAGAAGTTTGATTCTGTTTGCAAATGTACCCGGTAAATGGTAATGTGCTCGACTGCAATGATGCATGTTGCAGATGGTATGTTTGCGAACATACATACGTTTCTAGCAACATTACTAGAGGGAGGGTCCTCACGCCAAGCCCGAGGCTCCGCATTCAATTATTTGCTTGTGGAGTGCGAACTGTCGCCTCGAGATAACAACGCGGATCATCGCGATGCTAATGTCGTAATTAAGATAATACCGCGTCAGAGCCGGTTTTTCAAGCACCTACCAAACGCTTTTTTACAGCGCAAAATTTTTAGAATACTAATATTAAATATTATTAAAATATTCCCTTAGTAAAGGCCCACGGCTGGCCATAAATCTCTCTACGCTTTCACAAATGTCAATCAATGTCTTAATACGGCCACACTTTGTTTCCAAAGGCGACCAACTATAGTAAACATTTTAAACAGCAAACTGACCATTCATTGCGTTTATTTCAAAGCGTCAATTATGAATCCAATACTATTGAGATTTTTGAAGGTGAGCTATTGGCATTTAAGAGATGTTTCCATAAAGTACGTCTTGTAAACAATAAACAACTATAATTAACCTAATCCTCTACATTCCATAGATTCCATAGATGACTCCCTAATAATAGTCACGTGACTCCCTTTATCCTCATTTGAGGCACTTAAAATTTTAGGACACATTATCTGTTTTCTTTTTCTTTTTAAAAATTTATGAGGCATTGTTAAGTTTCCTACACCGCAATGCATTACCGCGGAGACATTGAACCTGGTTAGTGTTGACCCCCTTGACATCGGTTACATACGGCTCTGTACCACGTCTATGATTCAACCTTTCTAAACATTTAGTCGGCGATGATATCACCAGGAAAACCGCCTTAAACCGTATTTGAATATAAAACATAGATACGGTTCTAGAATTATGAAAAGAGATGTAATAATCTGCGATTGCGTTTTATGGTCTTAGGACATTACATTACTTTAAAATCTGGAAGCGGACGTTATTACTTTGTGTATTCTCGTGTGGTAGATCCGGTCACAGTAATATACGTTGCATTTTAAATCGCTTTATTAGAACATGAACAGTTCGTGTAGATTAAGTATGATCGAAATCGCAGCCGAAAACTATGATGTAATGACACGAAGGGAATTTAAATTTTATCGATCACGAGGACCTGTTTAACAAGATTGGATCAGATAACAGATCAAAAGGGCCGGTTTAAATCACGCTCCCATTAAGAAATAGGCATTGTCTTGGACAGATACGACGTATGATTAAATCTGTACAGGGAGCGGCGCACGCGCACCTCACGCCGCTAGCTACTACTAGGTACTAGGTTGCTATTGCCCGTTCCGTTCGTCAAAAATTCTCATACTTGACATTTTTTGTGATCATAAATCTATGTACATATTTTGACTTCAGTATTTGGACGGAAATTGCCTGCTATTCTGGGACATAATAAAAAGTCCTTCATCTATTACTAAGTTGTCAACTAGCAATTTTATATTAGGTTGCTTCCGCATTCGGCAGGACTTCGAAGGTGCCCTTAAAAGTTTGATCGGTCTTGCAGTTCTAAGATTACTGTCGGTTAGAGTCATGAAATCACATATTTATTACATACAATTTCATGCAAAGAATGAACGATAAGTTAAAGCGTTTTATGCATTTACTTGGCCACTCATCTAAATCTCTGTAAACATTCTTAACAACTCTTTATATAGGAATGGTTTTAATGTAACGCCTATAAATATGTATACTTCATTCATATCAAAGCATAAAATAATTATAGCCCTTGTCTGGAGTTATTTAATTGTAGCTAGTGAGTTGGGTGAATGGAAGGGACCTGGCAACCCAGTTTGCGCCCAGTCACAGCGGCTTAAATATGCAATCCCGATGTTGCACAATACGCTTGTACGCGGCTCTCCCGGGGTTACTAGCATCGTTCAAATGATTTGTAAGAGATAACCCTAATTTCAGATTTTATTTAACGTGTAAATGTATTTTATACAAACAATAGCATTATACAAAATGATTAATATGGAATGGAATACGTTAAATATAAACATCATTTATTTCCTTCCTCAAGTCGAGGCCAACATAATCATGGTCTTATTTGGAAACCATTAAAATTTTCAAAGATAAGTTCTGTGCCACATTTCATTAATTTTATCCGAACAAACCCATTTCGGCATCAAAATGATAATAAACATCGTTTACAACCAGATAAAAAAACTAGTAAACGGTAGCAGTCACGCAACAACATCGATTTTCAATTTAAAACATGAGGTGAAATTTGAATAATTATGAAATTATCTAACAACGGTGCCGCCTACAGCCTACAGCCCGATCAAGTGTATCAGTCTATTAAATTATAGTTAGAAAACTAGCATCAGAGATAAACCGCGGCCGAAATTCCAGATAGGTTATTCAGACGCCGCCGTGCACTGCCACCGACTGATTGGCAGCCGGTTCGCGCGAGTGGTCGCCGCGCCGTCTGCCGCGTCAGTAACCCACTTGCAACCAACACAAGCACATCAGACACTACCTCCACAGTTTAAGGACTTCGGTTAATGTGCACAACAAACAGACACCTACATCCTCAACTTTCCAACTTTCTTCTTGAAAATCTACCATTGACTTGCGAGCATCTACAAAACCGCAACAGCCGTTATCCAAAACATTTGACATTTTAAACGCACATTTCGTTATGGTGACTGTGAAATAGCGGCACAATGACATACCGACGCATTTTCTGGTTCTTTAAAGATGATTCAACTATAGACTCTCGAAACGAGGACAGTGAAACGACCTAAGGCGAGCTGATAACGTGGTCTAGGAACATTCCTAGCTATCTCGTATATTAACACACTTCGCCGTTGATATTGCAAGAGAGCAAACACGTAGCTCAGGGCTAAAACAGTTTGCCCCGGGACGTCAACCTCGGCTCGTTAAACATATTTGTAAATAAATACATGTCATCGTGTGGATTAAGCAACGGAACCGTGATTGTGATAGTGGCAGACGCATGTCAAGCGTCTTATACATCAAAATACGCCGTGACGACACCTCGTGTCAGTAAGCCATTTCTTTCACAACCACCAACCATCCAGTTAATTGATTAAGACTACACAAAAAGGTAAAAGCCAAAATGTTGACCTCTAAAGCTCTCATTATGTTGTTAAAACATGAATGACGAAGGAAATTTTCAACCGGGCGAGATGGTCTCATTAACTTTTTTTAATTTATCCCTTTTTACGATTCAGACGCGCAAGTTATTTATTTTAAATGGTGACTCATGCGAAAATTGCAGCATGGAGGCAAATTTATAATCAGCTACCCGACAGCATTCCACGAGGGCTCGGTAGACGCAGACAGGTAAACTTTACTGAGACATGCCCCCGCGTTCAACAAAGCAATCGCGATGCAGTAGCAAGGAACGTCACTTCACGAACTAACTATAATTTAACTTCAACTAATGTATATTATTTTATCACATAACTAAATTACTAAACTAAATGATTAATAATTTGGAATACCATTTTGACCCGTATAAATATAATTTATTTACTGTAATCGGTACTGACTGCGCTACTGAGGTTGGTGTCATCTCCATTGCTTCGTTCTCTGCTCTCGGTAATCACGTATTTAAAATGTCCTTTATTATGTTAAACTTTAAGGATCTACCGCCTACTGCTCTGCCATCTATCTGTATTAAAATCAACAGCATTTATAAGCTGGGCTTGACGATGGGTATTCAACGCGGATTACTGACATTTACGTGTGTGACGTAACCACATTATAAATAGAGAATTAATACTACTACACTACAAGACTATAACCCAGTTTTGAAATAATACGCCGTTCGTCTTTTACAGGGTGATTATTAAACATTAGAGAATTGAGATACAATTAAGTGAAACTGTCTTGCATAATAACATCATAAACATAATACTATTTAAAATGTAAAACTAAAACAATCTTGTCGTGTAGGCGTTGTTTAAATCCCAAATCATCAATGGATCGCCACTAATTTAAACAGCTTGATAACAGTGATATGAGAAGAGAGTAACAATTAAAATGAACTAGACAGTCAGCTAGCAATCTCGGGTGGTCTCCGCTTTCATTATGTGATGTACAACAGAGCACGTATCGCGTTCAAAGAAAAAAAATAATAGGACATCTTCCTTTTCCTACATTTTAATTTAACAACGGAAGCCCCGTGACTCGGCAAGAATGGAATCAGATTAATTTTCACCGTTGTTCGGGCCGACGCGTCCAATCTGATGAAATAAATTGTTTCAAAACTCCGGAGCGACTTAAATGTATAGACAAAGGGGTGGACGGCTAACGAAATCACGGAGCTTGGAAATAAACGTGATCTCACCAGGAAGCTCGTCCACAATAGGACGGGAGGAGAACGAAAAGGCCAATGACTTTGTAAAAACAAATATATCTCTATTAATTCCATCTCGCACCGTTTAAGTTAATTCAAGACGATTATAGATCACGTTTAAGATTATTTACGGAATGGACATCACAATGGTGGTGAGAAATACAATTATGATTCATATAACGACATTAATGAAGGTTCGGCCTAGCCGAGCGTAATGTGTACCAATAAAAGCAATGAAAGCGTGTAGCACCTGGAAGTGGGTGCTGCAGCCGCGTTGGCTCGGCTCCAGTTCCACTGAACTTTGACAACGAGCGGCGGCGGTAAATTGCTGTAACACATCGTCTGCTATGAAGCTCATACGCAGTACACACGCACCGCAACACTACCAACAGACTACATTTCAAGATATAACAATACAAAGGAAAAACATTACTTAAAAATATGACACACTTTCACCCAAAGGAAATGTGTAATGCATATTCCATCAAAATTAGACGAAATAATTTCGTTTCTGCATTCTCATATCTCATTTCAAGTAATGCAAGGTCGACGCACTCGAAATACGTGCATGCCTCTTCCCTTTATGAATTTCGATTGCCTCCAGGTATGTTGAAACAGGAACAAAAATATAATGACAGGGTTCCGTCAATTGAATCGGATACAACAATATATCTTACCAGTTACCGAGCTGTCGTGACATGTTCAATGAATGTTGTGTTCATTTCGGTGTGAGTGAAGTGCTTTCTTTATAGTTACTTATCGATTTTTAATCATGCGGGATGCCCTTTCATAAAGCTTCATTAAAAGAAATTGGTGTATCGTCATTCATTGATCATGATTATTTCGCTGTCATTTATCACGTCCGTCCGAATATTCGATGCACCAGTAAATCAGAATGGCCGCTATGTGCGATTGTTTCGACATCTGATCGTACGTCAATTACATAACATAGATACACATCTGATCTCGCAACTCAGCTCGTGACGAATCTTATCGTTACTGGAACGAAATACGTGATGACCGGGTGCCGGGAACTTGACCCTGTAATTAATACCACGTGTCGTTGGCTTAATTAAATCTTAGCCACTTTCACTGCATGTGATGTATGAGGTCAATACAAATATTGTAACATTACGAGAAGGTGGATCCGTACACGTACAATTAAGGGTTACGTTTGTGCCGTGTAGATGTCGCTCCGAGTCATTCAAAGTAACGTTTATTGAAATAGACCCTCCTCTTTGAGCCACATTTCAAAAAGATACAATCGCAGTGCACATAAGACTGACGTTATAATAGCAGGCGTATTATGATTACGTAACCACATGGTGCATACGGAGGGCTGATGAAAGGTTGACCTCAGCGCTGTGTGGGCGTGCTAGACAATGATAATCCGACAGACCGGGGTCTACGAACCGTACCGGAATGCAAATAAATAGATGCACATAAACAGGACGAGACACCTGTCGCTGATCAAAGAAATATACAAGGCACGTCCGTGACGCAGCCGTAGGTTGCACGCACCAAACAAATTAATACCCGTGTCAACATTTACTTTTTCATTGGTTTCACAGGTTTGTCGCCCATATATATACATGGCAAAAGGTATCGAGATAACTCAATGCTTTCAATAATGTAGGAGAAATGTAATTATATTAGACACGTTAAGAAGAGGTCGCATCAAAACCTGCAATCTGATATTTGTAACGAAATTGCAATAATACATTCCCAACACTGGCGCTGATTAGTTCAGTCACCGATCAGTTCCTATGACTGCACATAGGATTTAAATGAGACAGGTTAAGATAGCCGCTAGCCCAGCACAGCTGATTACTTGTTCATAACGAGATTTGCGACATGCAGGGGCAGGAACTAGTTAAGACGCTGACACCTCATGTCCCTTGAGTAGACGCATGATTTTCTGCGAAGGACACCTGCCAGGAGTGTTATGAAGGCAATTTAAATGAGAATGGAAACGACAAACTCTTACCAATGGCAGACAGTAAACTGAATGAAAAACACTTTCTGTATATAATTGGCAACCTTCAGATCCGGAAGACTTAGGAAAGATTGTGTGTTGAAAACAAATTAAGCAAGAAGATATAACAATTTAAGATATTTTTGGTTTTATTGATAACTTGTAAATTTTGCTCCAAAAATGACAATGTCAAATAGCTAATAAATACTATTATTTTGTATTCCGCAATAAACAATACGCCTGGTAATGAAACTTTATCAACCGAGGGTTAAACCAGAGATTTATGGATTACATAATAAGTATAGTTCGCGACAGGTCGAGATGACATTCGGGTTATGAGCTTTTTGCAGAATAAAATCCGAATCAAAATTAACAGGACCCGATAAACAATTAAAATCGCCCACAAAATTATTAAATTAAATTATTCTGTTGCTTTGCGGGTCCTGGTACAGTCAGCAACGAAAGTCGCTGAACGTTCTGAATTTTTCAAATCGGTTATACTATTTATTCTACAAACATTGGTAAACCTTTATAAAACCAAACATTAGCAACATTTTGTTTCGATAAAGAAAAATTATGGATTTGATGCAAAACAAAAGGGTGCAAGCTATTTGAAAAACTGAGAATGTTCAGCGACTTTCGTTGCTGACCGTACTTTCGATTCGGATTTTATTCTGCAAAAAGCTCATAACCCGAATGTCATCTCGACCTGTCGCGAACTATGAATATACTACCTTTGAATGTTACGTACTTTTAACAGATTTTTAAGGCCACTCGTTGTATGAATAGATTATTTGTAAATGCCCCCACTCCTCGTTTCAAATAACCTGTCTTTAGACCTGAAATAAAACCTATCTCAGATATTCCAATGATAGAAAATATTTACCTATCCATCCATATTAGCGCAACCTAGGCATTAGCTATACAGAGATCAAAACATCCTGTTAGTTTAAATAACTGAAACATTGCGACACGATTCCAATTGAATAGTAGCATTCGATAATTATTATCTAGTCTAGATCTTTGTTTATTACGTGCAATCATTGAAACACTATATTTCATTGTTTATTTATCGGACGTTGATGTAATCTGATGAATGCACTTTACTGCTATAACACTACAATATAATTAGAGGATAATATATTGCTATTAAATACCTCAATAAATGTTTACAGTAATCACTGCGCCGGCATTTAATCGAATTCTATGCGGTACAAAGTTATATCGTAATTGCACGTACTTTAAGGAATTACTTTAGCGAGGTGGCAAGTAAAATAACCGCTTGTGATATCAATGACCCCCGTCTCCGTCTCCGCGGTCCCGCAGTGTTTGTTTAGCATAACAGAAAATTTTCATACAAAGGCTTTAGCGATGACTAGGAACAACGCGTATCATAACGAGACAAGATAAAGAGGTGCAAAGTTGTAAATCATTTTGATTTTCATTATGAGAAATATAAACATAAGTTTAGTTAATATTTAATGTACTTATATGGTGTAGTGTAATGCCTAAAGGATTATGTTATTTCAGACAATGTGTAGGTACAGATGATAAGTATCGGTTTGTTTCTGATTGGGTATGGTTAATTTGAAAGCGGAACTCTTTGGATTCATGGACTCGGGCTGGTTGAATAACATAAAAATTAATATGATTAAAAACGTCGAAATTAAAATGAAGAGAAAAATACCGCAACAAATTGCAATCATCGTAGTATCGTATGCAGTAATTGAATGCGAATTATTATACTAACAAGAATATGCAGACATAAAATCGCGAATATAAAAACGTTGATTCGAAACGCATTTAGTCAATAATTAAGCAAAAATGTACTTGAGATAACTTCAGATCTCTTAAATAATTTGTCTCATTGAAACATTTCACAGAACAGGGCGATGTTAAGGGCGGTTGCAGCGGCGCTGGCGTGCCTCTGCGTGGCGCGATCCTCGCCCTCTGAAACCTACGGCCTGCGAGCGTACTCACAAAACACACAGAACACCAAGGTAAATAGTAAAGACAACCCACCCTCTCGTCGCATAACCAAACATTGACTTTCAACGATATTAGGCCACATGAGAAAACACGCTATCTGTTACCGAAAATATTTAAATACCACTGGAGGCCTGAGGTTTTCTTGTAAGCGGTGTGATTAAGGCTGGAACAATTGCAACTGACAGCTCGAGGTTGACCGCTTTTTGCTCAAACAATGTCGTAGGACCGCGAGTTGAATTTTTTGAATTTAGAATTTTCGATACGCCACGATACATCAAAAAGACGACATGATAAATCAAAAACAGAAGTGACTCATATACTAAATTCGTATCTTGCCTACTTTTATTTAGTCGTATAAGGGTAACTTCGTAAAGGAAAATTTTCACTAAATCTTAAGTACAATTTAAGTACTACATTTTCATTAATAGGTAGGCGGGTAGGATATTTTTTCTTTGTAATCTTTTTTATTGTTATTTTGTTGATATAGTAAATAAAAGCTCACTAACTGTTAATTTTTAATTGTTCTGAAATTTAATTTTGCCCAACACTGGGTAATAGGTAGTACTACTTAAAAAAAGACTAGTACATAATTTAAATGTTTAATATTATAGGACAAAATAAGTAAAATTAAAACAACTTAAAATTCTAAATAACTGCAAACAAGAAAAATTGTTGACAACATCGGGTAATAACTGAAATAAAAGTAGTACTAATCCTTATTAGTTACTAGCTGTGCCTGCGACCTAGTACGCGCACATTTTTGGAAAAGGTTACCCCTTATTTGACTGATGGATTGATGGAGGATGACGGACGGATGGAGTGGCAATGCAACGCATGCCGGGCATGCATGCAACCCTCATAGGATCACTGTTTTGCCCGTCAGTCTATCTGTCCGTCTTGCCTGTCGTCAAAACGTGCACAGCCTAAACCGCTTGGGTTAGAAACATGAAATTGTAACTTTTTATAGCGTAGAAGAAGACCACAGGAAGGATTTTTGAGAATTCAACAATTAAGGGGAGAAAGTATCTATGGATAGTCCCAGTTTTTCTGAAGCTAGAGACATGAATATTTGTATTTAAGCTTCTTATTAACTAAGAATAGTAATTTTAGCGTTTTTGATCATTTCACCTCTAACGGTGTAAAATAGGGGGTGCAAGTTTGTATAGGCGTCCCAATTTTTCTGAACCTAGAGTTATGAAAATTTGTATTTGGGCTACTCATTATGGGGCAAATACACTCTCGCGAGTACGCCTTGTGGAGGGCCTCGCGCGAGACGCGCCACTCGGAGGCTACAGGAGTGCTACCCATCCACACTCTCGTTTTATTCAGTGACAGAGTTGGGCACTAATTATTGATTAAATTTTAAATCAATTAAACTTTTAATCGTAATTGTTGCACTCTGCAATTAATTTATTTAGATTAAAGTACATTAATTGTGAGGTTCAATTAAAATCAATTGCAATTATTTTTTTTAACTGTGAAAAAATCTATTACAACTAACAATTATTAGCCTCGTAGAATAGGTACATGTACACAGATATCTATTTAGGTGGATGCATGTATAGATAAATAGGCATATAGAATTAGATATTACTTCGGTGAATGCGTGTTTAGGTAGGTAGGTATATAGAGCCAGAATCCCAAATCCCCCCTACTCTTCCTCTACCCCCTCAACCCCATTCCTATTCCCCCCTCCACATAAATAAAAATTGTTAATTGGGAGCATTACAATAAATTAATTGTTAATTGTAAAAAATACAATTAATTAATTTTTAATTATAAAAATACAATTAATAAAATTTTAATTGTAAAAAATACAATTAATTAATTGTTAATTGTAAAAAATACAATTAATTAATTGTTAATTGTAAAAAATACAATTAATTAATAATTAATTGTAAAAAATGCAATTAATTAATTGTTAATTGTAAAAATACAATTAATCAATTGTTAATTGGGAATTCTGGAAGTCACAATTACAATTAACTAATTGTGACTTCCAAAAATTAACAATTATTAATTGTACATTTTTAATTGTTCTGAAATTTAATTTTCCCAACACTTGGTTCGCCCGCCTCCCGCCACGCGTCCTTTGACTCCGGTCAAAAAAACCGACACGGAGCGGAGCACGCCGGAGGCGAGGCGAGACATACAAGAGGAGGCGAGCGCGCAATCTACACTCTCGTGCTCGCGTCGCCTCCTCATGCCTCCTAGAGAGTCTGTAGCCGCGGTTACGAATTAAAACCGGACAAGTGCAAGTAGGACTCGTGCTCTGAGGGTTCCGTACAAATTTTATTATGTTTGTGTGTGCATCATATCTTTGGCGTGCAAATACAGGGCAATGAAGCAAGATGTGCTCCACTGTCTCGCTGGGGTTCTTCGAGCTTCCACTTTGCTAGTTTTCGGAACAATACATAATAATTACAACACCTAAGTGTGTATTGTTCCGAAAACAGGGAAAATCATGAAGACTCGAATCTCAGGATAACAATTGCACTGCAAGCGACTGTGGTGAACAGGTTGGGCTAACAATCAAAAGGTCCCAGGCTCGATCCCTGTTGGGGCATGCACTAATGGATGAATTTTCATCTATGTGCATAATTTACAGTTCGCTGACGGCGAGAGAAAACATCGTGAGGAAACCTACCTATCCCTCGGGATTAGGTAATAGTCAGTTCCTGTATACACGGCGACAAGATTCACCACCTGTCACGTTGGGTTCTGACTATCTGGTGAAACGTGGGCGTTGAAATGACTTAATACCTCCACAATGTGGTGGTGTATGGTCACTCAAGCCTCTGACTACCCCCGAATGGGGATAAAAAGTCGTGACGTTATATATTTATTTATTTTATTTATTTATATAGTAAACATTGCCGACCTGAAGGGAAGGGGTAGGGGAGCAGGAGGGGGGGGTTTGGGCTTACGGCTCTCTCACTCATCGTACGAAACGCAGCTGTAATAGCTGCTTTACGCCGATCTTCTATGAGAGGGTGGTACTACCCCACCAAACGGTGGTTAGTCCAACTTAAAAATAAGCAAACAAAAATAATTTCGTATTACTAATATTAAGTAGTATGAATAACATCAACTGAAACACGCTTAACATCAGGCGGGCCGTACGCATGTTTTTTTGTCTTGGCTTTTCTTGTCGCATATAGCCAGTGTCAAGTACCTAATAATATAGATTTTCAATGTTGCACTTCGCCACTTCCCGCCAAAAAAAAACAAGTTTGTCTAGCAACTCAGTGGTATAAAAAGATATCATAGGCAAGGCAAAAAATATGAAAAAATGAAATGTAACGTCACGACTTTTATCCCCATTCGGGGGTAGTCTGAGGCGTGAGTGGCCATACACCACCACATTGTGGAGGGATTAACCAACTCAAAGCCCACGTTTCACCAGATAGTCAGAACCCAACGTGACAGGTGGTGAACCTTGTCGCCGTGTATACAGGAACTGACTATTACCTAATCCTGATGGATAGGTAGGTTTCCTCACGATGTTTTCCCTCACCGTCAGCGAACTGTAAATTATGCACATAGATGAAAATTCATCCATTGGTGCATGCCCCACCGGGGATCGAACCTGGGACCTTCTGATTGTTAGCCCAACCTGTTGTTGTTGTTAGGCAAGACAATAACATTAGAAAGTAGGTAAGCGGTTTTTAGAGGACGATTATGCTTTTTAATCATATACCTATTCATCATTCTATATTATTCATAATCTATGATGACAACAAAACGCGTCACTGACATAAATATTAATTTAAAAATATTTGTAATCATATAATATCCTAAAAATTATGTTCAATATTATATTTAAACTATTTAAAACGTGATTTAATTCATAAAATGCTAAGAAGACGTAATTTTTTTACGAATTTCACGCAAAAATTTGCGCGCACGTCCAGCTTTGGAGGCCGCCATCGCGGATCTGCGACGAACATTTTGCAGTCCAAGTCATGATGACCCATGACGTTTGTCGCATATTTAAGGTTATTATTGATTATTTTTTAAATAAAATGACTAATATTAAATCTTGGATCCACGGATTCTTAGACAAGTCTTGACAATTTTTCTGGTATAGGTTTCACGTAAATCTGTTCAGTTGCTATGGAGAACATTTATGATTAAGGTTGACAATTTCATATTTTGGAAACGATTTCTACAAAATTTGGTAACATTTAAAGTAAATCGGCTAAGCCATTTTATTCCCGACCATATGAGGTTTAATGTTGTATACTTTATATTGCACATAAGCCAGCTGCTTCATCAAACCACTTACTTAGACCCACCCAGTTGAACATATGTATTACCTTAAATAACACTCGCTTCTGTCAATAAACAGAAACCCTTGTGCTACAACAGAGGTATAGTCACAGAAGTATAACCGAATGCAAGGCCTCTTTTAAAGGTAGTAAAACCATGAAAACATCTGCTTAATCGTGCCTTTGTGCTCTTTGATTTTCTACTCTTATGAAGCATTTTACGTACTTAATTGTTTGCAGGATATAAGCAGTACGTTGGCTAGCATTGAAGAGCGGCTAAGAGTTTTGGACACGATTAGTGCGGTCCAAGCTAAACAAGCGCGTCGCTTGGACGCCATTCAGGACAAACTAGGTTAGTTACATTTAAAATTGGATCAGGAATAGCAGGAAACTAATCATAAATTACGACAATGCATTTTAGTTAGGTACTAGGTACTAAGGTCTAAAAGAGACTAATATATAGGGTAAAATGGAGTGAGCTCCGTCAACTACATCGACAAGGGTCTTAAATAAGGGGAATCCTTACTGATAACTGACAAAAGAATAAATACGGGATGTAATCCTCTAGTTTTCAAAACATCACACAGTCATTTACGAGTAAGTGAATGCAAGATAGAAACACGATTTAAACTCATCCGGGATACGATGCGTCATGTACTGTACTGTAATACGGTAGTCTTATTGTGTCATATCCTATTTTACAATGCAAACGATGGGTCAACTTTCGCAACAATGTTACCGTACACTAGCAATTGAGCAAACAAGAGCACCGCACAATCAATTGGTAAAAGAACCGCTTAGCTTGCAGTGGTATGAATAAATTAGCATACGTCTTTTCTGCGCTGAATAGAAAAGCATTAACGTTGATTTCCTTTCAGATCGCGTAGAAAATACATTGACTTTAAAACTAGAAAGGGCTCAATTAGCTGCAGAACGACTGGAACACAGATTGCATATGCTGCAAACAAATGTACAGGTTCGTTACAAACAAAAGCTTCCTGGCCGAGATAATTATTGTCTTATGTAAATAGCGTACGTGTCACTTGACTCCTCACCTTAAACGTATTAAACAAATATTTCCCTGACGCTACCACATACCTATCAATTGCTTAGTATAGAAATTCTGAACCGAAATCCCTTGGCTTTAATGTTAATGGCTGTGTATAAAAATAGATCCATTAAATTTATTTCAGGTCACCATCAAAGAGAGCACTGAAAAGATAGAACGTAGTCAAACTAAAATTGCGGAGTTAACTCGGAATCTAACCACACATATAGCGGAACATAAGCATTTATTAGAGAAGGTACTTATGCATTGATTTATACGATCTATACTTAGCTGTTGATAAGATCAGAAGCACCCACCTAGTCGGAACCAGCGGCTGCCCCAATATTAATATTGTTATTTTTATCCTATTGAGGATACTTTAAACGACTGAGACTTATGTAACTTACAGAGAAAACTTTATATTTATTATATGTTACTTTTACAGGCAAATGGTGCGTATTCCGACACCTGGCACCACACCATGGTGCTAGAAACCCTGATGAAAGACGGTCTGGCGCTAGTGAACGTAACTAGACGCGAACTCGCAGATGGACTGAGAGCTCTGGCAAGACGACAGAGGGATGCTAGAATCAATCCCGTCGACCTGGAGGCGATCTTCGATAAGAAATTTAACGAAAATACTCATAAAATCGATATCAAGGTATACTTCATTCTATTCCATGCCATGAACTACAAATCACTGTATTTTAAAATATACTCTATAACACCAGAGTCAATTTGGCAATGAATTTTTAAGATTTCAATATTAAATGGCCAGATGTCCCCAGAATCATTCCGTCCGCCGGAAGAATCTTGGAGAATATAGAAATTAGTAAATCAAGCGATCATTGATAACATACATAATAAATATTTGCTTCTAGCAAATTAATTGAATGAATTTATTAATTTCGTTATGTATAGAGGAAAATCCTTATAAGGCTGATGAATGTGTCGAGATGCGTAAATGTATATATTTTAACCTGATTTGAGTTTACGTATATTAATTTCAGATCCAAGAACTTCTGGATGCACAGAAGCACTTTGTTGACTCCTGTCAACAATTTCAACAAGATAGTCCCAAGCAAGTGACCGATATACTGGACAAACTTTTGGAATCCCTACTTAAAATGTATGTCACTGTCTATTTTATACTCGCAAATTATTTAACAAGTGTAATTTATCGGTATTCAATATTTTCAGAACCAAATCAACATTCCATGAACTCAACAAAATTCGAGACGACATAAATGCGCATGACAGTAAAGTCATAAAATTAATAAACGCCATGCGAACACCACAGGTAAATTAATTCACCTTTAAATACCAACATAAACTTATGCTTATGACGGTAACATAAGCATTCGAATTTCTAAGTAATAAAAAAAACACCAGGCCCTATCCTCGCTTCAAAATCAAGAATGATGAAGGAAAAGTGCTCTATGGTTCCTTACTTATTTGTAAACTTCGTGACGATACAACAGCTCACTAATATAACCTGAATCAAACTACTCTTCACAGACTGATGTCACGTGTAGGCGCCTTGAAAGTGCATTCCGCAATACATCGCACACTATACTCAAAGAGAATGAGCTGAGGCAACTGACGGAGAAGTTTGTTGCTCTAACGGACCGCGCAGACGCAGCGCTACAACGCTTGGAAGCGCAATTCAAATTTGATGCTGACGAAGAAATGCCGGCTTCAGACGTGACTGACGCTGCAGACAGGCTTCTACAGAAACTAGAAGGAATCAAGTAAGAAAAAAATGTAACGTCACGACTTTTATCCCCATTCGGGGGTAGTCAGAGGCTTGAGTGGCCATACACCACCACATTGTGGAGGTCTTAAGTCAACTCATAGCCCACGTTTCACCAGATAGTCAGAACCCAACGAGACAGGTGCTGAACCTTGTCGCCGTGTATACAGGAACTGAATATTACCTAATCCCGTGGGATAGGTAGGTTTCCTCACGATGTTTTCCCTCACCGTAAGCGAACCAATTAAGCTTCAATGTAATCATCACATAGCCTGAATAGGCAGCGCTAAGCATGTATGTATATTTCATGATTTTACCTTGGCCCAGTTAAACTTGACTAGGATGAGAATTAGTCATGTAGATTACATCACGATGTTTCTGTAAGTGATGATAATTCAAACCTAATTTAATCATTATGTGAGCGTCGCAAAATACAGAAAACTTGCAGTATTTACAAGCTGAGTAATTTTGCAAATTTTAAAAGAAGTATTTACTGAGTAAGACTCATTTTCATTTAACATTTTATATTGGAAACCAGTTGATACCTTCTATCAGCTATCTTTGAAGGTAGGAACTTCAAGTATTCTACTATCAGTCATTCATATTACTTACAAGTCTTACGGCCGAATACTCAAAGGCTACTTAAATATTTAAATCCCACTTAGCATTTTGAGACGTCGTTAACTGTCATTATTTGTATAGCGCGTCAAAGTTAAGCAGGGGGCTTACCACGCACTCTTATAGCGATTCAATTACAGGAACGTTTTAACGTTTCAGCGACTTTTGTGCAGTGACGTACCTTATTGTCATGACAATAAGAAACGTCATTGCACAAAAAGTCGCTGAAACGTTCAAACAAAACTGCTATAAGAGGTGGTGGTAAGCCCCCAGCTCTCCAATTTAAGTTGCGTACTAGTATTCGGCCGTTATCTTCATAGTATACATACAAATGTGCATATACAGGACTATAACTTTACTTTTATCTGTATATTACTAATAGTGAATGATTAAGCTCGCATACCAATGTAGCGTATTCCCTTATTTTACGAAACCAATTTGTTATTTCGACACGCGTTTCGTATTGGAATTAAAACCAACTGAAAAATAATAGGTAATAATAATAACACTAGCACACAGTACAAGTATTTCTGAAATTATCAGTCAATGCAAGTTCAGGTAATGAGAAAAGATGGGAACATAAACCCTCTTCTCTAGCTTGTAAATCAGGATCCGATAAAAAATTAACGATTGCTGTTATTTTGTGATCAGCAGCGAGGAATCAAACGAGGATTTGGAGTGGGAGGACGAAGAGGCTGGGTACTACGAGGACGGGGGAGGCGGCGACATGATGGACGAGGACAGGGAGATACTGGACGGCTCGTCGCGCAAGAGGCTCGCGAGCACAACGCCGCGCCCGCTGCACCGGAGACATCTGCACAAACACCCTTACGACCGGGGCCCTAATCATAACAACCCGGAATACTCGTGATATAAGTACCTATTGTAATATAAATC
Organism: Drymonia ruficornis; assembly: GCA_947859195.1. NCBI lineage: Eukaryota > Metazoa > Arthropoda > Insecta > Lepidoptera > Notodontidae > Drymonia > Drymonia ruficornis. The sequence continues at coordinate 10,507,742 of OX401909.1, forward strand.
TGTACTATTTACAGGTGTTTTATTGAAAACCATACACATATTCGACTCATTTATGTGCATACAGTGATGTAATTACTGAACAGGAAGGATATATGCAGATTTAGAAATTATAGTACTGCCAAACTTATCAGTTCGAATAATTAAAAGTCAAATATATAAACCATGTTTGTAAGTAGGGAGGTGAATTATAATAGTGTTTAGAGATGTCATTATACTGTTGTAGTGTGTGCAGATCGATTTCTATTCGAGCATGTTAACCTTTTAGTGTCTTGAGTCTATGATAAGGACAATTCGATTCCCTAGCTGGGTAATCATTTTAATAGAGATCACATTCTACTTACATTACTTTTATTATTTGGTTGGTTTTTATTATTATTTGGTATTTATTAGGTACTTTTGTACATCTGCGATGATGTATATGTCGTAGATCTATTTTGATTTCAGTGCTTTTTAATATCTAATTTAGAAAGCACATACCTTAAGCTTGTATGCTTCTAATTTAGTTATTTTAATTACTATATTTTGGTATTTTGCCTATTATAAAACATGATGTGATCTATAATAGGCACAAAACATACCTCAAGTTTAGCACTGTTTTGGAATATTGTGAGTGCCTTGTGCGTGAGTTGTGCAAAGCATGAGCTGAGGGTGGCAATCTTCTGGCGAGCACCAAACACGACCTCCGGCTCATCAGTCTCCAGCTCCGCTGAAATTTATAACACAATATTTTGCATTATTGGAATGTCTACTGACATGAGATATAGCTTTTGAGCTATTCTAACTCACTTCATAAGAGGCATTATCAGCAATGTATTATTAAAGTATAGTCATTAATTTCAGATATTAATGCAATAATAATAATTTGATATGACATAAGGAATCCCCAGTCACATTGCAGTAAATTGCAGTTACTGGGCACTAGCACAAATCAAGTATTGTTGTTTTATTAAAGTACCCTAACAGTTCCTATTGTTCACAAGCATGTAAAGAATGAATATGTATAAAAACAAAGGATGGCAAGACTGTGCATGCACTGTTACTCTTATAACTTTCTGATAAAATTAAAGTTACATAAATATTACCTACATTCAATAATTCTGTTACACTACTACATACGTTAGGATTATTTACAAATTCATACAGTTTATTAATCCACCTATATTGAGCAGTGAATTTTAGTACATATCTTACAGGAGTATAAGTCAGATAAGGAGCTGAAAAGCTGGTTATTGCTTGCTTAAATAAACGACAATATACGAGAACTTTAGGTTCAAGTACGTACACTTTTATTTATTGCGGAAAAAAGACAGAACAATCATGGCTCGATCACATTGGTTTAGCAGGACAAAAACACACCGTAACCAAACAAGTTCGCAAAAATCACATACGTAGCAAATGAACAACGTTTTACTTACTTATGGAGGTGTCTAATTCGACACATGCTTTATCGAATTCTTTTTCTAATAAATCTAACCACCGAAAACCTACTCCGGTAGTCGCCATTTTCACAATAATTTGTTGACAATCTAAACGTCAAGACTCAAGTTAGGTAAACGTCAATCAATATGACAGTTTCCGAAGCACAACGTTCAGAAACAGACAAAACCTTGAACAAAACATACAGCTTTCCACCATCCAAACATAAGGTTTGGTCACCCTACGAGATACAATGCTCCGGTTGGGAATCCTTGTCGGTACTATTTTTGCATAGTGTACAATCCTTGATGGTAGAACATTAGGTACGGTACTTCCGATATTGCCATCAAGGAATTTTTAAGTCTTAACATCAAGTTCATGATTGGCATTGATTGCCGTGTGTAGGCGCTTTTAGTTTCCCCACAGAGAAAGGTTTCCGGGAGTTCCCGGTCACCTTGCACCTGGGTAGCGCTAGTGTATTTTTTCCATAGCTGTCTTTAAAAGTAAAGATTTTATTATGCTCTCGTGGATGCCTTTTCACCTTTCATCACCACAGAGGCGGGCGTCGGACACTAGACTACCACCACGGAGTAAAACAATTTAATCTAACCGCACTCCAGGGGCTGTTAACGATTACTTAATGGATCCCTAGCACCGGCTTTTCTACACAAAATCTATGCTGAGTGATATAAGTAAAGAATAAAGTCTTTTAGTGCGACATAGTCTGTGAGATATGAGGCTCTACAGACCCAGACAGCAGGGGTTTGTACAATGGCATCAAACCCAAAAGCATTGTAGCGCTGGCCCTGTACTGAAGGCCTCGTGTAGGCCACACTACAAATTAACCCAACCGTTTACCTTAGATACAAAATTAAAACACATTTTTATTCTGGCAGTTGTTTATTAAAATTTTAAATTATTTACAAATAAAGAGCTAGTTACCATGACGGTACGATACATACGTATAAATATTTTCGCAATTTACACAGGTTCGAAGTAACTAGACAATAAGTAGATATTTACCGTAGATACACTACAAGCTATGCTATGCATTAAAAAATATAAAACTAAGTAGATTTATCTATGTGTTTAAACCAAAGACCTGTATATTATACATACACAACAGAGACCAACTAATAGTGGTTTAACCACCAAAATTACGCTTTGCGCGTTGCTCGTTACGAACGGTTTGCGATCATCACTCATTGAGGGATGATGATGATCTAAGATAGGTACTAACATAGAGGCTATGCACACGGAGCAACTTTAGTTGGCGAAACCAGCAACTTAGTTGCCGAAACTATCAACTTTTAAATAGTTTTTTGGCAGTTGCAGCAAACCATTGCCAGTTGCAGCAACAGTTGCCGCGATTGCCGCAATCGTTTCGCAATTGTTTTATATGAAAACAGCTAGTTGCGAGTTGCGGGTTGCCAGTTGCCGCAAAAGTTGCCTGTGTGCATAGCCCCTTAACAAATTGTTCAGTATAACTCACGGCACATAAGTTGACCGAAATGAAGTTAGCTTTAGCTGCGTCGCAATACAGGTTTTTCATGCGAAACATGTATTACGGTGCCGCTAGAGCTAATCTTTTAGCTCAACTTATGTGCTGCGTATAGCTCTGCTCTATAGAGTTTATTCATTTGCCAGAGTTTATACATTCACTAGCTAGAGTCTACGTAAAGTACTTGTTAAGCAAATTTTTAGTTCCTCGAGTGATCAATAGGGATGTTGTACACTTTTTGCCATATTAATATTTTACGTAGACGATAGCGAGTAGCGAGAGCAAAACTCATGGCAGCTACAGGTGCATGCGGGCAGTGGCAAGCCGTGGCGGCTAGTGTGCGCTACAGCTAAGCATTGCTATACGAAAATGGCCTTAAAAGAGTCCAGAAATACCTACAGCAATGTTCCCGATACATTACTAAAACAATAGAGGAAAAATAATGCGATCATCGAGTTCTACCTAATTTAGTTTAGGTAGCACATTATTATCATTACCGGACTACATTACTCTATGATGACTTATGGAACTGAGACATGGCCGCTTACAATGGGCCTCATAAAAAGCTCAAAGTCACCCAAAGGGCAATGGAGAGGATGGAGAGGACCTATGCTCGTAGTTTCCCTGCGAGATCAACTCAGGAATGAGGAGATACGCAGAAGGACCAAGGTAACCGACATAGCCCGTAGGATTGCCAAACTCAAGTGGCAGTGGGCCGGGCACATTGCTCGTAGAACGGATGGTCGTTGGGGCCGAAGAATTCTCAATTGACGGCGTCGGACGGCGACGGAAAGCGTAGGTAGCGTTGGTGGCCCCCCTCAAGGTGGACCGATGACCTAGTGAAGGTCGCGGGAATACGCTGGATGCGGGCAGCGCAAGACCGGTCATTGTGGCGAGCCTTGGGGGAGGCCTATGTCCAGCAGTGGACATCTTTCGGCCGAGATGATGAAGATAATGATTATTACTTCATTTTAAAAAGAAGCTGCAACCTTTAAACAACAATTTATGTCGTTGCTGATATTTACAAAATTATTTTAGCACGCATTTCCTTAAATATTTTAAGAGCCCCCTCCACCCAGTACCCAACTTACAAAGATTTCTACCAGATATAAAAAAAAAATGTTGTGACTTTAAGAGACATTAAACCACTGTAATTGTAACATATCAATTTATAAAAAGGTGGGTATCTATACAATATAAGTAAGCTTCACAATTACAATATATTATTTTATTTTTATTTTTGCTCCACCTACACATACGAGAGTTGGTTGATTGTGTGACAATAATACACGCAATTTTGCGATAATATTACCTAGAGCTATACCTAGGCATAACCTACACTTTATAATATGTGATAGGTACCGAATTCTGTAACGAATGGATACAATAATGTATGTATGTTACATATTTACGGAAGTGTAGTAAAATGTACATAGATTCGTATGCAAAAGGTCGTAAACAATGCAGCAAGAGTAACGATAAATTAATGCACTGAACTGTTACAAAAATAAGAGAGCACCCAGAATACATTAATTAGTAATAATTTAGCAATATTATTTTGAAGCAAAAGAATTAAGATTAGTTACATTTTTGTGAGAGCACTAAGTGCTTGCTTTTATGTTTGTCCAGTATTTCATTACTCCGCTGTAAATACGATATGATGTAACGAACTACATTTTATTTTATTTTTATTTGACGATAGTAAAATTAATTATATGAAACCTAAAGCAAGTTTCATCCCTACAGCTAGTGGTGACTGCGTGAGAAGAGTTAATAAGCTAAGTACCTATACATGCTGTTTTTAGGAATTTTAATATCTCCCTCCGAGGCCCAATGATACGAGCTTAGTGAACCTGTATCTATCTAGATAAAACAAATTCGCCATGGGCGGGTCGCTAGTTGAATAGAATTAGCACGACTTTAAACTACAGGCAAATTATGCAGGCTGGCTGGCACGCGAAATGTTTGCTAGCATCTTTTTGAACCAATCTTTAGAGGTGACGTTCATCTTTACTTAGCAATCTGATCATATGTTGTGACATGATAACCTTAGGTACCTACGCGTAGAACATTGATGTTAGTAGGATTTATTTCTGTATTATGTAGTATTAGGTATGTAACGGACACGATTATTTCCGAAAAAAATATTTAAGTCTTATCTAATGACCCCTGCAGGTCAAGTAAACAGTGCTGAATTTATACCTAACCTGGAAAAGAAACGAGTCAGAAATATTTTCAAGATAATAATACCTACCTATCCATCACAAAAATAAAATAAAAAAACAAACTTACAAACCTATTAATTAATTTTGATAAAGTAAATGCAATCTCACACAACATATAGTAACTAAGAAGAACCAACAGGTCACTGGGAATTTATACAATTTATATACATTTATGTACAAAATTAAACAGATGCTGACTGTAATAATAACCAATGGTTATATAATAACTATACAAAATATTTTCACACATTTAATAGTTATTAGAATAGGTATCTTTTTATTTCATTGTTTAATCGGCAGGCTACGGTGATCGTTTAAATCTTTGAATTAATTGAATTAATGTCATAAAATTAATGTGATAATGAATCTTATTGCGTTATAATAAGGTTTATCTTCTTTACTTCCTTCAACGTTCAAACGGCCATCATAGTGTGCCGCCACTTTTAGGTATCTGTTTCATACAACCTAATATTTTACAGATTGCAATTGTATAGCAGTGCTGTTCCCTGAATACCACTTTATTTTAAAACAACCTTTTACCAGGAACAAAACTATTATAAAACCTATGTTGAAAATAATATAACTTTAATAAAATCAGCATTTAAATGTTAAAAGTATAGTATTGTTCTACTGAATAAACTAAGAGATACCTAAATAAATAGTTACCATAAATAATATTACCTACTATACTTATGAACGTATACATGCTAGGTAGGCTGTGGCATATTCAAACTAATAAAAACTTGTAGGAAGGGAAATAACTAAACCAATGATGGACATAAGACCTGTGTACTGTGGTAGGAAATAAAATGCCTAGGATACACATGCGACATACCAAGACCAGCAGGGTATTTTTTAAAACATTCGGATGGATATCATAAGTATTTGGGACATTTGCACTATTAGTAATCGTGAGGTCAGATATAATTCGATTAAGTAGGTACTAACAGTGAAAAAATGACAAAATAACTTTAAAATTGTCCAAAATAAGTATGTTAAGAGGCTATGCACACGGAGCAACTCTAGTTGCCGAAACTAGCAACTTAGTTGCCGAAATTATCACCTTTTTAATAGTTTTTTCGCAGTTGCAGCAAACAATTGCCAGTTGCAGAAACAGTTGCCGTGTTTGCCGCAATCGTTTCGCAATTGTTTTATATGAAAACAGCTAGTTGCGAGTTGCCAGTTGCCGCAAAAGTTGCCCGTGTGCATAGCACCTTAAAGTTTCTGAATTCGTTCCAATAATTATTTCTATGTTCCAATATTGATTGGAATGTTTAAAAATACCCCTTCTGAGCTTGAACTTACCTTTGACCTGGGTACAACACCAGTATTTTATAGAGCAAGTATTCTAGGATAGTAAAATCCTGTTTAAGCATTAATATACTCTCCATGGGAAGCAATATGCAATCGCACTACAGAGCTTTATTAGCCGTATAATTATGGGGATAATAATCCTTTAGTGGTTCTTCTGAACAGCTCTTAACAGCAGCTGGCAATCATTAATTACAGAACAAGGCTTTATGTCAAGGACATCCTACATTTAATTTTAAAAATATATTATTTTACGAGAAATATATAATTTCCGACTTTATTTTAACAAGATTAGCGTGGTTACATTTTGTATTTGTTTATTGATGTGAATCAAGGGAATTTCGTTTGTAGTACCTACACATTCTGTGATTCTATGTAAAGTCTAGGCAGTAACGTAAGCTAATGGCAACAATGTATGCCAATAACGTAAGACAATGGTGCTAATTTTGTTGGTACACAAATTAAAGTTGACTCAACTAGCTGTATTGCCGTCCTTGTCATCAGGGGCTGATTATTAATAGAGGCAATGTAGTCAATAGCCTATTAGCCCCTCGCCGCCTAGGGGCCCCGCAGCCCGTGTATTTTTTTAATTTGTTGTCATTGCGTTGCGACCGTGAATGAGAGAATCCAGTCAAGGATTGTTTTGCCAGCAGGGTGGCGCCACGTTGGAGTGGGCCAAAGACTTTGCGCGAAAAAGTTACCGACTAGCAGTTGGGCAATAATTAATAGCAATTAATAATTGCAATTGAATTCAATTTCAATTAAATAATTGCAATTGAATTCAATTTCAATTAATTAATTGCAATTAGTCATTGCCCAACTCTGGTGCCTAGATAGTAAAATTTGGTTTAAGTTTTAACTGCTACCTACGCACCTAAGGGTGAGGGGCCGAAGATTTGCAATTGGCATTACCTAGGGGTCTCGTAATGCATGCAATACAGCAACCTTTAGTTTAGTTGTAACTTGTAGGCAACAAAATCTGCAAGTTGTAACTTGTAGGCAACAATATATGCACCAATGTCTATAGTTTACATGTATGAATAATGCTAATGTCTATGGTTTACACTACACTACAGAAGACAGTGCTTTGGTTTTTTAAATAAACAGTTTGGGTTCAGGGTTGCAAAAGTTCCCGATTTATCGGGAGATCTTCTGATTTTGGTCATTGCATCCCGATATCCCGATTTAGCAACCCTATCTCCCGATTTTGCCTTTTCAACGAATGTAAAATATATTCATATACCACCACATCCATCCCTCCAATACACACTACGTCCAATACGGCCATTCAATTTCGCGGTATGTGAAAGCAAATTGCATTGAAACACCGACACGTTGGGCTGCGCAGTCACCCCGGGGGTGACCACAAAGCAAAAATAATATGTTATAATAGGTATTATAAATTATAATCAGTACAGGAGGACTAAAAAAAAATCTTGGTAGTGACATTTTGAGAATGGCATTGAAGCGCGCAAATAATTTGACAGGTGAAACAGCAATATATTCGCACGGCAATTACTTTATTGCATGTGCGAAAGAGAAAACAAGTTGATTTATGGAAAGTGATTTTTTTTAAATTTATCGTGCGATTTTTTTTTTACTGAGGTGGCTTAAACTGTTAAAATAGGGTTTATTTATAATCTCCCGATGTCTCCCGATTTTTAGCTGACAAATCTCCCTATTTTTAATTTTATACTTTTGCAACCCTGTTTGGGTTCCGAACAATGATAGTTGGTAGTTCATCCTCCCAAGTGTATGAGTTTATTTAGCGTTATTCAAGTTAAATCCAACATCACAGGGGTACACTTTCAGAAGTCTCGTAAGACGCACAGACTACCAAATGTAAGCAGAGTAATGGCCGGCGCAGACTGGGGACGGCAGGGGAGAGGATTTAAATTTTAGCAATCGAATTTAATACTTATACAATCGAAATAAGGTATATATTTCAACGCTCGGTGATCGATCCTGGAGCATCTCGGAACAGTTTTCTTGGTGCACCAAAGAGCACGCCGGAGCACCTTATTTCAATTGCATAAGTATTAAAATCGATTGATAAAAATTAAAATCCTCTCCCCTGCCGTCCCTAGTCTGCGCCGGCCATAATATAGACCATTTAACCACTAGGCCAGATAGCCTAGACTGCACTGTTTACATTTGCTATAAGGTTCGCGAGATTTTGAACCCAATTGTTACACAATCAGTTGTGTGGTACTAAGCACTATAATAATATTTTCATGCATTTGAACAGTATTACATCAAACACTCATTTACGGTACGTGTAAAACGCGACATCAGCTCGCTGTGCACATACAGACACTACGATTAAATCACTTTAGCTTAAGTAAAAAGCACTTGGTTCATAAAACTGATATTCATTAAGAAATAACACATCCATTCTTGTCCGGTATATGTCCATCTGATCTCTCTATCTCTGATAGTATGGCATGGAACATGTCTGTCACTGACTGAAATTTTGTATAACAAATTGTTTTATTTAGTGAGGTAATAGATTTAAAGAATGCAATAATAAAATAGTCTACTTACTACTCCACCAAGCAAACTAGGCGCCTGTCAAATGTGACGTCGCCCGCACAGAAGGGCGGTGGCGGAGTGTGGGCGGTGCGAGGACGAGAAGCCGCAGGAGCCGCATTCCAACCGAGCGCCTAGATGGCTTGGTGGAGTATCGTGTTTAATATTCAAATGTAGAGCCGCCATGTATGTGGTGGGTTCTGACTATCTGGTGAAACGTGGGCTTAGAGTTGGTTAATACCTCCACAATGTGTGTATGCCCACTCAAGCCTCTGACTACCCCTGAATGGGGATAAAAGTCGTGACGTATATTTAATTAAAAACTTGACTTTGTTTTTTGCTTTAGGATATGGAGCAAATAGTAATTAGTTAAACTCACCTCATTGCGTTTAGCACTGGTCTCAACAAATGCAGCCTTCCACTTTTCAGCCAGTCTTTTACCTTCCTCTGTGCTTATCTTTCTCTCTAGATGAAGATCTGTTTTATTACCGACTAATACAATGGGAACACTAAAAACATATTTTACCTTTATTTTACATCATACCCTTAACAATATTAATTCAAAAAAATACATGTTCATGCATTATTCAATAACTTAATAAGTAAAAATAACTGAAGCATAATTTGGATGCAATTTGCTCTAGTTTGGGTTTGACCGGGATTATCCCCAGGATTAACCCCAGTCCATTGTATAGTAAAAATTCAGACCAATAAGACAAGGCACCACATACATCCACTATTTTATGAGAATGCAATCGCCAAAAGGTGGAGATATTGATTGCAGGGTCTATGGTATTTTGGTCTGTGCCCATAACACTTTGCTGAAGTGTTTATTTTGGGACCGTACAGGTGGTGCGTTTATGCAATAATAATGATATGAACCCATCTCGCATACCTAAGGTGCGGTACTGCGCTTGCGGTATACCTATAATACTGTTAGTTTATTTTATGTACCAATATTTATTGTATTTATTTATTCATTATGGCAATGACTTTAAGTGATTGAAAAAAGATTAGGTACTCACTGTATTTTACCAACCATGTCCAGAAGTTTGTCGTAGATAATTTGGACTATTTGAAAGCTCTTACTGGATGTTATGGAGTAAACCAGTACATAGCCATGGAAATCCATACTGTACTGGAGCGGAAAGATACTGTACTCGTCTTGACCGGCTGTGTCCACAAGCTTCACTTCATACTCAGTTGAATTCAGCCGGATAAATTTTGTGAATGCTATCAAATAAAGGTAATTGAAATTTTAAAAAGTCTTTGATGAAGAAACACAATAACTATGACTATTAGTTACAGGAATGGTAATAGACACTTTTTTTCAATATAAGACAGTAAAATGACAAGACACACATTCATCAAGTCTCTATAACAACAACTCCAAACCACTTACTGTTTTCAATTGTAGGGTCATACGAGTCGACAAACTGCCCTTCTACGAACTGTATGATCAAAGATGATTTACCTGAAATTTTTTTATTTTGTTAAAATACAACGTCATTTATGAATTTACGCACATTGTTTTGAAACGATAACATTACCCACAGAACGATATCCCATCATGGCAATCTTTCTCTGTTTGGAAGGCATTTCCGAAACTTATTTATTCTCCCACCAAATTCTATAAAATAGTCACACAAATGCAGCTTGAGTTAAAAACACACGAATCTACCTAAATTTGAAGACTTTTCGACTTTTCGTTGGGTAGGTAGACAGTAGAAAAAAAACTATCTAGTCTGTGGTAGATTAGACAAGGCCACGAACGTAAATACATACTGGACTGTTCACTACTGCACAAAAAACGAGCCGAGCGAGAGGCCCCAGTTGGGACCGTGTCCCTCTCATTTCGAGTTGCCGTGCCAAAATAATATTATCGTTGGGTAGTAATTGTTAGTTTTAAATCAAGCAAATAAATTAATTTAGTATTTATCGTGACTATTGTTAATATGATAAAACAATAGTCACGATAAATAATAAATTAATTTATTTGCTAAATTTAAAAACTAACAATCACTACCCAACGATAATATTATTTTGGCATGGCAACTCGAAATGAGAGGGACACGGTCCCAACTAGGGACTCTCGCTCGGCTCGTTTTTCTGCCTAAGAATTGTCTAGGTATAATAGACCTTAAGGCAGCAGAATAAAGTTGAATTTCTTCTTAACCAAAAACTCAACTTGTCTATCCTCTATTAAAAGATCCTTGGACAAGGCATAAATTGGTCGATTTTCCACTGCCGGCATTAGTGATGTGCCGAGTACGCTATTTTTGGTACTCGAGTATTCTGGTACTAGTTAAAAAAAGAATCGAGTAAGTACTCGAGTCAGAGGACTCGGACAGGTACTCGAATACTTGTAATGAGTACTCGAGTACTTAATAGGACTTGAGTACTTTTGTATTATGTATTTTTAACCACTGAAACGTCCGAGCTTCACATTTAATTACTGCGTTGTACTTGCACTCGTGAAAATTGGAGAAAATGGCGAAAATTTTGGCGAGAGCCCCGATTTATAACGTATTTTCTAAAAAACTACAACTGTTACAGCAAGTACTCGGAACCCGTGTTCGAGTACCGGGTACTCGAGTTCTATAATCTGAGTACTCGAGTACCCGAGTATTTACTAAATACTCGAGTCAGGCTGTACTCGGCACATCTCTAACCGGCATGGCGGCAGCTTTTTCATAGGTTACTGACCAATGACGACTCCGCAAACAGCTCTCACCGTGCCGTTGCCGGTGCCGTGCCGGCTAGTGGAAAAACGTCCTTCATTCACGACTTTCATTGCCAATTTTGACATTGATCTAAATCATAGAGGAAGAGAAAAACATTTTTGTTGTGAATCCATAGATGTGAATCTCACCCACAGAGTTTTATTCTTGGTGCGTTCCATTCATGTTAATTTCGTTATTTTCGATCACAAATCTCGTTCCACTCCCACCAACTTGTACTGAAAGTGATCATTATTATCGTTTTTAACAGTTTTTGAGGACGAAAATAGCAAAAATTACGGTGAATGGAACGCAGCATCTAGAATTGACATTTTGAATATAATAAAATAGAGTACCTACCTAAATCATGGAAAATAATGATTCAAATACTCAACTAATATTTGGAAAAACCTTTCGTCATCATCATCATTTCAGCTAAAAGACGTCCAATGTTAAAACCTTTATTAAAGTAAAAAATGTAGGTAGGTAGTGAGTGTGAATTCAATCAAAATTCACTCACCTAAGGGTCAGTTCAGACTAGAGGTGAGTCGTATTTACTAGAACAGGGCGAAGACTAGGTATTTTACGAGACTAGGTGGCACCTATTCCAATTTTGACAGTACTTAGTCCACCTATGCTGCGTTCCATTCACCGTAATTTTTGTTATTTTCGTCCACAAAAAGTGTTAAAAACGATAATTTTGATCACTTTCAGTACAAGTTGGTGCGAGTGGAACGAGATTTGTGGACGAAAATAACGAAATTTACAAAATTAACAGTGAATGGAACGCACCACTAGTATTAGCGCTCAACACGTCTGCTGACGCAGCAAGTACCAAGTACCGTACTGTATTGCGAGAACGTGACGACGCAATCAATATATTATGGAATAATTTTAATCTAAACAAGTTTGTTTACATAATTACTATGGAGAATGACATATTGTAAGCAGTAGCGACATATGAAGTGAGCAAAAGGCAGTTTTTCTCCCTATTTGATCTCATGTATTGAGTCCTATTATGGATCTAAGGACTAAGTACGCGAACCATAGCCGATAAGTACTTGAGACCAGGTGGAATAGGTGGAACAGGTGTTTGGATTACGTATTTTTAAATACTAGGAATAGGTGCACCTAGTCCCAAATTTACCTAGTACAACCCATCTCTAGTTCAGACAGAGCGGAAAATGCGCGAGCAATTTACTAGCTCCATTGAAAATAGGACCGTATTACCATAGTCTAAAGTCGGCTCGCGTATGCTCGCAACGTCGCAAGCATGCGCGACCCTAAATGTTAGTTTAACAATATTTACGACTTCGTTTTGGGTAGAAATGTATCATTGACATTAAATGACAGGTATAAATGTCAATTTATATTTTAATTAAATCTATTTTTTATGAGTCTGGTTGATAATTTATTAATCAATACCTACATAAAACAACAATACATAATATAAAATACATATAAACTACTTAAGTACCTAAAAACAAAAAATAAATGAAAAAGAAAAACCTAAAATTACTATAAATAAAAAAACAGCATTCAAATTTCCGTCCCTGGGCAGGGTGTCCAGGAGGCTGGCTATATTACCTCGTTGAATGGCCAAACTTATACGTTGGCCGAGGTAATTACCAGCCCTCCTGTCGCCTGAAACTTCTACCAGCCGTGTTGACAGCTGCTTATAGAACTTCATAGCGTCTGAGCCCCACGGTCCAAGAGTTTCCACCCCAAACGGTAGAAATATGAAGTGAGTGATCTTCTTTATTTCATTATGTAGTAAATAAAATTGGATTATTTTCAACCAGAATCATAAAAATAATATAATTAATGATGAACAGATCAAATTAATTTTACATCTGACTTATAAAGCTGTCATTTTAGTCCACAGAATTCAAAATCAGAGTATACCTGTTCCAAAATACTCAATATCATACTCAATATCCAGGAGCAAACCCAATATATACGGCTCACCTCTACCGCTGTCAATGTACAGGCTGTCTGTCAGTCATGAGTGTCATTCTGTCATTGTTTTGATTGTCTCATTCTCATATTTGCTCATTGCATATTCATTCATTTTTGTTTTTATCAGGAAAATCCGATAATAGCAAAATTCTTTCAGATCAATTAATTAATATAAATCAAAAGATCAGTTGGGAGCAGGTCAGGATATCCAATTTCTACATATACTTACATTTTATCTGGTAACTACTACGCAATAAACTAAATAAATTATAATGCAAATTTTATAGTGCTAATTTCGTGCATAATTACCAACTTATTCTAATTGTTCAGTTGATAAATAACTGTTGTTTTTATCTTAATTGTGACTAGTGTCTAATCGAATAGCTATATTACTTCATTTAGCGATATTATATTTAAGTTGGCAAAATGGCTGCAAACATACCTGAGTGCCCACCCAGTTTGAAGTCAATTCAACACTATTTGAAGACAGCTGCAGAACACGATAACAGAGACGCTGTTGTGGCCTATTGGTGTAGACTTCATGCATTACAAATGGGCCTTAAAATCACCAATAAGAAAACACCAGAAGAAACCAAACTTCTCATGGGTAGGTACTTTTCCAATCAATTGTAGATTGTAGAGGGTTTTAACGCTAAAATATAGTTTATCATGGCTATAAACGCTTTATTGAGCTTACATGAATAAAAAACTTTTGATTTGATTTTTTATACTTATTTGAAGTTAAGCATGAGCTAATCTCATCTTGGTAAATATTATAGCTCTCATGGACTACTTGGAGGAATGTAAAAAAGTTCATAAAGATGATGAAGCTATCACCAATGAAGTGGCCGCTCAAGCACATCTTGAGAACTATGCATTGAAATTGTTTTTGTATGCTGATAAACAGGATAGGGAGCTGAATTATGGAAAGTAAGTTGTTGGTAACACATTTTTTTGTTTCCGAGTAATAGATTGTATCCTGAAAGATAGATCTATGCAAGGCATAATTGATTTTCTATTGTGTCTGTCATTGTGACATTCCACTGGTTAAATAGCTACAGTAACGGCATTTTACGATGGCCGGTTTGACATGTGGGGGGGGGGGAGAAAATGAACCTTATTATAAAGGAATAAGACTGGCCGTTTAAAAAAATAAGTATCTCAAAAAATGAATGTGAAAATGAATTTTATTCCGTTATAATAAGGTTCATCCTTTCCCCCTCCCACATGTCAAACCGGCCATCATAACGTGCCGCAGGTATAGTATTATGATAGAAAGATAAATATGTTTGATTCTGTATAAATTTCTTTCTATGGATTAAACTCAATAAATTATCCTTATCCCAATACAAACATAATAAAAAAAAATTGCAGGAATATAGTTAAAGCATTCTATACAGCTGGAATGGTTTATGATGTGCTCACTACGTTCGGTGAACTGACTGATGAGGCAGCACAGAACAGGAAGTATGCTAAATGGAAGGCTGCGTACATACACAACTGCCTCAAGACTGGGGAGACACCTGTCCCAGGTATGAGTTATGTTTATTCTATTGACTATAATATTATATTTCGGCCATAGCATCATAAATTACCATTTTTTTTTCAAATGTGAAAGCGATGCCTTTGGTATCACAAGTATCTATAGGCTACGGTAGCTGCCTAACATAAGGCTGATTTATGCTGGTTTTCCACCTTGAGTCACATAAATAAAAACACATGATACAAATATTAGTTGGTATTTGTATTTGTTCATAATTTACAGTTCGATTATGGTGAGGGAAAACATCGTGAGGAAACCTACTTATCCCTCGGGTTTAGGTAATAGTCAGTCCCTGTATACATGGCAACTAGGTTCACCACCTGTCACGTTGTGTTCTGACTATCTGGTGAAATGTGGGCTTTGAGTTGGCTTAATACCTCCACAATGTGATGGTTTATGGCCACTCAAGCCTCTGAAGCCCCCGAATGGAGATAAAAATTCGTGACGTATATACCTTGTAATTGCAATTCCTTATATGTATACTTACAATGTCATTGTATTTCATGAATAAGAAATGAAAATATGTCAGGTTTTTAATTTTCATTGAATTTATTGTCTTAAGCATTAATGACCTTCCTGCCTTTGAAGTTATTATCATGCTTTCCATAATTCTATATCGCCATTTTTTACCTCATTTGATAAGGCCTAATATTATATATGGTATTGCCATTACCAACACAACAGCACTTCTGCAACAATACATTTTGTTACAATAACCTAATCAATTTGTAATTCTGTAACCTTTGTGTTCTTAAACATGGATCCGGATGAGACACAATTGATTTTCTATTGTGTCTGTGATTGCCACCAAAATTAACACTATTCTAAGATTATTTTGTGAACTAAACTGAATTACTAGACTGCTGGATTGCTTGACTTAAGTGGCAGTCGGCAGGGCACATTGCTCGTAGAACAGATGGCCGATGGGGCCGAAGAGTTCTCGAGTGGCGGCCGCGCACCGGAAAGCGTAGCGTGGGTAGGCCACCCACAAAGTGGACCTACGACCTGGTGTAGAACGCGGGAATCCGCTGGATGCGGGCAGCGCAAGACCGATCATTGTTGCGAACCTTGGGGGAGGCCTATGTCCAGCAGTGGATGTCTTACAGCTGAGATGGATGATGGATGGACTAAACTGAATCAGGGTACCTAATTGTTTTCTTGTTAAATTAATTCCAGGTCCACTCCAAGAGGGGGGTGACGATGAGAACTCTGAAGCGACCGGTGGCGATACACCTGCGGCTTCCAGCTTCCCTCAGGTGCCGGGAGTACCGGGATTCGCGCCCGTGGCTCCAGCGACCCCGCCTACGATACCAACCAGCTTCAGTAATTCATTACCTGATCCCAACGCAGCAATGAAGGCTGCTTCCCAAATGCCCCCTGTGCCTTATACTCCAGACCCAAATCCTGGTGGATTCGTGCCATATGACCCCACCCAGCAACCACAACAGCCACAACCGGCCGCGTACAGTGACAGCACTTTCCCTACGCCTCAGTTAACCCCAGATCAAGTGGCTAAAGCCCAGAAATACTGCAAGTGGGCCAGTAGTGCTCTGAACTACGATGATATTAAAACCGCCATCGGTAATCTGAAGAATGCGCTAGAGTTGCTTCAGACTGGCCGCGATCCTGCTTGAGACGTGACCACTGAGACCTTTGGTATGTGATTTTTTGTTAATATTAAGTTGGATATTTTTTTTATAAAATTGACAAATATTTTATGAGAACTGAAAATCACAAATGTTGGGCATGTAACAATAACTTATTAGGGTTAGTGTTAATTTAGTTTATTATGGAATTGCACTACGCTTACCAATAATTTGTCACGACCACCCTAGTAAGGCTTTAAAAATAATCAATTTATCAAAAATGCTGTTATGGTAGACTTATACATTATTATAATATAACTCATGTTGTAGATATATTAAGAAAACAATTATTTTATATTGAAACAAACATGTAAAATCAATCTACTTAATACATATTTGAAATTTGTATTTATTGTATTGTATTTTCATTTATTTAAATGGTATTATTACACTTTAAATTAATTAAGTACTGTAATTGTATTATATAGCATTTATATTTTCTGTAATACATAACTATTATACATACCTAACATAGGCTTCTTACTAAAATACCTTAAAATGGTGCTAGAATAAAACAAGTTACATTATAGTTTCCATTTATTCACAGATCATCACTCTAAATGTCACATCACACAGCACATAATATACAATCTAAATATATAAGAATCAAAGTCCTGATTGACTGACTGACTGACTGACTGACTGACTGACAGACAACGCACAGCCTAAACCGCTGATCGTAGAGACTTGAAATTTGGAGGGTGGGTTTGTCTTGATGTGTAGAGGTGTACTAAGAAAGGGTTTTTTGAAATTCAACCCCTAAGGGGGTAAAATAAGGGATGAAAGTTTGTATGGAAGTTCGTCATTTTTGAAGTTAGAATTATGAAAATTGCTGATTAGGTGTCTTTTGAAAAATAAAAAAATATGGGTTTCAGGGTTTTTGAAAATTCGACCCCTAAGGGGGTAAAATAGGGGATAAAAGTTTGTATGGAAGTTCCGTCATTTTTGAAGTTAGAATTACTTAAATTGGTGATTAGGTGTATTTTCAAAAATAAAAAAGAGTAATTTCAGGGTTTTTGAAAATTCAACCCCTAAGGGGGTAAAATAGGGGAATGAAAGTTTGTGTTTAGATTTATTTCGTGTTTTTGGAAATTCAACCCCTAAGGGGTGAAATGTGGAGTGAAAGTTTGTATAGGGGTGGTCGAGTTTTGTTATTTTGACGGGAAAGGGGAAAACGGGGTCAAGGGATGTTTTAATAAGTCATCCATATCTCGATATTGGTTATGATTGCTTATTTGAATTGATCAGACTGGGGTTTCCGTATTTTTAATCATTTTGACGAGAAAGGGGAGAGCGGGGTCAGCGCATGTTTAGTCATCCATATCTCAAAATTGGTTATGATTGTTCATTTTAAATAATCAGACGGGGTTTCAGCGTTTTTAATATTTTGAAGGAAAAGGGGAGAGCGGGGTCAGCGAATGTTTAGTCATCCATATCTCGAGATTGGTTATGATTGTTCATTTTAAATAATCAGACTGGGGTTTCAGCGTTTTTAATATTTTGAAGGAAAAGGGGAGAGCGGGGTCAGCAAATTTTTAGTCATCCATATCTCGAAATTGGTTATGATTGTTCATTTTAAATAATCAGACTGGGGTTTCAGCGTTTTTAATATTTTGAAGGAAAAGGGGAGAGCGGGGTCAGCGAATGTTTAGTCATCCATATCTCGAAATTGGTTATGATTGTTCATTTTAAATAATCAAACTGGGGTTTCAGCGTTTTTAATATTTTGAAGGAAAAGGGGAGAGCGGGGTCAGCGAATGTTTAGTCATCCATATCTCAAAATTGGTTATGATTGTTCATTTTAAATAATCAGACTGGGGTTTCAGCGTTTTTAATATTTTGAAGGAAAAGGGGAGAGCGGGGTCAGCGAATGTTTAGTCATCCATATCTCGAGATTGGTTATGATTGTTCATTTTAAATAATCAGACTGGTGTTTCAGCGTTTTTAATATTTTGAAGGAAAAGGGGAGAGCAGGGTCAGCGAATGTTTAGTCATCCATATCTCGAGATTGGTTATGATTGTTCATTTTAAATAATCAGACTGGTGTTTCAGCGTTTTTAATATTTTGAAGGAAAAGGGGAGAGCGGGGTCTGCGAATGTTTAGTCATCCATATCTCGAGATTGGTTATGATTGTTCATTTTAAATAATCATACTGGTGTTTCAGCGTTTTTAATATTTTGAAGGAAAAGGGGAGAGCGGGGTCTGCGAATGTTTAGTCATCCATATCTCGAGATTGGTTATGATTATTCATTTTAAATAATTGGGGTATAAGCTTAGCTGAATATGGTAGGTAGGTACTACTTCAGTTTGATCCCATAAAAAATCATTTCGGAAATCAACACCCAAAAGGGGGAAGGAAACTAAAGGTAGAAAAGTACGGCAGAAAAATATGTTTGTACCCGATTGACTTGAAACTTAGTATGCATAGGGTAGGTGAGGGAGGAAGGGGAAGACGTAAGGTAGGGGGAAGGGGAAAGGGAAATGGAGGGGGAGGGAGCAGAAGGAAGAGAGGGGAGGAAAAGGGGTGGAGAAGGGGAGGGGGATTTGGGATTTTGGCTCTATATACCTACCTACCAAAACACGCATTCACCGAATTAGGTACCGAGATAAAGTTTGTATGGCTCCAATAAAAATCGTGAAATAAAATTATTTTTATAAAAAAGCAAATACAGACTTAAAAAACCCTGGCGCACTAAAAAGTACTAAAAAGTCTTAAGTCACTTGCCCGGTTTTTTTTTATTTTGAAGTCTACGCGGACGAAGTCGCGGGCAAAAGCTAGTAATAATATAATGAAATTATTGCGATTAGGTTTATAATTTCTGAACACGAAATTAATCAAACTTAGGTATTGACACATACCTATGTGTTAAAACAATTATCGCGATGTTTTAAGGTATGTAAATTAGGAATTAATAAGCTTTGTGTATAAGGTACACTAATAATAATTATTTATTTATACTTTGAACAAGTATAATTAAAAAGCTTGCGTTATACTTTTTATGTCTATGATTGAGCAAACAATATTTCCTACAAATTTAAAAGGTGCCCTTGTTAATTGTACATATTTCGTGCATCAAACATTTTCTAATCTACCAATATGCAGTGGCAGTTATTTTCTGAGCTTACAAACAATACACGTACACATCACTCGTACATACAAAATGAACCTAGTATGTATCGCTTAAATTAATATCACTTTTAGGTACAAATTACGCATTCTCTCGAGGCGCATTCACCTAGGGGACTAAACAATAGATCGTGATCTATTTTTAAATTAAAAAAAACAGGTGATAAGTATTGCACTAACAAGATTGTTTTAGGTAACTATCAAGCTGATCATCGTTTCGTAAATTAATTGGTTCACATTTTGACTAGTAAAATCACAGTGTGATCAACAAATAATATTTTAAATAATATAAGTTTATCTACCACTTGCTAACAAATAATCATTCGGGCTTCGGAGTGAACTGCCATTTTCACATGCAGTAAGTGTAAGGAATATTTTGTGCTAAAATGTTTTCAAGTCAAACAATATTCCTGCATATAATTGCTTATATGTATTATTCTCTCTTGAGCCCATTGCCGTTTTGTGTTGTAGCAGCTCTCTCAATTTCCTCACGGCGACTGATTTGATACCTGTTTTAATAATAAAAAAAATATTAGTAGGTGCTTAACAGTTGGTCGCTCGTCACTTGTTAAAAAATCTTTAATTATGATAAAATAATTTCAACAAGTTCGGGTCATTCATTGGTGAAGGCCGCAAATTCAAATAGCGTGGCTCTTGCCCAGCGGGATATTAATAGTTTGCTTTCACGGGTTTTATTTTGTTTACTAGTTGATAATTTTAAATTGTGCGAGAATTTGTCCGATAAGATAGTGACACTAATAAGACAAGATTAAACTGAGCTCGTTCGCAAATATTAGAGCATAAGGCGGCATAGTCTGAACTGAATCGGCACTCATATCGGCTGGATAATGTATTATTTGCGCGACAAGGTGGTTCGTCATCGCGGATTCCCTGGCGAAGAGCCAACCGATGCTAGTTTTCGATAGCACTAATTTCGTTTCGTACTCATGTTTATCTTCATAAAAATTGGTCAAGGTGCAAGGTTCTCTTGTAGGTGGGATGTATTACAAAAGGAAACATGTTTAGATGATGTCAAGTTAGACATCACGTTTACGATTAGGATGCTGCCGCTGTAACAATATAGTAAAACACTTTCTGGCTTTTTACGCCTTTTTTATTACTAACTACATATATCAATTCGTTTGTATTCTTGTCGCTCTGTGATATTTAATTTTGTATTCAATGGTTTATATCAACGGCGTGTTGACATGAATTCGGCGAAGACTAAGCTAAATTTGGCTAACGTTGACGTCAATAATCCCACGGGTAAATATTACCTCTGCGAAAAATGTTCGCATCTTGAAATATCAGGTTACCTGTCTTTTAAAATTAAATTCATATCACTTCTCAGTTGCACTGTTAGTAAAAAAAGTGAAGTAGATAATATTACCAGACGACGAGTCTTCCGCTAAGCATGAAGAAGAAGACCAACGCAGGAGCACAGCGGTCGAAGGGATCGCCTACCATCACGTGGGAGTACGCTGCTAGTATCATCAACAGCACCAGCCCTATGTTTGCAGTGTTTTTCAATTTATCTGAAACGAAAAATGAAAATACATTTTAGAGAAAATTTTAGGAGGTTAGGTAGGACTTAACAGTTGAAGTTTGGACACAAGCTTGAGGCTTAACACTTTCAGAGAAGGAAAATGTACTATCCGTCAGCCGAAACGTTTCGTTTCGTATTTCGGAGTACTATAGAAATGCAGATAAAACAGTACTAGTAATTGACCAATTATATTATTGTCTGTTCTATGCCAACTATAATTATAATCGCACTGTATTAGCTCCATCATCTATATTGGTATTCAAAAGTCGTTCAAGGTGGTTACAGATTCATGTGTAGGGTGTAGGCCACTTTATTATGGCAATAAATTAAGCCGGCAAATGCAACTGCAAATGTCAACTAAGACTGGATTTATAAAAATGTTCACGTAGTACGCTACTATAAATTATGTTCGTAGGTCACCGGTAGCGTAGCAAGCACGTATAAATTATATTTTCCCAGTTTAACCTAGATCTATTTATATTTACATCACTACGCATCGATAGTTTCCGGCGCTAACTATATCTCGACAATATGTTCTGTTGCGATTATAACATCTACTCCTTCTAGATCCTGATGCTTTAGAACAGGGATCACAGGGACATTTCTTACATACATATACATAGTTGAAGAGCTAGCAATATTCCTCTGCAATGTTCAATGTGTTTTTAGAGGGTAATGTATAACCAGAGATTTCCGTGTGGGTTAAAAAGTATACTTACGACTGGGTATAACTGCCAATGCCAACCCGAACAATATTTCAAGTCCGCCCACGGCCCTCCTGTACCATTTCGAAGGTAATTTGAAGTCCAACATATCAGAAAAAGGGAATACTTTCGCATATCGAACGTATTCTTTTCTCTGTAACAAATCATTTTAGGTATAAAACTCATTACGCCCATTGCTTTTGTAAGATCAAGAGGGTTGAATAGCTAATAATATGGGCGACCCCATTGACAGGTAAGTTTTACATCCGAAAAAGAAATAAGCTAGGTAGGTGATTCAATCGCGTAGGGATCAAACATCTATTAAGCAAAACTTGTTTCTTGTTGAGTCAAATTTAGAGGTTTCAGCCTCGGTTGAGTCTAAAATGTTGTTATGATTACGAGTAATTCATATGAAAATAAATAAAATCAAAGTGTCTATATGCTATGTCAAAATAACATAGCTTCATACAAAAATGAAAAATATATTCGGTATTTATAAAAAAAATACAATTTTTTAAACGTTTTTTTCAGCTAATCTCCGAAACGGCTAGACTGATTTTGACGGAACTTTCACTGGCAGATATTATAAGTAGTAATGTAGGCTATTTTAGGTATTTAAGCAATCGTTAACAAACTTTTTGTTAAATTCCAAGCGTACGAAGTCGCGGACATGTATGTGTGTAATAAATAGATTAGACTAAGTATAACATTTTTGATTGGACTAAGACGCGATAGATGATTAGATCATTTGAGTAGGTACATAAACCATTGGATAAATGATAGATTACATTTAAAAAAACCCTTCAAAACTGTTAAGATATGGCGGATTATACGTGGCCAACAGTTGCTTGCCTTTATTTGACATTACCCGTTCTATCTACATTGTTTCTCAGATGTATGATAAGTCCTAACGTACGATTACACCACCTCAGTCCCATAAAAAATAACACCAGAAAATGAGAAAAAATAACGTGAACAATTCAACACATTTATTGAATCCTAGCTAGTGATTGAGCGTGGTGAAATAAATAAAATGGGTATGTAGCTTCAACCTTCTCAAGGGCTAATGAAACAAGGAATACCTACACCGATTCAAGCTTTGCTTCTTGGCACTCTCTCTAGCCTTAACCTTATAATTTAAACTTCAGTGGGTATGAATGTGTATGTGCCAAGTGGTAATCAAATAGAAATAGTAAGCATAACAACAGCTAGTGATATAAAAATATTCATAACGTTTGAATATCATCCGTCTGTCATCACAATAATATCGCTTCGTAGCCCTATTTGTTTGGAAAAAAGTTTTCGTTTCTACTTTGATCGATTTGCAAGCAGCCCGTAGGTAATCCATAGATAGGTCCATTTACGTTAATTGCGGTATGACAACTTGTACTAGTATATCATAGTAACTCGTGAAGTTACCGTATGGTAACGTACTACAAAGGCATTTGAATAAACATAAATCCAAAAAAACGTTATCCATATTTCGGAAAATAAATCACCTTGAATCTCAGCATCGAGATAATTTAGAATCGCTGATTGTTTACGATGAAAGATACGATCATTCAGCAAGTGGCGGTAATAGTTTACGCGTTACGCGGTAATACCAACGAACATACCACTTCGTTAAATATTATAAGTGCCTATAGGTATGTGGATAACATTTATTTTAATAGGTGGATACCAATGGAATATTCTGCTGGGAGTAATTATCGCTACAACTGCTTTTATTGTCTCATTTAATTGCTTTACTGATTGCAGTCCCAGAATTCTAGGTAGAGCGGTATTGCGCTAATTTATAGAGTCAATGAAATAGGTAACTTATAAATTTTATTTTGTATATTAATATAACCCATTAGAGACAGCCAAAATTGTACCTACGCGCTAGATATACTTATAATAGACCGGTTCTTACCTACTTACATTAAGAAATTTATGTACCCCGGGGTGTATACGTAAAATAGATTAGCCATTATGTCTGATGATCGCCAACTCGCTAGTGTACCTAATCTATTCTCAGTCTTGACTGTCTTCAGATACTATGACTATGGAAATACGTAATTTATTATATTCCAGTTTGCCATTACATTAAAATCTGTCGATAACACAATATTGGGATGATTAATGAAATTAACGCAGGGGGCATCCGCGGCCGAGTCACGCTGTCGCAACGAGACGACTCCGTGGTGGTATTAGGCGGCAAGCCAAATACGAAAATAGCAAGCTACATCGCTCTGCCGCAAATATATAAATGCACCTAGCGACCTTTTAATCACGGTCTGCTCGTAAACTATAATCAATAAAATACACTTACCAAATCTTTATGCAATTCCTTGGAAATAAATGGAGTTAATTTTGTGATTCCCACAAATATGAAAAACACTCCTAAAAGGATTGACAAACTTTTCAGCACGATGGAACCCATTTTTTTAATCTTATGCACTGTAGTAAATTTCGACACTAAAATTTATACCACGATCATTATAATATCCAGATTTAACACTTATATAATTACGTTACTAACTGTAAAATTATAATTATATGTGCATTTTATTTTCCTCTTTTGACAACCATATATCAATTTTAGATTACGAAAATACATAAGTTTAGATTGGAATTAGAATCATACTGTAATTATCGTGTAAAAATACAAAGGAAGTTAGAAGCAAACACGTTTCGCGCCGGCGCGAAAAAATCCATACCGAGCTGATATGTGTTACCAGGGTAAAAAAAAAATTATGGAATGGTAGTAAAAGTTAAAAGGGTATACAATACTTGAAGATTGTATCAAAACCATTTTTGTTTGCATTTTAAGCATAGACTTATCTATTTATGAATTACTTCGTAATTTAGGTAATATTATGCGAAAAGGCTACCACACTCATTGGTTTAATTAACGAACCCCGTTTCTGATTAGGTACCTATTGTACTTCTTTTATTACACGACTGCCCAAAAAAAGGAGTGTATATGTATTTAGGGTTCATGTATGTATATATGTGAGATTCTTTATTCCACCATAACTTATAAATGCCTGAACGGATTTGGATGTATGGGGTATCGTTAGAATCCTTACATCATTCCGGGTAACACTGGGTATATTATTTTTGAAAAAAATCAATATGGCGGCATTATAGCTCAATTTTCAAATGAGAAAAAAATATTTTTTCTTCCATTATTACTTTATGGGTATCAAATTGAAGGCCTTGATGAGCACATTCCAAAACTGTAGAACTTATAGACATCATTTACCATAGGTAGGGTGTACATGCAAAACAAACATTTCATTTTTGCCTGCTGTCACTAAAATGCATAAAATAAATATAAATAATTTTAAAAAATTAAAAACAAGACTGCCCTGCCAAAAAAACGAACTAAAAGGTATGAAACAAGTGCAGTGTCATTGCAGTCGGGGGCCCTCTTAGATAAAATATGTTCCACAGAACGGTCCCCCGACTGCAATGACACTGCACTTGTTTCATACCTTTTAGTTCGTTTTTTTTGGCAGGGCAGTCGTGTTTTTAATTTTTTCAAATTATTTATTTATTTTTGTGTTAATGATTCTGCACACATACTACCTTACTAGCTGTAGACCACGGCTCCGCCAGCGTGGTACTTGCCTATGGCACTTAGAATAGTGTAGCTTTCGACCAGTGAGTGAAAGAATAATTATTGCAGCAGTTCTAGAGATACCCCTTTTATACATACTTTTACTCTTTATAATATTATATGTAGGGATTTAAAACTACGTAGGTATAAACTAGCCACCTTCTCTAAATTACACCTACCCTCAAATTTATTTATTTCCGGTATTGCTAGCGCAAGCTCGATTCCAGATCACCATTGGCACTTTCACTCCCTGTGTTCATAAAGTGTTAATATCATATTGAATTGAAAAGATTTTTCAGAGTCAACCCTGAGCTGAGCTGACGCTTCCTGCTGACTTGCCCCCTTCGCACACGGGGCGTAAGCGTAGTCGTCGCGTAAGGGTATCGCAATACGCGCGTAGGACGAGAGCAATACGAGCACGTACATTTTCTAACAAGTCCGCAAACGAAGCGTAGTCTCATACGCTTCGCTGCCACACCGCTCCGTCCTACGCGCGTAATACGATACGCTTACGCCCCGTGTGTGAAGGGCCTTACTTCCCACGTTTGTTTAGCAGGTACCTACTGGTTTGGCCTGAGAGAATAAAAAAAATGTCGTTGGTAGGTAGGTAAGTACTTAATAAATCCCATACCATAATTCAATTTTAAATGAAAGAAAAAAAATTAAAACATTATTATATTTTCTGTTAATGAAATTTCTTTCTGTAGCCACCGATTATAACTCTCCATAAATTGGGCTGAGCCACATAATAGAAATTGGTCACTAGACAAGAATGGCTTGAAGTTATTTAAATAATCACTTTTAAGTCTACAATTATTTATCGGTTCCTGATATTTGTAGTTCGATATTTCTGGAACATCACTCAAAAATATATCATATTTGAAATTCCAATAAGACTTCAAAGCATATAAATGATCTCTAAATAAAATTGTTTCAATGTTCTTACAACAATACAATAAAATAATTTTTGTCATATCGTCTTCATTGCTTAAAATGTGTTGTATTATGGAAATGAATGGTGCTATGCCTGTGCCTTGAGCCAACATAATTATTCGACTATACTTATTAGGTGCTGTTTCATAATGTCCATATGGACCTCTCCACATTGTTTCGTCTCCCTCTTTTAAATTGAATAAAAATGTGGACACAAGCCCTTGATCATATTTTTTTACTATTACTGAAAAGTCAGTGCTTTCTTCAGATCCATCAGGTTTGATAGGAGTGTATGCTCGGGAACATGTTGATTCCATTGAAGTATATTTACAAAGAAAATGGTCTCCTGGTCTCCACCAAACTCTTTTATTGTCTTTTGTTGTTCTTTTAAAACATATGCGACTATGCAAAGTGCACAATTCTGTATTTTTTGAGACCACGAACTTTGTATATTTAAATTGTGATATACCATTTTCCTTAACATTTTCTGTGCTACTTTCTCCACATTCCAAATATTTTTTGTACAATTTCAACTGCTTGTCATACACATCAAATATACAAGGATTGCAACCGCTATTGCAACAATCTTCCTTGTTGGGTTCAAGTGGTTCAACAGGTGGTCTCATGATTATTAGCTTGCTAGATTTTATATCGATGATATTTTAAGTAATATGTTAAGTATATTATTTTGTAAGCATCGCTGTTATCTGAAAATGTAAAGTAGGTATTATACATAAAGTTCATGGTATATGTTAGGTACCTATGACAACCCGATCGAGTTAACTCCGCACATCGCTGTTATGCTTTGCCTCTGCGGAGTTAACTCGAGTCAAATTATCTAATTAGCACATAATAGGTAAGTAGGTATAATCTTATAGGTAGTACAAGTTCATTTGAACGTAAGTAGGCGGGTAATTTTTACTCTAAACACTTATAAAACAAATTATTACCTATAAGAATTCTAGGTACTTATTATATGTAATTTCATATAATACGTACCTAGAAATTATTATATGTTATAATTATAGGTAATTTCGAAAGTCGGGACTTTTCAGTTATTGCAGCTTTTTGGAACTTTCCGACTTTCGGAATTATCCAAATGCACCTTATTCAAAAGAAAACTGGCCAAGTGCATAGGTATCGGACCACGCACAATGCAGGGTTACGTAGCCATTTCAATAACAAAAACATGTTTTTGGCATTTTGGTTATAAAAAATAGTTTTGCCTGGTGCAGATTAGGAGTAACGTAGGGTGTATTTTGAGAATGAAAAACGAATTATTTAAATTTTTGCCATTATACGTTATATCATGAATCTACCTACGTCTTCTATTATACCTATGTTAAATAGGTGCATTAAAAGAGGCGAGCGGCACGCCCAGCAATCAGTTTTGACGTAGATATAATGTCATAAAATGATTGCTTCGGCGCGCCCGCGCCGCTCGCCTCTTTTAGACGTACCCATGGAGAAGTTATCAATAAAGTTATTTTTGAAAAAAAAAAAAAAACTGCATACCCTAAGAAGTAAACATAAGTATAGTTCGCGACAGGTCGAGATGACATTCGGGTTATGAGCTTTTTGCAGAATAAAATCTGAATCAAAATTAGCAGGACCCGCAACGCAACAGAATAATTTAATTTAATAATTTTGTGGGCGATTTTAATTGTTTATCGGGTCCTGTTAACTTTGATTCGGATTTTATTCTGCAAAAAGCTCATAACCCGGTACATAGAGGTACATAGAGGTCCTGTACTTTATATGACTTTTTCAGTCCACTTATTTGTACGACAATTTGTTATGACGTAGGTATATTCAATCTGCCTCATTTAAAAACAAGTAATAAGGTACTTCCCGAGCAAGTAAGTACCTATAAAAAGTAGGTATTTATCACACTTTCCATGTTATTTCAAAAATATGGTAACATGGAAACTGTGGTAGGGATTATGGAACCCAAAAAATTGAAAACATGTAGTATTTTAATTTATTGTTCGTTCTATATTACTACAAGTTTCTACTTACTCATCACTATTATTTTACTTATTACACATTTACAAGTAATTATTACAATTACTTACATAATCAGAATTATCTACATGTAATTGAGTTAGGT
Source organism: Drymonia ruficornis (assembly GCA_947859195.1). Classification (NCBI taxonomy): domain Eukaryota; kingdom Metazoa; phylum Arthropoda; class Insecta; order Lepidoptera; family Notodontidae; genus Drymonia; species Drymonia ruficornis. The sequence continues at coordinate 10,536,617 of OX401909.1, forward strand.
AATAGCGAACTTTTCATTCGCAGAGGAAGAATGAGGTTTGAGGCTGTCTGCCGAAAATTAATAAAGAAAACATGTTTGAAACGAAGGTATCATAATGAACCACTTTGAAGAAAGCAATGCAATAACATTCTCTTTGGCAATACAATTATTTTTCTTTGCCATTCTGAGCCTGGCCGCATAGCGAATAAAAACCGCGCGGTTTATTTACCGCACCGCACCTTAGGGCCTACTCTGTTTCAAACGAAAACGAAATTTCGGACGAAAATCGCGTATTTCCTACTACGTTTCTCATTGATTCCGACATTTCTTACAAACGAAAATTGTTTGACGTTTAGATTCGACGACGACGAAGACGTCAAACAATTTTCGTTCGTAAGAAATGCCGGAATCAATGAGAAACGTAGTAGGAAATACGCGATTTTCGTCCGAAATTTCGTTTTCGTTTGAAACAGAGTAGGCCCTCTTGTCAAATTGCGCAAGTGCGGATACATTCATATGATTGGGCAGAGATTAATAGAAGTAGGCAGATGTAGTCTTGGCAACAAACGATGTGAAGCCGAGTAGCATTTTATGTGTGCGTCACAACTAGGAGCGGCACTAGGGGCACATACATCTGTGTGCGTGTAAAGTTAAGTAGTTATAAGGCGAGATTGTATTCGCTTTTTTGTTTTGTATTTGCTTTGGTAGTCTCTCTTTCGTGTTCTATGCACTCCATCTGTAGCTCCTAAATCTATGTGATTGGGTTACAGAATTGCGGGAAAAAACCGCGCGGTTTATTTTGGCAATACGGGCTAGGCCTAACCTAAAACTCAAAAATGAAATAAAGACATAGACAGAGTATTGCTAATGGTACAGCGATATGCGCGATAGAGACATCAATATTAGAAAACCTTGCAGAATACATTGACCGTAAATAATAATGTACTACTTTTTTTTAGTAACTAGTATGATTCAGGTCAGTGACAAATTTCTTTTTCGCGCTCGCTGTTTGTTTCGCTACGGAGTGAAAAAATGGAATCCGTTTTGGTCTATACAATACTTTGTCTACGGCTGCTATGCAACTTTTTTTTACTAGGTTTAACGGATGTGGGTGCAAGCCCTTTGGAACCTCTCTGTTTTAATTTATTTCACTTATAGGTACCTAGGTAGGTACAACTTGTATTGGTATAATAAAATTGGTTCTTGAACGGCTAGTTAGTATTGCTAGTACTAAGCTGTAAAGCGGGCATTACAATATCCAATTTACAGTGCGTTTGGTGAGCTAAAGGCGGATAGTGTAAGAACTAGATTGATTTGTATTTTTGGAGCAAAAAGTCAATTTCGGCATTGTAATCAATATTCTAAGTACTTTAATTATTATGATTATAAGAGGAATTGTGCTGAAGACGTAAAACTATGATTGATTTTAGTAAAAAAAAATCTACTTACTGTGACCTAATAGTTAACTTTCGTTAATTATTATCAATCAATCATATCACGCACGACTCTAGTATACAATGGGGCGGGAAGTTTTGAACTTTTAGAAAATGTTCTATAATTTCTTGTAGAATTACAATATCTATCTTTACTTATTATAAATTAGAAAATGGTTAACTTTAATACGTTTCCATATGAATAATGTCATAACTAAAGCTGTTTTAAAAGTGATTTCATGAGTTTCTATTGTTTGCTTTTGAGCACCTCAGCGCCCTCTGTATAGACGCCAAATAAACACCGGTTTGCCCCGCCATAAATTCTCTCTGGGACATTGCGCTAACGTTTGCTGTAAACAATTTTGTGAGTATTTTTATTATAATTTTTAAAGAATAAATAATATTTCCCTGAAATTTGATTAAAGATAATCGCATGAAACTCAAAAAAATAAGCGATTGTTTAGTGGAATCTGCGTATCCAGTCCTTTGGTATTTAGTTATAATGTAAGCAGACTCCATTATTGTAGTGGCTTGGCATTCGTAAAATTACTGCTTGTTAGTCAAATAAAACCTCATTCCGTAACGTAAATTTATCGCCAAGAAATCACGTATTTTTGTGTCCAGCTTTAGAATTATCTTATAAGTACTTGGGGTTTGATTTACTGTACAGATTTTTTGTTAGCTGTAGTGTAGCTATCTAATTGTAAATAATTTTTATGGCGGTTTTGTAATATGTGGAGAAGAAACCGCTTTATAATCTTATCCTTTTTCTTTTGTTGTACTTATTCTTACCAGTTACTTCTTAGGTTTCTATCATAAATTGCCTACAATGTTTGTCAATTACCAAGGGTTAACCACCTAATTATTATGAGAGTATGTACAAAGTGGCGTCAACCGTAGAAAGAAATGATTTATTTTATTGTGTATTTTCAGAATTTACCTGTCTAGGTGTTAAACAATTTACTGAAATGTCTGATGACGGATCAACAACTGTAGAAAAGAAAGGACGCGGTAGGCCGAAAGCCAATGGAACACAATCAGTAAGTAGATGATGCCCCTATGTATAGTCATAAAATCGTATCGTATATTACTAATACATACATAGATACACATGTTGTGCCTATAGGTATGTACCTGCTTATAAACAATTACTTACCTATACTTTAATTGTTTTGCAGGAGGCCAAAGTTGATACTAAGAAAAGGGGTAGGCCACCAGCAGCTGCCAAGACTAAAGAAGCCAAGTCGTCTGATGATGAACAAGCTCCGGTAGCCAAAAGAGGGCGAGGCAGGCCGAAAGGGACCAAGAAAAAGGCAGCTGCAAAGGGAAAGGTAAACTCACTTGAATTTTTTCATACCGAATAGTCTATTATTATAACATATTAACTGATTTAACATATTAAATTATTTAAGAGCGCACCAGTGGAAGGTCGTGGACGCGGCAGGCCGCGTAAAGATCCCGCGCCGCCCAAGAAGGACGCCGCTTCCTCTGAGGAGGAACAGGACGATGATGATGACGATGAAGGCTCTGAAGAACAGTAAATGTGTTTTGTCTCCTGACTTGACACACTCACATTTAGTGTAATTTGTTTGTCACGATAACTCTTGTTGTGTATGTTACTGCAATTCATTCATTTTGTTGTAGATGTTTACATTATTGCATATGTTGGTTTAAACCTTATTGATGAAATTGCACATGGGGTTATCTTGACATTACAAAATTCTCATCTGAGATTGTCAACCCAAACTTTAATCATGTGAGAGTTAGATTACAGTACTGTGAATGTAAGATAATAGCTGCTTTAAGAATATAATATGTGTGATCACAATGCATTTACTTGAAATATTTTGTAAATTTTAACTCACATGACTAAATTTGAATTGACTTAGCTCTCCCTAGAAACGTACAACTTTAAGGTATAATTTGTAAGAATCATTTTTGTAGAGTTTATTCAAATAGGTATTTTGTAATCTCCTGATTTATCATACAACTTTGTAGATTTATTAATTTGACAATGGAGTCAAGTATTATTTTATATAATAATAAATAATGTTTAAAATACATAATGTTCATTTTTTGGTAATCAAACTTATTTTCCCACTTTTTGTATCCATGTAAGTAATATTTATAAACACCGTAGTAAGCTAATGGTATTAGAAATAGAACAGTCATGTTCTGTGAAATTGATGATTCAGTATTGGTATATTGCTGTTCCATATAACTATAGTTGTGTACTGAATGAGTAGATAGTGCCATTTTGTATCAACTTCTTTTTTTAATTGGGCAAACTGATAACTTGTTTTATTGACATAAATCGTGTGTATGTGCGTGAATGTACAACTTTAGAACTAATAAATATAAATAAATCTATGAAATTAATGTAACATTTAATTATTACAGCCTACCTTTTTCGTACGATGAGTGCGAGAACCGGAAGCCCAACCCTATTCCTCCCTCCGTCTCCTCTCAGGTCGGTAACCTTTGGTATTGCAAACATCTATAGGCTACGGTAACTGCTTAACATCAAGCGGACCGTATGCTTGTTTGCCAACGTTAAATAGACGGCCCATAACCTGTTGTTATGGCTTGAATAAATAAAATATTTATTCAAGCTTCCATAAGAAAATCATGACACACAATAAAAAACACAAAAAGACGCAAGTGACAGTACTAGTCTAGCTGGCCAGTAACACTTGAGTATCCATCTCTTCAACAGACGGGTTACAGCATTTTAAATATTTGACGGGAAAGGGGAAGAACGGACGTCGCCCCCGTTCGCCGTTTAGTTATTTTTCAGCTAATAAGTTAATACCTACAAGATTAATTAATTCCTGAGGCGGTACGAAGTTCACGGGGTCTAGTTTCCAATAAAAAGCAACACGGGATCAACGAAACTAATTGAACATGGTTGAAAAAGTTACGTAATAGTCCTGCCGGCTCTACCTAGGTATATCCTGCCCTGCTTTGGTCCTGTGTGCTTTTAGACTCCTTAGGGATTGAAAGTTGGTAGGTACGGCTTCGAGATCAACACGAAGTGAGTAGGTAACTAACAACGACGCTGAAATTCGTGCAGGTGAACAAAAAAGAGCCGATCTATCTATCCGACCCAAGGAAGTTTTAAGTCTCTAACACCTGGAATGCGGACTTGGCAGCAAAAGTGAAGCCGACAGCGAGATACCATACTGAACGTTGTTTCCTTTGCCAACAAGAGTGACCATAATATTTTGAAATTTTGAAAACGTCCCCATGGACATCTAGTGAAAACGTGCTTTTGTTCCGAGATTGTTATGATAGGAAAATAATAAAATAAGGAAAGGGATGTTTATTTTCCTAAGAACATGAGTAGGTACAATAAATTAGTCTGCGGTGGCCAAACCACACGAGTGCCTGTCTGTATCTTGGCAACCTAAATGAAGTTACAAAATAGTATTTAAGATCGTAGATTTTGCCACTTTGTAATATAAAGTAACATGACACTTCACACGCTTGACGTTGTCTAGGCTCTCCATATCTATGGTTTTTCCAATACTTATCTTTCCTATACTTACTCTTTTTCTATGCTATAAAAGGTACCTACTACTGTTAACATGTTATGTTTGATTTGGGCTGTGCAAGTTGTGACAGACGGACATAGAGACAGATAGACGGACAACAAAGTTATCATATTAGGGTTTAGTTTTTTTCCTTATTAGGTACGGTACCCTAAGAATATCTAACTAATTAGACCATAAGACAAAATTAAAGGACAATGGGCAAAACTGTATGGGACTTGGTCCAAATATCCACCACTGACGAGACCTACGTAACCCGATAGACCACTAAATACTGAGTAACTTTTACAAAGACAGTTCAACAAAATAAGCTGTAAGTAAAAAAATACGGGTAGTTTAAAAAAAAATATGATTTCACCATTAGTATTATGTTTATACATTTTTTTCGAAAGGCAACAATATAAATACTCTTACTAACATTAAATAAAAATAAAATAAGCTGTCAGAAAGCAAAAAATGCCGTGAAAAGTTTTTATTATTATTTTTGTTACCTGATGAAAAGTGAACAACAAGCGCTTCTATAAAATAAATAAGCAGGTACCTTCTATGCGTTACCTTACTTTTTCACTTATCATCAGGTAACAAAAATAATAATAAAATATGTTTCACGGCATTTTTTGCTTTCTGACAGCTTATTTTATTTTTATTTAATGTTAGAAAGTGTATTTATATTGTTGCCTTTCGAAAAAAATGTATAAGACATAACACTGGTGGTGCGTTCCAATCACTGTTAATTTTGTTATTTTCGTTATTTTTGTCCACAAATCACGTTCCACTCGCACCAACTTGTACTGAAAGTTATCATTATTATCGTTTTTAACACTTTTTGTGGACGAAAATAACAAAAATTACGGTGAATGGAACGCAGCATAAGTGTGAAATAAAAAAATTAAAATATTTTTTTAAACTACAAATTTTTTTTTACTGACAGCCTATTTTGTTGAACTGGCTTTGCAAAAGTTACTCAGTATGTAGTGGTCTATCGAGTGACGTAGGTCTCGGAAGTGGTGGACATTTGGACCATTTTTGCCCATTGTCCTTTGTGCTAACGAAAAGGAACAGTGAGGGCAGGGCATTTTCCTTTAAAACTCGTTGTGTTAAATTAGGGACATAATCTGTCGGCTTAAAATGCTTGCTGTATATGACGGAATTTTGGGTAATTTTTCTGTAGCCAATAGGTATTTGTTGTAACCAATTTACACGCCTGGGATCTGTAAAAGATAAAATTGTTTTTTTGTTTTTTATTGCTTAGGAGTAATCGGGAAGTGTAAAGTCAAAAGTCGTCCCAATTGCAAACAATTTCAATCGACAAACCATCGGTCTCGGCCTTTATTTTATATTGTCCATCAAGGGTTGCAATGCTGACCGCGCTGTGGAGGCCTGGAGCTGCGCTGCGCCGCGCTTTCGGCCATCAACAACGCGCCCAGCAACACACTCATTACAGACCGTGGCAGTAATGTACTATTAAAAAGTAACAAAAGGGTAAAGGAAAGGGGCCCCGAGAATTACATTGCCTGAAATGGTTAATCTGGCCCTAGACGTGCGCGTTCCTCGAGCGTGTGAACGACGCGAACGCCGTGTGCGAGCCCGGCGAGCCGTGACAACGCGGCGTGAGCGTCGCGTTTTACCAGCGTGTGGTCTGTCGCGCGCTGCAAATGCGACCGACTTCAAAAAGTAGCGATGTAGTCGTGCGGCAACGAAAAGCGCGACTTTATCGCTGCAAACAGTTCCCGTGGACGATATTCCTCAGTTAACACAGACACATAATAAGATTTATATTATAGTCCTTTTTACTAGAGAAATTTGTGTCACCCGAACATCTAAAATGTACTTAACGTGGAAAACATAGTTACCCACTTACCTATGTTAAGATAATCCTTAATTCGGATAATATTCGCTTTTACACCCTTCCATTACGCATATTCTACCCATTTTTATGAGAAAATTCAGCACAATCCTCTAGATTTAAAATTAGCTGAAAATGTCGTGTGTCACGCAAATTGACGTTCTGTGTTTCAAGTTTTTAATTTTATTTCTGCTACGATTCCTATAGACATCACGGAACTGACAATTACAAGCGAATTATTAAAGAAGGTAAGTACTTATTTCCAGATATTTATTTATATTTGAAATTTTAATCTTAGGATATTCTTATACTTTACCATAGGTATTTCATTAATCGACTTTATTGTTTATTATTCTTAACATGAAAATGTACCAAGTTTAAGGTGATCGAATAAATATTAACTGGCAACACAAGGGATGAAAGGTTGTACTATTAGAAAGGGAAAGAAGGCGCAGTTATAGGTATCTGGCTCGGACCGGTTTTTATAATGCGTGCATCGTGGGCGTTAAGTCCGTCACATAAGGATTATTTTTGATTAAATGAATGGAAAATAAAGTTTGTAGTCCACAGTCATGTTCAATGGTATTACGTCGATGATCCGACCAGCCGCACCAAACGCACATTATTAGAAACTTTCTGGCAGAAATTTTATGGACGACCTTATGCAGTCCACATAAAGCTCCCAACCGGTCCGCAAAAATTCTGATAGTGATTTAGGTATGTGGTCAACATAAAATCGTGTACATAAAAGGCCTAAATCTCTGAGCAATGAGATCCATTACTATGCTGATTAAGTTAAAAAAATACTTACTGCGGCGGATTACTTTTCAACAGTAGAAAGATATTTCACGTGTTTCACAATGTTTGATGTTTGTTGGCTTTTCAAAGTTTTTCTCTCTCATTCATAACTTTGACTGGCAACACTAATAGTTGCTGTCACTCAGCGAATATAGCCAGAAAGATAGGGCTGTGGCTGTGTAAGTAATTGGTATCCGTATTCGGTTGACCGATAGGTATATTAACTAGTCAGTCAGTACTCGGTTCTAATCTTTTACTCCGGAGCCGAGTAAGTTTTTTGAAATAACCCAGGCTACGTAAAATTCGGATCACTGGTCTCGAACCTACCGATTTTTTGGTATTCTTCCTGCTCTATCGAAATACTAAAAACCAATGATTTTTAAGAATACAACGAAATTATCGCGATTTTTTTTAGCGAATTTACATTTCTAGTGCCCCTTTTTTATAGTTATATTTGTACGGGAATACCTCGAATTATGTTTGACAGGCCCGTTGGCGTGGTTGGTTTAGATTCCGCCTATCACGTTGCAGGTCGTAGGTTCGATTCCTATTCCTACCCGGGACATGCATTTGTGTGTGTGCGTGCATAAACATGTCTGCAAGTTCCGAGTCTGGGTGTAATTATGTATATTAAGTATGTATTTACAAACAAAAAGTACTATATGTATTAATATCAGTTATCTGGTTTCCATAGTACAAGCTCTGCTTATTTTGGGATCAGGTAGCTGTGTGTAAAAGAATGTCCCAGGATTTATTATTTAATGTCCCAGGATATTATTATTATTATAACAAAAATGCTTGACAAATTCAAGGAGTATCTAGTCAATACGATACGATACGTTATTGAATATACTGATACTATTCGTTACTATAAATATCGAATAATGAATACTATATATTTTGGCAGCCCTACGGCGGCAGCTAGCTAGCGTCATTCTCGAGAATCGAATGATTCAAAGCGGTGAGAATTTGTATTGTAAATGGTGCGCTACAGTGTAATAGGTACATTTTATACAGATTTTTTATGAACCAACTGTCACCCAGGATTTGTAATTAAAAGTAATTTGTGTTATTTGTATCTTGGCTTGTTTACGGTACATAAACGTAGACTTGTGTGAACTTTCAAAGTTATAAATCGTTATAAACCTTGTGGCGTAGTACATTGAAAAGTTTTGACCAATTTCAAAGTTTTATAAAGTGGTTGTTTTGTGTACAGTGCCCTTATCAACATAATTATTATGTGTAAACAGTGCCCGAGTGCCTTTACCGAGCTTAAAATTAGGTAAGTGCGTTATAATTTTGTGTTATGACTTGTGACAATTATTGAGGTGAGTAGATACCTACCCATGGAATGCCATATCACAGGTACCTACCTTAATCACGTAACGTTATCTGAGTGATTACCTACATTCTGCTTCATAGTTTTCGGACCTTTTTTAGATTAACTTGTGTACCCACTTACCAAGTAGTTAATTCAATATACCTACATGTAAAAGTGATAAGATATGTGTATGTCAATAGTACCTGCATTTTAAAAACATTCAATAAAGCAACAGAAAGTGGATTTTGGTTTCTGATAAGTACTTGTACCTACCTATGCTAACTGAATTTCACACTAAACTTGAGTCGCTTCCAATTTGCCTGAGCCGCAATAAGTACCTATTCATATTCTAATATAAAATTGTAACTTACAGGCATATAATATTTATTTCATTCAGTTATGATATGTAAAACTGGCAAAGTGGGTGTCGGACTCGCATACTCACATACCACCGTAGAATAAAAACATCATTAATATCAACTTTCTTGTATGGGGACCACCTTTATTTTTATTATATTTTTTATTTTTAGTATTTGTTGTCGTAGCGGCAATAGAAATACACATTCCGTGAAAAATTCTACTCTCTACCTATTACGGCTTGTGAGATACAGCTTGCTGACAGACGGACAGCGTAGGCTTAGTAATAGGATCCCGTTGGCAATCTTTGGGTACGGAACACTAAAAACTGTGACCAAAAGTTTAAGTCAATTTAATCAAAAATTTGGTACCATTCAATTGCTCAATGAAAACAACAAACAAACAAAAGTTCTATTAAAAGAAGGGGATTGTTTGTTGTGGGTTATGCATTTACTTGTGTATTTAAAAGTACCTACCTACTGATAGTTTAGTAATAAACAACATGTAACTGTTTATTAGTATAAGTATAACGTCAGGACTTTTATCCCCATTCGGGGGTAGTCAGAGGCTAGAGTGGCCATACACCACCACTTGTGGAGGTATTAACCAACTCAAAGCCCATGTTTCACCAGATAGTCAGAACCCAACGTGACAGGTAGTGAACCTTGTCACCGTGTATACAGGAACTGACTATTACCTAATCCCGAGGGATAGGTAGGTTTCCTCATGATGTTTTCCCTCACTGTCACTGTTTATTGTCCCAATAAAATAAAATAGATAGTCTTCAGTTTCTTGAAGCATGTTCAAAGTTCCCTAAAAGGTCAGCATCGCACCTGCTCTCCTTAATGCAGATGTTGATGTTGAATGCTATGGTAAATTATAATGTGGGTGACGGTTACCACTTACCCTCAGGTGGAATGTCTATCCATGTGCCTTCTTAGGTAATAAAAAAAGATAAATAACTAGCTTTTGCCCGCTATGTCCTCTGCGTATAATTTATCCCACGGGAACAATACATTTTACCGGGATAAAAAGTAGCCTATGTGCTATTCCAGACTAATCTAATCTATCTCTGTGCCAAATTTCATCCAGATCCGTTCAGCCGTTAAGCCATGCTTGAGTAACAAACATCCATCCATCTATCCATCTAAACTTTTATAAAATTAGTGGGATCATATAAGTTTTAAACATTGAAGTCTGTTAAAAAGCTATGTCTTTTTGTAGGTAGACTAAAATGCGTTTCTTTTGTTAATATCTTAACAATGTCTGTTAACAAACTTCAGAAATATATTAAAATCAGAAGCCGAACCCAATTTTGAAAGTATTGGCTAACTAAGGTGGCATACAAGTGTACGGCCTGGCTGATGTTAAGCAGCTACCGTAGCAACCATAGACCGTAGAATATAATGTTTGCAATACCAAAAGGCATCACTTGCACATTCCCAACCTAAAGGGGAGTCGTATAGTGGTCTTGCACATGCACTTGAGGGGTAGTAACCTTCTTGGTGGTCTTCAGCAACACCAATAGGAAAGTTCCTTCTAGGGCCTTGTGTTAGCTGGAGTAACAATCCTTCCAAATAACAATGGAGCACTAGACATCACCGCCTGTAGAAGTCGATATCAGACCTTCCTGACAAGTTTGCAGCCAGTTTTGCTCTGAGTTGTGTGATATAGAACTACTAGGCTGATAGAAATTGGCAAATAGACTAATGAGCACCCAAACGAATTGGCAGCATATCTCACATTTCAAGATTATTCTAACCGCCTTACTGAAGCTAATGAATGAAGAATCTACATTAGAACTCTCTCAATGGAGGGCTCACTCGTCACACCAACCACCCTTTGCTCATAGTTTCAGGACAGATTGCGATAATGAACACAAAAAAGAGAAGACTGGTGAATTTCATATGTTTAACTTAAAATAAAATAAGAACTTCCAAAGTTTCATCCCCTATTTCACCACCTTAGTGGATGAATTTTCAAAAATTGTATACAGCTCACCTTTACCTATGAATATGAACCTAAACCCATATTTGTTATTTCAAATGTGGATGAACTGCCTGCCGTTCACACTTTCATCCCCCATTTCTACTTTATTAGTATTCACATACGTCATAAATGGAACTCCTGTGCAAATAGGCATGCTTGCATGCTAAACCCAGCGGCTTAGGCCGTGCGTTGTTAGTCAGTCAGTCAGTGAGTGAAGCAAAATTTTAAAATTAAGTCGATCATGGACTGCCACTCATGAGGAGCGGGTTCCACAATATGTATTTTATTACCAAGCACTCCTAATTATTAACGGTTGCGTCGTATTCAACGACAATCTTTTCCCTTGTGGAAATCATGATTCCTGACACAATGCCTGTTCTTGGCCTCCCGATCGTGACACGTGCCGTGATTGTACGCAGTCATTATGTCGCATTTTCTATACTCGTGTGTCGAGTTGTGCGTATTGACTATAAAACCTTCTTACGAGACACCCATTCTAATTAGCTTACCGGGCTTTATGCGGTCGGTCGGTATGAAGCACTCGTGATCCTTCGTGTCGTCTAATACCTTCACGTTATTAGAATAGAGTGCAAATTGTGCATACTAATGCCCAATGAGGCGGATATTCATATAAATAACGAATAAAATAGTGAGTTCTTAATAATGTGTGGAATGCAAATGATGATGCATTCTTATAGGTACATTTTTACCACCTCACAAGATCGTGAATGATCTACCGCTGTGTACCACCCGGTCGTTGCCTCAGTGAGTCACATTCGCTGGTGTTCGCCGTCATTTGACACCGTCTTGAATACAATGATTGTGAATTAATAGTTTCTTATACCATTTCTTTATTGGACTCATTTCAAAGCTACCTATAGGCACACACATTTATAATATTAGGAACTGCTTAGATGTATTCCTTATCTAAATATATAAGAATCAAAATCCTGACAGACAACGCACAGCCTAAACCACTGGTCGTACGGACTTGAAATTTGGAGTGTGTATTTGTCTTGATAGGTAGAGGTGTACTAAGGAAGGATTTTTGAAATTCAACCCCTAAGGGCGTTAAATAGGGGATGAAAGTTTGTATGGAAGTTCGTCATTTTGAAGTTACAATTATGAAAATTGGTGTTTAGCGCGGACGAAGTCGTGGGCAAAAGCTAACACTATATTATTATACTTGCTTGAGAGTCTGGCTTCCATTAACGTTCTTGGGTCTTTTAATTATTTCAGAGTTCAAAATACTTACGTAGACGATGTGAGACTGTGTCAAAAGCACGAGCAGCTAGTTCATAACATACGTATAAAATATCAATTTCACAATATATGAATATATTTTATACTAGCTGTCCCGGCGAACTTCGTACCGCCTCAGAATTAATGTTGTCCGAAAAAGAACTAACCCCCCCCCCCCGTTTCCCCGTTCGTCGTCTGTTCTTCTCCTTTCCCGCAAATAAATGGGTTCCGTACCACCGTGGAATAAAAACGTCAAAATTATCAAGTTTCTTGTATGGGGACCCCCTTTGTTTTCAATTTTTAGTAAGTATTTGTTGTTGTAGCGGCAACAAAAATACACTTTCTGTGAACATTTTAACTCTCTACCTATAACGGTTCGCCACACAGCCCGATGACAGACGGATGGACAGTGTAGGCTTAGTAATAGAGTCCCCCCTCCCCCTTAATTTTATATTTATTTTTTATGTTAGTATTTGTTGTTGTAGCGCCAACAGAAATATACGTTCGGTGAAAATTTCAACTATAGCTATTACGGTTCGTGAGATACAGCCCGCTAACAGACTTGGCTGACGGATGGACGGCGTAGGCTTAGTAATAGAGTCCATCATGAAGGGCAACCTTCCACTGACCCATCGACATGTGTATCCTGCCCGTTCTTGCCTACGGCGCCCAGACATGGTCAGTAATCGAGGCTCAGAAGTCCAAACTGAAGGTTTACCATAGAGCATTAGAGCGCAGCATTTTGGGTGTAAAACACACTGATAGGGTGCGGAACACCTTGCTGCGTTCCATAACCCTTATCGCGGATGTAGGAGTGAAAATAGCTACACTTAAGTGGACCTGGGCGGGTCACCTGAGCCGAATGTGCTCAGAAAGGTAGGCCAAAGCGATCACCGAGTGCGGTCCCAGAGCACGACCGTCATCGCCGACGTAGACCCAAAAACGGTGGCACGATGACCTCGACGCTCATCTAGACGGGTGGTATGAAAGAGCCCATGACCGCGATGGATGGAAGAAGATGGGAGAGACCTTTGCCCAGCAGTGGGATACAGTAGGTTATTAAGAAAAAAATGGTCCAGCCGTTCTCGAGTTTTGCGCTTAGCAACAAATTTAGCGATTCATCCCTTTATTTTTCGACACTGAACTGTTAAGCCGGAAACCCACCTCGGTGCACGGAGAGGCCACGCACACGGCCACGGCTACGTTCTGCAAGTAAATGTATGGATGACGTCATTCTCCGTGCGCCGCGGTGGACACGGTGACATACATTTTCGTGCAAAGCGAAGCTTGACCCACGTGCGTAGCGTGTGCGTGGCCTCTCCGTGTGCCGCGGTGGGTTTTCGGCTTTATGTGCACAACGCGGATCTATTTCTTGTGATGTATTGCCCATGAAATAAAATTGCAAGAATTTATAGTCGCCATCCGCCATCTGACACCGGCGTTCATTACGCCATCTATTGAATGTAATTTGAATCATACGTAAAATATGGGTTTTTAGCGCTTTCCGGGCAATTTTTCCATTTTTTTAAATGTATGAACCTTCCTTGAACTTCACGGAATAATCTAAAAAAAAAAATCATCTAAATTGGTCCAGCCGTTCTCGCGTCAAGTAATGACATGAAATAGGGATTCATTTTTATATATATAGATAGATGATCACAATGCGATATTAATGAAGCTGCTTCATATACCTATAATAGGTACCTATGACTGACATATTATTTTGGTTTCGCTTCACAATTGTAGCAATTGATACTACTCTGCTGATGGGTGACCTCGTTGCAATGATGTTATTTTGTGCAGCGGAGTAGGTACCTATACGTAGTTACAAACGTTTTGTTGGCATTGTGTAGCTTATATCTACGGTATAAGTCGCAAGACCTGCTGTCTTCGAGCTTACTGTCATGATATAAGTTGATTTTAGAATCCTCGATATGCGTCATAATCAATGTGTTAAAGTATTGTTCGAAAGCAAAGCGTTAACAGCCATGTTAAATACCATTCCGCCCATTTTCCACCGTCAGTGGGTCACAGCCGCAGCTATGGTCGACGTCCTGAATTTTTAAGTACTCTATTAAGGCGCTGCGCCTTGGTCTCTGCTGTACGCTTTTCTCTCGCTGATTGCGTCTTTATACTTTCTCACGGCTGTTTCACCGCAAGAGGCCGGTGTATGAACGCGGCGCTTGCGGCGATAGGTAGTGCGGAGACTCGCCTTCTGGCTTCAATTCTTTAGAGTTTCCTTTATACCTGTATAAGCTTTATTAAAAGTTGTAACTTCGATTAAACTGGTACAAATTGTTATAATGATAATAATTAGGTAATACTATAGGTACCTATTTACCAAATGAGAAACTGTTTTCAACTTTGTCTTTGCATTCATTTATTTGGAAGTGAAGGCCTAAAGTCCTGAATATTTCTACCAAACAATTTTAAAAAAACTATTGTTCAAGCGACAATTTCACCGAAGATACCCTTCATTTAGCTATAAAAAACACAACATTCAGTTTCCTAAGCTCGTCCAAAACTTTCACGTCGTCTACTATCGTCGCAATAATGCCATTTAACTACTCGGAACCAGTTTTTTTCATACGTGTGTCAGTCACGGGGGCTTTCGTTTGTTTCTTCGGATCATGTTGCACTCGGGTACCGCAAAGGTTACGCTCTGACTGACGCCGGAAGGCGAGCGGTGACAACGGCTAGCTTAGTGCGGATGTTTGAGTGGGTTGCACTCGACCGCGATGCCATTTCTCTGTCGGTGCCCGTTGCTGTACTCACAAATTAATAGGTAACTTGTTAGAACTTAAACTTTTTGTCCTATTATTCAAGTCAGAGAGATCAGGCAGTGACAAACTGCAATATCGTGATTGGAGATGAACAAATTGAACAGGTGAATGAGTTTGTGTATCTGGGTTCAAAGTTTACAAGAGATGGAAAGTGTGAGAGTGATATTGAAAGAAGAGTGAATGCAGGAAACATGGTGAATGGAGCTTTGCACTCCTTTATGAACAGTCGGAAGGTGTCTAACAAGGCTCGTTTGGCTGTGCATGGGGGGGTGTTGGTTCCAACACTCATGTACGGAAGCGAAAGTTGGGTATGGCAGAAGAAACATGAAAGCAGAATAAATGCAGTTGAGATGAGAGCGTTAAGAAGTATGATAGGAGTTAAACTGAGTGACAGGATAAGAAATAGTGATATAAGGAAACGTTGTGGTCTGAAAGAAGATGTAGTGACAAAAATTGAGAAAGGTATGCTGAGATGGTTTGGCCATGTCGAGAGAATGAAGGAAGAACGATTGACGAAAAGAGTGTATAAGGCGAGTGTGAATGAAAGTTTTGGAAGGGGTAGACCTAGGCGGACGTTTCGAGACCAAATCAGGGACGTCTTGAAAAAAGGCCAGGTCAAGAGTACCCTAAACCGAAGAGCATGTATGAAGGGAATAATGAAAGTGGACGAAGCGAAACAAGTATGTAAGGATCGTAGCAAGTGGAAAGAAGTGGTCTCTGCCTACCCCTACGGGAAACAGGCGTGATTATTTGTATGTATGTATGTATGTATTATTCAAGTGAGTGTTGATGGAAAAGGTAACATACGCGAATCAATGAGCTAAATCATGATCAATGATCATATCGTCACCATACCAAATACAATAGCAGGAACGAATAGGCATGGCAATGGCCTATGTAATTTCACCCATCATTTTATACTAGTCTATTCGAATTGAACATAATCTTCAGTTGAAATATGCACGATTGTATGGAGATGCTTATCCAGCGGTTTTATTAATTACGCATTGATGTGGTGTGTGGGGGGCACAATGACCTTAGGGCGCATGAATAAGGGGGGCGGTACCGCACTAGCACTGGCGCATAAGCCGCGTCAGCAGAGCCGATTGCTCCTAATTGAATTAGGCTGCAAGTGGAACGCGGCCGGCGCACGCACTGCCCGACCGCCTTACATACTCTCACCGCAGTTTTACATAATACAAATATTTGTTCAGCAATACGCAAAGAAAACGCAACGCTTGTAGGTATGAATGGAAACGATCGACTTGTTTATTTTACTGTTTACTCGCGGGTCGCTTTCCTTCGCGTGAATGTATCATGTTTCCTGCGTTTTCTTTTAACCATATAGGTACCTAGTAGCATGCAGGAGTGAGGTGCAATAAAATAGATAGGAAATTTCAAGAAGCAATGTACTTACCTTGTAACAATATTAAGTTGACGTAAGGTGGACTAATCTAATAACCGCTCTTGATATTATCGATCTTTCCTCGCATTCTAAATATACAAACGGTGATGTTTGTGACCTTCTACATTTCAACTTTTTCCATCCCACGTTCTCATTTTATAAATGGATCACCCAAATATTTTACTAACGTTATAGGTATTTATTAACTATAGAAAGTGCTCCATGCTCAATAGTAGTGAGTTGTTACTTGATTCTGGGTTCAACATAATCCCAGCAAGGCTTGTTGTAACTCTCTGTAATTGAATTATGTCTATTTAACTAATGTTAGTGTATTCATTGCAGATTTTAATATATCTTGTATCTGCGTACCATTAACAGAGGGCCTACTCTGTTTCAAACGAAAACGAAATTTCAGACGAAATACGCGTATTTCCTACTACGTTTCTCATTGATTCCGACATTTCTTAAGAACGAAAATTGTTTGACGTCTTCATCGTCGTCGAATCTAAACGTCAAAAAATTTTCGTTCGTAAGAAATGTCGGTATCAATGAGAAACTTAGTAGGAAATACGCGAATTTCGTCCGAAATTTCGTTTTCGTTTGTAAAAGAGTAGGGCCTCTGGTCTGGGCCCGTTTGTTACAAGATTATGTAGACGGCGTCGAATGCAAAAGCTATACCAACGAATATAGCGTGGCAAATATAATTTCGTTTCGCCGGAAATACTTGGAATAAGTGGGCAAATTAAACGTATACTTAATACTGAACACCATCGACTTGCAAAAGTGATTCAGTAAACAATAGCTTGTAATGGTATCTCGCTTTGTCTAACATCAATGGCGCAAGACTGGTATTGTCTGGGGTTATCTTTTTAATCCGGTTGGATAGTCTTTTCAGAGATCTTATGAAATTTTAATTGGAGAACCAAATAGGTCAAAGTTTCTGATTTGTTAATTCAAATTTATCATACAATTATTATTCACTGCTTAACTAAGCTGAACTGTAATATGAAATAAATGTGGTAGGTATGACCCGAATCGTTCAACAACAACACACCCGCTGAGATATTCTGTTTTTTTTTGTTTTAAATTGAATACCATTGGGGCGCAAAGGTCTCTTCTACAAATATATTTAAAGAACGATAAAAGAAATTGGGGCAATATGACATTTTTTCGTGTCATGTTCGCCACGGAAGGGAGCCTGCGTGAGGTGGAGCGGTTACAATTGCATGGGACACTCGGTGCCAGGCTCCAATCACCCCTTGTACGCGCCGGTGGTCGATATAACCACGGATATAACTGTATGTCAATTTGTTCCGTAGTTTCGTACCCTAATATCGCCCCTTTCGTTTTGACAATAACTAGTTGCCGTCCCGCGCTAAACGTCGATCAGCGATGCGATGTAATCGCGTGATTCGCGGTCCCGTTTTCGATGAGAGTGAATGCGTCGTCCGGTCACGGTCATTTGTTCGAGCGCGGATGCCGATGGAGTCCGTGGCGTCACACTTTTCTCCTCGTCGTTACCTGGAAACGTGGCACCCGACACTAGACGATCGCCGTGCGAAAGCTGCCAACACGCAGCCCTCTCTCTGACGCACTGAAATGTTATTGCCCTACTATCACTAACGCGGGACATTTGAGACTACCTGTCAATGACCGCAATTTTTATTCTTTTGTTTTGGTGAAATACTATAGCCCTTCTACTTTAACTCCCCTATGTTAAAGAATGCTCGACGATAACGTTTGTGCACAGAGTAACTTGTAATTCGACTCTACAATTGAGTCATGTCGTGTTAATAAGGAATGTATGAAGCAGGTGCGCATACCCTTGACGACCAGTCTGCTATACGTGTTACATTGCACAATAGAGCTTATCTCATTCAATTGAGTCCATTGCACTTTGACTTGCTAACATACAATAGTCACGTCACGATAATTAAGAACCCTTAATATTTATTTATTTGGTCTTAAATATTCACCTTACTATAAAATATAATCCCTTTACTATAAAATTCACAATAACCCCCTCAAAAGGTTTTCAAGGTGGAGCTTAGCAGTTCGCTCGTCGACGAGTCTCGCGTGCCTGCTATGTGAGTCATGCTAATACCTTAGCTTGATGCTTTCGCATTCCATTTGTTAAGTTGGTTCTACAATAATATGCACTTATAGTTTTACTGAATACTTTTTAAGTTAGCGTAAGGTATACCAAATTCCGGGCAATCAGCAATGCCAACATTCTTGGCGGCATTGTCATAGCAATCTTTAATGAAGGTGATCTAAAAACTCGCTGTCCGGTTACAACGAGGGCACCGTTGATACAAAAGCCGGTTTTTAAGTGTACCTTAACGTTTTCAAGATAAGGAATGACGAATTACGACGACTGGAGGGGGCTATGTACAGATGAAAGATGAACAGTTGCCGTCAAATAGCATTGTTGCGTGACAGACCTATAACAGTACTGTCGCATTACATAACAAACATGGGAGCCTTCACACAAGGGGACCAAGTTCTCAGGCGTTTTGCCGCGCACATCGCCACGCGATCTTACTGATTGTCTATCCTCAATTTGTTACAGATTAAACTAATCTGCAGTTAAATTTACCGCAAAAAGATTTAACTACACTATTAGTAGTTAAATAAAAACGACAACTCTGTTTTAGCAGTTACTGCTAGCTATTCCATATTTAAATTTTTCCCAATATTCATGAGTTGAGACGTTTTACTGAAAAAATCTTAAATCCGTGTTTGAGACTGAGAGGCCAATATTTAATACGTGAAGTGTCTGGTGATAGGCTGAGGGCTCTTAGAGAGGTGCTTGTTACAAAATGTCGGGTCTGGTGTCGCGACGCGGATAGGTCCACTTGTTCCGCCCCTATGCACTTGCTACAGGGGTCGTTATGCCCATGGTTTTTGCACCCATTTTATTATTTAAGCTACACTTTCCCACGCTACACTTAAACGGAATTAAGTGAATTAACCTGTTCAATGAAAACTAGATTGTTTATGTTTACGTTAACTCATAAATTACGACACGATGTTATGTTTCTTCCACCACATTGTTTGTTTCTTAGAATCTCGTTAACTATAACGCGAATGTTTTAATGGTTGCTTTTAATAGCAAGAACATTTTTATATGTAGGTAATAATATCATATTTGTTTCCATAAACAGTGCAACTTAACAGAATGTGTAGCTATTTAATTCTTACGTAAAAAAATACTCTTCATCATGGCCTCGAGTTCGTCTGTGGCTCATGCAGTCTGCGAGATCAGTTGGTGAGTCCGCCACAGGAAGGGGCAAGGTCGGCGTCCAACCGTGAAGTTCCGGCACCATTGACAACTACGATTTAAACATTGCATTCATAACTAAGAATATGATATTTATTTGAGGTCACACTTTTGTATACGAAGGACATTATTAATGACACAAATTCTATGACGTCTTCATGAGAACGTTATAGTATAGGGCATTGGCCGGGAGAACATACGCATGGTTGTCTTTATTTTAAAAAGTATGTTATCTAAGTAACGGTTATCGGTGCCTGTGTGTTTATTTTCACGAGTCAACGAGCCCAGTTTCGTACGGCTCGCAGTTCCTCGTTGGACGGTCAAGTGTAGCAGCTCATAAGCTGCAGCTAGCCAAATAGCGGAAGCGAGCCCAACCATAACAACACTGACGCTTGTTTCGGTTTCTGACAGCCAACACTAATAAACTGGTTCGGATGAAAACTGAAATGAAATAGGAACACGGTTCTGTGTAATTCTAAACTTAAGCATGTATGTACTGTACATACCGTCCGAGGCAACTACCTAAATTAGAAGAATGTTTTCAATGTGGGTTTTGTTTTCAGGCAATATAATGATTTCGTTCCGTTCATTGCTTTTGTTGTTACTACCAAAGCATTTTAATACAGTTGCAAAACTTATTGAAGTTATTATGGTAATTCTTTTCCGGGTAAAGTTGTCGAAATGGTTTGTTAGAACTCACTTATCGATATTCGCTTTAAATTCTACAGAAGCAGAAGGTCAAACTCTGAAATTGCTTTATACCAAGGAGTTAAAGGTGCAGAAATAAGTAATTTTTTTGTATATTCGGTGTTTATCTCACGGATCTCATATATTTGCGGCAAGAGAACTATAGGTTACCTAGTGACTAGGTTAACAATAAATCAAATCCGTGTCAAAAAATGCCACAGTCGCTAACAGCTTTTTATAATCCTCCAGCTTCCTTATCTTTTTGGGAGTGAGAAAATTTACCGGCATTAGTGGCCGGTCGTTTCATGACCGTCGGGCCATATGTTTACGATATAAATAAATACCTACTGCGATGAGCGCGTGTGTGCTGTGTAGGTGCCCCGTGCTGCACGCCAGCCGCTGCCACGCCGCTGCGCAGTGTTGCCAGATGGGGGGGATTCCCTGCAAATTTGGGGGCTTTTTTCGCCTTTGGGGGGAGATTCGGGGGCTTTTTTCGCCTTTGGGGGGAGATTCGGGGGGACGGATTCTTTGGGGGTATTTTCGGGGGGAAAAATAAACACGGAGGATCATCAATACCTACTTATTTTCAGTAATAAAGTCTATATATTAAATCAATTAGTTCGATATCGTTATGTGACGAAGTTATTGAAAGAGTACCTATTTTTGTTTTTGTATAAAAAAAAATGAAAATTGATAGGTATTAAAAAAAAATACAAATTGAGATTTCAAATGAGTAAAAACTGTTTTGGGGGATTTTTTCTCAAAAAGCTAATTTTCGGGGGGATTATGAAGAAATTTGGGGGGAAACTCACATGGGCATCTGGCAACGCTGCCGCTGCGCCCGTGCCCGTGCCGCCACATGACGAATACCAGAACCGCCCACCTCGAGTTTTGTTTTAACATTTGATTGAAACACGAAAAAAAATCAATTGCATTCATCGATAGCCAGCAATTAACATTTACCGACAATTAATTATTTTTTTAGTAATGGAAAGTTGTCAGACAGCCTTAGCCGCTTGACCTAGATTCTCGATCACCATTGAATGGTAACCACCATGGTTACCATAGTCACTTACCTTTGTTTGAGTCAATACGAATGTTTACATATCAAAATGCGTTAGCTGTAGGCTGTATTCTAAAAGTTACATCAATCAAAACAACGGAAAGCGAGTGACGGTCCATCGGAACTATGCTATTACGAACAAATTGTGTTCCTGAAGGCGTTGAACTGTTGGAAAAATTTTTAGCAGCATTATTGAGCCGCTAAACAAGCGTTTTACGATGTTCGAAAGGTGTTTATATAAAAAGTTATCAGTGTCTAACTGTTGATAAGGACGACTTGATTAGGTGTGGTTAATTGTGTGCATAGCAATTTGCGGTCACTCAATAACGTATTGTTCAATCGGAAAATTGGAATGTTCGCACATAGCACAGTACCTTATTCATCTAACCGTTTTGTGTTACTTATATCTTTTGTTGTCCAGTTTTCATGTGGTACAAATTATATTGTCATATTAATGAATTTGAAGCATAATTAAGCTGTTTAAGGCTAGATGATAAACTAAATTGGTTGGGTTGGTAATAAAATTGGAGATTACTTTAGGTCATGCACTATGTGAGAGAGATATCAATGAATATGCCCGCAGACTAGATAGTATAATAATTAATTATATTTTGTTGCTTTAACACTGTTGCTACTGTTGTTTACTTTACTCTCTCAGTGTGCTTTTAAACTTACATCTGCTATCACCTATCAGTAACTTATCTTCGGGCGAAGGTGCTGGTACATTTAAAAAGTTTTTTTTTTGTTATTGTTGATTGAGTTATATCTCGACTATAAGTTATTTCTTTTGTAAAAATAGTATTAAATAGAATTAGAGTAGATCCTATACTAGGCCCATTAGTTAATCGAATAGTGTGATGTGACGTCAACTAAGTATTCCCTAATGATTTATTGCATTAGTTCTACACTCATTGGTTATCCCCAGTGGGTGTGAGACTTAACCTACGTTAATGAGGTCTATTGTTTTAATCTTACTCATAAATACTAGCTGGTTTGAGAGTTTCCTGAGTCCTTTTCTTTGTGTAATTAGCGATACGGTGTTATCTGTTGATGACTGGATAGCCGTCAGGCCGTTGAAATACCTATTTATATTAGATTCCCACTCAATTGTAGAAACTATATTTTCGTCATGCCCCATTTTTGCTATCGGAGAAATAACAAATTTAGGTACTTACTCTTTCTTTTTACCGATAAGTACTACTGCAAATTATGTTATTATTTCGCTGCAAGAAATTTGGCGGTAGTATCTTTTTAAAAGTTGCTGAAGTTGACCTTTCGGGAGCTTCAGAATGAAGATTCAGTACGGATCCCGCTGTTAATCATTTAAATTATTAAGCCAGGATGTAGTGTATGATTGGCTGTTATTGTAGCCATGATGATAAGAGATATACAATAGCTTCCTCATCTGTTTCCAGGTTGCCTTGATGCGGTGACGCAATGGACGCGGCGGACAAGCGAATGCTGGAGCGCGAGGCGCTTCGCAACATGATACAGCAATGGAACGCCAACCGCCTTGATCTGTTCGCGCTCAGTGAACCCAATGAGGTATAGTGCATATACGTATTTTATATCAATTTAAGATCTATGCACACTGGGGGCCTATAAGAACACGGACTATCTGTGTCATTCGTTGGTACTACGGAAATATGTCGAAATTAGAAGTCCGAACGAAACGGATTATTTCTACAAGATAATAGGCAGTTTGTATATGTTGTTGCCTTGGCTAGTCGCGGCTGTTTATTATTTGGCTGCGTCTACATCAGGCCCATGCCGCGCCCGTGCACTCAGTTTTGACATCGGAACGCGTAGACATAATGTCATAACGTAAGTGCTCGAGCGAGGCATCTGGACGCATCAATTAAAATAATATATTTACTAGCTTTCTAGGTAAACTTCCAAACTATTATACAGTGAATAAGACTGCAACTTTATTGGAACCAGAATATCGGACTTCAACCGCCGTTAATTACTATCATTTCAGACCGATAAAAACACTCGGGCGAAAGAGTTCTTCATTTTTATTGCGTCTAGATCTTGACGTTGCACAGTCTGCGGTGAATGGCTTTATTGGGGTGACGTCAAACCACGCTTGATTCGATATCTTCTATCAATACCAATTATCTAATTGTGGCGCTGATGGCCTGTACTTTTACCTGGATTTTCAACTGAAATGGAACCTTTCAACATTATCATCTTCATTATGTAGTGCTCCGGATATATAAACATACAAACAGACATTATTACCAAGGTATATTATATTTCAATTCAACGGTGCCCCGAGGATATCTGATTAGTCACTTGTGCGGTACGGTGAGCTGGCGTGTTAGCGGAATTAATAAAACCGAACAAAGCCGGCACGAGGACTAGTGCTCCGTATTTATAAAGCGTGTGTCACGCAAATATCTCCTGATAAACGTTTTACAATGATAAAACTATTTGCTGTTATCATTGCTGAGATAACGTTTACGTTTCGTTGTTTTTAAATGCTTTACTTACTTTGTTTTGTTTCATCAATTTGTAATGATCTCGAATAACATGTCTGACACCATACCTATATCCTTTTTTGCACCCAAGGTTAAAATAAAATAAAAACAGAAGGCCTTATGTTATGAGGTTATGTTTTGTCTTGGCAAATCAATCAATGCCAAGGGTATTAAAATGTCTACGTAAATGATAACTACGCTATAATTAAATATACATAGAAAACATCTAGTAGTGGAGTAAATGTAACGTCAAGTCTTAATATGGTCCTCGTGTGACGCATAAGTTCGGCCCGAAATTGAATGGTGAAATTATTTTCTTACAGAATTTGGAGTTCCACGGGGTGATGCGCTTCTACTTCCAAGATTCTGGTCAGAAGATAGCGACGAAATGTATCCGCGTCGCCTCCGACGCGACCGTTAGTGACGTCATAGGTGAGAATCACTGACTAGCTTGATGGGTACCAAACATAAACATTACTACTCTCAAAATTAAATTGGTTACTACTCTCAAAATTAAATTGGTGGTGGAGCCGGCTGCAGGCTTGCTACAGGCAATTGATTGCAGCTTATACAGGGTTATTGAAAAAACACTAACAAGCTTGCAGGACTGTATTACTGACATCATAAACAACAACTTTTGTTCTATGACTTTACACAAAACATAAAACATTTAACAAAAAATAACTTTCTAAAATGTATGAATCAAGAAAATATTCTCATCTAGAGGAAAGCCATGGTACGTGGTTGTATTCTACTTTGGCCTAAAGGTCCGTTTAGGTATAAACGGACCACGGTTATCCTGAAGATGAGCATATTTTCTTGTTTCATACATTTTTGAGTGTAATTTTTTGTTAAATTTATTATTGTTTTGTAAAAAGTTATAGAACAAAAGTTGCTGTTTTTGATGTCAGTAATACAGTCCTGCAAGGTTGTTAATGTTTTTCCAATAACCCTGTATACCGGCTATCACGACCGGGGTGGTACAATCCCCTGACATAGGTTCGACGTAACGAAGCTATTTTAGCTGCGTTTCGTTTGAGTGTGAAATAGCCTGAAACGTAGCTCCGCTCCCTTTCCTCTCTCCCTTTGTGCAACTCCTCATAGCAGATCGGGTCGGCAGTTCATTATAAACCCGAGCTGAGTCTTTGGGACGAGGACATATTATATTTTTTTTTTAAATATAATATGAAGGGCCCTCTCAAGTTCTACCGTGCGCTCTTCAATATGGAGAAGTATTTTTAAACATCTCATAATTTATCTCAATGTAGGTACGTCAATAATGAAGTAGTGTTTAGTCACCTCCGTCCGCTCGTACCGACACACTTACTGTGTAATTAAAGAGACTGACTGTTGCCGGATAACGAACGCAGTTGATATACCTACTTGATAACTGTTACAAAATATAAACGACTTACGCCCAGTATATTGCTAACCTAGATCTCGGGAATGTAAATCTCTAGCTGGTAACTCCAATGAGCATCGGTATGTTCCTGTTCAGGCTTTGGCTTAGATATTTTATGAAAAAAAAAACGCGTAATGTACCTTAAATTATGGTTTATAAACTTTTAAAGCAAACAATCTCTTTTAGTGCATGCAAATTAGTTTGTGACGATGATCTTCAGTTTTTGACTGGTACTGGTTTTTTATGTGACCAACCTGATGTTAAGCAGTTATCCTAGCCTATAGATGCTTGCAATGCCAAAGGAATCGCTCGCACGTTGCCGTCCTGAAGGGGAGTGGGACAGAAGGAAGGAAAGGAGTTAGTTGGGTTTGGTATTGATCATTGGTGGCTTATCCTGGTTCCCAAAACTCATATTCCAATTAATTCCCTACAATGATGTGCAAATATGTCTCAGCTCAGAGCTTAAACTAAAATATTTCTCAGAGCCAACAATAACATAAGCTTCCACCCAGAAATATTACCGTTGCCTAAAATTTGTATTAGTTTTGTTGGACATAGGTTATGCTATTACCCAAAAAAAAATACAGATCGACCAAACACACAGACGGACAAAGTAAGTCCATAAAAAAAATTGCAACACATCCTACTATGTAGTCTGTATTCGTAGTTTCGCACGGTCATAACACCGTTACGGCGATGCGGATACGAAGAAGATTCGTTCCAAATTCCCCGTTTCAGAATAAAATACGAAGTTTGCAACCTGCATATTAACCATGCACCTTTCTTTTTATGTTCCTTGATAGACATATTGTGTTAAATAATCATTCTTCCCACCGGTTCTACCATTCGGCAAGTTTCAATACCAAACGTCCACCTGTGTTGTGTATTAGGTTGATTTTATAGTGACGCTTATGGCCCGCGCGCGCGCTATAAGCGCGGCTTAAATTGTATGCACTAAGGGACACCGCAGACATGCTACTTTTGGCATCGGCGATCGGCGATTTAGTCGCTTTTAGCATCGAAGCAGTCGCTGCGTCCGACCGCAGAGAGTCGGCAAAACGCGATGCAGTCGCAAAATCGCCGATCGCCGATACAAAAAGTAGCACGTCTGCAGTAGCCCTAACAGCGCGGCATACGGCAACAGCGTAATTTGGAAATTTTGGTTCGTACCTATAAAACAAACCTGAATTTGTTGGTGTGTTGCAGAGACGCTGATCGAGAAGTTCCGTCCGGACATGCGCATGCTGTCCCTGGGCTCGTACTCGCTGTGGGAGACGCACGGGCCCGACGACGAGCGCAAGCTGGAGCCGCACGAGAAGCCGCTGCTCGTGCAGCTCAACTGGCACGCCGACGACCGGGAGGGCCGGTTCCTACTCAAGTGCCTTACCAACAACGAGGTCAGATGCGTACCACTATGCTATACGCCATATTAACGGCCAGTTTCTTCATTAGTAACAGTCACTTTATTTGGCCCAGTGGCAAAAAGATGAAACTAGTGCTTTTTGTTGGAAATGGACCAAATAAAGTTCAGAATACTTGCATTTCTACCTGTCATTTTGTTCACTCTAATTAAAATTTCTCAAACAACAATCCACACAAGCACTTCCTGAGCAACAGAGTGGTTAGAGCGTGGAATAAGCTTCCAGTAGACGTTGTATCAGCTCAAAATGTGAACCAGTTGAAGAACCTATTGGAAAGGGCCACAGGAGATAATGAAATAAAACATATACTCAGCATTAGAACTCCATTTTATTGTTATAAACATATTGAATGTTTATTTTATTAATGTGATTTTATTTGCTGGAAAAGTGAGATGACTGACATACGTCAGATAGATACTTTTCTTAATTTTTAACCGACTTCAAAAAAGGAGGAGGTTCTATGTTCGGCTGTATGTATGTTTTTTTTTTTTTTTTTTTTTTTTTATGTATGTTCACCGATTTCTCCGGCATTTATGGACCGATTTGAAAAATTCTTTTGCAGTTCGGTAGATCGTAGCTCCAAGTTGGTCCCATAAAAAAATAATTCCTAGAATCAACCCCTAAGGGGGTAATTTTGGGGGGTGAAGGTCGTCTGAAAAAAAAATTTTTGTCCGATTGACTTGAAACTTAATATGTATGTTTTGCATAACAAATAATGAAACTCATGTTTCAGGATTTTGGAAAAATCCCCCCCCCAAAGGGGTAAAACGAGGTGTTGAAGTTTGTATGGAGAGTTACCGTTTATCTCTAACGTTTATGAACCAATTTTTCTTTTTAAAGTGTTATTTGGTAGGTGACTAAGTCGTTTTGGTCCCGTAGAAAAATCATTTCGGAAATCCACCCCCAAAGGGGGAAACTAGGGGTAGAAGTACGGTAGAAAAATATATTTGTGTCCGATTGACTTGAAACTTAGTATGTATACTCCATATAATAAATTAAGAAACTTTTGTTTTGGAATCTTGGAAAAGTCATTATGCCAATAGAACCGACTCGATAAACACCTGAAAGAGAAAAGCTAGAAGAGAACAACAGGATACAGGCACCTATCAGTTGAATCAACTGCCTGCCTGATAATAAACAATAATAATAATTTCGACTTAACATTTTAAATTGAGTAATTTCATATTGTGACTATCTTGACAATGGCGATGTTATTAGCGGGCCAGATTAGTTGGTGGGATTTTTACTTTGGCTGCTACTTACAATGAAGTAACTGGCGGCAGTAAGATGTAAATACGAAACATCGATCCGTATAACGCCAAGGCCTCTTCAGTAATTACCCAGGTTAATGATCTCGGGTTAACATTGTTATTGACTGGGGTCATTGACCCAGGCCCCATGTATTTTAATGTACATTTCCATTGGAAAATAACAAGTCTTTAATACGTATTATCTACGTAACAAAAATTGGTACTCCGTTAAATTCTTGGTGGTTGCCATGTTGTCGCCCAGTGGACTGCTAATAGATTGGTTTTCATTTTTTATCAGGTCAACGGCTTTGTGGTTAGTGGACTACCAAAACTGTCCAAAGTAACAAAAACCAATCTATAGTTGCGGCACGCTATGATGGCCGTTTTGACATGTGGCTGGGAGAGGATGAACCTTATTATAACAGAATAATTCTTATTCCATTCCATTCCAGCCATTCTTATTCCGTTATAATAAGGTTCATTTTCTCCCCCCTCTCACATGTCAAAACGGCCATCATAGCGTGCCGCTACTATAGTTTTATTATATTACGCGCTACGGAATAAGCAGTAGCCCGATTTACGTAATCAAACTATAACTATAACAGCGATATAGTCGTTGATAGCATTTTCGTATTACGAAAAGGCTATCGACGACTATATCTCTGAGATATCGTTACGGTTTTGGTTACGTGAAACGGGCTACTGATTGGGAGCCCGAAGTCGTTTCTGAAAGACATCCCCAGCGCAATCACTATATGCATCTATGACAAATATCATTTTCATAATTCACATTAATATTGTTACAGGTCCCATTATCGTCTGGAAATGATAAAGGTGACCAAAACTTCAAAAGAAAACTATCGAAACGAGAGAAGAAAGAACTGAAAAAGAAAGAGAAACTGTCGAGACTGAAATCTGATACGAACGACGAGAACAGACCGGTTGCCGAGAAACTTTACACAGGTGTGTGCCATTCATATTCGTTGTATGAACTTTGAAATTGGCACAAGCCGTCTTCAATGTAACAACATTAAAATAACATAATAAGTGTACTGCGGTGCACCTCTCCTTAATCTTCTTCCATCTCTTCCTATCCTTTATATTCCAAGACAATTTAGCTTTTCCTCGGTACTCGTCGACGGTCAAACCTTGACGTCATCGTTGGACGCTATTGTCTATCATGGCTTACAGGAGTAACATTGGTGGGAGTGCGCGGCGGGCCTAGTCCATAGATTCCTACTCTAACAAACTTGTAATTTATTTCTTTCAGGCAACGAAACATGTAGTAATATAACAATAGATACTAACTAATGCATTTATGGCCCATATAAAAATACCTTACAGACTTAAATAATAATAGTCAAAGTCAAAGTCAAAGTCAAAAGGTTTTTATTCATGTAAGCTCATTAGAGCATTTATAAATAGTCAATATAAACAATATTTTAGCGTTACCACCGGTTCGAAATGTTGCTTCCATTGAGAAGAGCCGGCAAGAAACTCAATGGTTACTCTTTTCAAAAGAATAATTGTATACATTTTCAAACAGTAACGCTATGTGAGCAGGCATGCATTAACACAGTGTGAGTAAAAAAAGAAAATAAGGTATTTAAATAAAAATTAATAAAAACTAGCCTAGAAAGCTGTGCATGCCTACTCCCACTTAACTGTCAAACCAAAAGGTGAATATTTAGAACGATTGTTTTGGTGTGATGCCTTCCGTGCTTAGGTCTTGTCTGTAAAAGTTTTGGAACAACGGTGTCAAGTGGAAAATGGGCGGACCAGTCCCCGCAAGCAGCGCCCGGAACCCGAGCATGACTTGAGCAGCGGCATCACCCTCCTCAACCATTTTAGAGGGAAGAGGGTGACCCGCTCCACAGAGCCACCGCAAGCAAGGACATTAGAGTGAGCATGACCGATCCATTACCGCAGCGACATAGTTCAACAAAGCTAAGTAAGCGTACGGCAAGACAACATCCGCTACAATTGACATACAAATGCAAATACTGAACATAATACCCACATAACACTGAAGAGTTGGTATTAGTTCGCAAATATTTTGCCGATTGTAGTGCAATTTGAAAGACCTCACGTATTAATGTAAACATACAGATACTTATACGAACATGCTCTTTTGTTTGTAGAGTTGCCTGAAACGTCGTTCATGCGAAGCATCAGCAATCCCGAGGCGGTGATGCGCCGCCGTCGGCAGCAGAAACTGGGACGCAAACTGCAGCAGTTCAAGTCGAAGGATGGGGGGCCGGATACTGGTAAACATTAAGATCTGTGTATTAAAGGTTGTCTGGAAGAGAACGCAGCTTGCGATAAGACCGCCCACTGTACACTGTTTTTGTTTCTTGTTTTATTAGACATTGTTGTTTATGTTTTTGACTGGTGTACATTAAAGTGTTATCTATCTATTATACGTAGCTTAGCATCACCACGGCAAAAAGACAAATATTGGTGCTGATTTGTGGGTATACCAACTAGACTTGATTAAAAACCACCATGAGAAGGATAGCAGTATGGTTAGCCTTACTGCTATACTTCTCATGGTGGTTGTGTATGAGGAAGATAGCAATAGTTTCAGACGTGTCTGAATAGAACTAGTACCATTGTTCTGTCGTACACAAAACTTGCTGAAAGTTCTTCGTCCTTCTTATGGCTATAATTTGTGAGCAAGACACCAAGATTCTATCATGTGTCTAAGTTAGTTCAATAATTTTCAAATAACAAAATTTTCGTTATTTATCTCCTGGGATTTGTCTCACGTAGTCTCTCTCTGTTGTTTTTCACATTTTTCCTCGTCACCTCTAATAAGTCTTCCGTTTGATTTTGTCATCATGAGTGAAAAATTAAACAAACTATGAACCAATTGAAGGTTTCATCCGAGTCTAATGATCGATTTCTTTGACACTCTAACGGACCGTTACAAAAGAAACCTTGTTTGCTGTACTAGTAACACTCGTTTAGTGATCTAATGGTCCATTAGTATGTTGCTGAAGTCGGTCCTTAATAATACAACTAACAATCGAATATGACTTATGGTATTTGTGTTGGTTCGCACCTCAGGTGGGACCCTCAGGGTATACGGGTCGATACTCCGGCCGGACGTGTCGTACGTGACGCTGCTGCTGTCCGTCAACGACTCGGCGGCGACCGTGCTGCGGGAGACCCTCGATAAGTACGGCATGTCCTACCAGGATCCACTACAGTTCTGCATTGTTCAGGTACGTGTGGAGCCCGAATAACTCCTTTTCTGCGGTAACTGCCGTGGTACGAGCAGGGTTGCCATATGCAGGCTAATCATTTCCTAAACATTTCTGTGGTTATAAACGGAATTGTTGTGTAAATACTGAATTTGAGAATCAACGATGGACACGTGACGCTTAAGTCCGCGTAACGTCATAATCCAAGTTTAATACCAGTGCTTGTATGGAAAGTTCATCTCGAGATGTTGAATACGGGCGTAGTGCGCCATCTCTATACGTAGATTTGGGATCGTGTTAGTTTCAGGTGATCGTTACTAGATGGAGCTGTAAATTTTCTCAGCCAGGGGAACCTGGTTGTAAGGTTCCCTAAAACGAAGGGCTTAGAGATAACGCCATCTACCTTAAATATTCCTTGATACTTGGTGATGGAATACCTACAGGTATCAAGTTATCAAATTTTAATAGTATTCAACACAGTATTCAGATTTGGAAATACTACTCTGTTGCTGGATGGCGTAAGTGCACAGCCGAGTTCCAAATTTAAAAAATAAAAGAGGTGTTTCTAACAAGTAATGTGAACTGCATTGCTATTAATGCACAATACAAGACTAGACCACTTTCTCTTTAAACGTTCAAGGTTCCGACATTCAAAATGCAGGCAACGAGACTGCGTGACGTACTTCATCAGTGCATATTATTAATAAGATCGATAGTGAACATATTATTTGTTGTATAGGAGGACAAAACCGACAACTCCGAGTATATTTTGGAGGACGACGAGTGCCCGCTCGCGCTGATGAACATGACAAGGAGTAAGTGTTGCATGTTTTATAATATCTATCCTTCCTTGTGATCTTTCTCATTGCTACGATTCTTTCTAATGTAGACAGAGGGAGGTATATACGTGTAGTATATTACAACATAGCTATACTTACTCACTCGCTTGGCTCACTACATCGGGTGGTTGCGGGTTCGATTCCCGCCAGAGGCAAATTTAGGAAACGGCGTATTCGTAATTTGCCCTGGTCTGGGTGTCACTGTGATCGCCCCCAGTCCATTGTACGGCACTCATAGTGCAAGCGTTGCTTAGTTTGGAACCATACAGTTCGTTTGTAAGTCTGGCGATATTTATTTAAAATATAATCTCTGTGACACCCAGACATTACGAATACGCCGTTTCCAAAATTTGCCTCTGGCGGAAATCGAACCCGCAACCATCCGATGCAATGAGCTGAGCGGCCTTTGCTCCAAGCATTGCGCCAAATAGCCCTTAAAAAAAAATACGCCTCTTCTCCGATTGCACGGATTTACAATCACCAAGCAATGACAGTGCAACGCGACACCAAATCGACGTAGGTACATCGCAAACATCGTGAGGAAAACTGCATTTCTTAGAAAATCTAACCATTTTTTAAAAGACATGCCAAATTATTTAATCCGAATTTGGCCAGGATGGACTATGGCCTGAATACCCCTTGCATTGAGGGGAGGCCCGTAACCAGTAGTGGGACGTTAAAAGGGCTAATAGTTATTATTATTGCATGGAAACGTTTAACGATATACACTATCTATTCGAATTCCACAAACATCGTCAGTATAATTCATTGAGGTAATGTGAAGTCGGATTGTTTGATAGAGGACCTAAGGTTGCCGAGTGTCCGACCCTTCGCTTGTATATTTCAATGTGTCACATATCAGCGTCTTATCTTGAAAGCCTGGGTATTCCATTAGCGTCCCGCAATTAGCCATTTACTTTATTGCAACTTTGATTTATTTTATCTTGTTTGTTATTTCATATTGGGGTAAAGTGAAGCAGGTAGTTATTATATGTGCTACGAATACAAACATTTTGAAATTGTGTTTGCGTACCTACTATAATAGGAATGGTTTCTAAATAATGGCTGGAATACGTAATTTACACTGAAATGCTCAAAAACTATAGTATTTGAGAAATTGCTTGTTGCATGCCTTTGAATATAATTTAATTAAATTTTGCACAGTGATAGTGTATATCCTGGATAATTTTTATCCCAGGAAATGGAATGGATTCGACGGGATCATCGCAAAACTGAGGTCCGTTCAAATAAGGTTGTTGGCACGGCTAGTTCTGCATAAAATGTAAATGCGATGACCGTTGACCCATATTATAAGATGACACTATATTCCAGAAACAATTTACCTTCTGTTTCTTTTGGGATCGGATAGGTCATATCTGAAAAACATTGCTATGTTCCCGTGAATTCCTTAGAGAACTTGTTTTAGGGGTCGGCAACTAAATGGCGAAAACTGGCCATATATGGAGCGAAAAATTTGTAGCTCTGTGGTTTAAACATGATCAAAACTGGCCCCATGAGGTTTGTACCTACTTACCGCATCCTCGTCGTACTTCGACGTCCGTAAAATAAGCGCAAAACCAAAATATAAAATATAAAGTTATGATCGACTTGCACTGGCACTACAAATCACGTTTGTGCTTAGAAATGCTGTCTATGACCATATAAGAAAATAAAAATCTCTATAAAATTTTGCTGTAAATGTTCTATCTCTCTTCCTGGCTACAGTTGCTTCATAATTTTGTACGTGTGAACGATAACTTTACACAGTTTTTCACAATTTGCGGTACAAAAGGTTCTGCGATAAGGTTTACTAGCATTAAATACGTTTTTATTCTCCCGTAAAATGTTAATTTGCATAGTAATATCCTGTTCGTGTAAATCATAAGCACTGTAAAGCTGTCGGACTGTTTTATCTTGAAATCATTAGATATTGTATTATCATTTTAACTATTAAAAATGCAATTAATTGTGGTTGATAGTCTTACAAGTTAAGTTTGGTAGACGGAGCGTGTTTGTAATTAATATTGATAACGTTAATTGCTATAAGATAAGAAGTAGTTTCGTTGCGTGCACGTGTGTGCGCGGACTAACTGCAGTTCGAGCTGCCAGGGCCGGATGAAAGGGCGAGGTATTTATAAAATGCATTTCCTCTGTGCTTAGGCAGCTGATTGGTTGTTGCTAAACATTCGTTCTGATTTTAAACGTAGCCATACGTTGAGAACATCATTAATTTACAACCAAATCGTAGGGAATCTCAATTTAATCCTCTTCAAAGGAAAGCATGAAATAATTAGTTATACGTTTAGCAAATAACTCACATAAAACCCATTACACGAACTAATGTAATAACTGTTGGTTAACGTAATAAATAAATGAAATAGGATATGCACATTTCAATTCGGATTCACTAAATTACTACTTAGTGTTTGGAGGTATAAAATCATCGAAGGATTTTACGTGGTAAAATGGTCCAATAATGACGCGAACGAACACTTACGTCGGTATAATACCGAACTTCTTATGAAGCTATAAAATGGAATCGAATTCCCAACGGGAAATGAGCGAGTAGGCCGTTGCGATTTGTCCGATAACGCGTTTTCATCAATAGACGACCCACGAAATATTAGGCGGGAACTGAAAGTGAAATCGGAATGACGGCGGGAATAAAACGATCTTTAAATACATACCTACGTATCTGACATCATGTATGGCCGTATACTCCAAAGGTTCAGTTGGAGACATTTAAAATATGTAAAGAAATATCCTTAAGTATCTTGAGTATCTTCGTGTTAATTTTCAACAGTAGTTCTAAGCGAACCTTCTTCAGCTTATTTCTTGCCTTTTTCCAGTCTCTTTTTGTATAAGAATTGGGTTCCTTTCTATTAAGTTATCTGATTTATCAATTTACACGGACGGTTGCCTTCTGCCCCCCGAGACTATACTGGTAATCTGGGCTATATACTCATGTTAGTACTGGCTATAATAGTTGTAACATCGATTCGATTTCCATAACTCGAATAAGTAGTATTCAATGCACCGGATGTTTATTTCACGTGCAAGAGTTAAATCAGGGAAATGGGTTATGTTTTGAGTGGACGTAAATCAATTTAATTTTTACGAAATAGGTGCGCGTAGATGGGAAGAGTTTTGGCGATCAATCTGAGTAAATGCGGAATAAAAATCTTACTCAAAACGAAATTGTTTATGATTATTGTGACGATATACTGTTAGTCAGTTTTGGTTATGAGCTTGGTGTAAAAAATTTTAGGTATGAACTATTTGACGTGTCCCTAAATACGTAGTCCTATCAGTCGTAAGACATCGACTGATGCACATAGTATTTGTAAGGTCGGGATCATTCGTTCGTGTTCGTACGTGTTCGCACGAGCTAGATTCGGACGAAAACGTATCCAAAGTGCGCGCGGTACCTTCTTCAATGATTTAAAAAACGGTTCTTCGCAACTTTCATACCCCACCAGCTATAGTATTGTGTATAAAGTTTCTTCAAGTTTCGATACTTGCAAGGGTAACGAAGCTAGTAATGTCCCCTTCATTGTCGTCGGGTTCAGTTTCCGACTGTTTGCGTGACTTGTAACTGTAGTAAACAGCTTACGCTGTCGAGCATGACATTTAACTGACTGGCTCTGTAAGCACTTTGTAAATGGTTGTAGGGCTCACCGATTAGTTCTTTGTTATAGGTACCATAACCAAAGACTGACAGACAACAATACATACGATTTTGAAAAGTGTCTCTATTTGGGGGTGCTCTAGCAAGTGTTGCAGGCTGGCAGGTGCGCACGGGTGGTCTCTAGTATTAGAATTTATTCTGTACTGGTCGAAATTTTACACTTTTAATGCTGCCAGTGTTATACCCTACGGTTGATAATCGTCATGGTGTTTATTCGTCAATGGGTGTGTGTCGGAGTATTCGCAATTTCCGCGGGATGGTCCCTCTTGGCTCGGACAATGCACGATGCGGTTCACAATGGGAATACATCAGAGGGAACGTGCGGGCGCAGGACGCGGCAGTCGCCTCGCAGACGCCGCGCCGCGCGCCGCCTCACTTGCCGCGCGCCTCGACATGGATTGGGGCCTTCGCCGTAAGTTAACACGAAAAACTTTTTCAAATTCGGCCAATCAGACCGGTGCCGACACGAGCAGTGGTAGCCGCCGGCGCAGTATCCGTCGCGATCAAAGCAGATAGTAAACAAACGCATGTGGCTCGCTAGAGTAGTCCGACCGGTGTGCCCACAGATGCCGGTCGACTGGCCGCCGGTGCCGGTATTTTTAACTCGTTTGGCGGTTCGATGTCCGTTCGTTCGTGGTATCGATATGCATAATTCCGTCCTTGAAAGTCTCAGCTTTTGAGAGAGTTAATAGAGTTTATAGTTTGGAGTGAGTTGGCCTCGATGAGCGGCATATTTTTTGCTACAAGACTGTAAGTTGCAAACTTGTTTTATCATAACGCATAGTACATTCAGAGTTTTCGCGGACGACGCGGAAGTTACCAACTTTCTAAATAATCTCATGCTGTCTGAGATAAAAGCTCGAAGGTGTATTTGTCTCGAGGTTAACCAGTTTTATTTTCGCTGAGAATGTAGCGATAAAAAGCATTCTTAATAGTCTGGTCATAAAATGGTGTGTCTTTTCCTACGAGCATTTTGACCTTTAGCATTAGATACATCTGTTATTGAGAGCAAAACCCTAAGGCAACTTGTTAGTGAAGACAAACGATTGCGTACGTGGGGCGTAAAATTGTGGAGATACGGTCGGGGGTACATAGTAGCAGGCATACGAGTACATGAACATTGTATGTACAGTATCGTTATTTATTTCACACTTAGCAATGCTTAAAATAGCTTAAAAATAAATAAATAATCTAGGTAGATACGAGAGTATCCATCTATTTGGGACTCTACTTAAAACTTGTTCACATTATAAATTGCTTTACTTTAATGTTAGTGAAGTCGTTTAGTTTAGTGAAGTAATTTAAGTTTGTTGGAAGGTATTTTACCTCCCTCATTTAAAGTACTCAAATAAGTAAATTAGAAAATAATTCCTGTCAGTATCGTTGAATTGTTTAGTTCTCATTTTGCCACCAGTGTATTTTTAACATTCTGTTGATGCAGCTTACATTTATTCATTTGAGGTTCATACCGTCGGAGTGCAATAACGTTTATTTAAACTTAGCATAGTTGAAAATGACGTCAGATATCAACCGATCCTCCCACACCACCTTTTTACATTCTACATGCTAACATTATCTTAGCCGCACAGAAATTCACATAAAAATATTGGAATAATGCTTGTTGGTAAAAGTTACAGTACTTAACATTTATCCTGGCATGACATTACCATTTATAATTTATTTAACATTTATCCATGTCCTTAGGCATGTCTTTAGACATGTGAAATCCACCAACCCGCACTGGGCCAGCGTGGTGGATTATGGCCTGAATACCCCTCGCATTGAGGGGAGGCCCGTGCCCAGCAGTGGGACGATAAAAGGGCTAAATTAATTATTATTATTATTTATTATCCATAGACTGTTTGAGTCCCAAAGGATTCAAGATTTTACACTTTGTATAAGTTAATTTTTACCCGACTACGGCGGAGGGTTATGGTTTTGACCGGTATGTATGTATGTATGTTTGTGCATCTGTTCCCACCTAACTTCCAAACTACTTGTCGTAATTTAACAAATGAGGTATCGTTAGAAGCGGCTTAATGGCGCGCTGGTTATAGGCTATGTGACGTCACATAAAATTGCATATGGCGCCCTCTAGAGAACATAATGTCATGAACTAAGAAAAAAAACATTTTTAATGAAACCGTATGGGGTATCAAATGAAAGAGCTTGATGAGCACATTGCAAAAATATATATATTGTTACCTATTACTCCAAAATAATTAAATAAAAAGTAAGTTTAAAAAACTAAAACCCGACTACTGTAAAATCGGGCTCTAAAAAGTATGAAACAAGAAAATATTCGCATCTAGAGGATAGCCGTGGTCCGTGTTCATATGCCATTTTACCCTAAAGGACCTACACGGACCACGGCTATTTTTATGTAATATGTATTTCCCACTAGACATCCTGCTTGCTTATTTTCATCTTAAACCTGAATCATTTCGTGTGCACATTTAAAACCAGACCATGTTTTCTGCTCGACGGATTAGAATACAAAGCGCATTATCACTACCTTTGCCGTACTACGACAAAGTAGGTCACGAATAATGGTTTTCAATATACCAATGCAAAGCATACCAATAAAGGCTATAACGGTGGGGATATAGATCACAAAAAGGTTTTTTATTTGTGTCTGTCCAACATAAATAGTTAAATGTCAAGGTGGAAGGCACTTACACGACACCTGCCCTAATAACCCAATAGAAGCCTTCTTGAAGACAAATAGCTCGTGTATTTACCTCGGGAACATACTGGGCGAGTAATAAATGTTGGTT
This sequence comes from Drymonia ruficornis, assembly GCA_947859195.1. Taxonomy (NCBI): domain Eukaryota; kingdom Metazoa; phylum Arthropoda; class Insecta; order Lepidoptera; family Notodontidae; genus Drymonia; species Drymonia ruficornis. The sequence goes on from OX401909.1 coordinate 10,575,420, forward strand.
GACCCTACGTTCTCCCGCGTACCATAAACACATACGCACACATGCATGTAAGTGTGTGTCACGCCGTAAAACTATGTAGGTACACTGGGAAACTTAGTTGTTAACTTTGTATTAGATTCCGTAGGTACTATAAAAATAATATTACCAGTGTCCAAACAAGTTGTTCTGAATGTTGGTTTACAACTTAACGTTCTGACGGAACATAATACACCTATTTTAAGCAAGTGACCCAAATTGTTTAGACTGTAGGATGATTGACGACCCCGGAAAATTCCCTCAGACGTAATGTTCCAATCCCTCCATTAGTGAATCGGAGCCCAAACTAATTAGTCTTTTGGCGATATCAGGTTGGATGTAATCTAACCATCGCCTTCGTTTTGTTCGTAGACTGTTGATTGAATACTATTGCTAAGGCTATAGTCTTGTGTATATTAAATCACTCAAACGCTACTAAATACGAAATATAGCTTTTACTTAACAAATCTTTCACTTGTCTTACCTATAGAAAACATGAATCACGATTCAGGTTACCTTGTTACGTATACGCTGAAGTATATTTTCTTAAAGGAAGTTCTATCAAGAGTTAAAAAAAAAGCTTTTATCTCGGAGTATAGCCTCGTGTATCTTATAACCGCTCGCTTCCCCTGAGAGTTTCGCTATCGAGTTGATTTTTCAGACGACTGAGATCGACGAATCGTCTGAGTAAACACAATTACCAGAACATTATGCGGAACATAACCACTTGTCTAAGACAATGATGAACTCATAGTGAACGGATACGATAAGGTAGAAGAAACGATGGATTGATTAAATAATAACCTTATACTTTATAGTTTTTGGTTTGATCAAATTAATTATAATTGCAAACTTCAGCAAAATTGACTTTGTAAATGAAACCTTTGTGAATTTAAAATACCCGTAAGAATACCCAAAGTTTCGCACGCCTCTGCCATAAGGTATCTGAAGTATGCATAAGAAGTTAATAAATTTATAAGCGTGCCTCATTATTATTAATTAATTCCTGCCTGTATACATAAATCCCAGCAAGAAGGCACTTAGGAGAAAGTTGATTATAGAGCTAATCCCCGGAGCAATAATTTTTCATCCTTTCCATAAAATAGTTTGAAATCGGGCGTTAATTGTCAGCCGTTAATGTTAATTGTCAACTTGTAGAGATGATGTAAAAGTTTTAATTATGTAGGTATGTCTTTTGTGCCAACAGTATGTGATTTTTTAAATAAGTAGTACTTTTGAAGCCGTTTCACTGAATTATCAAGCATCATGTGTAAATAATTCTCCAAGATATCGATTATACAGGGTGAATTTGAAATCATGGGCATCTTTTTAAACTATGATTGTGCACATGATTCAGAATACATTGGAAAAATAAATAAGAAAATCTATTAATAAAAAAATACTGCTTGAGTAAGCAAATAAGCAAACCAGTTCACTGCTGTGTACCTTAGCCGGGCAATAAATTGTTATCAATTGGTTGATTAATATTCCCTAAATACTCGGAATCATGTATAGAATCACCGTTTAAAAGGATGCCCATGATTTCAAATTCACCCTGTATAAGCGTTTCATTGAGGGTTATGATACTAGCTAGTCCCACCTAGCTTAAACCCAAGATAAGTACATAAAGCAGCTTATAAAGATACCACAAATGTGCAGAACCATCTTTCTGGCAGTAAATAGATGTGGAAAAGTACTCGGAACATGTTACACAGAATTTTTTATACATACAATGTTATGATGTGAATTTTATGTCTTCTTGTATGACAACTAGATTTTTTGTGTATGTCCGCTAAGTTAATGAGAGTAGACGTTATAGTTATTATTTTTAAACGTATTTACACTAGTAGGCAATGAGATGGTTGGTAGATAGGTAAAGTACCAACCATAATAGAAGTCCGCATGACAGAATTTCACCATTATTACCCGACTACGGCGGAGGGTTATGATTTTGACCGGTATGTATGTATGTGCATCTGTTCCCACCTAACTTCCAAACTACTTGTCGTAATTTGACAAATGAGGTATCGTTAGAAGCGGCTTAATGGCGCGCTGGTTATAGGCTATGTAACGTCACATAAAATTGCATATGGCGCCCTCTAGAGGACATAATGTCATGAACTAAAAAAAAATCATTTTTTGATAAAACCGTGTGGGGTATCAAATGAAAGAGCTTGATGAGCACATCTCAAAAATATATATATTGTTACCTATAACTCCAAAATAATTAAATAAAAAGTAAGTTTAAAAACTAAAACCCGACTACTGAAAAATCGCGCTCTAAAAAGTATGAAACAAGAAAATATTCTTATCTGGAGGATAGCCGTGGTCCGTGTAGGTCCTTTAGGGCAAAATGTCATATGACCACGGACCACGGCTATCCTCCAGATAAGAATATTTTCTTGTTTCATACTTTTTAGAGCGCGATTTTTCAGTAGTCGGGTTTTTTTAGCTACTTTACCTTGTTACTACGCGTCTGTGCAATTGCAAGCTAGGGTTGCTAACCCTTACTTAATTAAATATTAAAGGAACGGGCACGCGTGCCCTCAATCAATACATACAGTCGATCAAGATTGACACCGCAGTTCGCGCAATGTTTATTTTCTTCCCTTTAACCTTTTTTTTTGTATTCATAAATAAATATGAAATTTCTTCCTCCAAGATGATCGTGTCATAACGATCAGGGGGCTATTAACGACGCTATGCAACATTGCCAATGTAATTCATTTTTAGGGTTCCGTACCCAAAGGGTGCCAACGGGACCCTATCACTAAGCCTACGCTGTCCGTCCGTCTGTCAGCGGGCTGTATCTCACGAACCGTAATAGGTAGAGAGTTGAAATTTTCACATAATGTGTATTTCTGTTGCCGCTACAACAACACATACTAAAAATAAAATAAAATTAAAAAATAAGTGGGTCACCATACAAGAAACTTGATATTTTTGACGTTTTTATTCTAGGGTGGTACGGGACCCTTTTATGTGCGAGTCCGACACGCATTTGGCCGGTTTTCTGATTTTCTGAGGAATCCTTAGCAGTTTCGCAAAATTTCTGTAAAATAGTCACCATGCCCGTTTCACGGTAAAGCGGATTCAGCTGGAGGGTCGAAAAAATGAATTGCTTTTGTAGAATTGCTGCAATATTGCATAGTTTCACTATTAGCCCCGCAGGGGTTTTTATTTTCCTGACAACGAATATTTATACATTTCGCAAGCATTTTACAACAAGTATCTGGGTGTATTTCATATCAGCAACAGTCACTTCAAGAAGCTCCATTTCACATTTAAATTTCACAACATTCAACAACACTCATTGATAGTCGTTAAATCAAAGTCTTTCCACTGGCAATTCAAATTGTATGGTAAATGTTTTTATTTCCATTTATTTTTAAAGGCTATCAATTGAGCTATATAACCTTGGAACATTCTGAACGGCTTGTATTTCATACAGACAAAATTAGTTTGAAGTATTACACAATTTCTTTCTTTGAACAGAATGTGTGACTTCGAGTTTTTCATCGAAAATATATAGCAATTTGTCGATAACGCACGTTTAACTTTCGGTATGGTTTTTATGGATTGGTAAAATAAAAGGGTCGCAATTTTTGTTACAATATTATTACAGTTATTATTTTTGCAAGCTAACTTTACATAAAGAAACATAAGTAGGTACTTCATGAATCGGTAAATGTCAAATATTGTGAAGGTTTGTAAAGCCTTTTCACATGAAAAACATCCAAAGTATGCAATCGTACGGTTTCTCTTTAGTTCAATCTTCTGTAATGGGGACCATGGGGGAATTTAATGTGTTTTTGGCTAGTAAAAGAAGAAATTGCAAACATACTGATAACCTTGTTTATTGGTTTATACACGAACGAAGTATTTCAGAAAAAACATCTTCTACTTATATGTTAGTATATTTTATTCTTCTTACATTTATTTGACTTCCACTAGAAAACGTCGAAGGATTACAGATTAAATCCGCGAACTTTTCCATGTACTCTTGTCTTTTACAAACTTAAAAGGTTGTCCCACGAAACTTTTAGTAGAGCTTTAAACTAAAGCTATTCGAAATTCACAGGTCGGTTTTACCGGGGAAAGCAGTAACAATATCTGTCTGTAGTGGCTTATCGAGTGTGTAGACCATGTGTTCTCTTCTCCCGCCCAGCCCATAGGCGTTTGCTATTGTTATGTTTACGCAAGGTCCACGGTTGGCTCGCGCCGCGGCGACATTGCGTGGTTTGCGTGTCGTCGACGTCCGCAGCGCGACGCCGCCGCTGCCGCCGTCCCATATATCGCTGCACCCACCTCCCGCTAGATGTTATCACTCACTGTACATACCTTGACATGTGAACACGCTGCCCCAGCTAGTACTGTTGTCGTTCTGATTTATTTTATAGCGATTTAAACAAATAGTTCCTTGCATTGTGACTGTTACTTGTGCTATTCAAATTATTTCAAGTAACACAGCCTAGTATGGTAATGCTATGAAATAAATACTAAGATATTTGCTTGAATTTTTCGCTACATACCTCCTATTCGAACGCAGAGGCGAAATACTTGAGAGGTGCTTAATATGAGAATGTCGCCGTAGACACAAGAAGCAGAACTCTCTTATTTTGATTAAATATTTTCTTCGCTTCTTTTAATTCACAGGTTTATAATGGCGTAGCATTAAATAATGCAGCTATTTTATATGTTGAACATAAATTAAATGAACCTCCTAGAAGCTCGTCTCGGAAAACCACTTCGGGAATAACTGATGGGAAATTGCAAAGAACATTAATTGCGAAACACTTACAGGATAAAGGATAATTTCGGTTCAATTTACTCCGATAAAAGCGAAAACGTGTATACCTAAAGGGTTGTATAACAGACTCGTGACCTTTCAGAAAATGAGATTTTTTCCTATGTGAAGCGGTCCTGTCCGAGTAATTCAGTGTGTAATATAGAGTGGCGTTTCGCCAGTCCGATCGCTATCGGAATGCTACGCTGTGCTGTGTACGTATGAAATGCTTTATGCTCCGCTCTTAGTTCCACAACGACATAATACCGATATCTTCAAACGGAAATGCCTTTTGTTATGGCAAAATAGCGTCACAAAAGGCGGATCAGGCACGAATAGGCGAAATTAGAAATAAATGTAGGTTAGTATTAGGTTCCGATTTTATACTATATGCTTAAACTATCATGCCTGGTATAGTTACTAGTGGAAACACGTTCTGTTTGCAATTTCTCCAAAAAATATGCAGTTTAGACAAAGACTACATTTGAATTAATTTCAATGTAGGTAGATCTGTCTAGTTACACAGTAGAAAGGTACTTATAATCATTATAAAGAGGGCTTTATTGACGTCAAAGACGAGATTCTAGGCAGTGTAGTTTAAATGAAACTGCCTACGACTGCATATTATTTTAGGTAATTTTACAACACTAGATTGCCTTACAAAATATCCAGCGGACTCAATATGTGTACAAATAAACATAAGTATGGAAATATTGAGGGATAGCCAAATGGAAGTGAGTTTTGTCCTGCTTGTTTATTATTAATTCAGAGTGACCCAGACAGAACCAATTCAAACTCAGATTCTTATCCGAAAATTCAATCACATCCCACTTACTTACTTACTTTGTAGTTTGTACATTACTTCACTTACTCTGTATACATTATATTGAAAAGAGTAACCATTGAGTTTCTTGCAGGCTCTTCTCAATTGAAGCAACATTACGAACCGGTGGTAACGCTAAAATATTCTATTTTTTTACCCGACTACGGCGGAGGGTTATGATTTTGACCGGTATGTATGTATGTATGTATGTATGTATGTATGTATGTATGTATGTATGTATGTATGTATGTATGTATGTATGTGCATCTGTTCCCACCTAACTTCCAAACGACTTGTCGTAATTTGACGAATGAGGTATCGTTAGAAGCGGCTTAATGGCGCGCTGGTTATAGGCTATGTGACGTCACATAAAATTGCATATGGCGCCCTCTAGAGGACATAATGTCATGAACTAAAAAAGTAACATTTTTTAATGAAACCGTGTGGGGTATCAAATGAAAGAGCTTGATGAGCACATTTCAAAAATATATATATTGTTACCTATAACTCCAAAATAATTAAATAAAAAGTAAGTTTAAAAACTAAAACCCGACTACTGAAAAATTGCGCTCTAAAAAGTATGAAACAAGAAATATTCTCATCTAGAGGATAGCCGTGGTCCGTGTTCATATGCCATTTGGCCCTACAGGACCTACACGGACCACGGCTATCCTCTAGATGAGAATATTTCTTGTTTCATACTTTTTAGAGCGCAATTTTTCAGTAGTCGGGTTTTAGTTTTTAACGATTCATAAACGCTACGTCTAGCTTACATGATATTTTTTTTGTCTTTGACTTACAAGAAGATAGGAAGCTGTATTTTTTTTTTATTTCGTCCGTAGAAAGGGATCGTCATAGATAAAAGTCACCCTATAATAATTAGTAAAGTTAATTATTAATGATGGTATCGTGCCGATATGTGTATCGATTATGTTAAAGTATCAACAGGTGAGATTATTAAACAAATTCTGTTAGTCACGCAGGCACGCGACGGGAACGACGAGCAGCGTTCAGGCGCCGCGCCCAAAACTCAACGTACACCACCGCGTACGGTCGACGTCGTCATGCTCCGCCATTGTTTTGTCATGCTAATTAGTTTCTAGTCCGGGAACAGACGGGTCATCCGTCAATTAATGTCATTTATCTTCGTAGGACGCTTCGATTTTGAGAGGATTCATTTTTCTTGCCGTAGGGGAACGCTCTATGAAAAGAATTCGCGATAGAGTAACGGCTATAATAGTTCTTAGTAGATATAGAGTGATCTCTTGCTTTGTTTGTATCACGATCAATTATTAACAACAACGCGACATTAAATGGACGAAATTATGACTAATTAGCTCTACACACTGAATAATCCTCTTACGTCCCGGAAAAGTAGGTACAAGTAAAGCGGTCGATAATTAATTACACCACCTTATGCTTTAAATTAGGTTAATAACTCCCGCCACACGGCTGATTCGTGCTCTTGACACATTACTACGTGTAATTCCAATTAAATTTCAAAAGTCAACCACATAGTCATCAATAATCGTTTGTTCCAAACATTTCCTCTCCTGTAAATTGGTGTTATGTCTTAATTAATTTATTATTGCAGATGCTAACCTTAACGGATTATTTCCCAATAAAGGCTTTCGGAATATTTCCGTAATGGTAGTCAACATGTTCTGCATACCTAGCGTCTAACCTTCGCAAAACTGGATAAAACCAATAACCCAGGCCTTAACCTGTATTGCATTATGACTTAACGGGTGGCCGGTGTCCCCGGTGGTATGTGTGTGTCGTGCTGGTGGTGTGGCAGTTAGTCCAGTTACAATTAGACCGCCGGTCGGTTTGAACTTACCTACTACTCGCCACGCGACTATTCGGCGGGGCGATGGCTAGAAATAACAACTTACGCAAATATGCTTTTCAGTAGATCATTTAGTTCGAGATTGCGAAACGAGAGAAAAGAAGTCGTCTTAGGTAATATGTCGATCTTCGTGGTACCTTCGTGTTGTGAAGTGTTTTGGTGATTTTCATTTTAAAATGTTAAGCTTATAATTATAACAGCCATGATCAATGTTGTGACCACCAGTATTATATCATTGTTCAAGTGAAATGCACTTTGTTTGGACAAGGTAGGTCAAGTCAAGGTCCACATTTGCATGTATACATTACGTATGTAGTTCTTCTCAAAGGGCCTTGAGAAGGGGTCTCGTGACAGCCCAATTATCTCCCACTCAAGTAAACAAGGGCGTTCTTATTGGTAAATCTATCGAAGACTCTGAATTTGACGTATTGGCGTGGACGTCTATCGAACTAATCTGACCGGCTCATTGTGAATTGATAACTACGTCACACAACGTTAATAGTTTATACACCATTGCTCAGCAGGTATATTGATTTTGCCATTCTACTGAACTTATGTGGAGTGTGATGTTATAGTCGGCTGAACGGCCCCATAAACCACATTTCCATTGTACCTACTTGAGCGCGAACAAGGCTTACTTTGCCAATTTTGTGACTGTTGACCCGGTTTCCGATTCAAATATCCGTATAACATACGATAAAGTCCTTTGTTGCGTGAGTGGTTGAGTGTTTTTTTTAACGACAAAGTAACTGATAGTAAACAAACCTTCTTATTCATAGAAAGTTATGATTGATCTGCAGTGGAATTACAAATCACATTTGTTCCTAAAAATGCTCTTCAAAACCATTTTAAACTAGCTAAAATCTCTATGAATAAGGGGGAAAATCTCGGGTATGTTGTTGTTTACATAAAATAATTATAATTTCTATGTAAAGTAGATATTGGTTCCTTTGTCTAATCAATCATTATCACCAGGCTTTTTTTCTTTATGCGTGATATTTTATTGTAATACGTGTTTCGAATGAGTGATAGCGTGCGTTAGCACACACAGGTCTCTTGTGAAATGTTACCGTTATGGAAACCTTTGTTTACTGCTTTCTTTCTTATTATTATTTATAATGTGATGGTCCCATTAGCTTTCCGACCATATTCATCATACATTTGGAAATCTTTTTACAGTTGAATAAATATAAACAAGAGAATATCGTACATTATTCCTGTAGCCAAATTAGGTCTCGTATATTTCCCTACGAAAAGTACGATAGCTTCGTAGCAAGACTCGTAGCGCGGGCAGAGCGGCGCGACAATGTAGACACTAATGATGTTGACACTAGAGGCAGGCTTGTCTCCCTTCCTGCACCCCTCACTCTGCACCCCCCTTAGAGTGCACTTACCTAAACACGGAGCCACTAAACTCAGCGGTTCTGATATACCTTCAATTTGTGTTAAGCCATTTACACGGAACCTTTGCACTCGTAAGTGCCTTAGCCAGTAAAAACTTTCACTTGATGTTCCACATGCACGTGCGGTTCACACTTTAATTTGGTAACAGTCATAAACTCTCGGAAGAGAGTAGTACATTCCTTGGTCACATTTGTCATGATTGTATTAAAGATAACAAAACTACATTTTGTGCTAATGATCATGTCTGGGCGAAGGCTAGACGTAAAGTATATACTGTGGTCCGTCAGTATGGTAAATAATGATGGATGTCATTCCATCGACGCAGGCTACACGTTCAGTATTTATTCCGTTAGTATCGTGACGTAATTCGTACAGTGCAGACGTCAAATGAAACACGAAAGCTTGTATGGATATTACCTTAGCGCTTGGTTTAATCCGCAATCTCAGAAGACATGTCCACTCTATTGCTTTCGCGGCGTATTTACCACAAACTGTCATTTTGGTATTGAAATTCGTGGTAAATACTGTCATCCCTCAGTACACTAGCCCACACAATCAGTTTGGACCACGGTTTTTGGTAAATAATGACGGACCACAGTATTTACTTTACGTCTAGCCTTCGCCTGAGTGTTTGGTCCAAATAGAGTGGACCTCAGGTGAATAGAACACTTCCTTCATGACCGTCTGCCACTGCGTTAGTGCACGATATGGTTAAATTTCTAATACATACAACATATTATATTATTAGCCATAATACACATTGTACCTGCTTATTGTTTTCGTAAGTTGTTGTTGTTTCCAAAGGTGTCTGTAATGATATCGCTCAGATTTCTATTTACTCCGCAAAGGAGAAGACATCCCCTATGTTTGTGTACTTAAGTCAGGGATCCGTAACTTACGTGGATTTGATTTCGTAGGAGCCACACAAGTTACCCGTCGGTAATTGTTTCAATTACTTCACCGCACAGAATGGCCCCTGCCCAACTCTGGTTAATTATTCGTCCATTCGTTTAGCTGATGTTGGGATTTTCGTGAGCTTAACCGAGTTGTTTGTTGTTTGCCCTTCATTCGTTACATAGTTTATAGTAAGTAATTACTTGGCAGTAGGTACAATAAACACGATTGCTGTAATTTATTATGGAATTGTTCATATTTGAAATGACTATGACAAAGTCAGTTTGCATTTTTAAAAGGGATCTTTATTATCAGATTAACTATAATAGTGCTAGCTAGTACTTTCTATTTTCGCAAAGTCTTTTTAGTTCTAACACGAAAGCCTAACCTGATTATAGAGTTGTACGTACCTAACGACAGTAAGAAGAAATCATTCACTTTAATTCGATAATCCCACCTGTATTGTACGAAATGGAAACCCAATTTTATGGGCTGCTGCCTGTCTCCTATAAATCAATGAAAATTATTGCGACGTGGGTAATTGTCTTTAGGCATGTACTAGTACACGAGCAGATTCGATTTGTTTTCTACGTTCATTTAATCCCGTGGTGTAATTTCACTATCTTTTGATTAGTTGCATGCATGCGACCTTAAGTCTTCTACTATTTTACCCAATTACTATTTAATGAATGGACTCCGTAAATTGATCTCTTAGTCCAGACCCGTTATAATGTCATTTTTTATATAATTACATATAAAATCCCGTGTACTAAAATCGAAAGTTAATTGTAACGTTTTGTCCCCAGGCTCCATCATGTTTCACGTGCGGCGGCGGCCGGCGGACGCGCAGCCCCGGCGACGCAAGAAAAAGGCGGGGGTGGGGTCTGCCGCCGGTGGCCGTCCCGGCAACGAGCCCATGCTCGTGGAGGTGGCGCCCGACGCCACCGCGCTCGAGAACGGACGACGACTCAAAATCACCGATGTCGTTGAGGTAGTCACTTCCATTCTTTTGCTACATCTTAACTTCCATGCGGGAAATTGGGAATGCATCTGCATATACAAGTATCTAATTACTGAATTTTCTAAATTTGAGTAAAATTTTGAGTACAAAGGATGCTATAGAAGTAAGAAGGATAATACGAAGCGAGAAGAAAAGATCAAAGCAAATATTAATATGAAAGTGATATGAAATGTAGGTTGAGAGGTATCTCAATCTATTTGATAACATACCACATATATCGCCAGTAGGTGAGGGATATGTCTAGCAGTGAGTGGGAAACACCGATGTCCAGCTGTGGACGTTTTCCGGTTTATTGTTGGCCGTGTAATCAGGCTGAGTCTGCGCTCATTAAAATTAATTCTGTGACATTTGAATTTACAAATTCTATCTAAAGTCTAAAGCACAATTTCTTTGAGGCACCCCCACTCCAGGGATCCTCATTAAATTCGCTTGATGCTTCAATGTACCAAGTACCTGGCGACTGTTTTATTTTATTAATATTTTGGTAGTCCCAAAATTAAAACAAGAAAATTAACTCCAATGACAATTTGCGCTTTTGTCTAACTTCGTGAGCCTAATAGTGAGGGACTGAACTAGAAACATTACTGGACAAATAACGAAGAGCCGCGACCATCGCCGCCAAATAACTTCTTACTCGCCTGCTGGATGAAATTCACTAATATAATTAGGGTTGCTCTTACATAGCCGACCTAGTAACTCGATCGAGGTTCTACTTTCACGTAAGTGATACAAGTTGTGTGATCGTGTTGTCGTCACCGCTTGCAAGGCAGCCCTCGGCTATGATAAATTATAGGTACAATTATTGTGTACGCGAGTGATAAATATATTTGTGTGAAAGATGTCAGGTGCTGTTTACGATCGATGGATATTTACGTTTATCGATCAAGCGCTGAGTGCTTTGTTTCTGCTAAAGCCATTAAAAAAACCTCGCCACCTCCACGTTAAAAGACTAGTCATTCTAGTAAATTACTGAACTGGTAACGAAGTAGGTACTTATGATATGTTCTATTCGTTTTAACCCCATCGCTTGCATGCCTCTTCTTATAGTTCTTATAATGTTATATTTAACATATAACAGGGCTGGCCCACCAATGGCAGCGAGCCAAAGGTGCCCATGAGACCCGGATCGAATTACGTCGGCATGGAATTCATTGGATTCCAATTCGATTGGGTGTATTTTACGATATCCGTTGTTTTACAACTTGACGTGATCATTTGCTTTGAGATTGTTTAATGAAAATAGCAGTGTGAACAGTAGAAGCAGTAATTTATCAAAAGGAAATCTAGTTTCACGAGTAAAACTATGCCTGTTTAGGTCAAAATGTAGGTATATATAATAAGGTATGGAATACGTAGACTGATTTTAAATTATGCTGTATTTCGGGCTTTGGTTCCCAACGTTATAAATTAATGAACATTGGTTTCGCACCAACGTACAGCGATTATTCCGGAGCATGGTCAAAGTTCGCTGCTGCCTACATTTTTAATTTTCTACTATACGTATTCTGGCGGAATAGTATTTGCGGTCTCATACTTATGCGTTGCATGTGACGTATTCTCAAATGTAACGGTTGCTTACCGGAATTAGTTTAATTAAAACAAACAACATTTATATTTGACGTCGTCCCCCAATGCGGTTTTCTTCACTTTGCATATAGTTGACGCAACTGCAGTACCGACTGCATCAAAAGTTCAAAGCGTTGGAATACTAATAACGAGCGGTACACCCCGTCTCCTCTGAGAAGCTCAATGCGGGATTCCACTGATCGATTTTCGCTACTAGAGTACGTTGCACCGCAAAATATCCTTACAATGTTATTTTGAACATTTTTGGAGCTTCCAGATTAAGCTAGTTTCAGTTTAGTTGTAATTAGCTTGGCTATGCGAATGTTATCAAAATTAACAACATCTCGTCGAAATAAAAGTAAAAATTTTCAGCTGGATTTTGTAAAGCATAGATATATTATAACACTAGCTGTGCCCGCGACTCCGTCCGCGTCCAGTCGATGAAGCCCTTAAATATAATTTTGTCTATCGTCTAATCTGTATTACGCCAGTCTGCATCAGTCTGAGTTCGTCTGTCCGTGGCTGTCTATCTGTACCAGTCTATACCAGTAAGGTGGTAGAGTCTGACCAGTAAGGTGGAGATCGGCATTCAAGTAGCTAATTTACCTTCGTTTCGTATGATGAGGGAGAGAGCCGGAAGCGCAACCCAGCCACCTCCCCGTCCCCTCCCACTAACCCCACTCCCCTTCAGGTTGGAAACGTGCTACCGATGCCTTTGGTTGCAAGCACCTATAGGGTACGGTAACTGCTTGACAACAGGTGGGCCGTACGCTTGCCTGGCGCCTTAGTTGTATAACAAAAGTTTGACTTTATTTGTCTGTGTGTATCAGTTTAGCTGTAAGTATCTGTCTGTCTGAATCGGTCTGTCTGTAATCTATCGGTAGGTGAGTATCTCTGTCTGTACCAGTCTATCTGTATCCGTCTATCTATATCTGTTGTTACTCACAGTATCACGACTGAGCGGTTGGACTCCAGAGCTCAATGTTTAAGTTTGTACTTGATACCCATGTCCCTTATTTAAAATGAGTGAGTGCTCCAGACTCACGGCTTAGGTAAGAGTCACTGCGCAACATCGTGCTTAAAAAGTTAGAGTCCGGAGTTTATCGTCTAAGTCAATAGTCAAGGCGTTTATTTTGTTTAGGCCTAGGAGGGCACTTATAAGTAGTCATTTTACATGTTTTCCTTAAATTCTAGCGCCGGATCGGTTTCTACTTGATACCCACATTGCTAATTCAAAGTTAGCAGGTCCTCCAGATTTATGTTTTAAGCAGGCAGTTACCCAGCAGCATCATTCCTGAGGGGTTGGAGTTCAGAATGTCTATGTTTCTATTACTACTTAATTCAAAATCAGCAGGTCCTCTAGGCTTACTTCTTAGGTAGGTAGCTTCCCTACGGCATTAGTACTGTGGAGATGAATTCCAGAGTTAACGTCTAAGATTCCGCGTGATACAAAGACCCGCTTAATGTTTTTTATACGTAATTAGGAATAAAAAAACTAAATTTCTTGAAGCCAGGACGATATTAAATTTTGACATGTGGTGCAAGGCAGGTATTGTCTGATTTTAAGTATAGCGACATCTAGTTAAGAAAAACGAAACTTAAGATTGTAGAACGCAGCAATAAAATATTTATTATTATTATTAAAATTAAGATTATCTATTCCAAATAGTGTCGGATCACACACAACGTAGGGCTCCGTAGGGCTCCGCTCTAAATAGACGTATTTCAATAACTAAAACTTATTTTTTGCTAGAATTTCTGTGTGGTCATAAAAATTTACAACCTAATATTTTAGAAAAAAATATCCTAGATGTTAAGTTGGACTATTAGTCATATCCATGCCAAATTTCATTGAAATCAATCCATTGGATTCGAAGTTGTGCGTGTTCGAATATTTAGGTAGTTTTTGAATGTTTTGTGGCAACCCTAAACTTTACCGAAAAAAAAAAAATGCTAGATGTTAAGTTAGACTATTAGTCATATCCATGCCAAATTTCATTGAAATTAATCCGGTGGATTCAAAGTTGTGCTCTTTCAAACATTTAGAATTTTTAAGTAGTTTTTTGAATTTTCTGTGGCAACCCTAAACATTTTCGAAAAAAAAAGTATCCTAGATGTTAAGTTAGACTATTAGTCATATCCATGCCAAATTTCATTGAAATCCATCCGGTGGATTCGAAGATGTGCTCTTTCGAAAATCTGAGCAAACATACAAACATACACACAGACAAAAATTCTAAAAATGATAAAAATGAATTCTGCTGGTCCATCTAAGTCCCCCTCACTATTTTTTTTCCAAATATTTCAAATGTACAGACGCGACCAATTTTACATTCTTATTATATGTATAGAAGATAGATTGTATTTCATTACGCTTTTAGTGTCAACAATTTAACGGCCTTAGGGGCGTCCTTAACAAAGAGATTTCAGTCTATATTCCGCACCAAATTCTTATTAGTATTTAGCTTAGTTGGCGAAGATTGTTAGCGTGGAAATTGGACAACTATATGCATAGCCCAAATACATTATATTTGTTTCTTCTGTCTGTGGTATAACCCCTATTATTAGTATGCCAATTCATAGTTCTTCTAGGTCTATCGTAAGCACGTCATATAAAAAATGTCGTTCAATCCAGGTGGGGTCTGGCAACGGCACGGCCCTCCAGCTGTACGGGCCGTCGATCCAGGCGCGGCACTGCGTGGTCGCGCCGGCGGACGGCGGCGGCTACTCGGTCACGCCGCTGCACACGGACGCGCACGTGTACGTCAACGGACGACGGATCATGCACACGCAACGCTTGCAGGTATGATCTGTTCCAGGTTGATTTTCTGCTGGTGCTTACTTTCTAGGATATACGATGTAGGGGCGGAATAAGGTAATAGTGGGTGCTGAGCATCCTTGCCTATAGACATCAAACTAATCAGTTCATGGTGATGCTGATGAATAGGGTCTCTTGTCTCAATGAAAAATAGGGTCTCTTATATTCTTGGTATATCGCTGACGAATAGCATTAATTGCGTTTTCTATGAAAATACAATTAAATTTTAAAATGATACTAAATTCATTGCCAGATACTGTATGTTGGCATTTTGTCCGTATTAAAATCCTGTCGTTATGTCTCGTGGCGCGTCGTCGTGGGCGTCGAGAATTTTAATGACAGCAGTTAATTCTACCATTTAGCTTGAGACGTTAAGGCTAAGCTACCCTATAACTCCCACGCACTGGACCTATGAGGGAGATAAAGGTTTTACTTCTTATATTTAGAGATATGGTAACTCCTTAACATCAGGCGGGCCGTACGCTTTTTTGCCACTGCAGTCCTATAAAAAAAAGAGATGATGATCCAGAATATCTGAATGTATTTTTATTTTTTAAATAATACGTAATGATATTATCCGAAGTAAAACATTGATATAAAAGCATTAGATTGGTCGATAGCATCGACCAGCTAAGTCCTTGGTTGTATGTGCTTGTTTAAATGCTGACGTAAATAAATTATCGTTTTATTAGCGAAGCTTGGAGGATTAAATATTAATGTATTTGCCATAAAATCTCCATGGATATACTCATTCAAAATGTGGCATAAGAACTTAATCTATTCTTTCATTATAGACAAATTCAAAGTATTTTTTTTATTCATGTAAGCTTGAGGTAGCATTTATGAATCGTTAACAACAATATTTTAGCGTTACTACCGGTTCGTAATGTTGCTTCCATTAAGAAGAGCCGGCAAGAAACTCAATGGTTACTCTTTTCAATAAAAAAGAACAATTGTATACGTTTTCAAACAGCAACGCTTTATTATTGCTTTATACAGCGAAGTTATTGGTACTCTTCTAAACTCTGGACTCTTCCATTAAAGTTGGTTCAATATTTCATCCCCGACTGGCAGGTGGCTCAACGGCGATATTACACGTCGTATTAGATTGCGGTATTACCCTCACGGGTTGATCTAGCAATCTAAGGGATTGAGATGATACATCTAAATAATGGTATTTTACAGATAATTGTATCAGCTACATAATGGTATTTTACACATATTGCGAAATGTTTTAATCTAACATTGATGTATTATTTTAGCAGGTACCTTGTACCGGCGGTACCTATTAATCACTAAACATGTCCTCAGCGCACCACTAAATGTAGCAGAATTCCCAAATCGGTTATCGCACTCGCAATTTGACAATTACTTTATAAGAAGACATTATTCACCAGCCGATTTCAACAATACTTTTCGTGAGTGACTAATTCGTACTGTGTCTATGGACTCCGTTTAGTAGACAAAATATTTTGTATAGTCACGTGTCTCCCTCTTTCCTGGTAACATCTTTGTAATCTACTTGTATTGTGTACATATGGAATTAGAAATTAGAATGTTCACAAATACTTTTCAAATTACGACTCCCAAACAGCATGCGTCGCTCTTCCTCCATATAACCATTAACATACATTAGTAGATGAAGTAAAGATCATCCACGAAGCTACGCATCCAGTTATTAGCGAGCATAACAGTAAGTACACTCAATTCGGAAATTATGCTTTTCAAGTCAAGAGCTTTTCTATTTTCATTCGATTCGTGATTCCATTACGTTTCACTGTGGAACTTAAGACGATCGTTTCCGACGTGCAACGTGCCGCGCGGCCGCTAGCTCTCGGGACTTATTTATACTGCTAAGTACCAACCCCTTTCCACTGCATCGAAAATATATTTTTACCCTTCCGCCAGCTACGCTTCACAATACGCGAATAACTGTATTGTTCTCGTCGCCCAATAAAGAGCTCATGTAAATGTTGACGTTGCCTTATTAAAATTTCATTTCATTTTGTGAAAAAATATGTAACAGAGTAGACCCGACGAAAAAGATGTACAATTGAAAATGTTGGAAGGAATAATTCAAATTCGCAGTATGCAACAGACTTAAAAATACTTGTCATTTTAAAGATGCTTTCCCAAGTCGAATAGTTCTGTCTGCTAGTCGGAGATTGGCATAGTTTTATTTGCTGTTCTAACCTAGATATTCTCGCTAACAAATTCCAGGCACGCGTTTCGCTTGTAGATCAAGGTCAGACACTAGTCCCTAGTGTTTTTTACTAAATAGATGTTGGTCGATTCGGAATGTGTACACACCCACGCACATAACAGCCATTATTACAATACGCGATCCGCGAATGGCTTTCTTTGTTTAATCCTCCACACCTAAAAACGTACGCGTGCCATATTAGTTGTGTAGTATGTCAGTGTATAGTAAATTGATTATACTTTTTTCATTAATTAGTTTCATGTGATCTTAAGATCGATCTAAACTTAGAGATGCTTTTATTAATACGAGCCTAAGTATGTCTATACTTAAGTATTATTGGTACATTTTGGACATTGGGACAAACATAATATACTTTCCAATAATTCAAAAGTGACGTCCGTATTGAGTATTTAATATATTAATAATAACAACTAAGTATATAAGACTTTTCAGAAGTGAAAGGGTGTACGGACGGGAGACGTTGTCGGTGCAGTCCAATTAATTGAACTTGTTTCCTCGCAGCACGGTTGCCTGCTCAAATTCGGACGTGTGTCAACATTCCGCTTCGTGGACCCCGCACAAGAGAACCTCATTAACAGGAACCTCGCTCAGTCGCAACACTTCGGCTCCGGCTCAATATACGACAGGTGAGTTCCTCACTCGTTCACGTGCACTACACTCAATGTTGTGATTAGTTGTACCCTTTGGCAGTAAAGTTTAGATGTACCCAATCGTTTACTTAGTCCTTTATTAGTTACCGGTATTCTCATATACACCTACAATATTTTGTTCTTACTATAATTTGGACTAATTCTATCGATGACACTATCGGTCCCCTGGCTTCTCTAATCACTGTCGACGCTGTATATTTTACGTTTTCTCATCTATCATGGTTTTTCTTTTGCATGTTTCTATCACTGGCTCACGAACATCCGCTTGTGTACGTTGCCCTTACGTTAGATCGCCGGCGTCACCTGAGAATAGCGGCGCGATGTCGCCGACGTCAATGGCTTCGCACCAGCCCGACCCCATGGACTCGAACGCGAACACCACCACCGACACTGAGTATCAGAGGACGATGAGTCCCGTGTCGCACGACACGTACTACAGGGACGCGAACGACACGATGCCGCCGTACAACAACAACACCCTCAAACTCGACAACGAATCGCTCATGATGTCGCAGCATCTTAGCGATCCCAAAGACGAGTACGGGAAAGACGAACATTCTGGATCGGTTTACAACGATCAAGATCAGAATGCTTCTGTGAACCGAACGGCGAATTCGCAGTACAAAGACAACTATGAAACTACATTCGATTTAGATGGGAACGTCGAAACGAAAAGCATCTGTAGCGCCAAGAGTGGGGGCTCCGGACACGATAACAGGTATTTAGTACTTTTGTGTAACGCATCGTTTCTTGAATTAGCTTATATTAAACACGTTGAGTATTGATTTGTTCGTTGTCTTTGTCGATTTTAAGTAAATATTAGCTTATGAAATCCTTTCGAACGTTAAAGCCTTTGTTTGTACTTTCTGTATAAATTGGAGCTCGTAGAAGCCAGCTAAATCGTATTATGTTTCGAATTATGTAGCGTTGACTGAAATTAGATTGTTTAGACAAGATTGTCTAACTTTTCTATTCGTTGGAATAAATTATGTATTCAGGGATATATTTCGAATAATTTCTTTAACTTGGAATCATATAAAAGGTGTCAAGCTGAGTTATTACAACAACGATGGATACGTTTTGAACGCGTGTGTATTCAATTACTTCATGGGAAATTCGATTGGACACGTTCAAACTATAGAATTTATTAGTTTTTTTGTAATATCACCAATATTTTGCGACACTGGGCTTACAAGTTACAAGTTGGCTTACAAGTTGTCGTTTAAAAAAAATGAGACTTGAGGCTTCATTCTGACGCAATATTATTGCGCCCTACACAATTTACCTATACAAAAATGCACTCAGTATCTAAACAAATAAAGATTGATTTGTTTATGACATAAGGGGACCTTTATTGGCGATATACAATCACGTACTACACAATTATGTTTTTTCCAGTCCCATACAAAAATGTGCCCACTGTATCCCAAATGAAGATTTATTTGCCCCCAAAATATCACTAATCACTTTGATTCCTAGAAATCCCACTATCCCACTAATATTATAAATGTGAAAGTTTGGATGGATAGATGTTTGTTACTCTTTCACGCAAAAATTACTGTACGGATTTGGATGAAATTTGGAACACAGATAGTTTATAACCTGGATTAACGCAAAGGACACATCCAGGAAAAATGTCAGGTTCCTGTGGGATTTTAAAGATAACGCGGACGAAGTCGCGGGCATAAGCTAGTATTTTATAAAATGACCAAAAATCTTTATTGAAATCTTTGGCGGTTAGGCCCGCCATGCACGCCCACCACTGTTACTCCTGTAAGCCAGGATCGACATGCCAACGATGACGCCAAGGTTTGAAATGTGGCGGTTAAGCCCGCCACACATTCCCACCACTGTTACTCCTGTAAGCCAGGATCGACAATGGTGTCCAACGACGACGTCAGGGTTTGAACCTCGACGAGTCCCGGCGAAAAGCTAAGTTGTCTTGGAACCCGCACGAATTTAATCAAAAGAAAGGATACGAGGAGTTGGAAGAAGATTATTCACTTCCCTCCGTAGCAAAGCGGGAGACAAAAATAACACTATAGGCTGGTAAGGTGGCGGTTAGTGTACAGTTGTGTGTGTTGTTCAGATTGAGTGCGACGGTGGGGAGCGCGGGGCGGCCGGGGCAGGAGGCGATCCTGCCGGCCGTGCTTGAGTTCCCCGAGGCGGGCCAGCAGCAGTTCCTGGCCGCCGTCATCACGCGCCTCGACCCGCACGCGCCCGCGTTCAAACTAGCGCCCGTCTACACCCTGTACCTCTGTGCGAGGTATGTACTCTACTACGAACATCTTGTTAATTATAGGTGTAGTTATTCTGAAGCCAAACTCGATTGGAATGATAATCAACAAACCATGTTTTGTTTTTAGGTATTTCTTACGTTTCAGAAAACGTTAAGAAAATGAAATTTTAACATATAACTGGGAAATGGATAATATTACATTTAATAAAAAGCAGAAAATAAATTACAAGAATTACAAAGAAATGACAGAACTGAGTCATCTCAAACTAATTAGATATTACTTTTTTTATAACAATCTCCCTTAAAGGAAATCCAGGATCCGATCCTAATATGAAAATAATCGCCCGAAATTTGCCCCGCACGGGAATCGTCGTTTGATCCCGCACTCGCCTGACACGATATCTATCAGTCTATCAATCTCATCTATGTGGTTACTAAAAACGTGCATTTGTCGCAGGTACCGAGCATCCACACATTACCGGCCCGAGTTAACGCCGACGGAACGAGCTCATAAACTCACGGCGTTCCTACACCACGTCGCCACACTCATCCACGCGACCGTGCAGGTAACTAGCACCCTACCACCTTATTCATATCCAAGATCCAATTACAGTTAAGGAATTATGACGACATTACACTTAATTACGTAGACCATTCGTATTGAGGTCGGCTTTCAGTCTACCGTGATCAAGGACACTTCAAATAACGTTGAATGACTGAAACTGCTTAGAATAAAACGTCTTGCTAACAGCCAATAAGGGCTAGCATACTCACCACGGCAAATATACTTCAATGGAAGGCAAATGCCCCTTGTGAGTTTAAAAACTTCTGCTTATAGTAAAGCGCTGATCTTTGATACAAATTAATAGGTTTTTCAGGCCCGTAACGACTGCCATAAACTTCAACACCTGTCATGGAAAAAATAAATCGAAATTGTTATATCGGTTACGGTTACGGATAAAATTTTATTTTGTATATCCGATAGTTACGGTTACGGAGCTCCATAACATTCCTGGTTCTTATTGCCACCGTGGTTCTATATTTTATAGGAGCGCTGCGCCGACTCGGCCGCACAAGCGTTCTGGATGGCGAACGCGAGCGAACTGCTACACTTCTTGAAATACGACAGACACATATCATCGTTTTCGACGCAAGCGCAGGATTTATTGCCCATCACAGTCCAAAATGCGTTTAGGTAAGTAGGTTATTTCAATTTTAAACGTGTATAATCTTGCCCATTTCATAGAAAACTCCAAGGGCAATTCGGGATTGTGATCGTGATAATCATTGGATTGGATGGTTGTGTTGGAGAGTTGGGAATGGTTTGACATTCCTATCCCTGTGGGGCTAGTACAACCAGTCAAGACCTATGTCGCACCGAATTGCTCTTTCTCTCTCTCTCTCTACCTTAATGCATAGGAGAGAATGAGACAAAATCGCGTTTTGTCTTGTCGCGGTAGACGTGTGAGTAAGATGCTTTTAACTATGTTATGTCTTTAAGAATATTCTTTCCACTTTACAAAAGAACTGGCTACACAAAAACAACTGCAGTTAAAGGACCTTATTCGTTCACAGTAACCTAGTGACGTGTTTCCAAGAGGAGTTGTCTCGCGGGCTAGCGACACTGACGAACCCCGCGGTGTTGGACGCGACGGACGCGACGGCGCCCACGCTGCAGGCGCTGGCCGCGGCTATGGTGCTGCTGCGCCGGTGTCGCGTCAACGCCGCGCTCACCATACAGCTGTTCTCGCATCTATTCCATTACATTAACGCTGTGTGCTTTAATAAGGTCAGTTATTGTCAAATTTTAATAGTACATGTTATAATTTATGTAAGCTTTATCAGTGCCGTATTGTCGCTGTCTAGGATTTTCTTATTGGACCGCTTACGTTTGACAAATTATTATGAATGTTAAGAGATATTTTTCATGAGACGTCTGTCGTCATGGTTTTGCAACGCGTAGCCATGCAGCTGATTATGTAGGGGGCGATGTATTCTTGCCAATTTAGCGGAAAAGGGAAGATCTTCCAACCAGGCGAATGTTGTGCCTGGCGGGGTCGGCCGCTGCTCCGATCGTTGTTGTCGGGATCTCGTGTATAAACTGATATGCCTCGTGAATCTTGACATCGCGATTTAGGATCGTATGTTGTATTGGCGCGTTGCACTCAACGCCATCTGCTGGTCGCTACACGTGTGTATATGGTTGTAGCTGGTGACGGAGGCGGGCAGCGTGAGCGCGCGGTGGGGCGCGGCGCTATCGGCGCGGCTGGCGCTGCTGGCGGCGTGGGCCGAGCGTCAGGGGCTGGAGCTGGCCGCCGACTGCCATCTGGCGCGCACGCACCAAGCCGGTACGCACACACACACACACACATACACTACATTCTAAACCTAATCTCTCTTCAGTCCGGTGATGGTACCGATTTAGTCCGGATTTTGAAATAAAAATTAGTTTTTGATGCTCTTGGCTGTATATTTTTTTTTAGATAACATTTTTTAATTATTTTAAATCGGGTACTCACACGCCAGCAATGCAGATTTAAAGAGCAGGGGTGGGGACGCCCTGAATCGCCTCCGATATTGAGAGGTGCGTGGGCTTGCCTTGCTTCACACACTACCTGCCGCAGGGCCGATCGATCTAGGAAGCATCCCCACCCCTGCTCCCTAGACTCCCTTGCGACAAGCGTGTGAATAGCCGGCTGTAGATTGTATTTGTTATTGTAAATCATTAACCATCCTAGTTTGGGTGTTTTTGGGATCGTCCCTAGTCAATTGTATGGTATTGTATTGACATATCACTATATAAAAAATATATATAATATAAGTTAGGTAAATGTAAATGTAACGTCACGACTTTTATCCCCATTCGGGGGTAGTCAGAGGCTTGAGTGGCCATACACCACCACATTGTGGAGGTATTGAGTCAACTCAAAGCCCACGTTTCACCTGATAGTCAGAACCCAACGTGGCAGGTGGTGAACCTTGTCGCCGGGTATACAGGAACTGACTATTACCTAATCCGGAGGGATAGGTAGGTTTCCTCACGATGTTTTCCCTCACCGTAAGCGAACTGTAAATAATGCACATAGATGAAAATATCACTATATGTATTCATATCTTTATAGCTCGGCTCATCCAAGGCGAGTACCGTACAGCGGATGAAGTCCGCGCGGCTCTGGCCACGTGTTTCAAGTTGAACTCGGTGCAAGTGCGCGCGTTATTGACGCCCATCGCGCCGCCTGAAATAGTGGAGGCGGGCGTCGCGCACGCGCACGCGCTGGCAGACGAACTGTGCCGCGCCGACGGACGAGAGGTCAGTGATATTGTAGAGGAGACAAAATATTAGCTGTTCTAGCCGCGTTTGATTCTATAGCTCACACTTCAAAGGTTGTAATTAGTTTTACATGTTATGGAATAGATGAGAGGAAATAACCCGAGAATGTATTCGAGTAGGAATAATTCTAGGCGAGTAATACGTGGACGCGTCGCTAGATAAGGATTTGATTTGTGATTTTTTTTATGGTGGCAAGCGACTCGTTCAAGTTGGTGGTCCTCTAGCTAGACTCAGCTAGGGATGGCGATCTGAGATCGATTAATCGATGAATCGATTTTTCGGGCCAAAAAAATCGATTTTTTAATCGATATGTAGTACTGAATCGATTCAGTGAATCGATATTTCACCCTTGAATATCGACATTAGATTTTTTCTGTTTTGGTAAAAACCATTAACCTGGTGAAATTCATAGTACAAAAAAACCAAGAAGAAATTCCATAAATCAACTGTTTCGCTTTTTTGTCTCATTCGCGCACGCACTAACAGTCGCTGTGCGAATAAATGCGCAATACTCAACTTCAAGGTCACGCGCGTCTGATACTTTGATATGGTAATATAAATATTTGTTATTATCGAATTACCTGATTTTACTTATAAGACATCGTTTATTATGGTATATTTCTTGTTTTTAATAAAATGGAATTTTTTCAGAAATCGATCTTTTAGACCACGATTTTTTTGTGAATCGATTCATCAGGTTACGATTCGAATCTATTTAAAAATCGATCTTTTTCGGAAAGAATCGCTATCCCTAGACTCAGCTAATATTTTAATCAACATTTAAACAGCGATAGTGTCGTCGGGTACTCGTCTACGAACTTACTCACATCTACTAACATGAGTCTGCTCACTTTCAAAGCGATCTAGGATGAAATATACGATCGAACGCATGTATCGCATCGTGCGCAAAGTCGAAGTCAAAGTCAACGGGACACATACAAATTGAAATTTTTACATTCGAAACCCGACTCAGACGTTACGACAAGAAACTCGGTTGGCTCGTCTGTTTCACATATTCTTTGTTGTTGTAACGTTTAGATCCGTCTGGAGGAGAGCGCGTGGCTGGGCGCGGGGCTGCTGATCCCGAGCGACGGGTTCAGCGCCGAGGTGGTGCGCGGCGTGCCGCCCGGGCTCGCCGAGTTCGCGGCGCCGCTGCAGCGCGGCGGGCTGTGCCGCCTCGCGCACCAGCCGCACGCGCTCGGCACCTGGGCCGTGTACCTGGCCGGCGCCGCGGCTGCCGCGCACCACACGCCGCGCCGCGCCCACGAACAACACCCGCGCCTGCAGATCATACAGCTGCACAAGAACTCCAACGGCATGGGGCTCAGCATCGTTGCCGCTAAGGTACACACCACACCACCACACTACTACTCCACCAAGCCAACTAGGAACCTGTCAAATGTGACGTCACCCGCATATAAAGGCGATGGCGGTGTGTGGGAAGTGTGGCGGGCGGGAAGCCGAAATCCATTAGAGTCCCTAATTGGCTTGGTGGAGTAGTATCTCCAAACACCATACTCGCACCCGCTCGCTCGTTGCGGGAGAAGATACATCACGATTGCCAGGGAGACAAACATTTCAGCTTACTTCCAATAATCGTCCCGAACACAGACTGCAGTATGGGGTTATCCAGGAAATGTGTTAAACTTTTTATACAGGATCGGCAACATGCAAGCGATGCCTCTAGTATCGTAAGCATCCGTATCGCCTGCCTAAATTGTATAAAAAATGTGATTCAAATGGTTCATGGTCTCCACGGAGAACTTAAGCCACCTTTCACGACATCTCCAGAAAATTCCATGTTCAGTCCATTCAGGTATTTCTGTGATGGTGGTTCTAAAGAAGTTATCTGTCATTACTACTGTATTAGTAATTAAGTCATTTTTTTCACAAAGTTGTCAACAGAACTATATTTGTCGTCTTACTGACCCCAAATTTCCGAACAGCAACCCTTCCCAAGGTTACATTAGATACTAGTGTTTATGTGTGGCAGGGCGCGGGGCAGACGAAGCTGGGCATTTACATAAAGTCGGTGGTGCCGGGCGGCGCGGCGGCGGCGGACGGGCGGCTGGCGGCCGGCGACCAGCTGCTGTCCGTCGACGGGCAGTCGCTCGTCGGCATCACGCAGGAGAAGGTAACACGCGACACACGCCTTTCATCATCATCATCCTTCCGGCAGACGTCTACAGGGGGCCTATGCAATTCATTTTTCTGATTTTCTACCAGAATCCGCGTATTTTTTGTGAAATGGTCACGAATGCGATGCTTGGCTAGGTGCTGGTCCAGCTCCACCGGAACGGGAATAATTCCTCAGAATTTCTTGTTTTGATTTATTCCTTATTTATTTATTGTTTTCCTCTTCCTTCTCTTAATTTAGCGCTATTGACATATTAGTCACAATTACCACCTTTTTAAGTTGTGGAAATCATGTATCATGTAGCCATTGACAAGCATTTGTATGTCAATTGTAGCGGATGTTATCTTGCCGTACGCTTACTTAGCTTTGTTGAACTATGTCACTGCGGTAATGGATCGGTCATGCTCACTCTAATGTCCTTGCTTGCGGTGGCTCTGTGGAGCGGGTCACCCTCTTCCCTCTAAAATGGTTGAGGAGGGTGATGCCGCTGCTCAAGTCATGCTCGGGTTCCGGGCGCTGCTTGCGGGGACTGGTCCGCCCATTTTCCACTTGACACCGTTGTTCCAAAACTTTTACAGACAAGACCTAAGCACGGAAGGCATCACACCAAAACAATCGTTATAAATATTCACCTTTTGGTTTGACAGTTAAGTGGGAGTAGGCATGCACAGCTTTCTAGGCTAGTTTTTATTAATTTTTATTTAAATACCTTATTTTCTTTTTTTACTCACACTGTGTTAATGCATGCCTGCTCACATAGCGTTACTGTTTGAAAATGTATACAATTATTCTTTTGAAAAGAGTAACCATTGAGTTTCTTGCCGGCTCTTCTCAATGGAAGCAACATTACGAACCGGTGGTAACGCTAAAATATTGTTTATATTGACTATTTATAAATGCTCTAATGAGCTTACATGAATAAAAACCTTTTGACTTGACTTGACTTGAATGGAGTAAAATGCGTGACTATTTCACAGAAATTTACCGGAATTGCTAAGGATCATATTGGTCTTGATATAAAAGATCGTAGACTATCGTCTGCTTCAAACCTTTGAAAAATGTTCAACAATAAGATTCCTATCTACGGTTTCTAGAAATCGGAATGACGCATCAACTGTATGGTCCCAAACTAAGCGAAGCTTGTACTATGAGATCTATACAATGGACTGGGGAGGATCCCAGTGACACTCAGACCAGACAAATTACGAAAAGGCCGTTTTAGAAATTTGCCTCTTGCCGAACGGCTACGCTCGAACCACTGCGCCAAGCGGTCGTCTAAATGTATGATATGTATGTACTTAAGGCGGCAGAGTACCTAGTACGCACGGGGCCCACGGTGACGCTAGAGGTGGCCAAGCAGGGCGCCATGCTGCACGGGCTCGCCACGCTGCTGCACCAGCCCGCCTACAACCAGCGACAAGGTGAGGGAACCCTACAGAGTACGCACACATACTATGCTCTTAAACCTAGAACCAACAACCATTTGGACAGTAGTCTAGTCTAGGCCTGTTGATTAGGCAAATAACGCGCCAAAATGTGGGAACCACACTCATATCTACAAAGAACAGCCTCACACACTATGCTTCTAAACCTGGGACCAACTACCATTTATACAGTAGTCCAGTCTAGACCTGCTGACTAGGGCAAATAACTCGCCAAGATGAGGGAATCCTACTCATATCTACAGGGTACACACATACACTATGCTCCTACACCTAGGACTAACCACACTTTGGACAGTAGTCTAGTCTGGTCTTGGCCTGCTGACTAATAGGGCATAACGAAAACATCAACTGCATGTAAATGCCGATTCACTTCTTCAACGAGTTTATTATAACTATTAGGTTAGTCGAGTCCTTTTGACAATGACGTCGAAGATTGGTTCTGATGATGATGTTGTCAGTAATATTCTTTGATGAGTCTATATTATAATTTTTTTAAATAAATGTTATTGTGATCGGGTCGGTCGGTGTTCGTTGGTCGATGGTCGTGCAGAAGAGTGCGAGGTGCAGTACGAGGACCCCGCGCGGCGCAACTCGGGCACGTTCACTAACCCGCACCCCGCGCTGCAGCGGCCCGCCGCGACGCGCACCGAGCTCGCCACCGCAGGCACAGGCAAATACAGGACACACTTTTAACCAGTGCGCTAATATAATCATTAAAATGTATTATCAAAACATGTTACAAAGAACAGAACAGGCAAACTCGCAACACTAGGCAAAGATTGTCTAGTGGGCTTTTTAAATGTTTATAATAATATCAAGAAATGTTTTATGTTGTGTTATGTCGGTAATGTGTTCTACATTTCCATGACTCATTCTGTACTTTTTAGAAATATTTTTTTCTTTATTCTCGCAAGAAAAATGCAAATAATGGATAACACATACTGAAAATTCTCATCTAAACAAAATGTATGGTTATGGAGCTCGTTGGGCGCGCACAGCTGATAAACCGCCGAGTGATAATAAAATTGTTTCAAAGTAATATCTTGCGTAAACGTAAACTTTGGAATATTTAGTAAAACAACATTAAAAATTTCCTTTTGTTTAAATATCGTTTATGTATAACATATCAAAATTTGCGCACTGGTTAAAAATTCATTCCTGTGTGTCTCGCCCTTACGCAACCCTCGCACGCGCACGCGCCCACGCCGCACCTCCCCGGCGCACGCGGTACGGTACTCGCAGCTTCTTACAGGCCCGCGCGGACTCTTGTACCCGTTTTGAGTTCCACTTTCTCTTATCGTTTGCCGCTGTCGATTATATTTTCGCTCGTAGTCTTCGCTGCCGTGATTGTCGTTATTCGCTGATTATTTTTTTCTTTTGGTTCGCCTTTTTGGGCTTTGTCTTTACTGTATTAGAATGTTGGACCATGGTTTATTGAGTTTCATATTACAGGGTACGGTCGTCGGCCGTGTCACGACCGGTGTCGTCTCCTGAGAGACGAGTCCACCGAGTCCAGTACGGACGACAGCGAGGATTATCACCCGCATTATCACGGCTCCATTCCTAGGTTGATAGTGACCCTGGACAAGGAGAATAACCAGTTGCAGGAGGACCTATCCCCCGACACGCCGGGCTGCCCGCTCGAGCTCAGGTGCGGATCGGCCCCGCCGAGACCGATCCCCATCTTCACGTTCACGTGTGAAGATTTCGACGAAACGCATCCCAGCGACGATAACACGAGCCAGGACTGTCACGTGCCGGACGAGGACCCGCCCCCCGTGCCCGACCCCCCCGCCAACTACGATCAGTCCAGCGACAACGGCGAAACTATATGCTTGCCGCCACAGATGAAACCGATAGACACGCAGCTCACTCTAGATCTGTTTAATACTCGCGCGAGGGAGAACGAGTTCTATAGACGTAGATGCACCGGCGTTGACGAGTGTGTCAGCGCGTGCGAGTGCTGCCGCACCCCGCAACCCGAGACCCAGCAGATACCTTTCATCGATGAACCGACTTTCGAACCGGTAATATTCGAGAACGACGGAGCTCAGGACAAGGTCGCTACACCGAAAATACGACGAATTTTGCCTTCTCTGTCTATCGACCAGTCGGATGAACAGAAGCCGGAAACTGTTGACGCAGTATGTCAGACAACCGCTTCCCCGGCAGATGTCGAATCGAAATGCTTCCTATCTACCCCTACCAAGAAAAAAATCGAGCTTAATCTCGATATAAAGAAAGACTCCGAGAAAATAGGAAACATTCAGTGCAGGCTTAAGAGGACGTTATTTAGCGTGTCTAATTCGTTATCAGGGAAGTCTGAGGATTCCGAAGTTCCGTCCACTCACTCCACGACCGAATCCTTCGAAGATACAACTTACGAGAAATGCGACGTCGCTAACCCTCATACTCCTGTCGAACCCGGTGCCAAACAAATATTAGATAGCGTCGACCGCAAGTCCTGGAAGTCTCCCGACGAGTACAGACCCGCGTTCGGTAAAGTCAAGGAGCTGGCTAAACATTTCAATGATATTAATTTAAGATACTGCGTGAAAATGTACAAACGCAACTGTCAGTCCAGTCCGAATCTCTGCGGACGCGACGATAAAGCTCCGAAAACAGTCGAAACTCTTCCCACCAGCGCGAGTCTAGCGGATATACAGTACGAGTCGACCAAGACCGACACGAGCGAAACCGGGGCCGCTAAGCTGTCCGACGACGAAGTCAAAAGCATTCTCATCCAGCTGGAGGACTGGTCCCGGTACGGGTCGCGCGGGAGCGAGGACACGCTCGCCCACGGGAACGAATTCGAAGTACCGAACCTACCATCCGAAGAGCACGCCGACGCCGCGCCCAACGGGTTCCTATTCAACGAGATAATAGACAGGAAGCCGAGGCGGATCACGCTCGACAACATCAAACTGAAGTCGAATCAATCGAGCGTGAACTCGGACCAGGCGAAACTGAGCAGGGAGTCGCTCTGTTCGGAGAAATTGGCGGAACCGCGGCTGCCTAGGGTGGTGGCTATGATACCGCAGAGGAGGGCGTCTTCGCCGCTGGAAGTGGGGGGCGGGGAGGGGTCGCGGCGGTCGTGGTGTGCGGCGATGGCGCAGAGCTGCCCCGACGTGCGCGGCGGCGCGAGCCACAGCTGCCCCGATTGTAAGACTCCCCCACACGCATGACGATAGGTGTGTTATAGTCGGACGCACCGCCCCAGATTTTCGTTTCCTCCGCGCATGTTTTAGGTTGATTTTTGTTCATGTCGACTCGCACCGTTTTCGTTGAAGATTCCTCCTTTGTTCGGTTTCGTTTGTTGTTTTTATTATTTCACTCACGTTCGTTTAGATTTTCGTTTATGGGTTTATTTGTAATACGAATCAGTTTATAGGTTTTTATTGTATGTATAATTGAATATCACTTTTTATCACTTTTTTATGTTTTATCTTATCTTAAATGTTGTTTTGATTTTAAGCCCTCGATTCGACGTTGCCTTGGATATTTTCCAGACTACTCTAAGGGCCGCCACATACATACGGAATTTCGTTTCGGAATATCGAATCGGGATTCGGAACGCTGTAAATCCATCCAAATATATAGACGTATCACATGCGGTATTTTTCCGTTCGAAATTTTTCGATTCGGAAATCCGAGTGGTAGGTAGCCTGTGTGTTCGGAATTATTCCGAACGGAAATAAAAGTATGTGTGATAAGCTTACGGAATCCCGATTCGATATACCGAAACGGAATTCCGTATGTATGTGGCGGCGGCCCTAATTTCGGGGCTGAAACAAAACCGTGTTGTTCTGAATGGTTAATGATCAATTCGTGTTGGATGTAACAGTGTATTGTGTGTGTAGCGAGTGGCGCTGCGGGGGCGGGCGCGGTCGCGGGGGGCGCGGTGCGGCGCGCGTCGGAGCGCGACCTGCCGGCGCGGCTGGCCGCCGAGCCCGTCAAGTCCAGCAAGAGCACGCCCGCGCTGCACCACGTCGCCTCGCCACACCAGCACCCACCGCACAGGTACACACTACTACCGTGCACAATAATACAAACCCGATAGAACCCTATCTATCTGGACTTTTGCTGCATGACAGTAAATATTTGAGAATTTCTTTAGTGCACATTTCAAGGCACAGTATATGATAAATCAAAATTCAAATAGTTTATTTCGTTTAGGACTACGAGGGCATTTAAAAATTGACGTTTTTATTTTTTTTACTTTGTTCTACCTCTAATTCTATCTCTTATATGTATACCGGCAACACCATTATTTCTTATTTTATAAGTTGATATGGTAAACGTTGGAACGTGTTCATATTTAATTTACAACCGATGCATATTTAGGAGTAACTGCCGCCTCCGTCTACAGAGGCGCAAAGTAGTGATATTTAATTTTTTTTGTTAGGGAAAAGGTTTGTATGTAATGTATTGCACGATGTAAATGTGTCTAGTAGCGCGAGCGTAAACCCGGGCGCGGTAGTGGGCGCGGGCGCGGCGGCGGGCGTCTCTCCGGGCGCTTGGCCCAGCAAGTCCCGCAGCAGCCACAACCTGGCCGCCGGCGCCGCCCCGCCGCACGACGGCTTCTACCAGAACCTGGCCGCGGTGCACTCGCACCAACACCACGCGTTGCAAGACAGGTGACCAACACTACACACATATACCACACACCTTCATATAAAACGTATTAGTACATTAGAAACTACGCGTTATGCTGAACGCTCTCGTATCTGTTCAGACCCTAAGTACTGAGTAGTTATTATGTATAAGAATACGTGATGTGTGAATGGGTATGATGGAAAGGACTGAACAAAGATGGATGGAGTGTATGAACGGAAACTGATATTAAGAAAGTGTTTGATAGGCAGCTTTGGCAAAGGACAGCATAATGCGCCCTCATACAGGACATGTAGATGAAATTAGTGGAAGTGTGCAAAGGCTCAAGTTCTTTTACAATTTTGTAATTTATTTAGATGGTCATCGCTACGCAGCTCGACGGGTAGCAATCGTCCTCAGTCGGCGCACTTCTCGGCGGCAGGACAGCCTGAAGCACCGGACTCACCCCTACACCAACAAGTAAGTTTAATCCTAACAATACAGGATTTTGTTCAAAGGGGTGGTTTTGTAGTTTTACCTATGTTTAAGAAAATAAAAAAAATACTCCGGTAGTGATGTCTATATGACGACTTCAAAGTCTAGAAATTTGTCAAAATAAAGTGCTTAAGTCTGGAAGAGGACAAACCATTTTCAACTCACCAGATGTCGCTTAGTTGGTCTAGTCTGTCGTTCTGTCAGGGTCATTGCAACGCCGCGCTGCAAAATGTTTTGCCCCTATTGCTCCCATTGCCCTCGCGGAACACTGCTATTGCTGCCATTGCGGAACACTGCTAAATAGAAGATGTTTCGTAGCAACTGCAGCTGAGCCAGTTGCAGCTGAATCAAGCGGGCGCGGCGAGCGCGCGGGCCGCCAAGCTGGCGGAGATGACGGAGGAGGTGGCGCGCCGCCAGCAGCACCACCAGCAGCAGCAGCAGCAGCAGCAGCAGCAGCAGCCCTACCCGCACAAGCCGCAGCCGCCCGGCCCGCACCCGCAACAACACAACCACAACGCAATGGGTGAGGAGACTTTTTCCAGCCGGTTTTCTATCCCGTCCTACTACTACTGGGCAGCTTTTCCTTCGCTCTGGCATAACTGCACTTGACTAAAATCTATGTTCGGATGAAAACTCGAGAAATTATTAACCCAACTTCATCAAATTCAAAAACAAAGAAGTGACTACAAATATTGTGTTTCACCAATAAATCAGTTGTGCTAGAATTGAATCGCCTAATTCAGTGTGTCTATCTACACATGGCTTACTTGCCTAGGTCGTAATGAGTTAGACAGTAACATTATTTACACACCCTTGTGATATGAAATCATCATTCCCACTTGATGCGACTTGTTAAATATACCGTTGTTATCAACAGGTCAGCCGCCGATGCACATTCAGCCGAGCCAGCCGCTGCACTACCAGCAGCAGTCGCCGCAGCTGTCGTACGCGATGCACCCGCAGCCGCACCCGCAGCAACCGCAGCAGCAGCCGCACATGCATCTGCAACAGCAGCACCAGCAGCCCGCGCCGCAGCACCATATGTACAACCAACACGCGCCGCCGCAGAGGTAGTGACACCCATCTTTATGCAACGCAAATAGATGTACCCCTTTATAAAGTTTTTTGCCCAGTCCTATACTTTGCCTTTTGACGTGCTTTCGAGATGATGCTTAGAAGCGATAGCAATGTGTTTTTGATGTTTTTTTTTTTCAAAATCCATAAGATCCGCCCTAGGGAATTTAAAAAAATCAATTTTAGTGTAAATTAAAATCGGCACCAACTGTAACTCATATAGTTCCCTATAGTTTGAGGGTTTGGTAATGTGATCTTGTAGTATTCTTATTTGTAAATGCAAATAATTCGAATGCAGGTATGAATGGCACCCGCCCGGCCCGCCGTCTCCGCAGCGGTCGCAACCGCCGGTCGCCCCGAAACCACAGGTCAGTGCCCTTCAACTGTTCTATAAACCTGTTTTTTTAGTATATGTAAATATCCCACTGCTGGGCAAAAGCATCCCATTACTGATAACTAACTTTTAATAACCTTTAAGTCGAAAATATATTTAGGTTTTCGACTCATGGGTATTGTATTGTAGTTATATTAATGGCTATGGATTTTCTACACTGGGCAGGGCGCGAGACGACCGGATCTCGAGCAAGAGGAGCCGCACCCGCAACCGCAACAACCGTCGACGAGCTCCGTGCAGCCGGAAGACGGTTAGTTCAAATTAAATGTACTGCATAAAATGGGATCGAACAATGTCTTCTATTTATTACTGTACTAGCTGTGTCTCGCGGCTTCGCCCGCGTGGAAATTGGATTAGCCTATGTCTTATTCCAGAGCTTACACTCTCTACGTTTCAAATTTAGTAGTTTAGTAGTTATGGAGATACGCGGTAACAAACATTCGCACACACTTCCGCATTTATAATATTAGTAGGATAACTACTATTAGAGGCAAGTGTCATCGATCTAGCGCAGATCACTATGTGTTATTAAGGTGAGGGGTTGTACTCGCTTGGAACCTACTGTTATCATCGAAATGTGTTCAAAGTACTATGGTCCACCTGTTCGGGGAACACTGGAGTGCTGGTGGGTTTGTGTATGAGTAGTGTTGTTGTGTGCAGAGCGGTACGTGGCGAGCGCACTAGAGCCGCCGGCGGTGTCGGTGTACGGGCCGGGGCCGGGCGCGGGCGCGGGCGCGGGGCGCGGCGCCGCGCACAACCCGTGGCAGCGCGAAGAGCGCGAGCGACAAGCCGAAGCGCGCCGAGCCGCCAACAGGGCGCGCAGGTAACACACACTCTTTTAACTCACACTCCCTTCCACAGTCATACACCACACAGCATATTCATACACCTCACGACACACCCTACACACACCCTCGCACCCACATCTCAAAACATATCCCCATCTTACACATGCATGACTACCAAATTTTTTTTTTTTAGTTTTTGCTTTTCTTTTATTTGTAACTTAAACTCTTCTGTAAGAAGGTGGTACTACGCCGGTCTAGCTAGCCTGTATGTGAGCTGCAGTCAAATGGCTACAGCTTGGCTCTAGCACCAGTGAACTATACGTTCACTACTCTGTTATTATTGATTTTGCGATCTGTGTTGGCGCAGAGACGCGGCTATCGGGCAACTACTATCGCTGGGCGCGTCGCGCAGCCCGGTGCAGAACCAACAGCTCCGCGCGCTACAGCTCGAGCGAGACTTCGAGCTGCGCGCCACGCAGCACGATCAGGTTAGTCATTACTTTTTATGTACAAATATTAGTACGATATTTCTGTTAACAGTATTTTGTTGTATCATGAAGACAGGTGAACTTTATTATTGCACTTTCTTTCTTTCTGTACATACTTAGGTATAGCCCTATTGTACTATGCAAAAACTGTTATACTCGTCAATATTAACATCGCTGCAGCTTTACTTCCATGTGATAGGGATGATGTTTATTATAATCCTAGTTGATTGATTTCATTTCTTTGCCTTTTTATGCCGTAAAGTCACTGACAAATAGTATTTTACCTGTTTGCATTATTGACATACCAGGCTATGCCATTCGTAGTGCTATTATGAACATAAATAAGTCCCTAATTATCTTGATAAATTTTCATTGTGTTGGTACAGGAGGAGGGCGGCGCCGCGGAGGGGTCGGAGGATGCGGAGGAGGGGGAGGAGGAGGCGGGCGCGGACAGCCCGTCGCCGCTGCCCGCCGAGCGCGCCGCCACGCCGCCGCCCGCGCACCCGCCCAAGTCCATACTCAAGACCAACACGCGCACAGAACTCACTAACGGATACACTACTACTACTACTGAAACGGTAACATATGACACGCATTCATATATTTTTTTATGTTATGTATGTTAGATTGTAATGTTGCCTGATAATAAATTAATCAACTGAATTATTTTGGTGCAAGTTATTCAATGCGTCCAATGGTTGGGCCGTGAAGTGAGCATATGTGCGTTCAGCATTATAGTTTGTGTGTTAGAAATTACATGAATGAATGTAATTTCTAATACACAATCCCAATTTTTCAACTTATCGATAATAATCTGAATCATGTTGGATTTTTGAATGTACAGACGCAGGTAGTGTACGAGGAGAGTCGCGTGTCGGAGATGGCGGTGGGCGTGGGCGCGCTGTCGGTGGGCGGGGCGCCGCCGCCGCCGGCGCGCGGCTCGTCCTTCGCCGTGATGGCGGAGCGCGCGCGCACGCTGTCCCCGCCGCGCCACCCGCAGCCGCTACAGCAGCCGCAGCAACACCCGCACCAGCCGCACCAGCACCACGCGCCCGCACA
Source organism: Drymonia ruficornis (assembly GCA_947859195.1). NCBI lineage: Eukaryota > Metazoa > Arthropoda > Insecta > Lepidoptera > Notodontidae > Drymonia > Drymonia ruficornis. The sequence continues at coordinate 10,611,513 of OX401909.1, forward strand.
CACCGCCGCGCCGCAGTACGTAACGCACACTACCGCATTTACCTCGCAAGGCCTACCCACGACGGGACTCAATCGGAACGAAACCGACTCCCTCTCCAAGCTCCATACAAGAAAAGCTAAAGACTGGGTGGCACTTTTACGCGGTATTTTGCAGCAGCACAATTACTCAAAAGGAGTCGCGTGTGATTAGTTACCAACCAGTATTTTTAGAAGCGTCGTGTACGAGCCGCTATTGTAATACATTCTAGCAACTCATTGATTTTAGTTTGTAATCGGTTTTGAGACGCACCGAGGACGAGGGGTCTAAGAGGAAAATGATACCTGGGTATTTTGTGTAATACATACAATGCGATTAAAATAAGAATAGGACGGGGTCTCAGCTATCTTCACTCACATCAATAAAGTACTGTACTTCTGAGTGAAGTTAGCCGAGAGCCGTAACATTTCCAGTTCTGACGTCACAACATGGCGCTAGGCCGGTCCTATTCTTATTTTAATTGCATAGTAAGAGTATAGCAGTGGTAGTCGATTGGTTAAGCACGCGTCTTGCGGGCTTAAGGTCTTGGGTTTAAACCTCTGGATTTTTCGAAATCTATGTGTGAATCATAACTTTGATATGATTATCACTTGCTTGCGGTGAAGGAAAACATCGTGAGGAAACCTGCATGTCTTTAGACATGTGAAATCCACCAACCCGCACTGGGCCAGCGTGGTGGATTATGGCCTGAATCCCCCTCGCATTGACGGGAGGCCCGTGCCCAGCAGTGGGACGTTAAAAGGGCTAAATTATTATTATTATTAGTAAGAGTATTGATTGGTATGTGTGGTGTGCAGGTCACCAGTGGGCACGTCGCGCGACAAGCGCGTGTCTTTCCACGAGCGCGCGGCGGCCGCGGGCGCGCCCCCGCCCCCCGCGGGCGCGCCGCCGCCCCCCGCGCCGCCCGCCTGCTCGCCGCCGCCGCTGCACGACCCGCCCGCAAGGGAGGACCCCGACGTAAGACCATCTACCATAGTTACCCATCACTAATTACATTTTAGTTGATAATATTATATACTTCGCCGTTCACGGGAGGTGACCTAGTCAACTGGTATGTTGTCCTTCGAGCTTAAACTCCTTGGCGCTTCGTCCTGATCAGAGCGGAACACCCGATAATGATATCTTAATTTTAAGTTTTCGATGTAAATTCCACAGCGATTCATAGAAGAAGCGGAGAGCATGCTGGCCGGGCCGGTGTCGCCCACGACGCCCACCACGCCCACCGCCCTCATGCACACGCCCGGCGTCATCGGCGCGCAGGAAGTTTATCGGTACGTACCAAACTATGCCAAAACGGTGCTATGATTTTTTCTTCGATAAAAATTTCAGTAGCAGAAAATAAATATTGAATTACCTATTTAGGTGGCGCGTTTTAAAAACCACTCTTTATTTCAGATACGTATCGTGTTATTATTAAAAAGTTAAACTCGTTACGAACACGTGTCTAATGAAATAGAAATGTTACTAGTCTCAAGTTCAAAACGAGATTTTTTAAAATAAAACTGATTGTGGCTAGTTTGTGAGAGTGGCCAGCCCCCCTAGCCAAGTGGCTTCGTCTTCAAGCGTTTCTACAAAACACTAGCTTCATATATGGAAATGACATAAGTCACGTGATCTACTTATCTACTTGTGATGTAATTTCCATACATTTAAGCGTAGCGTTTTGTAGAAACGTTTGTAGACTAGCTACTAAGCCACTTGTGTAGGGGCCAGTTATACCTTCGTTGACCGTGTATATGCGTTGTGCAGCGACCCGCGCACGCGGCGGCTGGCGGAGCAGCAGGCGCGCGCGGCGGCGCCCGCCGTGCCCGAGCAGCTCTCCTTCAAGGAGAAGATGAAGATGTTCGCGCTCGAGTCCGGCGAGGCCTCCACGCCCAAGGACAAGGTGCCCTACTTTACTAAATAGCATTGCTCCGACCCTCCGGTCAACCGACCGCACGACCCCGGCGGACCAACTTAGTCATTATTGCGTTATGTAACCGAAATTAATATATTATATAGTTTTCGAAGTGTTATCACTCGAAGGGTAGATTATTTTTGCTAAGAATACTAACACTAGATTAAATTTCAGGTTAAAATATCACGTGCCCAGAGAGACATTGACGCGGTACACTAATTCGCCGGATGTTTGTATAATATATGAGCCCGTATCTACTTAGCGTGATAATAAAACTCATTTAAAATGATTTTATAGTAATATGACGAATTAGTAACGAAACGTTACATTTTGTATTGCAGTATTAAAATAACACGTTTATAGAGATATTCCATTTTATTTACTGATGACATACGAATGTAGAATATTCTATGTAAATGTATGTGATCCTGAGTAAACTGGGCAATGTTTTATTTCGTGACAGAGGTCCACCATTTGCCTTTATCGAAATGTAGCACCAATTTTATATGTCGACTATAGAAATAAGTGATTTTTTCAAACGAATGATATTTTTATGGCAGTTAAATTTTGAATGAAATTTATGTGATCGCTTTAGCAGCTAGTGCAATGATTTTATTATAACTCTACAACCATTGTAATCTATCAGATGACGCGTAATCGTAAATTTGGTATGAATTTAAAATATGTATATTTTAAACATATTTTCGGTATTCGTGAGTATTAACGGCACATACGATAAATTCGTGAAAAAATTGCGTGCCATTTATATGTAGTATAATATACTATGTTGTTTATCTTTTATAAAATTATTCTAGAGACGTTAATGTCAGGGAGGGAGGACCAAAATAAGTAAAAAAAAATTACATCAGTAGGTGCCTTTGCGTGTACCTTAAGAGTAATTGTTTACATATCCGTCTACAATATTTACATACCGTTCACATTCATACAAACTGCTAAACTTCATTACATTCCAAAGAATATAAGTTTCTTTATTATAATTTGTATGTTAAAAAGCATTCCTATAAAACAAACTATTCTGTGTGTAACACTCATATTTATAGCGATTGTTATCTTTTCAATACTATTTCGAAAGTCAACATGTTACTTCTATTCGAATTTTAACTAAAAGCAATAATTAATAATATTGTGACGCCTTTGTTGTAAATACAGGTTATAAAATACATAGTTTAATTAAGCACGTGTTTGTGCCAAAAATGTATTCAGCTGTGGCAAAAACTGCACAGAGGCAATACTCAACATTCACAGCCACAACACTCGCGGCGTCAATCATTAGCCTACTTACACAATTAGTTTTAATCATTGCGAAGATTAGAGATCCATTAGAGTATTTTGTCGCCTCTGGCCGCCATCGCAAACAAGGTTCGCAACCAGTTGCGGGAGAGGAAATAAAATTCTTTATCCGCAACTAGTTGCGATAGAAGAATTCCCTCCTGATTGCGGAACTTAGTTGCGATGGCGGCCGGAGGCATTTTGTTGCTACTCAGTAGGTTTAACATTTCATGACACCAATTTATTGTATATAATGTAGGTAGTGGAATCCTTATAATTATGTTAAGGTTTGTACACCTGTTTGTATATCGACGCTTGAAAGGCAAAAGGTCACAAGCGCCACTTTGGTCGAAAATGAGTTAAGTATGAGGTCATACTCAGTTTTTTTTTCTGCGTCGAATGAACCGGGTTTCATTCCGATAGGAGCATTTTGATGTCACTTATGCCTGATGTGATTTTAGCAAAAAGAGGTATCAAAAGGTATCAAGTGACACATAATTTTCTCACATCAGGGAATTGTTGTTTACGCCTACACAAAAAACAACAAAGCAATGCACTTCGGCGTTTAGTGCATTCTGCTTTTCAATATTTTCATATGCATGGTCTTTAAGTAGTTTTGCCTGAAGGTCTTCATACCACAAACTGCGTTTACTTCTTTTCTACCTGTTAAACCAGAATACCATTTCACCACTTATTGCGTTTTGCCTTTTCGGAATAAAATCAAAAAAGGAGGTTAGGCTGTTTTGCTTTTACTTAAAAACTAATGCAATGTTGCTTGATCCGTTTTTGCCTGGAAACAAAAAATTATATTTTGGCGTTTATCCCTTTTTGCCTCGTTCTTGAAATAAAATTGATGTCGCTTGTGCTGTTTCTACCGAATACGAGAAATGAGAATTTAGTCAAAAAATCCAAGTTGAATGTCGTTTATCCTATTTTAAATAACTGCGTGCAATGATAGTGACTATCGCGTTGATGTCTAATATTAGTCTAAATGTCAGTGCCATTTTTGTGAATGATAATTAATTGAAATTAATGAAAAGTTTATGAAGTTAATGAATAGAGATTTTTCATCATCATCATCTCAGCCGAAAGACGTCAACAGCTGGACATAGGCCTTCGCTAAGTTTCGCCACACCTGTCTTGCGCTGCCCGCATCCAGCGTATTACTGCCACCTTCACCAGATCGTCGGTCCACGTTGCGGGACCCACCCTACGCTTTCCGGTGCGCGGCTGCCACTCGAGAACTTTTCGGCCCCATTGGCCATCCGTTCTACGAGTAATGTGCCCTGCCCACTGCCGCATAAGATTGGCAATCCTGCGGGCTATGTCGGCTACCTTGATCCTTCTGCTTCTGCGTATCTCCTCATTCCTGAGTTGATCTCGCAAGGAAACTCCGACCATAGCCCTCTCTATTTGAGCATTATCATTAGCTTTAGCATTATCTCATTGTGAGCGGCCATGTCTCAGATCCATAGGTCATCACTAGCAACACACACTGGTCGAAGACTTTCGTCTTGAGACACTGCGGTATTTCGGACGGGAAGATATTGCATAGCTTCTCGAACGCTGCCCAACCGAGTCGGATTCGTAGATTGACCTTTTTCTCGAAGTTGGACCTACCTAACTGGATAGTTTGTCCCAGACAACTTTAAGCGTAGTCTCCGATCTTCACGGGAGTGGGTAAAACACGGCAAATCGATATTTGACGAAGATCAATTCGTCTTGTCCATGTTCATTTTAAGACCAACTCGTTCGGAGGCTCTACTGAGGCCATCGAGCATGGTATTGAGGTCTTCCATAGTCTCAGCCATGACCACTATATGTTGTCGGCAAACCGAAGGTGAGTACTCGCCGTTTATGTTGGTGCCCAGCCCGTCCAAGTCCATAACCTTGAAAACGTTTTTCAGTGCAGCGGTGAACAGTTTCGGAGAGATAACGTCTCCCTGTATCACACATCGCTGCAACCGGATAAGTTTCGAGTTCTGGTCCTGTAATCGGATTCACATATCGGCACTATCATACAAACATTTCAAAACTTCGATGTACCGGTAATCGACTTGGCATCGCTGGAGAGACTGCAATACAGCTCATCTCGACCGAATCGAAGGCTTTCTCGTTGTCCCCAAACACTAAGCAAAGGGGCAGGTTATACTCCTCGGTCTTCTATAATATCCTGTTACAGCGTATGTAAGTATGTGGTCTACGGTACGAAAGCCTTTTTCGGCTTGTTCGGGAGGCTGGAGGTCGTCGAACTTGCGTGCGAGACGGTTCGTTATGACCCTCGAAAACAGCTTGTAGACATGGCTCAGAAGTGAGATGGGTCTATAATTCTTTAGCAGAGCGTTATCGCCCTTTTGAAAGAACCACCACACCTTCGCTCCATGCCCGCGACGTTTTTCCCTTGAGTATGACGGCACCGAACAGCTTCTGAAGGGCCTTTTGCACCGGTTTTACACCCGCTTTCAGGAGCTCAGCTGTTATTCCATCATCACCCGGTGCCTTGTCGTTTTTAAGCAGTTTAAGAGCCATACTAATCTCACGCGCACAAGCTCACAAGCTGACGTTCGAATATCTTTGGTATAGTGTCGGGTTGGTCTAGCTCTTGGGTCGTTCGTCAGGTTTGTAACGGGTGCCCGTATTGACGTGTATAACTGTTTATAGAACTGTGTTTGTGTGTGTGTGTGTTCTTTGACCTCCATCAAAAGCTGTCGTTTGGATGAAACAATTCTGCCGTCATCGATCTTCAGTTTCATTAGCTTACTTTGCCCAATAGACAGATTTCTAGCGTACACTTTGGAGCTTTTGTTCCGCTCGATAGCCTCTTTAATACCTTTGGTATTAAATTGGCGGAAGTCACGTGTCAAGGTCTACGAGATCTGTCTATTGAGCTGCCGGTATTTAGACGCGTCATCTGAAGACTGCAGTATCATTTCACTCCTCTCCTTCCTCAGAGATGTTGTACCACGGGCCTTGCATCCACGAACCCGTCGTTATAATAATCGTCCACGCTACTCCCTAGGACATCGTATCGGTTTTGAAATTCCAGCTGAAAGCTCTCGGGGTTTTGGATCTGGGTTGGTGCTGGCCGGTGCGTAGACTTCATCAGTCAAGATCTTTTAAGTTTTATATTGAGATTCAATGTGCATCTTACCAGTCGGTGATCACTACCGGTTTTGACCGCGTTGATCACAGATACATCATTGAATACTTGCTTCTTCGTCGACATGATGGAGTCTATCTCGCTTTATGTTGCACCGTCGGGGCTCATCCAGATCCACCTCCTGTGCTCACACTTCCTGAAGAAGGAGTTCATCATAAAGAGTCCCTCCTTATCCATGAAGCCCGCCAGCTGGTGGCCCCGGTGGTTACGCCGTCCAATTCCAAATTGCCCTACTCGCAGCTCATCACCGTCTCACCAATTTCCAGTTTCGCGTTGAAGTCACCCATGACAATGGTAAAGTAAGTTTTGGAACTATGCATAGCTCTAGAGATATCCTCATACATAGTTTCCACTTCGTTTGACGTCGTTGACACACTCTACGACGACGATAAACCCGACACCCCCTAGGACTGCTGGTCGCCCCCTCGGAAATAGAGCAGGTTACCAGATTTCATAATTATCGAGTCCTCCCCCCTCTTCGGACTTCAGATAATCCGATGACGTCCCACCGTACCCTACTCAATTTTTCCTCGAGCTCAGTGATCTTCTCGTCGGTCCGCAGTGTGCGCATGTTAAATGTTGCCAGGTCCAATCGTCGGTTTATGTGGTAGCCGTCCTGCCGGAAATTCTTAATACCCCCTCTCCCGCCGTTACCATAGCCGCTACCATGGCCAGGACTAGCTAGCGAGGCTGCCGGGGACTGGGGGTTGGTTCCTGTTTGTCCGTTTCATTGGGGGGTTTTGCCATAATCGCCACGCTTGGCAGATGGGTTGGCGATCGCAGTGGGTAAAATACGTACTCGGAGGACGCTGCTGCCCATCCTCCGGTGAATCCCTTAGTCGCCTCTTACGGCACCCAAGGAATGAGATGGGTTGGTGCTATTCTAAGCCGGCACGACACGCCAGATTTTATAAGTTGATTATATTTCTTGTTATTTTAAATACTGTTTCTCTACAAAGAGCTCTTTCACACAACTGCCAACGATATCCAACAACTGCCGACTACGCCCCTCAGCGATTGCGGTAGTTATTATTGACATTAAGTTGTCGTTCGCGTTAAAAGAGCAGTAGGAAATTTCAATAAACACATTCAAGGTGTACTTATAATAAATAAAATAGATACTTACCTTAAAGTGTAGAAGACACACTAATTTTATAATCAATTTCATCATGTTCTTTTACCATTATTTTAAAATTTAAGGCCATGTGTATTGAAATTATAAGCGGCATATCCGTTAGTGCTGTCATGTTTACGGTTTTGCCTCGCTATAATGAATAAAAAAGCGCCGCTTATAACGTTCTGCAATACATTACTTTACTTTTTGTCTCGTTTAAGATATTTCTGCTCGGAAATTGACAATGATGAACTTTTACTTAAGCTGTTTTGTCTTTTATTAGAAAATCTCAGTGGGTCGTTAGCAACATTTCTACTTGCATTTGTTTTGAGAAAAAAAGTTACTTAACCTTTTTTGTCTAATCGTGTTTATTTTTTTATTGTATTTTATGTCTTTTTGTTTCGATTAAAAAAATTTAGTCCTGTCGCTTGCTCCTTTTCTACCTGCCGCCTTGTCATGTTTTTAGAGCTTATGAGCCACTATCTCAGAAACTAAGGGGCCTATTTATTAAATATTTGTTTGAGTAGATAAAGCATGTTTTTGTACGTTTTCTGCTTTTGGTTTTATCTAAAAAGGTCTATCGAGTAAAAAGTTATGATTTTTTTTCCGAATTTTAAAACTTTAAACGGCTCTCCTGTAAAGTTGCTATTATGGCGCTTGTTACCTTTTGACTTTCAAGCGTCGATATGTAAATGTTTATTTAAAGATTTGTATCAGCCGTTTACATGAGGAGTCGTGGGAAGATGGGAGGCCTACGTGAGGGTAGCGTTAGATTAGTTACCTGAGAATTAATTTATTACAATTCTCAGTATTCACCCAACGATAGTCAATTAGCGAGATTGAGATTTATTTTGTAGAAACGAGTCTAATAATATTATGGCAACTGTATATAATTACGCTGAACGACAACGTATTATGTCATTATGACCCGTTGTTATGGATTTAGCTATTTTAAGATTCGTAATTTGAATTTTTATTATGCAAATTACTTACATTGTTATTAACGGTAGCTATTGTACTTCCTTTTCCTTATAAAATAAATAAATTAAAATAACATTACATATCATCGATTGTTTTTGTTCATACCCTATAATAAAAAAAAACATATTTCCCCAAATATAAATTACCTGCATAGGATGTCTTTTATAGTCCAAAGCAGGATATTGTAGAATGTTTTTACTATAAAGGGGGTGATCAATTTGCGAATCGGCGAGCCAACGGTTTAAATCGTTGGCTCGTTGGCTTTCGTTGGTGAGCAAAACAGTCTACTCTTATCGTTGGCGAAGTTTTTTTGCACCGCGGACTTATAATTTCAAGCATGCACAAAGGAGCCAGCGAGCAAATCCGCTGGTTTTTAAGTGCTCCATTGGCGGTAAGACCCTTGCCTAGCGAGTTCGGTGGGGTACCGGCGGTTTTGCTCCCAAATGGATCATCCCCTAAAGTCCCGTTTTCAAAAACTATTTTAGGTAATGGAAAACTAACTAGAAAAAAAAACTACAATATCTTGATTAACAGTGTTTATATTTGTTTTGAGGTTAATATTACGTGTGCCATGTGGCTTTAGGTACCTTTAGGAAAAAGCACTAAAAAGTTCTCTAAAACATTATCAACATTGTCAGTTAACATACGTTTTATAACAGAAATGTTATAATCTATATACATTCTTTATGATTCCTCTAGATTCTAGATCGATCCACGCAATGGCATCGTTGACATGGACCAGACATTAGTTTGTGCTCTACAATTATAATTACTATACCTAGAATATAAAACTTTACAATACAGTGCAATTAGAAACATTCAGAATGTGAAGGCGGTTTTATCAAATTAAAGTTACATTTTTCTAATCTAAATTAACATTGTTTAAAGTTTGTAACGGTGGTTATTACTATTTATTTTTTGCAATAAAATTTAAATGTGACAGTGAACTTTGGCATAGTCCAGTTAACAATTTGAACATTAATTATTCTAAAGAAATTAATAATTAATATTTTATGAATATTTAAGTCTAGTTAATAAAAGGGACATAATTAAAATAACGTATACCGCCACATTACTACATCAATCTACTAAACAAATTGTCAATTTGGTTTTGTATTCAAACCTACAGTTGGCATTCCGTCAAGGAAGCTGAATCTCAATGAAAGGCATTAGCATCCCGACTGCAACGCGACTGCCGTCTGTAGTGTATAACTGGCCACTGTCTGTAACTAGACAGCCACTACGTATTGTAATCGTCTTAAAAAAGTTTTATTCGAAAAACTCCACTTATTGGTAATTGTGTATCATTATTACCATTTTTTGCATAAAAAATGTATAAACGCTATTTCGTGTTACGATGCGCCATGCGGCAAATTTCTTTCAAAATTCGGTTTGGTGTGAAAGTTGCGGTCGGGATGCAGACTGCCTGTCTCGGCCCTACGTCTTAATCTACAACAAATGTACACTGTAACAATTAACTACATTTACGTTATTATAATTAACATACTTACTTTTAAAGCTTGCCATTTATTTACATACTAAGTAGAAGTTAAAACTCACAAAACTATTATTGTACGCATAGAAAAATATTATTATAGTTTTACCGCCAAATTTATAGAGATTTGTAGCCACTTTACAATGGTTTTACAAAGCATTTCTAGGAACAAAAGTGATTTGTAATGCCAGTGTAAGCCCATTCTAACTTTCTATAAATTTGAGGGTCAATGAATTAAATGCCAATGGAAATATAACAGAGTAAAACTAAAATATCACGATATTACTGTCTTAGCCCAACTACGAGGCGGATGATTGCATTATGTTATATTGAAACCCCAATCCAGTTATGAACATAATTAATTTCTTCTTTCAAAATCAATTATAACCAATATAACTTGGGTCGGGTTTTAATTATTAATAAAACAATTATGTACTATGGCATAATTTTATATGCATCCGACTAGAGCATACAGTGTGTATTTATAGTTTATAAAAATAGTCATATCAAGACCTTATCAACCGAAACTTCACGTAATAGGTATGTACTTTTATAATTAGACCCCACACCGATCGTTACTGACCACTTAAATAGACCATTTGTATAGTTCTCGCGTCTACTGCTATTCGAGTCCAGTCCAGAAGACAGAGATTGCAGAAGATCAATAGAAAAATAAATTGTGATGTTTATTTCTACTATTTTGTTCTATACAATAATTTTACAGTTATTTAAAAACAAACGACACCCGATTCACACAGCCTTACAATAAAATAGATATATAGCAGCAGTGGTCAGCGCGTGTGTCGTTAGAAAATTGTAAATATAATATTTGTAACGATTATTTACGACTATATAATAATATCACACGCACGTCGCGCATTCACTCTCATACCAGTACAATATACATAATATTATATAACAACAATGGAAGAGATATCAGAAGCCCCGTGACGTCTACAAACGGACTCGATTTAATGTAAAAATACCATATCAAATGGAGCAATCGTTCAATCATAGCAAATAATACCATGTGTGTATTAAGTATGCCCTCGAAACCTAAGCGGCGCACGGTGATCGAACGCTCGCTAACAACACGACACGGATACGAATGTCCGTTCGAAGCGAAACTAAATCGGGTCACTCGATGCGGATTTCGAAATAACTTCGAACCGACACTAAACGCACAGCAAAATGGAAGATCATCGGGAATGCATCTCGAGTCGCGCACCCACATCTAAATATACAAAAATTGACTTATAAAGAATACGTATAAAGTATATTCTACACACCGTCAGTCGTCCGCGGGCGCGACTAGCCCCTGCGTCGGACCGCGGGACAGCGGCGCGGCGGCGGCGTCAGCTGCACTCGCTGCGGCCGCTGCTCAGGCCGGCGGCTGGCGCGCGCGCGGCGGCGGCGCGGGCGCGGGCGGCGTGAAGAACTGTCATTGCGGCGTGTCGCGCGCCGCGCTCCAGCGGTCGAACTCGATGCCGGAGTCGGGGGACACGCCGGCGGGCGGCGCGCAGCCGCACGGCTCGGCGCGCGGCGCCGCCCCGCCGCGCGGGCCGCCCGCCGCGCCGCCCCCGCCCCCGCCGCCGCCCCCCACGCCCACGCCCGAGTCGGGCGCGCGCCCCTCACGCACGCCCAGCGCCTCCAGCACCTGCGACGGGAACGCGACAATCAGGAAATCGTCCGGCCGGAGGCCGAGGCGGCCGTCGCGCAGTGACATCCTCGAGCGGTCGAGACGAGATCGAACTTTCGTCACCGGGACGCGCGACGCCCCGGGACGTCGGCGGCGATGCGAGCGGAATTCCGCTCGGTCGACGGCGAAATTCATCATTAGGTTGCGAGTCGATAGGACTGCGAGAGATCGAGCCGTCGACCGCAGTCCCGAAAGTGCGTATCCGTTCCCGAGCCCGCGCTAGATAGGGTGCAGACCTTACTCAGGCTGGCGCTGTGCTCGTGCAGGCCGAGGTCGCGCTCGAACGAGTGCAGCTGGCGCATGAAGTGGAAGTTGGGCGCGATGTCGGTCTTGCGGCTGCGCACCAGCTCGAAGGCGTCGCGCAGGCACAGCCGGTGCCGCTGCATCAGGTACGCCAGCGTCACCGTCACCGAGCGCGACACGCCCGCCACGCAGTGCACCAGCACGCCGCACCGCGCCGACATCGCCTCCTCTGCACACACACGACACATCAACATTTTATACATGACTAAAGTAATTTATTCGCCAGAAACATAGCAATGTAATAAAGATAATATGAAAAGTCAAGTATGATTAATTGTTGATTGATAAAATCAATATTTGAGGTAAAGCACACGAGAAACCGCATTACAATACGCGATACAAATCACCAAGTCCACCCAAAGCTTGTTGTTTTTGTTTAAGGAAGTAAGTACGATGTTGACAAGTGTCGCGATTCATTACAAAATGAGTCATAAGTTTATTGATAGCATTGGAAACTAAACGATAATCACATTGAGATATTTTAGTGATAAATTAAAATTTAAGATATCATTAATGGAGACTCAAGAATATAAAACTGTATGAAAATGTTAAATAAATTAATAGTGTTAAGAAACATGCTTATGTGGCTATTGTGCCGAGAAACCTCGTGGGTACACTTAGAAAGGACAATATAAGGCAAGTACATTTCAACGAACTTAAACAACTAGTTAAATTAATATAAAGTGTAAAGTCGAGCACACACCAATAAACCTGATAGCCTGCGGGAAGTGCACGGCGAGGTTCTGACTCCAGTGGTCGGCGATGGGTATCTTCAGGTAGTTGATGCCGCAGCCCTCCGCCTCGAACGTGTTCGGCAGGTCCGGGGTCACGTTCAACACGTACTACAAACAAACAACTCCTTAATATTCCTTCCTATTGCTATACCAAAGAATGAAAGAAAAAAGTTTCTAGAGTCGTCCACCACGTGAATTTTGACCACGAGGTCTTTGTCCAGCAGTAGACGTTTTCCAACTGATTGATGGTAAGTTGCCTGAATTAGCCAAAAGCTTTGCAAAATGGCACTAGTAATTCATAAAAAAGTCTCCTGGGACTTGTAATGAAATCAATACATATTTCAGTATTCGGCCGAATACTGCGTACTATTCGTCTGAATACAAAATAGTGGCCGATTTTTCGTGGCATCACTATTAGGAAGGCCCTAAGGAATTATTAAAAGGACCTTTTTTTTGGGACTAGGCCAGTCTCACACTTCCAACACTGTTACTCCTGTAAGCCAGGATCGACAATGGTGTCCAACGATGACGCCAAGGTTTGACCCTCGACGAGTCCCGGGGAAAAGCTAAGTTGTCTTGGAACCCGCACGAATTAAAGGACCTTATTGACAATTGCCTCACTGGCCTGACTGTTATACCTTAATGTTGTGCCTGGCGAGCGCGTCGCAGTCCTCGCTGTTGGTGGAGTTCCCGAGGTACAGGTTCGGCAGGATCTCTATGGGGAACTCCTGCGGCGCGTGGCCGTGCGTGTCCTCGCACTCCGACGACGAGCCCGACGACAGCGCCTCGTCGCAACCGGACCCAGAGATACGCAGCGACCTGGAAATGACACGATGACGGTAATTAATCATCTATAGCCCGAAACACCTCGTAACGAGAGGCCTGTGCCCGTGTACGTGCATAATGTGAACTTCGGTAAATTAACTATTCGCAAAAACACCACTTGCGGTGTGCGGTGGTAATTTCTACGTGGTAAATGGTTTGGATATGTCTAACTGACACAATGGTCTTTTTTAACTAAGACAGTACAAGCGCACAGCCCGCTTGATGTTAAGGAAAAATCTGATAACGTAGCCTTTCGATGCTTGCAACACCAAAGACATTGCACGCTCATTGACCTGAAGGGTCATGGGACAGGAGGGGAGGGTTTATTTAGAAAACGAATATTAATTTTTGAAGTGTACCCATTAATTTAGGAGACTTGGGGACACGGGTGCACTTTCGTAGAGGCCAGTTCCGATATTGTTATGTTACTACTGATTATTGTTCTGACTCATCATGTTACATTGTTATCTATTTGCCGCAATATCCTTTGTCTTGAAAGGAAATAGTCATAGGGGTGCGTCTAAATGTGGCGAGCAGCGCCCAACCGTCAGTTTTGCTGCCTGACCACGGAGAAATAATGTCATATAAAATGATAGCTCGGGCGCTGCTCACCTCTTTTAGACGCACTCAAATCACATAAATGTTACATGAAATAATAAACTGTATGTAATATCCATGCTGTCCCATACAAAGCCTATGCTTAGGTGTAATGAGTCAGCTTAGTATTCAGCACTGACATTTATTAACATGGTCAAAAGTAAATAAGGAAAATGTTATATTAGGATGACCAAGGATAGCCATCTAAACTCTAGCTAACATGATTAGTATTAGCCACGTGATTATACATAGAGGAAGTGGATGTAGGAAGCCGTGGATAAACTAAATCATTTGGGATTTTTTAAAATTTCCTCAATTGAGTTACCCCGAATGTTTTTAGTTTTGGATACGTGCGTATTTCTAGTAATTCGTAAATTCAATTCAGAGTTGATTGATCCGAAATTCTTTGGATAACATCTATATGCCGACTTAAGTCACGAAAATTATAGGTACTAAGCTTCTCACTTCAAAATACCCTTCAAGGATAAGTCATACTGGATAGTATCATTGATACAGAGCACATCCATGGCAATGTTCATAGATGGATGTGCGAGGCAGGGCGCGCGGGGGCGGCGATCGATCGCCGGCCTGAATGGGGTTGGGTGCTAGTAGGGGTTTACCATTCACCTGCCCCCGCGGCTCAATGGCCGCCCACGCAGCGCCGAGTCCTTACTCTCGCCCTCATACCCCCCTCTCCCAGCACCCCTCGCCCCGCGCCCGTGGCTCCAACGCGTCTCCTCCCACGCGACACTTTTCCAAATTCGCCCTCTCAATCGTCTCGCCGTCATTTAGTTTACTGTTTTGAAAGCAATCAAATTAGGTGAACACGCTGCCGCCCGCCACGTTATCCTGAACATCGTTACCCTGGCTGACACCCTCGATTTTCAACAGTATTTCCAGATGAAGGTTAGATGATAAAAGCGCGTCGATCAGACCATTTATGCATGATTAATAGGTCTTCTAGACGGTTTCAATCCAGCGTTCCAACAGGGGTGACCTTGCTTGTTGCCATCCATGTAGACAGCAGATGTAATCCAAATTAAACACAAATCCGCGAATGGAAACAAAGTTCCCACCAAGGTCACCCCTGTTCGAACGCTGGATTGCATATGTGCGGCAGGGGCCTAATGCTTTATGGCACATTTCTCAGAAACAAATATACGGCTTGGCTAAGTATTAAATTCGATTGATAAAAATAAAAATGCTCTCCCCCGCCGTCCCCAGTGTGCGCCGGCCATAACACAACACATTGAAACTTGTCCCGTTGTAGTTCGCCCATCGAAATTTAACACACACACACATTAAACACTTTGAATCCTCAGTCACTTTTAATAATAATTGTCGGGAGTAAGGAAAGTAATGCTGTTGAGAATGTATACCATTTTTATTTTTCTATTAAAAAAAGTAACCAATGAGTTTCTTGTTGACTCTTCTGAGTGCAAACAGCATTACGAACCAATGGTAAATTTAAAATCCTATAATTATTGTCAACTTTTCAAAAAGTGCTACATTCCGCCTACATTTATTTTTTTTACTTTGGTTTTTCTATTTCCGGAGTATAATCGAAGGAAATATTATCCATAACATACGTTATTGCAATTAGACGTAAGAGTTGTATGATAATTTTTACGCAGATAGTACTGGTACTTATAAATCTTACAGCCTTAAATAATCATAATAATCTATTATTGTCATTACATCACGTAACAAACTCAAACTACTACGTCATTCATGATCACTCATTGATATCATTTTGGCCCGAAATTTATTTTACTTTATCATCAATGGAAAGCAGCCTTCAGCCATTATATTTACCAATTAAATATGAGTTTAGCGTGAGTGGTCAACAGGATATTTTAGTAGACTTAGTGGGCAGCATATATTGTGTACTAGGGATTTAGTCGCATAGTAGGCAGTGCGGCAGCGTGGGCCGGCGCGTGGGCGACCGCCGCGCCATCCGACACGTCCATTCAGGGGAGTTCGCCCACGCTCACGACGCCATCCATTCCGACCGATCTGATAATGGTAACCGACTACTTAAATCGATTTTACCTATATGTGGGTGAACTGTGCGTCGTTTACGCAAGTATCGAGGTTTTTCAAATACACAGGTGTAACGCCGCTCGAGGAGAATGGCGTTCGGCTAAAACAATGAACGTGAGTTGCTCATTTAAATGCGCGCATAGTACTTGTAGTAGTGCATTGTGTAAGCGGCAGTCTGACTTCGTGCGAATACGTTGGCGAATACAATTCGTATTTGAATGGCGGCGGCGGTGAGTGCACGGCGCGGCGGAGGCCGGAAGCCGTGACACGGTCGGCCGCCTCCTCGAAGCCGGCCGACCCGACGGAGTATTGAGCACGGGTAAAAGCACCGCGTGGAAAGAAGCACGGTGTTCGTCTCGAGTCGGTCGGTTAGCAGTGTGCGCGCGGAGCCGGCGCGTGTGGGCGTAGGAGTGCGTGCGGTGCGCTGGCGCACAGGAATGCGGCTCGACCCACCCGCAGCCAATGACCGCCTGCAAGGGACGGTTTTTTAATGCCCGCTTCGCTAGTTCCCATCCTGGCAGGAGTTTTAACGAACCGAGACAACCGGACAAAGCAGATAGCTCGTTTTATGTTATGTTATGTGGTCTTGAAATAAGTTATGCGTCGCGACCGCTTCTTTACTTTGTAGTAGTTACAGTAGTATATGTTTGCTTGGGTGTGTGGATGCGTGGCGTGGACGAATATTTTAGCAAGTGTGTCGAGGTCGTAGACTCTACTCTAGCGCCTACGCTGTCGAGTAAAATTAACAAAGCACTACTTTGTAATGTGTCAACCTCGGACTAGCCTCAATTGACACAACACCGGAAATATTTTTTTTTATTGTATATTTTGAAAACGAATTAATTAAATTCATGTTTGTAATCCGTTGATGATGTCAATGTTAATTCTTAACTCAATAAGGTTATTGACCATTTAGAAAAGATGAAACGAATAGTTCGAACTTTATAAATTTTATCATGATAAGTAGATGCTTATAACAAATAAATAATATTTCTGATATAATATTTACAATTTTTCTGATACCTACTAGTTATAGTACATTTACACGAAACAAATTGATATTTGCTACTGATTTAGGTAACAAGTATCTTCGTTACAACACTCGGTTAAAAATCGTAGTAGACAGACTATTTTTTGTACGACGATTCATAACTTCGCGAATCGAAGTTTATTCACATCAAAT
This sequence comes from Drymonia ruficornis, assembly GCA_947859195.1. Lineage (NCBI taxonomy): Eukaryota > Metazoa > Arthropoda > Insecta > Lepidoptera > Notodontidae > Drymonia > Drymonia ruficornis. The sequence continues at coordinate 10,628,871 of OX401909.1, forward strand.
TGAATGTTCTTCAAATTGCCACAAAAAAATATGAATTGTGTGTTTCGTTTCGAGAAGAGAAAACAAGTCTGTCTTGTGGTAAAGTTTATAAGAACACTTTCAGAAAGCTCTTTCAAGTATTTTATATTTAAAATAATCTGTATTGATTCATATATGAACATTAAAGAGCACCCTGTGATCTTTGAGTGTGTGATGTTTTCGCCACCGACCGTGACCGTGTACGGATTAATTCGTGAATGAACTCAACTCATGCGGACCGAACTAAGCGCCTTGACGTCAGGCTCGATGACGTCAGTCACACCGATAACCTGCCGCGGCCGCGTCAACCAGGATCTTGGAGTTACAACATACGGAACGGATGACATCACAACTCAAATGCTAACAAAGCTGAGGAAAAGAAAGTAAAGATTTTATCGAATATCTGGATCCTAACCTTTGTTATCAAAACCTTCCGTAATCAGTTACAAAATTCAACAGTCAATAATAAGTGAACTTATTCCTTTATAGAGGTATGTTACAAATTTCATACCTACTAAAATGTATATATTGTGCTTATAAAGTCTCTCTGTCTGAGTACTTCGAACCATACATACTCACTTTTGACTCATTCGTGGACTTCTATCAAAACTTTTCATACTTCCATACTCGATTTAAACAAAGTCCTTCCTCATTTTAATTTTAAGCTATTTCATCCTCACAATGGTTCCTTTTCGTATAATATTGGTACTATGAAAATGTATGGAATTAAAATTTGTTGAACTAACTCTCTATCCTTATTCTCACATTTATTTCACATCGATTAGTCATTTTATATATATTTTCAATCAATTTACTCATTGGTTTTTTTATCTTTTCCACTATGTTATGTTAATGTTTCCTGTTTACCTTTTTCCTCCTTTTAGATAATATACTTTATCTACTGTTAATGAAAACAACTTTGATTTAAAAATAATTTGAACTCGGATCCGACTTGTACATTTATGACGTCAACTATAGGTACATCCACTATGAAAGGTTTAGCATTTTAAAGCTCAGGATTCAGGCAATTAGTTTCAATTTAGGATCCTTTCGTAGTATCACACACGATGGATGACGTTTAAGGGCCATTGACGTCAGCGTTGTAACTTAGATCGCGTGAGCAACCTCGTTGCTAATAAACTGAGGCCTATATAGATAACCTGTATACAATTGCATATAAGTTAGTGCTTTGGCCTTTGTGAACTGTTAGCGTTAATCAATAGTATCGTAATAGTCGCTCTATTTTTTTTAGGAGTCAATTTTATGTACTTAATAGTATCTTTCGCAATCCCACTTTTAGGATTTCTCTTGGGGAGCAAATCGCGACGTAGTTTTATTTTTATTAGGAAAGTACAGTCACCCACATAAGTAGCTGAACACTCTCAATATTTTAAATCGGTAATACTTTTTTTTATTTTTTTTTTAATACTTTTTATTTTACAAACGTTGGTGACTGACAAAACCAAATATTAGCATCATATTTAAATGTTATTTAGATCAACAAAAATAATGGACTTGATGTCAAACGAATATACATTCGAATTTGAAAAACTGCGAATGTTTATCGATTTATGTTGTTGACCTACATTAATATTTTTTTCTTTACCTACTTGATCACAATTTTATCATCATCCCTTCTCATAAATAGTTTCTTCATATCTTCATATTATGTGCATTAATGATGAACCCCATTTTATACCCCAAATTTATATTTACGCCACTTGGCAAATGGTTTAGCCTTCGTCTGCGGTGACTCAAGACGTTAGCTATAAATTTTTCAGTCGCTAGCTATCCATCTATGGCTTTACCTATGAATGTTCAAATAACAATAACAGAGATCAATATTGATTTCACCTAAAATAACCGGGGCATTTCAATGCTATTTATAGTAGGTATCGGTTCTACGTATAATTATATTTCCCGCCCGTTTTCCACACTGTGCAAAGTTTCAAAGGCTGGAAATACAACAGCGTTATAAATTTAAAGGGCAGGTATATCGGCCAAGGGCCTGCTGCTTGTGCGCGAACAAGCCCGCCCCGCGGCCCTGGACCGCGTGGGCGACGCACATTTACGCCATAAATTTGAATACATACTTCTATTTATAGGTTGGTTAGGCATTATATCGTGAAAGGTAGCCGTCAAGCGGCCCACGCGACGAAAAGCGGATGCCAGCGAATCAGTGTAAGAGTAAACAATTCGGCAACTTTGAATTATATGCTAAATGGGTATGCTAACTATGACTCTTATTAAAAGTATAGAAATACTCGTCGACTATTTAACGTAATCGAAAATGGATGCAAGCAGCACAGGTCGTTGTCGAAAACCTTGTGGGAGGCCTATGTCCAACAGTGGACGTCTTTTTTGCCGAAATTATGATGAAATAAGGAAAAGTAACTTTTTTATAATAAATAGAATGCAGAATAAATGCAGTTGAGATGAGAACGTTAAGAAGTATGATAGGAGTTAAACTGAGTGACAGGATAAGAAATTGTGAGATAAGGAAACGTTGTGGTCTGAAAGAAGATGTAGTGACAAAAATTGAGAAAGGTATGCTGAGATGGTTTGGCCATGTGGAGAGAATGAAGGAAGAACGATTGACGAAAAGAGTGTATAAGGCGAGTGTGAATGAAAGTGTTGGAAGGGGTAGACCTAGGCGGACGTTTCGAGACCAAATCAGAGACGTCTTGAAAAAAGGCCAGGTCAAGAGTACCCTAAACCGAAGAGCATGTATGAAGGGAATAATGAAAGTGGACGAAGCGAAACAAGTATGTAAGGATCTTAGCAAGTGGAAAGAAGTGGTCTCTGCCTACCCCTACGGGAAACAGGCATGATTATATGTATGTATTTATAACTTTTTTTTAACTGAATAAGTAGGTACATAGGTACTGTAAGTTATGTGCAGGTAAGCGAGTTGTTATATTTTTATTGTAAAGCAAAACACTATGTTAATAATTAGCTGTACGCAGATGCGACCTTGAATTAATAATACAATAACCTACATGGTATCATACCGACCATTATACCTATTGTAGTCACTGGGATGAACGTGACTATGAGGCAATAACAACATTAATTGCAATTATATGTATTTATTTTAAGATATCATCGCCATGAATAAAAACACTACTTAAAAAAATTGCATTCCTGCCTAATTTAACACCCTCCCATAGCCGTTACAATAATTTAAATTCACGACAAAGGAATCCATAAGCACTAAACTTAAGAGATGTACTCAAGTTTTGAACGACGCGGTATTTTCTACGTGCCAGTCTCTAGGTTTACGAGTCGCCATTCAGAGTGGTCGGTTCATTAACATCATGTGCCGAATAGCTCGAATGATTTCGCGCAGGAAAAACTGAATAGTGAACGGCGCTCCCCGCGCATGCGCCGCTCGCCGCATGAATGGCGCGCGCTCCATTGAGCGTACTGCGAGGTTCTACCTAGGGCTGTGCTTCTACAGCTTCCGCAGGCACTAGTAGAAACAAACATCGATGTTTGATTCGCAAAAATACCCCAGTATGAAGTTAACCTTCACATATAGATCACTATATAAAATTCTGCTTGATCATCCTAAGCTCGACAAGGGTGTGGTTGTGTATGAAGCATTTTCCTTTGCTTTTGCTGGGTGGGAGGAAAAACACCTCATATAACATTTAATTAATGATTAATACCGTGAATGCAAATAAACTACCGTGACTACCTCTTGAATCAACATCGGGTTTTGCGTGGGAGCTAGTGGACAAAGCCTCTCGTGTTACGTGGATTAATCCATAATTTTGTAGTGGGCTGACGATTAGGAAACGACAAACCTAAAGGGCGCTGGTTTTGCTCATTAAAATCTAGTTCACCGTTATCGCCACCTGGTTTTGTACACCTACATTCGGTTTAGAAAGTGATTATTGATTCTGAGATGACAAAGAGCAAGTAAAAAATAGAAATCAATTATTAAGGTAAAATCTTTGCCTGCTGAAATGCTGATGTTAGGGAAAAACGCGTATTGCGTAGTCCTCTATCCAGATATGTATATGATGAGTAAGCATGACGAAAGAACCTCGTTTCTGAGGGCCTACTCTTTTACAATGAGACAATGAGAAACGTAGTAGGAAATACGCGAAATTTCGTTTTCGTTTGTAAAAGAGTAGGCCCTCTGTTTTCAGTGGCAACCCTACGTTTCACCGCTTCTAATGCAATACACCAATTACGTTTAGGTAACTGTGAGCGCACTGCACACTTCCAACGTACCACGCGCCGCTCCGCCGCAGAGGCAGCCGCCAGCCGCGACACGGATCAAACTGATGAATGGGTTTAATAAACCGACACTTTTTACACAAGCAAGCAATGCGTCAGTTGATGTATCTTTTATTAGTTTTAAATGAGAATGTTGCATGGTTAAAAGTATTGTGTTTAAGAAAGAAATAATAAAGCAGTACACGCTCAAGTAATAATAATAATAAACAGCAACTCGAAACTGGAGACCTTAGAAACGCTTTAGTTGGCGTTGTGAAAGCTGATATAAGAGCCCGAAGTTAGAAGACTAAATATGGAGGGGAAGACATCAATAGCATACCAACGTGAGCGAGCATACCCTATATTTTAATATAGAGTTAACTAAAATTGACACTATTTAGCGCGTTCAGTGGCGGGGCATTGTTTAGTTATTCTAATAGGTATCTGTCTGTATCAGCAGAACGTACAAGGATACTCTATTGTTAAATCTAGCCACTACATGTAAATGGTACGATTAACACTATTGTACTAAATGATACGGTTCCAGCTGAACAAATGGCCGACTCATGAATGGAATATTTGACATTGAGATGTTCCACGCATACGTGCGAAACAATTAGTTACGGCAACGCGTACCTATTTATGTTGTACATGTATTGGCAGCCTCTGAGTAACGCGTCGATAGGAAGGAACCTGTGTTTATTCGATATGACTAACATCCTCTGTCATCACCGGCTATACTGAGAAATCAGTTTTTATTATTCGGTCTGCTTGCATATGCAGCCCACGCCCAAAGTTCTGGTACCAAATACATAGGTCCGGTAAAAATCTTCATCTACACTTTACGCGCAATTTATAGGCTAATTTGCATTGCTATAACGTTTTTTTTTTTTTTTTTTTATAGGACTGCGATGGCAAAAAAGCGTACGGCCCGCCTGATGTTAAGCAGTTACCGTAGCCTATAGATGCTTACAATACCAAAGGTATTGCTCGCACATTGCCGACCTGAAGGGGAGTGGGATGGAGGGAGGGGGAGGGGGGGGTGGGCTTACGGCTCTCTCACTCATCGTACGAAACGCAGCTGTAATAGCTGCTTTACGCCGATCTTCTGTGAGAGGGTGGTACTACCCCGGTCGAGCCAGCCCGTATATGAGCTGCAGTCAATTGGCTACAGCTTGGCTCTACCACCTTCCCACGTTTTACGTAACATATAATGACTGGTGGTTACAGTTAGACAATTCTTGCCAGTCCTCGTAATATAAATTAGCATACACTGAATTTGTAAAAAATAAAAATACATGTTCAACATTGTAGTAGCTACAAACTTATGACACGGCTACTACTAAACAACTGTGATCCGACTACGAAACAAACTGGCAATAAAATATAAAACTTAGTTTTTCTATTCGTAGTGTGAAGAAGTCCTAACAACGACTATAATTTTAACATAAGAATAATAAAAATAGTTCTTATCTTCAGTGTCGTTAAATTCGCATCACGATTTCCTATCGGAATCACAAAAAAGCCTAAAGCTAGGCATTAAGCATTAAGGACTTTAGCATTAAGGTAGTCATTTGCATGCTCATTTGCCAAATGAGTATCAATACTAATAAAGACGTGCAAGTGCACCAGTCTCTTCCATGAGATATCGAGAAAGTATTGACATCCAATCGCGACGCGCGGCGCAGTCGCTAGGCCAGCTACTTTTTCCCTCAACTCGAAGTGGAAACCCTCTCAGACGCATGAAATCTTGTTCCCACGGTTGAGTTTCCTCGTTAAGTCACGAACGGGTGCCAATTATAAGAATAATACCGCTAATTATTGCCATGATATACATTGCCTGTAATAAACTGGTTATCGATAGTTTAATTAGTATCAGGTATGGCTGTGGTGGGAATGGGACTATGAGGAGCGATTCGTTTTTGACCACTTGCCGAGTGTTGCCTAAGCTTAACTACTGTTTTGCAGATTATTAAATTAAATTTCAAATACATTACATACAACCGCTATGAACAACTGCAAGAAAAAGGTGTGCTGTGAAAATATGCAAATAATATAAAGCTCGTAAGTCTCAATTAAATGTTTGAGGATAGTTTGAGGCGTATGCCAAATTACCAACACCCAGGCGCTATCCAGTTTTCGTGGCCAAGTCTCCGTGGATGCATTTATAAATTTTACATAGGTCCTCGCAGTGGACGGCCCCTTTGGGGTAATAAGTCCTATTTAAACAACATTGTGGCTCGACAAAACAAGCAAACTCCATTACTGTGATGTTTTTGTTTACGTAATAGTGCTAGTTCAGGCCCTAATTTAAAAACATAGTATATCCTACTTCTATACTCAAAAAAATATAAACATTTTTGGAGAGTTTTCATGAGGGCTAGCAGCACAGGAATAGGAGCTTAATCCATCAAATTCAATAGTCCAGGCTCACGTTTCAAGCTGTTATAATTTGCCTAGTTCTCTAAATCTATACACACCTTATAATATTACGAAAACAACATAATACTATAATCGTGCCACTATCGGGTAAGAGCGCGGCTCCACTAGTGCGCTGCGCTGCGTCGTCGCAACGGATCAAAGGGTCGACGGGCGAGAGACGAAGCGGGGGAAGGTGATGCGCCAGTACAAAATCTTGCGACCACGCAACGCAACGCGCTAATGGAACCCGGCCCTAACGCGTGATGGCAATGTGTTGTCAAATATTTGGTGTTGATACTGACCGTAATCCCATGAGGGGTAGATGCGGCACGTGTTGGGCGCCCGCCTCGCTGCACCACTCGGGATACGCGCGACGGAACTCGGTGAAATCACCTGGTGAACAAAAACGAGATTTAAAAATAATACCAAAAAAAATAATAAAAATTTTGCCAAGTGAGGTTGAACGTATGACTAATTTTATTAACATGACCACGCACTTAATACCAAAGGGAGAACAGGGCACTTAATAGCAAAGTCAGACCAGGGACTATGCACTTAATACCAAAGCAAGACCACGGACAATGCACTTAACATCTTAACAATGCAAAGGAAAATGCACTCAACATCAAAACGAGACCAAGAGCAATACATTTAACACAAAAAAAAATGAGGGACCATGCACTTAACACTAAAGCAAGATCTGGGACCACACATTGAAACCAAAGCCAAATTACTGACCATGCATTTAAAACCAAAGCAAAATTAGTGTTCATGCATTAAAACCAAAGCCAAAATTAGTGGCCATGCATTTAAAACCAAAGCAAAATCAGGGAACATCCACTTCATACCCAAGAAAAATTAGTGACCATGCCCTTATCACCAATGCAAAATTAGGGATCATGCATTTAATAAGCAATTCAAGACCAATGAACATGCACTTGGCACCAAAACAAGATCACTTAATAAGCAAAGCAATGCCATAAAAATCTTACGGCAATCAATCAAGCTTTAGGCCGAGAAATCAAAAGCAAAAGCTGAAGAAACATTAAAGCTCATTTATATAATAAGTTATATAAAACAGGCGTAAACAAGGTGCATGCTTATATGTATTTCCAATAAGTACTCCGAGCGAGTGTTATAATTGTTGTTAACGCAATTACGATTTGCGCATTAATTACAAGTGTAAGTTTGCGTAGGTGTGATGTTCTTTCAAGTTCGTTTCATTCATCAGTTATTCTCATTGATATATTATTAAATACGCACGCGCAAAGATTTTATATTCGAAATAATAAAAGTTCATACTGTGTTCAAAATAACCTAACCATACCTAACCTGTATTCAGTACCCGGGCCGTGCTTCGTGTGACCGTTCTGTGAGACCTCAGTTGCTTTTTTAAAAAATTAGATAAATCAACCATGCAGGCATAATTTAGCCATGTATACGAGCAACTTCAGGCCGACCTTGTGCCTACATAATTGATTTATTTAATTTCTAGAAAAATTGCCATCGAGGTCAAGAATGATCCACACACCCAAAATTCGAAACTGGGATCGTTATTGTTATGAAAGTTTAACTGAAATAGAACGAGTGGTTAATTGTAGTTCCCGATAATGTACCAGGAGCAGACTGTCGCCCATCAATCCCCTCTTTCCTCTTGTATTCTTTGACGAAACCTTTATGTAAAATAAATAAATATCCTGGGACATTATTTTACACACGGCTACCTGATCCCAAACTAAGCAGAGCTTGTACTATGGAAACCAGATAACTGATATTACTACATATACTAATTTTTGTTTGTAATAAATACATACTTAATATACATTACACCCAGACTCGGGACATACAGACATGTTCATGCACACACATGCATGTCCCGGGTAGGAATCGAACCTACGATCTGCAGCGTGATAGGCGGAATCTTACCAACCACGCCAACGGGCCAAGCAAGGCAATAAATTAATGCAAGGAAGATTATATTAGTAATATCTTCATCGAAACATAGCAATGTTAGCGTCATGTCTAGCGACAGGTGCGTCAAAACAGCGGCACCGCTGTGTTTCCGCCGCGTGCGGCCGTTTCCTGTCGTCCGCTGCCGACAACAATTGTGATGGTAATAGGTACCGCTCCCATTACGTCTATCACACACCTATATATATACACGGTACATCCAGCTCACGACTACTCATTATCATTGAGACGCCTATCCGATATCCTCACGATATGATACGTCACACACAGTTAATATCCGCCGCAGTAATGGAAGTCATAAAAATAATATTTCAATTCATCTACTTACGTCATAAGACATTTATAATTTTTTTTTTTTTTTATTTTTTTTTTTTATAGGACTGCGGTGGCAAAAAAGCGTACGGCCCGCCTGATGTTAAGCAGTTACCGTAGCCTATAGATGCTTACAATACCAAAGGTATTGCTCGCACATTGCCGACCTGAAGGGGAGTGGGATGGAGGGAGGGGGAGGGGGGGTGGGCTTACGGCTCTCTCACTCATCGTACGAAACGCAGCTGTAATAGCTGCTTTACGCCGATCTTCTGTGAGAGGGTGGTACTACCCCGGTCGAGCCAGCCCGTTTATGAGCTGCAGTCAATTGGCTACAGCTTGGCTCTACCACCTTCGAAATATATAATTCTCATGGTCTAAAAACACAATAAACAATTAATAATTGTATAGGTGTCGCGGCGTATGCTAATTTTAAAGTGCAAAAACCTATCCTATTGCAATGCTATAGATTTTGGCATTGCTTGACGTTAACTGATTCCAACATGATTGTATATTATATATTTAGTAAGAAGACATCTAATAGATGGTCACCTTGGCCAGAGGTCCCGGCTGACTGACTACATAATTAATCATTCGAATAGGCATTCGAGAGCCTGTAAATCTTCAATTCCAACTATAGTACCAGTGCCAGTAGCTACTTCATTTTAATATAGTAATTGTCAAACATCTGCGGTCTACACACCAAATAATTAAGCGACACTAGTAATTTAACAAGTTTGTGAAGAATTTAGAATAGTTACTGATGGAACCTTTCCCTCAACCAATGTGCTGCAAATTCAGCGTCACAGTTACTCTAGTGTAGTGAGGTTCTAAATAATCAGGTGGTCCGCCCACACCTATCTACATCATTCTCATAAAAATGGGCTATTAGGTAGGCTGCAAGCCTGGCTGGCTGGCTGGCACCACGCAGCCGCACGGCGCGACGGCGGCGTGGGGCGCGGGCGGCGGCGGCGCGGCATCGATCCGGTGACTCATCGCGGCCCATTCATCCGCCGCACTCAATGAACCCTCGTACCCCCGCCTCGCTGCAGCTCACCCCCTCACGCGTCCTCGGTAGCAAGGACTCCATAAAATCCACCCCTCGCCTCGTGAACCTAATCCCTCACCCGTTACACCCACATAATTATGTAGGAACGTGATCGTTTCGCACACATTTTGCACCCACTCTTTGACGCCCACGGGCCAACCAACAATCAAAATCTACCGAAAACGCAAAGATCAATATCGTTTCGACAAAATATTTGACAACATCATAAAAATTGACCTCCAAAAGTAAGGATTTCCAAGAACTACCTATATTCGGTTTAGGGTACGAAAATTACGAAATGTAGAAAACGTAATGTTCATTAGGAAGGAATAAGCACAGCCGCTGCGAGGCACGATGGGAGGCTGGTTGCGGCGGCGGCGCGTGGGAGGCAGGTGCGGACGAGGAGGCCTTGGCCCGTCCCGTGTCCTTCCCGCATCGTTTATCAACAACCTTGTGCGATTTAAGCCACCTTACTATATGATTATGCAACGAGCTAGGAAAACATGAGGCAATTACTAAACGAAGCCATAAAAAATTAAGTATTCATTTTTCATGGCTGTGGGCTACTCCATTATTATAATTCAACTGTGTTCGTGATAGGATCGATCAAAATATGTATAACGTTATTACGTCACGTAAATCTAAAATAAGGAGCAAGTTGGGCGGGTGCTTCACCATTTTCTCAGATAGTTAATAGTATTCTCTGTTGAAGGTTCAATCGAAATAATATGGAAGCGAGCGCACAACGCCATCGATAATGTGTCTCGTCTTTAAATAGACTTTAATCAAGCCTGTTGGGGCAATTCGGGCCAATTTAGTAAGGTTGGTGGGCGACTTATAAATATGATTGCACATCGGCCTCCATTGACTCTGCTCTTACAGTCGGGTCAATTAAACCCATTCACAGCGAACATGTTGGTGCAGTGCTCGGCGGATGACGGTATTTTATAACATCGCATCGTGCCGACATAACACGATAAATATATCAATTATAGGTCCTCTCGTAAGCGCCGTGATCCTTTATAATGACGCAAATGAAGCTTTGAACAAACATTAAAATTTAAGAATTTCACTTTAATACAACAGTGAAGAAATAAGAGATAATAAAGAAATAATAACCTTTGCCGAGGTTCTAGGAATATAGCAGATTGACGTCACTGGATTCGATTTGATTCCGTTTCTTAGAATCGACACGGGATGGAAATTTTGGGTTTCGAGGCGTGATGACTAAAATAGATTTCTTGTTATACCAAGGAAAGTTTATAAGGATTAGGTAGGTACGGCAATTATCTTTTTATATACCTTTAGGTATCTACGTATAAAATGTCTATAAGCATGTGGATATAAGCACATAGAACATGAGGGTGATGGAAGAAAATATGGATTGTTTTTAATAAAATTGTATTATATTATAGCAGAAATCGGACATACATTTTGAAATTAAAGTTACAGTAAGTATAAGTTTTTGCTACCGTTCAGAAATCGCCAGCCGAGAAGTGGAACACTGCTAGCTGATTCATAAAAATAAAAGTAACGTACACAAGGATACCCGTCAGTAAACTCTAGTTAAAAACATATTGGAAACCGCAATGAAACACAACGGTTGGTAGACGCCATACTAATTGATGGCCGGCTCGATTTCGAGCCGATAATGAGCGCGGCGCCACCGTCCGCCGGCCGCCAGATAATGTTGCTGATAATCCTATCAGCCCGCCACAACGCTGCAGTCCTCCTCGACCCCACGACACACGATATACCAACATACAGCTCCATTATTATGAACTGAAATATATTGTATTCAAATGAACACGAGCGTTAACAAATTGGTGACCTTTACGTGCTTTTACGGCGTAACAAGTTACCTTTTTTATTCGAAATCACTGTAGCGCGGCGAGACATAAATAAAATCAGAATACAATACGCAGCACAAAATAGCACCTAATCCGCGGATTGGGTATTACATCAGCACAACATACAAAAACTGTCAATGCCAATGTTACGCCTTCCGATGTACCTACTCGGCTATACACATTGCGCTTCATTCAACACTTTGCAATTTGAATTTATCAATGTAGAAAAACTATTCATTATTATCGGCGCTCACCTAGTAATTTGCACGTTGAATATAGTCAAAGGTAGTTTACCTGAGTACTATTTACGACCCGTTGATAGCGAACAGCACAAAGCACACATACTTAATTGTTTTCATGCAGTTGAGTTAATTCCGACGCGATCCACTTTTACGAGATCCCGCTTCCCTTTCCCATTTCGTTTTCCTCTATTAGCCACATTATATTCGTACGTGGCGTCCACTTCGCCAGATGCGCACGATTTCCTTCACGATTATAAATGTTAAGCTCCAAAGAGTTTACATTCAAAGCGAAGCTCACTACATCCTGTTGTTCGCAAGCACGTGCCATTTATTTTACGATCGGGCAGCTCCATACAGACACTTGGAATGGGCCATTCACTATCGAATATAGATCAATGCGATATTATTTCAAATTGGTTCAATCAATGGTTTATTAGTCTACTCGCTGGAATGAAAGATAATGGTTTGCAGTCTTACTAGTTTTGCAAATAAATACCTAATATTACCTCCTAGGGAAAACGTTTGATGAAGCTATGCAGGGAAATGAATAAAATTCATGAAATTGTATAGGAACTTCATCATCATCATTAAAAATTTGATTATTTTTAAAGTGGTACTTAGCGAATATCTTCAGAAAAACCATGACTCGTCAAGCTTCTTTTAACTTCTTATATTCAATTCATTGGTAGGTAGGTAATCTAAAAATATGAAGCTACTAATTATCTTCTAAGAAAGAATCTAGACACAGCTAGGTCCTCTCAATTCAATGGAATCATTACGTCTTGTCATAAAAATCTCAACTATTTTGTAATGCTATACTTATGATTTATACGTGGTTTTAAAACTCTGGTAACACATTATTATACATCGGCAGTTACATTAGAGTTGGTAGGCACATAGCATAGGTAGTTCAAAATTGCCAGGACGTGAGTGAAACGGGAACTTATTAATAAAATTGCGGCGCTCTTCCGTCGGACGAAGACCGAACCAGTAGCGCGACGCATCCGGTCTGCTTTGATCATCCAGTTTATATCGGATAAATTATTGTGATCCTCTCGACTTAATATAGTTATACCATATAGACGTTTAACAATATCTTAGAACTTTTATTAAGACAATGCAATCAAACTGAATACAGATAAAGGAACTATTGTTGGCACATTGTCACAAATACGTCAATTACTGAATTGGTTTCCAACTATGTAGGGTAGGTACGCCAGTTTGGCGACCACCTCCAGTTTCCGACCTTTTAGATGGGTCTTTATATTCAAAGGCAAAAAATAGAAAACTTGACACTCAACCATTCATAAAAATATGTTTTAGTAGTACCCAAACGTCTTGACTATACACATGCATGGATATATCCTCACTTGCGAAAGCGATTTAAATATAGTGACTGTAGCCTAGGGGCGAACATGATGGGCTAGCAATCAAAAGGTCCCAGGTTCGATCCCCGGTGGGGCATGCACCAATGGATGAATTTTCATCTATGTGCATAATTTACAGTTCGCTGACGGTGAGGGAAAACATCGTGAGGAAACCTACCTATCCCTCGGGATTAGGTAATAGTCAGTTCCTGTATACACGGCGACAAGGTTCACCACCTGTCACGTTGGGTTCTGTCTATCTGGTGAAACGTGGGCTTTGAGTTGGTTAATACCTCCACAATGTGGTGGTGTATGGCCACTCAAGCCTCTGACTACCCCCCATTGGGGATAAAAGTCGTGACGTATATGTTATGTTATGTTATGTTATATGCGAAAGCGATTGATTGGCAAAAAAATAGTTAATTCGTGGTACGCAACGAACGGGTCCGCCCCCGTCAATTCGTGCAAAAAAAATAGTGGCGCGCCGCAACTTTCACAGCAAGTTTTACTTAGTTTATTATTGTTTTTAGCTTTATTTCTTCTTTGTAATCCTTATTTATGATCTTTAAACGATGGCTACAAATGTTTTTACTTTGATTTCATTATTATAATAGTAATATTATGGTGGTCGAGAACAAGACAAGCATTTTGTTAGAAAATCCAGTTTCCGACCGGGCGGTCGGAAATGAGCTTATCGTGGCTAAGTAGATTGATTCTCGTATTCAATTATGTATGAAAAGTAACGAAAACCATTTTATGACTTTGAACCTTATGGCTTCGTACATTTTAATAGCCAGTTTCCGTCCAAGTAAATCTGATTCTATTAAAAATTACAGATGTCTAAAATCGCTCGTGGTCGAAAATAAAACTAGCTGTGGAGCGTAGCCCTGTTCTCGACCATTTTTATTTCTTAGCTAAAGAATTGTAGCGAAAATTATAAAAATAATTCACAACGTTAATCCCATTATACCCTCCAGATTACATATACATTTTCTTCCAAAATTAATTAAAATAAGTGGTCGGAAACTGGGTGTCTATAAAAAGCTCCGATTAGTTTTCGACCATTTGAAAAGCTATATTTAATGGCTATTTTTTAATATTATTATATGCTACTGCTGTGATTATTGATTTACATTATGTTGAGAAATGAAATTAAAATACACTGGCCTTCAAAACTTAGTACAACACTTTTAAAATTGCAATTTAATCTAACCTATAGAAGTTAGAGTTTTGAAATAAAAAACATTTTATAGCAAATTTCAGGTACTTTCTTTGGAGTTATACATTATTAACTCTAAAAAGATAAAAACCAAAAAATTGCCATTTTTAACTTACTGGCCAAATACTCAACATTTATAAGTATAATTGATGGAATCAGGCGTAACTTTGGCGACTGAGCCCAACCATCAGTTGTGCTCAGTCGCAGCCCAACCATCTTGAGGATGCCTCGTTTAGAGGCGAAACACGTGTCGAATTCATTTTAGATTCGCTTTTTCTGCTGAGAATTGCTAATTGTTAGGGTCCATGACTCAGGACCGACATACTCTCGAATGACAGGGAGTTCGGTCTTCTTGGCCTCTTGTATTATCGATCAATTCATTTGGTTTATAATTTTGGAGGTTGACAATTCCGAAGGTGAGTGGTGGGTCCATCTCTAAAAATTGTTTATTTATAAGTATGTTTTAAGTACGTTTTATTTACATTATAATAACTGGTATTGCCCCCTTGGGCTCTGATTACAGCTTCGAGCTGATTTGGCCTACTGAAGATAAGGTTTCGGAGGCGATGTTGGGGAATATTCTCCCATTCTTCCATTAAGGCCGGTTTGAGCGCCCTGAGGGTGGTAGGAGGTAATCTCCGGCTTCCGACCAACATCCAGAGCTCATCCCAGGCGTGGTCGATTGGGTTGGGATCGGACTTCTTGATGGTCAAGCCATTAAGCTGATACCAAGCTCCTGAATGTACTCTTGTATGACCCGAATGGTGTGTGGCCGGGTGTTATCCTACATCAGTATCCATCCATCACCCATA
Source organism: Drymonia ruficornis (assembly GCA_947859195.1). NCBI lineage: Eukaryota > Metazoa > Arthropoda > Insecta > Lepidoptera > Notodontidae > Drymonia > Drymonia ruficornis. The sequence continues at coordinate 10,644,355 of OX401909.1, forward strand.
TTTACTAAATATGGCTCTGCATACTCATTAATGATCTCTAGCATTCCCCAGTCAGGGTGCCATTTTCTATGGCCACTAGCTCTATGCGACTTGCTGTACAGCCCATACGTGTAAAGAGCCTCCACCGTATTAGACTTTTTCTGTGAAGCAGGCTTGAATGTTTCGCTCACCAGGTCGCCTCTAGACTCTTTGCTTTACATCAAAAGTGAATCGAGAGAATTGAGACTCATCAGTGAACAAAACTCTTGCCTATTCTTCTTCACCCCACTGTATGTGTTCATGGGCATGGCGCAGTCTCGCTTCTTGATGCTCTCTCTCGAGTTTAGGACCACTTGCTGGCCTTTGAGGCTTCAGGTTTGCATTAGCAAGTCTTATTCTCACTGTACTGTCACTAATGTACTTCGGGTCTGAAGAAGCTGTTGCTGGACTTTAACAGAAGTGAGGATGCGATTTCTCAACAGAGTGGAAACAATATAACGGTCTTCTCGGGCACTAGTGCACCTGGGTCTGCAATTGCAGGGTCTCCTCTGTTGGTTTCCAGTTCCTTCGTGCCTTCGCTTCGCCTGCCGGACCTTTCTTGGCGTTGCATTCACCATTCTTCGTCGTGGTGGGTGTAACATTGGGCACAGCCCGGCGGGTGAAGCGAGGGTGCAAGGAGGCTGGAAACCGTCTGAGGAGACCTTGTAATGGCGAAACCAGGGCAGATTACCATTTATAATAGCCTCTACCATATGTTTCCTATTGAATCTCTCATTTTAGGAAGTGGTCGAAAACTGGTAAATAAACGGTCGTAAACTAGATTTTGCGGTCGAAAACTGGGCAAATCGCCATTTTCAGCTTTTTATCTGAATATAAAACAAACTGTAGGCATTAATATAAACATCTTTACTTTTTATGAAAATAGAGTATATCAGAAGTAGACTGAAATAGATTCTTTACCAAAAATGTTACTTGAACATTTTTGTTTCGCTTCCCGAACTTGACAACTCCACTAACTGGTCGAAAACTGGCGTACTTACCCTATTAAAGTAGGTTTTCTAGTTTAACTTTTTACAAAAATGTTCGAAATTCGCTCATTCTCATTACTTAATAAAACATTATATACAAAGGCGGATAACCTACAAATTCGTTTCGTCCAAGAAACTACGTCCAATAGACGTATTCAATGATATTACTTCGGTGTAGTATTAGCAATAAATGGACCAATAATACTAGACATTGCGAATTATATACATTTTAACAGGCCATGAAATAACTCATACGAGCGCACAACGCGCTTGTTCGACACTACGGTGATTATAATCTATCGTCTCGCATTGAGGAGCACAATAAGTAGTCGACTTCCTCTCCCACGTTTGGAGGAGCGGATGCCTCGACTCGCGACCTCCGGCATGGGTCTTACGACGCCCCTCATGCATTAAAACCAAAGCAGTCCACAGAGGCGTTTTATTACCCCGCTACCCACACAGGCTGACCGGTGCGGGGTTAATATCTCCTGCAATTTTCAGAACGATTAGATATCGTCTACTTGAATGCGATGGACACTTCGTGACCGGTAAATAGGCCCGACTCGAGAACCAAGTCTTAAAATGTTGAAGGTTTTGTCAGATTTGGTGCCTTGTTGATAATTATGTTAACATAGGTATAGTTCGCGACAGGTCGAGATGACATTCTGGTTATGAGCTTTTTGCAGAATAAAATCCGAATCAAAATTAACAGGACCCGATAAACAATTAAAATCGCCCACAAAATTATTAAATTAAATTATTCTGATGCATTGCGGGTCCTGTTAATTTTGATTCGGATTTTATTCTGCAAAAAGCTCATAACCCGAATGTCATCTCAACCTGTCGCGAACTATACCTACATATCTTGTTGTTATTTTGCACTCTCTTGTAAGACAGATATCATAAAATACTATAAAGCCTTCTGAGAATCTATTTCCGTTTATGATGATAGCGTTAGTCAAGTCGAGTGTGTCGCTTTCAAATCACCTACTACTGAAGAGGTTTTTTGTCAATGAATGTTATGAAACGAACTCCGCGCGGCAACCGGTATTACGTGTGCACCATCAGTTAGGTAATAATTTGCTGAATGAATACAGTCCTGGGAATAAAGCAGTTACCTACTGATTTGATATTCAATACTAACTGAACTATAACACCTGTCTGCAATATAGCAACTTTGTTTTTAGCTCCATTCTTAAAACTAGTTTTGTTTGCAGATTTACATTTTATCTAAGTCTAACCGAGAATGATTTCCTGTAGTTTTGTGAATAATCATAGATTTGCAACACCAGATATTATTGCATTTTTTTTGTGAGCCTTGTAGGTACAAAATATTTAATGGTTCTAGCTTATTGACATAATCTGTAAAAGGCTTACCACAGGGTTACTACTGGGTCCCGGACTCCAGTTAGCACAATTAGGTACTAAATATTGATAGGTAATTATTCAGGAAATTTGATTAATACCATGAACATAATGTTCAAATTTTCTTTTTAAATGTTTTGGAAACAATAAACTCATCATTCTTGTCTTGATAGCGGTCTCGACAGTAATTCTGTGTATGTATAGTATCAAATAAGTGCAAAGTATGGGTACTAAAAATATACAGAAGCTGAAGAGACTTTACAACTAACTACCTACTTTAAAAATGAAATCAAATCAATTCCTAAGTATTATACAAATTGATGGAATGGATTGAAATTATTTATTTTCCATAAAAGGAACACATTTGTTAAAAAGAAGAAGGAGAGAAAGATAACGAGAAAATAGTTCCCTGAAGATCTTTGGCTTGATACCTACTACAGACTAGACAAGGTAGGAAGGTAGTAAGTAGTATTATCTGCCGTGACTGCAATGTAAGGAAAATGTATGCCATATTTGGACAAAGAAACAGATATCATTGCTGGTGAGTGTCAATTTATTTATCCATTTCAATATTTTTTTTGTATTGTACCACGTTCAAAGTAAGTTCGCCTAATTGTAGAGGTGGTGGGCGAGTAAAATTGATTTTGTTGACAAATAGAAGTAGGTGTAGTTCTACAATTATTGAGCAGGTTAGACAGTAGAGGTTTTTGAAGGAGCCAGCACATGGCAAGGTTTCAGAACCGGTTCTATTAACAATTGTCAAACAGTTCTGGATTCCTGGTTATGACGGTAGAAAAAAATAACCAATTCCAATGACCTAATGGTAAGAAAAATACTATAAAAATAATAATATATATGCTGGTTTTAAGGTGCGCTGTTGTGGCTGTGCCCAGGCATGCATGTAGGTATGACATGTAATTTTATGACATTCTGGATGAACCATCACTCACCCTCGAGGCAGACGACCTGCACGCCATCTTGCTTGAGCCTTCTCAGCAGGATTCCGTGCACCGAGTCCGGGTCGCGGGGCACCCCGTCCCCGTACAGCACGAAGATGCCCCGCGTGCGACACTGCGTGATCCTCGCCTTCAACTCTTTACACTGCACCGTGGACACCAGCTCGATCTTGCCCGCCGCCAATCGCCGCAGCATTATACTCGGTATCGAGAAATTCACAGCTGAACGGATGTGAGACAGCGAGTACTCGTTAGAACCCCGACAATCTATCAAAACCGTATCTCTCTCGTCCGAGCGCAGCTTCGCCAGCAGCCACTCCTTCGACACCAGGTCGCACTCGCATTCAGAGTCCGTAGGCATTGTAATCACAATGTTCTCTTATGTTTACACGGGCCCTTTGCGACTTTCGATCGCCTGTTGCACTAATGCGCGTAAATCACACATAAGAAACTCATAAACACTGGCATAGTTTATAACACCAGTTAATAAATAAGATTAAACGAAAAAACACTATAAACTGATGAAATCCATTTAGATAAACACAAAATTAGCTTATAGCTAACGTCTACCACGAGCGATCTAGGCGCCAGACGGCGAAGCAAAACGCAACAAACGCTCTTTGAACAAACGAACGAACGAATGAATGATTTCTCAACTCTTCTTGTTGTTGTTGGCCCGTCTGACTCTGTGGGCGGCTGGGGTCTGGGCGGGGTAGGTAGGGTAGGGCACGAACGTAAATACATACTGGACTGTTCACTGCTGCACAAAAACGAGCCGAGCGAGAGGGGTCCATTGTGGTACAGTGTCCCTCTACTAGGGTGTCCACGTAATAATAAAAAATTAACATACTTATTGTATTATATACGTACATGAGTAAAGCACATGACCGATATTTTATAACTATAACGGAGGTGTCTCTGATGCCTGTCGAAGGTATAAAAGAAGGTACCTAATTACTATGGTACATCTTCGCGTTGGTAGCCACTGTTCAAGTAAAAGAAACATTGCGGACAATGGATAAATAAATAAATATCTCCAGACTAATAAATTAACTATTGGTCCCAAACTAAGCATCGCTTGTACTTACTATAAGTACCGTCCAATGGACTGGAAGCGATCCCAGACCAGAGGAAATTACTAAAAGGCCATTTTACGGAATTTTCCCCGACGGGAATCGAACCCTCAACCAACCGGTGCAATGAGCCCAGCGCCCTACGGTTAAACCACTACGCCAAGTGGATGACAAAGTCATGAGGTTTTATGGTCACCCTAGCTTAACATTATTACCAATGTTACCATACAAAGGTAAAAAAAACGATCTTTTACAAAATATGACTAATATTCAATATTACTTGTTATAAAAAAATATGACTACAAATTAAAAATTATCATTATGAATCCAACATGTTTCGATAAAACAATAGTCACGATAAATAATAAATTAATTTATTTGGTTGATTTAAAAACTACCAATCACTACCCTACGATAATATTATTTTGGCATGGCAACTCGGAGTGAGAGGGACACGGTCCCACCTGGGGCCTCTCGCTCAGCTCGTTTTTCTATCTACAGAATTGTTAAGGTATAATAGACCTTAAGTTAGGAGAATTTGAATTTGTTCAATGTTCAATGTTCAATTTGAAAGTTGAATTTATTCTTAACCAAAAACTCAACTGGTTTATCCTCGTAATACGTCCATGCTTGAAGCAAAGAGAATGTAATAATATCAGAAGTATTTTTATTCTGTGGATAGAAGAATACAATTTATGGCCATTTGCAAAGAATTCATTCCTTTACATAGGTACTCTTTGTATTCATTCATTCACTCACAGAGTCAAGTCCTATGGTCTGGTCTAGTGATGTACCGAGTCGGCTATTTTTGGTACTCGAGTATTCTGGTATTCGTTAAAAAAAAAAATCGAGTAAGTACTCGAGTCGGAAGACTCGGCCAGGTACTCGAATACTTGTACGAGTACTCGAGTACTTAATAGGACTCGAGTACGTTTGTATTACGTATTTTTTAATTGTGGCGTCGCTTTTCGCATATTCCGGTGTCAAATAAAATATATATTTCAAGTTTTTGGCTACGTCAAGCACAGGAAGACCTTTGGCCTAAAATATGCCACCCCCCAAACCGTATCAGTAAAGTGGCGGTGGTATACTTCACTGACAAATTAACACACTTCAAGGGGGACCCGAAAAATAAAGATAAAAAGAATATTAGACCTCTATTTATAAAATCAACGAAAACACTGATCACTGCCTACAAACATAAAATACCTTCCTCGGTATTGTCATTACAAACTTAAAATGTCTGCCTCGGTATTATATCCTTATAAACATAGTAAATTTTCTATAAAATTAAAAAAGAAATTACATCTCTATTTATTTGTGTACCCGACTTAGGATTCGAAAACCATGAAGTACTCGGAACCCGTATTCGAGTACCGGGTACTCGACTGCTATAATCTGAGTACTCGAGTGCCCGAGTACTTACTAAGGACTCGGCTGTACTCGGCACATCTCTAGTCTGGTCAAGTCACAGATGAGAGATGACAGACTTCAGATTCAGAAAGCAAGAAAATATTTTACTTATTTGATCGGGAGAAGTGTTTTTTGCCGTTTCAAATTATAGGATTTAGTTTTTGAACGCCTGTGTTATTAAATTTCCATTATGGAAGACATATACGACCATTTAGATAACTATGACGACGTGAATGCACTGCAAGAGGTAATGGGATTTAGCGCCAAAATATTCTGTCAATGTTGTTTGTTTTCTCTCTATAAAACATAAAATAACTTAATTGCCTACATATCTCCTTTCAAATTAAGTAAATCTCCTATCAGTGTATAATTTAGTTGGTGTACATTGTTGGATTGCTATTGTAATAATTTTCGTGTTACCTCCCATGTTGGGTATCTGATTACAATCCAGTTATCTCTTTAAAGTTGCGGAGTGAAAACCAAGTACTGAAACAGAAACTAGAAGAGTGTACAGCAGCTATGGGGAAGCTACAAAAAGTAAGTAATATAGCCACAGATTCGCCAGATATGATACCTTCTTACATGACAATCACTAAACTCGTGCTCAGCATACTACTTGCAGCAAAATTGATTCATCATTTTCTTTGTTTCTTCAGTTAAAAACACGTATTAAATACAAAATAATCCATTGTGATGTGTATTATATTCACATAAAAGTGAAATTAAATTATGTGTTTTCTAACAATACAGACACTTTCAAGACGATATTCCATAGGCACTGTCAATTGACTCTATTTAGGTATTAGAGCGAATTATTTTCGACAGATGCATGTCTCCCTCTACCTTGGTAATGTGATTGACTATAGCAATGATTATGATTAAACATTCCATATTTACTATTTTCTGACTGTATGATTTTTGTCTTCTAAACTATATTATTGTTGTAGTTGGATCTTGGCTATCTAGTCTAAAATTACTATTGCTACCCAAATATAGTTAGAAATTCACACATTTGTTTATTTGCTTGAATAATTAAAAACTGATTATAAAACATTCAATACAGGTAATATATTGGCAAATGAATCTGATTATGTGGGTAGATACCAACATTTTAGTGAGGCTAAACATAGTCTTGAAATAATATACTTTGGTCCCTAAGCCTTAGAGATAAGAATGGGTGACGAATTGATATTGTAGCATATATTGCAGGATTACGATGATTTAGCATTAGAGTTCAAAAAGTTGGAAATGAACTACTCCTCACTGCTCAAGACTGCCCGCGCTGAGATTGAGAGGAAAACACAGATCATTACCAATCTCAACATAGAGTGAGTATTCTCTAATTATTATCAGTAGGATACTATACATAATCCTAAGTCCAGGGTCGCTATCTGTAGCCCGATTCACGTAACCAAAATCGTAACGATGTTTCAGCGATATAGTCTTTGATAGCCTTTTTTCGTAACGAAAAGGCTATCAAGACTATATCGCTGAGACATCGTTACGGTTTTGGTTACGTGAATCGGGCCACTGGTTGTTCGCCATACATTGTAGGTGGTATTGTAAGTGACAAACAAATGTAGTTAGACTTTAAAACAGAATATTGATTGTTTCACACTTCTATCTTCACTGTAAGTGCATTAAGCACTGATTTTTGTTTCTAGGAAGGACATGATGGTGTTGAAGTCAATGCAAAATGGAAATAACTTTAGAAGAAGTTTCTACAAAGGTAAAGCAAATATGAATAATGCTAATAATGCAAGCAAGCAATGTAATAATGCAAGCAATGCAAAGCAACCAGACAATAATAAGAATACTGAAGAAAGTCAGAAAAATAATACTGATAATATTAATGACAGGTAAGATAATATATTCAATCCTATTGTAATTAATATTAAATGAACAGCGTAGCAGCCAAATACTCCTCAAATATTTAAGTATTAATGCTCCTCAAATATTTAAGTCCCTAACTCGTATTTTTCATAAGAGACGTTAAAATTCATCAGCGCTAAGTTCTTTCTAACTATTGGTGACTTCGTTTACCAGGATATTTCCTTCAAGTCCCGTTATTAAATGTATGTTTCTTGAATTGAATTTGCAGTTACTATGACATTCTGTTGTCAAAATTGTTAATTTTTTTTAAAGGAAGGAAAAAAGTAGCTTAAAGTCACAAGAACCAGTCACTGATTCCCGTCCTGTGGAGACTACAAATACAATAAGCGATAAAGGTTTAGTAAACACTAGTACAGACAAGAAGAGTGATTTCAAAGAGAATGTAAAAAATGAACAAAATCCCACTCCCAAGATTGTTGCAAGTAGTATTAGGAATAGAAGAAAGTCAATGCCTGCTGTATGGTAAGCTTATAAATTATCTAATTTCTTAAAATAACTCAATTATATTTTCTTGATTTGCTCACTAAATGGATTGTGTATGTGTATTTTAGTATTCAAAAAGAAACAAATAATTCAGATGATGAATGTGAGCATAAGGGCCCTACAAAAGAAATGATTAAAAATGATATACCTGAAAAGAAACAGTTAGATAGAGTTCCTATTGATAGATATAGCAATAAAACATCTGAGTCATCTAGTTTAGATGATAGGAACTCTAATTGTCAGGAACAATCGAGAGAAACTCAAAGAAATAGATCAAACAGATATTATGATGACAAATATAGGAGTAGAGACAAGTATGAACTTACACAAAGATACAGAAGGTATAACAGTCCTGATCGAGGCCACAGACGGCCACCAAGGGAATACCGCGATGACTACCATCATAAGTCAGAACATGGGCGATATAGGGTGCTTGTTAGCCCCCCACCAGACTATCACCATAATAATCATATGATCAGTTACCAACAGCGTAGGAACCGAGAGCCCCGACCAAATTATGATAGATATCCAAATGAGTATGATAGGTACAGAAACCGTCATGAAGAAAAGCATCCCTATAAACATAAGATGGCTTATGATCATGACGAACCAAGTAGTAAGAGACAGAGAATTGAATCGTTCAGCAACACTGGTCCTTTCCGTCCTGATGAGGAAGAGAGGTATGCTGATATAGAACTATTAGATAAAGTGTCTGGTCCTGGTCACATGCTTGCTATACAAGACGAGTCCTGCCAGTCCCCAGATTACATACACACTGAAGCTGCATCAGCACATCAAGTAAGAGGTAATTATGTGGATTTGAAGTTCTTTTTCTAGTGCTATCCAGTTTTTTTATGATTGCAAAAATCGTAACTTTAATATTGTATTACTTTTCAGAAATTATGAACACAGCAACAACACCTTTAGAAGATCCACGTAAGTGTAGTAGTAAGTATGTGCTAAAGACTGATGCTGAAGGTGCAACCACTATATCTACAGTCACCGGTAGAAACATAGATATTAAACTTATAGATAAACCTGCATGGAATATCGAGAGTGTTGATATTCCTCGAGCTTTGATGAATCACCCCTCTCAATTCAGTGAGGAGGTTGTTAATGAAATTTACATGGGCATTGATAATCCTGTTACAAATATGTCTATGGAGTCCGGTGAGATATGCTTTGATTCTGAAAAACTAAATTCTGAAAATGATAATTACAGAGAAACAGGCAATGAAAAACGGAGGTCCGATTTAAATAAACCGATGGAAGAATATTCAAAACCAAGCCAACCTATAGTGAATAATGTAAATATTCTAACATCTAGTTCCACTAAGTATAAAATACCTAAAATTAAACATGATGTAAAACAGGGGATTGCTAAGCTAGATTCATATAAAAAAGTAAACAAGCCAAATGATGAAGAGAAAAAGAAAGAAGTCTATAACAGCGAAAATTGCTTACGAGACACTGGAAAACTGACAAACACAAACAAAAAAATTTACTCTAATGAGATAAATGATAATAGTGACACACTAAGTGAGACTAAAAATGGATACCAAAGTCAAAATACTTTATCTGTTAGAGTTGTTGAAGACGATTTAGTGTTAAGTGATGAAAATAGCGATATTGAGCTTAATAGAGAGGTAGCTATTGAAAAAACGGAGGTTCACGATACTGAAAACAGAGCTGAAGTTGTTATAGCCCCAAGCAATATGCATGCAACTAACATGGACAAATTAGCTGATAATAATGGTGAGAATATAAATAATCAGGAAGTTAATGCATCAACAGAAAAGGCAAAAGAGACAGATGGAAAAAAACATAAAAGCAAAAAGAAGAAATCGAAATCAAAAGATTCTAAACAAACTCCAGAAAATACTGATATTGTTCAAGTTCCTGATAAAAAAACAAGGTCAAAGAAAGACAAAGTTAAACCAAAAGTAATGGACAAGAAGTTTAGTGATTTGTTTGGTGACAGTGGTAGTTTAATCATGCCGGAAGATTTGGGTATAGCTACATATGTACCGAGTTTTGAGGAAACTCAAGATGCCGTAGACTTAAATATAAAAGAAATTACCAACCATCAATCACTCAATGTTAATGAAGTTTGCAATGGTGAAGCTAAAGCTCAAAGTAAAAAATTGGGCGACCTCAATCCAGCTTCTAATTGTCACGAAATAGAAAATGAATGTGGCAAACTACCCAATTTGGATACGGATAAGAAAAAAACTACGAAAAGGAATTATGAAAAAGTATTTCCTGAACTGCCAGCAAATATTGTTTATGAGAATTTGAATCCAGATATAACAGTGGAAAATTCGAATGTTGTAAAAACCGTCGTAATATCAACAGGAGTGCAGCCTCAATTTGATAAAGAATGCAATGTTGAACAAGATTTAGTCAAAACAGTTAAAAATGTGGAATCTGATCCGAATATAGTTGCAGGAGCAAGTCAAAGTCTTGCTTTAAATGAATTTAATAAGCGAGAGTGTATGAAGGCTTTAGCCACATCAACTCCACATAAAGAATTTGGAACACCGATAGAAATGGATAATAAGGTAATTGAATCTAGTTGTAGTAGGGTGGGGAGTATAGACAGTCTCCCATCAGCAGTTGATCAAAGTGAAATGAATACTTTGGACTCAAACGTAGATGTACCTGATGTTAGGATATTTGTAAAAAGACGTAGGAAAGTAATTAAGAAACCACCGGCTACCTAAATAATAGCTGTAAATAGTTTAACAGGCGATTAGTACTAACTAAAGACTATTATATCTATATTATGATTTGTCATAAAGACTATGTCGTTGTGGAAATATCCAAAGGGTCTCCAATTAATATGACCATATCAGAATGATTATGTGAAAGTTGATTGATATCCTAATTTTATATTTAGTACCTAATTAAGAGAAGAGTTGATTTGTTATGTTGTACTGTTGTACGTATGGAACTTGATTGGCGCTCACGACGGTATGATGCCTTGAGATGTGTAAATATGTTTGTCGACAGAATACATTTTTTTTTTTTATAAAAAGTTGCGGTACCTACCTTACCGATTACTTTTTCTTGTAAATAAATAAAAAAATCTTAATACTGCCTTTAATTTATGCCATCTTCAGCATTGTTATCTATACCTATCGGAATAGAGGGTTTTGCAACTTGCTCAGCGTACGCAGCGCAGCTCTTAGTACGTTCATGCATTACAAATTCTGCTCTGCCCTGCGCTGCGTGGACCTGCGTCACCTGCGTCTCAGTTTACGCCACGAACGTAAGTTTACGCTTAGCTGCCTGCCTGTGTGGTGAAAGATGGAGGAGTCACAGAGAACATTTTATAGACTGGGAGGAGTATTTTTTTGCTATGCGGATAGGGCTGGTGGATGCCTGCTGGGTAGCCTTGATAAATCAGAAATCTCCAGTGCCTGGTAGGACTAGTACCACCGTAAAATATAAAGGCGTAATGATCATAAACTACAGGTGTCCCACAACTTTGCCACATGGAGGAAAAGTGTCCTAAATACTGTAGATAGACAATTTTACTGAATGAATATGTGGCGGTGGAGGTTTTATGCACGCGGGCGGTAGCTGGCCGCTGGGAAGCGCGCAGCGATGACAGCGGTTTAAGTTCGGAGTGCGGGGCGTGTGACATTCGGATTTTTATCTGAAGACATTTTTTCACGGAACATTTGCTTTGTAATATTTTATGATAATTGATAAATATAGTCTGCCTACTAAAACGACCTTTCTGTGCTTAGGGTACAGCAACTACACTGGTGACCCCGACGTACATACAATACTACAGCTAAGTAGATCTCGACTACGTCTTATAACAGGCGCACTAACAGGTCATGGCAACTTTAACAGACACCTTTTCAACCTAGGTATCACGGACAGCCCCCTATGCAGAGCATGCATGGAGGCAGAAGAGACAGCCGCTCACGTGCTGCTAGAATGCAGCGGAGTGGCAACCTACCGGGCGAACTACCTGGGATCACCGGGTAGCCTCCAGGAGATCTTCGGCGACGTCAAGAAGCTGGGGAACTTCCTGGTGGAGCTGGGATGGCTGGAGTAACCGGCCCACCACCCTCCAACACACAAAACAGGCGCACCTGAGTCGTCGATTTGTGGAAACCGCCCGTAGAAGAAGAAGAAGAAGAAGAAGAAGACCCCGACGTGATTTCGTCTGGAACTTCGTTATAGCCGATGTGACAAAACCGATCATAGGGGTAGACTTCCTGAGTCATTATGGTTTATTGGTAGACTGCCGCAATCATCGGGTGGTAGATGGGATCACTCACTTGGCCATAGAGGCTTCGCAGAAAAATCCAGATGAGTCTTATTTCCTCGGTGAAGGCGGTGTTATTAGGCGGCGACCGATTCCTTGAGGTTCTGAGAGAGTACCCGGAGATCACGAGGCCGGCGGGTAGGTCGGATGTGCCAAAGCACGGTACGGTGCATTATATCAAAACGACCCCGGGGCCGCCGGTCACCGCGCGTCCAAGGCGGTTAGCACCAGATCGTTTAGAGATAGCGAAGAAGGAGTTCGAGGCTATGTTGGAGAGTGGAACGGCTCGTCGGTCTGACAGTGCCTGGTCATCGGCGCTGCATTTAGTTCCCAAGAAGGGGGTCGGTTGGCGACCTTGTGGTGATTACAGAGCTTTGAATGCTAGGACGGTTCCGGATGAGTATCCGGTTAGGCACATTCAAGATTTTGCTTACAAGCTTGCTGGTACCACGATATTCTCGAAGATCGATTTAGTAAAAGCGTATAATCAGATTCCTGTGTTTCCTGAGGATATTCCTAAGACTGCGATAACAACTCCGTTCGGATTATTCGAGTTTCCGCATATGGGGTTTGGATTAAGAAACGCTGCACAAACGTTTCAGCGGTTTATTGATGAGGTGTTGAGAGGCCTTGACTTTTGTTTTGGATTTTTGGATGATATCTTGGTATTCTCAGAGTCTCCTGATCTTCATCTCCAGCATCTTCATTTGTTGTTCCAAAGGATCCGAGATTACGGTATTCTTGTCAATTCGGCAAAATGTATGTTTGGAAAGAGTGAGACCTCATTCCTGGGTCATCAGGTTTCGCCGGCTGGAATTAGCCCGATGAAGGATAAGGTAGAGGCGGTGGCGCAATATCCAATACCAAAGACGGTTAAGGAGCTTCGTCGGTTTCTGGGCATGTTTAATTTCTATCGGCGGTTCGTCTCTGGTGCTGCACAGCTGCAGGCTCCTTTAAATCATCTACTTTCTGGACCCGGTATGAAGGGGTCGTGTCCTGTTCATCTATCTCCAGAAGAAATAGTTGCTTTTGAGCGATGCAAGGAGGGTCTAGCTAATGCTACTTTGCTAGCGCACCCAGATATGAGGTACCCGTTAGCTGTTTTTACAGATGCATCAGATAAGGGAATTGGAGCCGTCTTGCAGCAGCTAACAGGTAGTGGGTGGAAGCCATTGGGTTTCTTTTCACGTAAGCTTAGCTCTGCGCAGGAGAAGTATAGCCCGTACGACCGGGAGCTGTTGGCGATTTATGAGGCTGTCAAGTATTTTCAGTACATGGTTGAGGCAAGAAAGTTCGCGGTGTATACTGATCATAAGCCGTTAAGCTATGCCTTTTCTCATCCTCGCAAGACCTGTTCGCCGAGGCAGTATCGTTATCTCGACTTCATAGCTCAGTTCACGACGGATGTGAAGTTTGTTTCGGGCAAGGACAACACGGTTGCAGATTCATTGTCTCGGGTGGAAGAGATTACGGCAGCCGTAGACTATCGGTCACTTGCTGCTGCTCAAGAGGTTGATGCTGAATTAAGGAGATTGCTGCAGGGTGGAACATCCCTCAAGCTGGAGAAGGTCAGAATGCCAAGTTTGGATTTGAAGTTGTATTGTGACGTTGCCACCCGGCGGCCAAGACCCTTTGTTACTGAAGCTCTTCGCAAGTTGGTTTTTGATGGTTTGCATGGTTTTAGTCACCCTGGAGCTTCGGCATCAGTTAGGTTGGTGTCAGAACGTTTTGTATGGCCAGGAGTGCGCAGAGATTGTCGTCGGTGGGCGCGAGAATGCTTAAGCTGTCAGCGTAGTAAGGTGCATCGGCATACCGTTGCCCCATTTTCGTCGTTTGGCGTTCCTGAAGGAAGATTTCAGAATGTGCACATTGATCTCATTGGGCCCATGCCTTATTCGAACGGTTATAAATACTGCCTTACCGCAATTGATCGGTTTACTCGATGGCCGGAGGCGTACCCGCTAGCTGACATAACTGCAGAGACGTGTGCAATGGCGCTTGTGTCGGGCTGGATCGCAAGATTTGGATGTCCCGTTCATATAACTACGGATCGCGGCAAACAATTTGAATCGCAGCTCTTTGGATCGATTGCCAAGCTCACTGGTATGAAGCACCATTCAACAACGGCCTATCATCCTGCCGCTAACGGTCTGGTGGAAAGATTCCATAGGCAGCTCAAAGCGGCAATCATGTGCCATGAACATTCCAGCTGGTCGGAGGTTTTGCCCATGGTACTTTTGGGAATACGCACTGCCTGGAAAGAGGACTTACAGTCGTCCGCTGCCGAACTGGTGTATGGCGAGCAGCTTCGTTTACCCGGAGAGTTTTTTGGTCCCGGGGTTGGCGGTGCAAGCTTCGGAGATGCGACTGATTTCGCTGCAAGATTACGCGGTCACATTGCAAGGTTGTCACCGCAGCCTGCGAAGTGGCATGCCTCTAAAACTTTTTATGTTCCCAGAGATCTCAGTACGGCATCGCATGTATTTCTCCGGCTGGGTCGGGTGCTAAAGGCGCTAGAAGCTCCTTATTCTGGCCCGTACAAGGTCGTGCGTCGCTCTGACAAGACGTTCGACATAGAGGTCTCGGGTAAAACCGTCACGGTCTCTGTGGATCGGCTCAAGCCGGCTTTTGTCGCTCGAGAGGGCGATGTTCCGAACCCGCGTGCTGCGCGGCCTGTGGTCGCGCCCGCTTCGCCGTCCGCTCTGCTACTCTCCCCGCTACCCGCTCCGCTACCCGCTCCGCCACTCGCTGCCGTTCCCGCTCCACCGCCCGCTGCCATTCCCACTCCACCTCCCGCTGCCATGCCTACGCTGCCGGCCGCTGTCGCGCCTCTGCCGCCGGCTGGTGTCACGTTGGCTAATGCTCCGCCGCGTACGACGCGCAGTGGTCGACGCGTCAGGTTTCCAGATTGTTACCGACCCTAGTACCGGTCTCAGCAGGGGAGTGTGTGGCGGTGGAGGTTTTATGCACGCGGGCGGTAGCTGGCCGCTGGGAAGCGCGCAGCGATGACAGCGGTTTAAGTTCGGAGTGCGGGGCGTGTGACATTCGGATTTTTATCTGAAGACATTTTTTCACGGAACATTTGCTTTGTAATATTTTATGATAATTGATAAATATAGTCTGCCTACTAAAACGACCTTTCTGTGCTTAGGGTACAGCAACTACAAATACATCATTTTTATTTTAAAAATAATACGAACTGCATTCAATGAATTTCGAAAACTCGCTTTCCACACTCTGGAATCGAACCGGCCAAAATCCCAAAAAATAACACCTGTACTTTTATGTCTTCAATCGATAGGATCAATCTTAAGGATCAAATCTCTCTAACAAACATGGGAAATTAAATGAAAGGAAAACTATGATATCTTAACTTATAAGAATTAAAATAAGTAACGATTTTATGGGTTTACTTTCATTTAATTTACTATGTTTGTTAGAGAGATTTTATGTTATTATTCGGATTTTAGCCGGTTCGATTCCCGAGTGTGGCAAGCGAGTTTTTGAAATGAAAGGAAACTATAAAATCTTCACTTATTTTATTTGAACGAATAAAATATGGTAAACTAACTAATTTGTTGCTCGAAATTAGCTCATTTGTTTTGTGGATACACTTTATCTTTGAATTCTTGAATTTATAAGTTTAGATTTCATGGTTTTCCTTTAATTTAATTTACCATGTTTGTTAGAGAGATTTAATCCTTATTATCATTGATCCTATCGATTGATGCCATAATAGAACAGGGTGTTATTTTTTCGGATTCTAGCCGGTTCGATTCCAGAGTGTTGCAAGCGAGTTTTCGAAAATCTTTGAATGCAGTTCGTATTGTTTATAAAATAAAAATGAAGTCTTCATTCAGTAAAATTCTTATCTACAGTATTTAAGGTACTTTCTCTCCATGTGGCAAATGTGTGGGTATTTATTACTGGTACCCGACGGGCATGCCCACTGCCATAGACAAAGGCAAGAAAATATTTTTTTATAAAAATAATTTTAATTCATGATTTTTAGTGGCGCCATAAAAACCTTTATCACCCCAAATTACCCCTTTGGGGAGTGACTTTTCCATGATTCCAAAACACAAGTTTCTTAATTTATAATATGGAGTATACATACTAAGTTTCAAGTCAATCGGACACAAATATATTTTTCTACCGTACTTCTACCCCTAGTTTCCCCCTTTGGGGGTTGATATCCTAAATTTCTTTTAACGGGATCAAAACGAATGAGTCACCTACCAAATAACAGTTAAAAAAGAAAAAATGGTTCATAAACGTTAGAGATAAACGGTAACTCTCCATACAAACTTCATCACCACGTTTTACCCCTTTCGGGGGTGATTTTTCCAAAATCCTGAAACACGAGTTTCATTATTTCTTATGAAAAGTATACATAATAAGGTTGAAGTCAATAGAACAAAAAAAATATTTCCAGACGACCTTCACTCCCCAAAATTACCCCCTTAGGGGTTGATTCTAGGAATTATTTTTTTATGGGACCAACTTGGAGATGCGATCTACCGAACAACAAAAGAATTTTTCAAATCGGTTCATAAATGCCGGAGAAATCGGTGAACATATATATAAAAAACATACATACAGCCGAACATAGAACCTCTTCCTTTTTTGAAGTCGGTTAAAAAAGGTTCCTCTTAAAATGTGGTAGAATCTTAAAAAGTGCCATGATAAAATATAAATAAAATAATTAATAATAAATGTAAAGGTTAGCCTTGCGGACTGATTCAAATTAGTCTTCTCTCCTGACCGATTCATGCAAAACTAGGTATCTATTATGCTACGACTGGGCTGCGTACATATGGTCTAAGCTGCCTACAGAAGCTATGCTCCAAGCGCAACTTTTCAGATTAGCGTCCTTTTGTTACTTGTCCCTGGCGAAAAACTTATAACTGGGTGGATCATTTTTAAAAAAATTATGTGACTGAGGTGGCAAACAAGCGTACGGCTCGCCCGATGCTAAGCAGTTACCGTATCCTATAGATTCTTGCAATACCCAAGGCATTGCTCGCACGTTGCCGACCTGAAGTGGAGTGGGACAGAGGGAGGGAAAGGTGAGATGTTGGTTTTATGGCTTTATCACTAACGATTTATTAGCTATTTTACGTCGATCTTCTGTGAAAGGGTGGTGCACTCCCGGTCGAGCCAGCCCGTATATGAACAGCAATCAATTGGCTCTACCACCAATAAAATTTTAGAGAAATAAGAAGAAGACGTAATACAACCGTTCCATTTACCATTTGCAATTTTGTTTTTAATTCAACTACACTTCTAGGTTCTGACCGCAGCCCAGCATCGTCTGGACCATAGCTTAGGTAGATTTTTTAAGGACATTGGATTGATTAGTGATGTGCCGAGTACGCTATTTTTGGTACTCGAGTATTCTGGTACTCGTTAAAAAAAGAATCGAGTAAGTACTCGAGTCAGAGGACTCGGACAGGTACTCGAATACTTGTAATGAGTACTCGAGTACTTAATAGGACTCGAGTACTTTTGTATTATGTATTTTTAACCACTCAAACGTCCGAGTTTCACATCTAATTAGTGCGTTGTACTTGCACTCGTGAAAACTGGCGAAAATGGCAAAAAATTTGGCGAGAGCCCCGATTTATAACGTATTTTCTAAAAAACTACAACTGTTACAGCAAATTAAAAAAGCCTGTATAAAATCTACTTAAATATGTATTAATAATTACCTGTTTTTCCAATTAGAAAATATATCTTCTTCTTCCTAGCCTTATCCCTTATGAGGGGTCGGCTTTCAGTCTACCCTGATTTGGCTGATCACCGACATTTTTTAAATATATAACACTAATACAGTACAGTGGGATAATAAACAAATTATTGATTGCACCTCTATTTATTTGAGTACCCGACTTAGGATTCGAAAACCATGAAGTACTCGGAACCCGTATTCGAGTACCGGGTACTCGAGTTCTATAATCTGAGTACTCGAGTACTTACTAAGTACTCGAGTCAGGCTGTACTCGGTACATCTCTAGGATTGATGCAGTGACATTCTCTTCGCAGTTGGCAATACTGATCAATCAGTTTAAAAAAAAACTACAAATTCGACAATGGCAGACGCAAAGCAAGGTAAGATTTAGCATTTTACTTTATTTTAATCACGTCTACGTGTTTATTTTGCGCTTTGATAGTCATTTTCTTATAGCACATTTGTGTGGTCCAAATAATCATTATAATAAACTTCTAAAATTCAAGTTAGACCTACTTTGTCCATGCTGCATAGTCAACCAGTTTAGATTTTCTTTACATAGGTATCCATTCCGTCGTTTTGGATATAACTTGGATAGATTTATAATGTTATGTTAGCTAAATCAAGTGATAAATATCAATACTAAGCTACTATTCGATAGAATCGTCACGTAAAGTAAATCATTTGCATCTGGTGTGAAAGGTGTCTGATATTTTATTAGGTATATGTCAATTTGTATAAAGATTGATCTTTTAAATTATTACTATCCGAATAAACAAAAGCGATGTATACATTAACTAGCTATGCCACAACTACAAGCTGAATTCCCAGTCTATAGTTATGTTGTCCTTCATTTTATTATGTTTCTGTGTTGATGTTGGTGCCCTATTAGTCAGTGAATCTTTGTCATAATGTAAGGTTAATGATTGTGCTCATTATCCTAGACACAGAAATATCATTATTTGTTTAGTTTAGAACACTGCTTCATCCAAATTGAAGAGTATAAATTAAAATCTAGAAAAGTTGGTCACATTTTAATGCAGATAATTTATCAGGAAAAACACCAATTGAAGATTTCTATAATGGCTCAACCCAATCACGAGTGGTCCTCGCAAAGCCTCGATTAGGTGGCTTCGGATCTTCGACTTTTGCATCAAGCTCCAACAAAGGATGCAATCCATTTGGTATGTTCAACATAAATAAATTAGAAATTATCAATGCTTTGTTACTCATATGTAGGTAGTAAGTCTCAAGGAATTTCGTCTTATATCAGTGCCTTAGCCTGCGTGGCAAGATTTCACCATCAACTCTGTTTTCTCATTAATTTTATTTAAATTTTGTGCTTGTTATACTTATTTTCTTTGAGTCCTAAAGAAATAAATGTATACTATACCAACATTCCATTTGATGTATAAACATTTTTGATGTGTTAATACTGCAGGTTCCATATTACGTCCGTCCCAATTGAAACCCGGCGGCAATCCGTTTCTAAAAGTGACAGACACAACAGGTGATGGAGAAAAAACAAAAGAAAAAGATGAGACTACAAACGAAGAAAGACTTAAGGAGACTAAAGAGGAAGCTGATGTGCCTATGTTTGTGCCCCTTGGGTCCAGTAATGTGTCCGCAAGGTCCGCGAACCAGGTGCCAGCACCCGCGCAGCCCGCGCCTGGCTCTTCATCAGCAGGGTTTGTGTTCGGTCAGAATCTGAGCGAGAGAGTGTTTATGAAAGAGAATGTTAATAATGGTGAAGCATCTTCAACGGACCACAGCTCAAGTAATGGAACTACAGAGCTGTTGTTCACTAGTGCTGCGGCTTCAGTGAAGGAGAGTCAGGTGAGTAACATTCGTGTAACTTCTTAATGTAACAGATTGCTTGCAGAGTATAAAGTCAACTTCTTTAGAATTTTACTACTGGAATCCACAGATATCTATCTATCTGAAATGGTATAATTTTAATGTTTGAAACAAATGCCAAAGCATTGTTCGGATAATAATAATAATAATATCCTGGGAAATACTTTTACACACGGTTACCTGATCCCAAACTAAGCAGAGCTTGTACTATGGAAACCAGATAACTGATATTACTACATACAGGGTGAAATCGAAATCGTGGGCAATATTAAAAATATGACTCAACACATGATTCAGAATATTTTGGGAAAACAAATAAAAAAATCTATTGATAAAAAAATATTGCTCGGGTAAGCAAACAAGCAAACCATTTAACTGTTATACCTTACATGGGAAATACTTTTTTATCAATTGATTTATTGATTAATATGCCCTAAATATTCTGAATCGTGTGTAGAATCACCGTTTAAAATATTGCCCACGATTTCGATTTCACCCAGTATACTAGTACTTTGTCCCGTCGGGCCCGTCAAAAATAACTCATATTAACACAGAACAGAACTCAATTGTGTATAATAAATGTAGCAGCTACCTACACAGTCTACTCTATCCGAGTTGTTATAATTATACTTGTTGAATTAATCACATATTTACTGCTGCCTGCTACTGATATCATTATTAAAACACAATTTAACCCATTTTTTATAATTAAATAGTATTTATTACACAGCTTATTCTGATTAGGTGCTTGTTTTTATTCCAAGGACAATTTAATATAAAGTTGCATTTCATACTATTCTTATCAGTAGGGACTGCTTGGCGTAGTGGTTCGAGCGTAAGCCGCTCGGCTCACTGTGCCGTGTGGTTACGGGTTCGATTCCCGCAAAGTGCAAATTCTGGTCTGGTCTGTCCATTTTACGGTATCCATAGTATGAGCGTTGCTTAGTTTAGGATCATGCAGTTTGTGTGTTATCTGGCGGTATTTAGGAGGCGTCCATAAATTACGTGAGGCATTTAGGGGGGGAGTGGGTCAAGGCAAATCTCACGTAATTTTTTTTACTGCAAGAACCAGTGTAAATTTGCGAGAAAACTGGGTTAAATTAAGTTAAAAGTTAAATCAAGGGAGGGGGTCGACCCAAATCTCACGACATCTCACCAAGGGGGGGGGGAGGGGGGGTCGAAAAATAGCAAAAATCACCTCACGTAATTTATGGACGTCCCCTTATATTCTGGCTTTATAATATACTTTTGATATAAGGAGGAGAATGCGTCCGGCGAGGCGAGCAATGGCAGCGACGGGCTGGCGGCGGCCGCGGCCGAGTACGAGCGTTCCCACGCGCGCCCCCCGCCTCCTACCACAAAAAATACTATCACTGGTGAAGAGGGAGAGATCAATGTACTTCAGGTATGTATCATGGACTATTTACGAGAAGCCAAAGTACTATACAGAATATATTTCTCATTAATTGTGGTTTCAAGAAGTCTGCATCCGTTTTTATGATTGCTGGCTCTGCTTAGAATTTTTATGATTCAGAATTAGTCGGACGAAGGTATTCGTAGTTAAGTATGATTTCAGATCATGCAGAGCACAAGCGTCCGCCGTTAAATTAAGGTTCCCATTTTCATTGAAATATGAACTTTAACCACTGTTTAATTAGGCACTTCAATTTCCTTTACTGTATTGTTCATCCACGCTGTTGCGCTACGTTCTATTCGTTGTGTAATGTACATTAGGCATTTTATTGCATTGTTCAGGTATCTTGCCGTCTGTTCGCGTGGGAGTCGGGCAGCTGGCGCGAGCGCGGGCGCGGCGTGCTGCGGCTGAACGACGCGGCGGCGGGCGGCGGCGCGGCGCGGCTGGTGGCGCGCGTGGCCGGCTCGCTGCGCGTCGTGCTCAACACCAAGCTGTGGCCCGACATGGTGGTGGAGCGCGCCGGCACCAAGTCGCTGCGGATCACCGCCGCCGACGCACAACAACAAGTCAAACTCTTCCTCATAATGGTTTGTCGTTTAAATATGCTAATAATTATTGTCTCACGAATTGACCGCGACGTATTTGCATTCGTCAACTGCAAGGTTGTCTCGATGCACCAGTTTTATTTCGAAACTTGTGTAACTTTTTTGGAATAATACTACATTTCCTATTGTTTATCATGAAATTTTACCTGTATTCTGTTTTGTTACAGGGTGCGCCCGTGGACATAGTTCAGTTGCACAGGGCGTTGACAACCCGCATTTCGGTGAGCAAGAGAATCCCGTCGAGTACTTGTTCGCAGAATGCCACCTCCCAAAAGGCCGCCGAGAGGCTGGAGGCGGCGACCGATGAAACAGACTACGACCTTGACAAACTGGACGATGAGGCCGACTATAGTGAGAAACGGGACGCCGACGCCGCGTTAGACGACGAAGTGCCTGATATTGATTTAGCTCACAATGAAAGGCTAGAGGCCGACACTGATGACAAAGCGGAGGAGCAGGAATCCAATGTTGATGATCAAAATGACAAAGAAACTAAATCACTGAAACGGAAAGAGCCAGCCGAGAACGAGACCTCTCCTAAGAGACAATGCCCCGAGATATCAATAGAGTGATAGATAACTTTGTAATTAAAAAATAAAGCATTGTATAAACTTTGTGATGTAAATGTGGACACGGTTCATTTGTTCGACATACGCTGAAAGCTCTGGGTTCAATAAAAATCTTATGTAAATGCAACTAACTAATAGATAATAATGTGTAGAGATATTTATGATTAAATTAATATAGCAATATGCAAAACTGTTAATTATTACTAATGGAGTGTCCATTTCTAATAACTATAGTGAACGCGAAAGCATTTGAATGATTATTTTGAGTACAAAATAGGCTGCATTGATGCACTCTGCTCAAAATTTCTGTAATGACATTCCAATTTTGCAGGCGCATGCAATCGGATTAGCACTTGACCAGAGCTAAATACCAAATACAATACGATGTGGTTTATTTTCTGATAGATTTTTAAATAAACTATTTCACAATAGAGTAAAATTATTAAATACACCTTAGACTCCTTTTCCAATAACGTGAACACAATTTTCTTATGTAGTAGTCAGTGGGATATTCGACGCAAATATAGCGAGACAGCAGAGATGAAGCTAGTATTTTTCATTGGAAAAAGTTGGCAATCAGATTTTATTTTAAATAATAAAGATAAAAAAATATGTTATTACCCATAACAGTCTTTATTTTCTTATTATTAACCATATTTTTTAATATTTACATTACTAGTGTCTATCATATCGATCGAAATAAACTTTAAAACTTATATGCTAAAATAATTTGTACAATTATTTTTACTACACATTTTAAGCAAAAAAGGAAGTTGCTTGTTTATACTTTGTACAGATTTATCTTTTATTGCGTTATTTCCATTAAAAAAGACTACACATAGATACCCAGTCACATAAATTCATTATAAATATGTAGATAATATACAAATAAAAATGGAAATTGAGATTTAAAACCAGCAAACAAAATGTCTTTTAAATACTATTTATATAAAACAAGTACCTGTATGATACAATGTCAAGTAAACGATATCACTAAGATTGAGAATGAAGAATGATAACACTCCTCGTCGTTTATCAGTCGGTAAAACGTTAACTTGTAGGTAGGATAATAAACATTGAACTCATATCCAAAGTGATAATGGCACCTGATAGAAGTTCATTGCTCCACTATCCTACATTATTATAAAGATCTGTTTCCCTCGGGAAATATATTAGTGTCTTATCTAACATGGAACAAGTTGATTATACTATATCATTTTAAATGTAATCGTATGTTAAGAGTAACAAATGCTTTGTCATTATAGAATAAAATAAACTATCACGAAATCAAAAAGCTGCAAGGTCTTACACTAAGTGGAACTTTCACAGTATATTATTATTATAGCGTTCACATTGGCACATAGTATCTTAAATCACAACATAAGCAGGCCTAGCACAGCCGGCTGCGACACGACAAAACGTGAGATAAAAATCAATTGTCTCATTCCCATGCAGAGAGCGACTCGGGTCGACATAATCCGTGACTAAATTCTTGTCCAGATGCGTGCTAGCCCTGCAGATAAAATTTGTCTATATCATTTTGTCAGATGACACTTTCTTTGACAACGATTCTCTGAGCATTCCGTTCGCACACATTACGTCGCTCCAGTAAACTCACTGTTAAATCCATGGACCTCACATAGAAAGGACATGGTCGATGCACCCGGGCGCCAACACTCCACTAAGCCCGTGACGTCATCACAGTAGGCGTGGCTTAAGTCAGTGTGCTGTCGGTGTTCGTCTTGTGCAGACGTTTTGCAAACCTTCGCATCCCAAATATAATTCTACTCGACACTAGATGGCAACCCTTTGTCTCTTTTACCATCCTACATCTAGTGCAAAAAGTTGAACTACGTACTAACATCGACATAGAACGAAGCGAGTAGTTTTGCTATTGACCGGTAGATAGAAATGGACAAGTAGGCGTTATCTAACACCCCTTCACCCGTGCCTTCACCCGCACAAATTGTCAAGCGTCGTTTCATAGGGAAATCTACTAAGAACATATCTTCCGTCTATTATCTCTGGTTAAATCACACTCTGGTCACTACATGTAATCGGTATGCGGTCGAGGATTGGATAACGTCCCTATGATGTTGTTGGCGGTGGGTATGTCGTCGTTTCTGGTGGAGCTGGACGAGGCGGCGGCGGGCGCAGCGCCGGGCGCGGCGGGCCGCTTGGCGAGCTTCTTGATGAGGGCCGGCGTGGCCTCGCACGCGTCCGCCAGCGGCGCCACGTGCTGGTAGCAGACCGCCGACGCGTGTCCCGACCGCACCGACGTGAGCGGCGCGCCGCTCGACCACGTGTCCGACGCCGGGTCGTACACCTCCACGATGTCCAGGAACGACGTGCCGTCGTACCCGCCTGGATCGAACAGATCAATGTCATAATGCATTCGATAGATACTCGTCAGTTTAACGACCTAGCCGGACGAGCTTTTTCTTGTCACCAGGACGACGTCGCGTTGGATTGGAGAGGGTAACCATATAACACACTATAAACACTAATGTGTGAACACATGTAAGGGTGCATGTACACACATGTGTAGCAATCATTTCTAGTGATACAGACAGAAGTGAAGTGACAGATTACGTCGCCCAGTCTAATCAGGCGATATCTGGTGAGTTAGGGTCAGTTAAGCCAGAACGGAAAAATGCCCGAGCCAATTTACTGGCTCCATTTACAATGGACATTTATAGGGCCGTATTACCATAATCTGGCCGCAATTAACACCGCGACGCGAGCCGTGAACATGCGCGAGCCGCCAGTGTTGATATTCATACAATTTTCTTATTAAGGTTATGGTAATTTGGTCCTATTTTCAATGAAGACAGTAAATTGCTCGGGGATTTTTCCGTTCTGTCTTGACCTTTAAAGAGCACGAGTAGTACAGGAAGATAAAGCGCGGTATAAAAGTGTGATGGATAACCTAGTGCATAGAGCTTGTTGTCGAGCACGGTGAGCGAGAGCGCGGAGCGCGCGATGCGCACGGGCGCGGCGGGCTCCCACACGTCGCGCTCCGTGTCGTAGCGCTCCACGGACGCCAGCTGCTGCGACCCGTCGTACCCGCCCACCACGTAGATGTACTGGTTCATCGCCGCCACGCCTGTACACAACACATTACTGTTAACACTGCAGTCTGGTGTAGAGTAGAATTATATTTGGGATGCGAACGTTGGCAAGACGTGTGCACAGGACGAACGCCGACGGCACACTGACTTAAGCCACGCCTACTGTGATGACGTCAGGGACCTAGTGGAGTCATGGGGCCTGGGTGCTTAGACCGTGTCCTTTCCATATGTCCTCCATGGTTATGCCTCATCACTAGTAGGCAGACGATCGTGACGAGACAAATAGATTTTGTATCATTCTTTCCTATACATTAAGAGAGAGCGACTCGGTGCGACATAAATCGTGTCTTGGTGTGTGTGCTAGCCCCATTGGTATTGCAATCATTCATAGGCTACAGTAGCCGTTTAACATCAGGCAGGCCTTAAACTTGTTTGCCACCTTAGTGGTATGAAAAGTTTGAATATAACTTTAAAAATAGGCTGGATAAAGGCTTCCCCTAATCCGCTCTGTATCTTTAAAATTATATCTTCATATATTCATTACAAATGAGTGATTACAAAAATAGTAAAAAAAATACCGTTGGTTTTTAATGGGTATACCAACACTCTACCAAGACACCCACATGCGGCTTCTGCCTCCCCCTAGGGAACCTTAAAAGGGTTTTCTCAACGTAAAAAAGGGTATGTGTGTGTGTGTGTGTGCGTGTGTGTGTGTGTGTGTGTGTGTGTGTGTGTACGTACCGGCGCCGCTGCGTGCGACGCGCATGGGCGCGACGTCGGTCCAGCGGTTGTTCTCGGGGTGGTAGCACTCGACGGAGGCGATGCGGCGCGCGCCGTCGAAGCCGCCCACGGCGTACAGCAGCCGGTTGACCACGGCCACGCCCACGCCCAGCCGCGCGCAACCCATCGCGCCCACCGACGACCACGTGTCGCGCTCCGGGTCGTAACTGCACACAAGCAATATACGCACACGGTAAAACTAGGTATAACTGGCCACCGTAAATATATAGCCATTACGTATTTTAACCGTCATAAATAAGAATTAAAAAAGAAACGATTTCTAATTAAAACATCTATTTCTGGTAGCCTAAAATACATAGTTACTGCCTAGTAACTGTAAGTGGCTAGTTATACCTTAATTTTACCATACAATGTTATGAGCGTGACAAGACGCAGCAGATATATGAAATCTATCGATTCCTTTATCGATGTATTGTCCGTCACTAATAATACCGTCAAGTAATAAAATATACATTTTACATTAGTAACCTGCTCACCATTCCACGGATTTGTGATATTCCGAGCCCGCCGATCCGCCAACTGCGTATAATAATCCATCCATTACCGCTACTCCCACCTAAAATTGGAACATAAAACATTATACATGAAGTAATACACTTCAATTGACAACAGCACATTATCAATAGATGATATGTTTTGAAAATCGAAGTTTATTTTCGCAAAAAAAAATAAAAAAATCTACTAGCTGTGCCCGGGACTTAGTACGCGTATATTATAGGAAAAGATTACCCGCGTTTAAGCCCGCGTGGAATTTAATGGGTTTTATTTTTTTACTCTTTATCTAAAATAAAAGTAGCCTTATTTACTCCTTTTAACATTAGCTATCTGACAGTGTAAGTCCCGTCAAAATCGGTCCAGCCGTTTCGGAGATTACCAGACAAAAAAAAATCAAATTCAAATTTTGTACATAGACATTAATATGCATTTATTAAAAAGCTGTTATTTTGATATTACATTCAGGCACTTCAATTTTTATCTATTTGTATACGTATAGATGGTAACTTACTCTATGCCTCGGTGTCGACATAGGGCTGCAGGGCCGCCAGTGTTCCGTGGCCGGGTTGTACACGTCCACCCAGTCGCTGTCGTACGACGAGCCGGGCGACGTGTTGCGACCGCCCACCGCGTAGAACAAACCCTAACAAACAGACCATTACACGTCATATTTTTGTGACCTAGTAAAGTTCTTTAATTATTTAATACTAAATACATATGCACCCCCACACACTTTAGTGTCTATGGTCGCACAATCCAACGTGGCGACGAGCTAGTGGCAAAAAAAGTTTGGATACTTTCATTAGTGCATTAACCACTTTTGATCAGTCGCCTTTGAACTTTGAAGTAACTAAAGTGACGTCAATCCCATAGAAATTCAGTGTCGTCGTGACGTCGCGACGTCACAACGACACGTGATTGACGTGTGCCGCCTGCCGTCGGCCGTCTGCCGCCCGCAACCAACTCCCACCTTAAGGAGAGAACTGAAGGGCGTTACATGATTTTTTTTTGCTGTGTGTAAGGCACTTTTTTACAGAAATAATTATGTATCTACTAAAAGATTTAACAGATCTCATGGAAAAATTGCAAATTACGTGTCTTGTCAATTTATATTGCATACAAACATTGCTGTTTAGAACATGCAAGTAATGTTACAAGTGAATCATAATGATACGTAAAGACGATAAGGTAACCTTAAACATTTATACAATGTTAACATTGAATTTATGGATGAGTTTTAAAATGTACGCCATTATACCGGGCATGATAACTTTTTTAAAATTACTAATACAATGTTTTGCAATAATTTATGGATAGAAATAATAACCTGCCATATCAATTTATTACAAGAAAAATTTGTTGGGATGTCTGAGGTTTTTAGTTATTTAAATAACACTTTGTATAAGAGAAACCTCGTAAGGGGCCATCCATAAATTACGTCACACGAATTACATGATTTTTGGACTCCTCCCCCCTTGTCACACCTGGTCACATTTTGTCGACCCCCTCCCCCCACTTTACGTGTGACATAATTTATGGATGGCCCCTAATTTTTCTGAGGGCCCTTACCTTCAGGAAGGCGGCGCCGAGTCCGGAGCGCGGCACGGTGAGCCGCGGCAGCGTGCTCCAGCAGTTGTCGTCCAGGTTGAACGCCTCGAACAGATCTATCGAGTGCCGGAAGTACCCGCCCGCCACGTAGATGATGCGGGGCGTGTTCGGCCTGCGCTCCTTCACCACTGGCTTCTTGTGTAATGTGAGATCCTTTATACAAAAAAATGGAATTGCTATAACCGGGCATCCATATACAGGGTAAATTTAGACTTACTACGACCCGACCAGCAGGGCTATTATATATCTCAGTTGACAACTGGCTTCGGTTGTACACCGAACTTTGATGGTAACTGAGAATGACATAACATTGGTATTACGTATTTCGGTGAATGGATATCAAGGTACAGTGAGTTTAGGTTAGCCTGTTAGCCCTGTTGACGATATAAGGACAGTCGCCAGGGTCTGCGAATGGGGTACTATATTTATGTTGGCTGTCGCTCAGTTTGCCTCAGACGCCGCCAACGATGGGCAGCGTGAGCCTGCGGAGATGAACTAGGCCGGTATCCACATGTTGGCTTTGGCCTTTGTTCGGGCAGTCTAGACCAACATTACTATAAATGTGAAGGTGAGGTTATCCCATTAAAAGTCAGCCCCTTCCACTGAGCAAAACTGTAAGATAACGAGTCTGATAAAGGCCACCGCAGACCTGCTACTTTTAGCATCGGCGACCGGCGATTTTGCGACTGTATCGATGCTGCGTCGCGTTTCTTCGAGCGAGACGCAGCATCAAAATCGCCGATCGCCGATGCTAAAAGTAGCATGTCTGCGGTGGCGCAAAGACCGTCTACTATACCCTAGTTACCGAGGTATCCACATGTTAGCGTTAGCCTTTATTAGGGTATCCTAGGCCAGTATGTTGTTAGCGCATTACCTTAAATATCTTGGCGAGGTACTCCCTGCAGGCCGGCACCTTCTTGAGCACGGTGCACGTGCTCATCTGCTCCTTGAGGAAGCTGGGCGTGAGGTACTGGCAGCGCACCGCCTGCAGGATGTGCTCCATGCGCGGGTACCGCCGGTCCTCGTCGTACTTCACCTGTCATATTACCACGGGAATCAACGCAGTGCCAATGGTAATTAAATAGTAATAGTTGTACAGTGAATATCAAAAGCACGATCACAGAGTATTTCGTATTACGATCGTATACTTTTGTAACCTTCTGGTAGACTTATGATAAATTAAATCAAAATTCAAACATTTATTTCATGGTAAACTAAGCTACTTTTGATGTTGAATGTATAGTTCGCGACAGGTAGAGATGGTATTTTTCTAGTGCTGTGGCATCATTACCAGGTAGCTTATATCGATAATTATCTTTTGCAAATTAACAAAATAAGAGTAAAATTAATTAAACGTATTTTATTCATATTTACTCATAGGAAATTATAATAATTGTTTTTCCGTTCAA
Source organism: Drymonia ruficornis (assembly GCA_947859195.1). Lineage (NCBI taxonomy): Eukaryota > Metazoa > Arthropoda > Insecta > Lepidoptera > Notodontidae > Drymonia > Drymonia ruficornis. Next base: position 10,674,390 of record OX401909.1, read on the forward strand.
TGTCACAAATTTTTAATACTTTTCTGGCTAGTTCTCGTGTTTGAGAATGAATTATTGTAATTTTTTTGTGTCAACACGTGACGAGGAAGCGACCAAAATCATTTTAATACACAACAACAAAGAACAATGTGAGCGAGATCGAAATCGATAACTATCGATAGCGATAATGCGTACTCGTGCTGCGCGGCGGCTAGGAGCGCGCGGGCAATGCGCGGGGTGTCACCTCGCCCGCGCCTCAGCTCATACCCCGATTGTCATGTCGACTTTTCGCCTACTATACCTATGTACTATTATGCGTAGGTATACTCAGCTTCTGCCTTTTCACAACAGAGCTTTTGGGATAATTTTATTCACGATTTTTTTGTCAAGTAGGACCCAAATATGAATATTGTTGTATTTTTTCTATGGTGCATGGATGGCCAAATGCGGAACTATAGGAACCATTGCAATAATGTATCGGAACTTACCCAACTTAAGACAGCATTGTAGACCTCCCGTTCTTCCCTCACATTCAGTTCGTCCTTACGGATCATACATATTAGCTCCTGCGGCGTCAGCTGTAGGAACTCCTCTTCTTGACATACCTATGAACAATTTTAATATTAAGCCCGTTAAAAAAATTCAATTCTGCTGAAGTTGCTGATGATGCTGCTTTGGCATACTCGGAAGGACTGGACAAACCTATAAGGGTTCCTCGTAAGGAAAGGACTACGGTACCCAATAAAAAGATGTTCCACTCTTTTGGCAACCAGCGTCAAGCGTCATTATTAATATTCGTCGTATCGTCGTCTATCGAATGTACTAAAAATAAGCTAAAATATACAATATGTTAAAAAAACCCTGTCCGATCCGAAAACGTATTGTTGGGTATCGATATTAGATTCTATTTTTGTAAAAAAAAAAATTTTTTTTAATTATTTTTTTCTTTTAATTTTTTTTATATTTTTTTAGCATAGTATGTGTCCCACTGCTGGGCACAGGCCTCCCATATTTTTTTGGAAAACAAATAACCCGTTTACATAAAAAAAAACATAAAATGACGTCATCACATACTTTGTGGTCAGAGGTGCCGCCACACGATCTAACATAATTACTTCCGGTAACGTTGTTGTCATATTTTAAAAATTTTGAGGGAAAAGGCAAAAAAAAGGCAAATTGTCATTAATATGTTTACTATCATGAATATTTATTTTTATTTTTATTTGTTCATGTGATTGGGAAACCTAAATACCGGTTTCGGCTCGGACAGGGTTTTTTTAACGTATTATATGTTAAGATAGGAAATGAACTATTATTCTTCGGTAAACACATTCCTAAAGATAAGTGATAGATAAGATTTAAGTACATGCGTGACATAGCGTTTTTGTGGATGGGAAGGTTACTTTGCGCTAGGTCGAAAAGGGAATGATGACATCATCATCCATCCGATAATAAAGCATCTACTGGCGTATCCAAATATGAATATAAATTTAATAATATACAACAAAGACGCTATCCGCGTCTGTCTGTTTGTCCGCTTGGGTATTTCAAACTAAGCACCAGATTTTGATGCGGTTTTCATAACCGTTTAGAGAATTTTCGGAAGGTTTATATGAATAAAAAATAAATTTATAAATTGCAACCTTGCGGGGCGGATTGCTTCTGACGAAAAAATACGGATATTTCAGATGGTAGTATGTGGTTAGACTCCATGACGCTTTGATGCGATTTAGATTAAAGTTGAAGGTTGCGCGGGCGTTGCCGCGTATTTCCATAAAAACCTCGATTAAAAAATAAAATATAATCTATAATAATGAGCACTATGCTAAACATTTTACAACTGTATTTTAATCAAGCTACATTTTATAGCGAATACATTCCATAAGATAGTAATCCTCCGTTTTACGTATTAAACCAGTTGTAACTCTAACATGATCGATTTATATACAAAGTTAGTGTGTAGCGTTTTTTTGCAAGATCATGTTGTGACGTTCTTATCGCCCGCTTTGTCCGTCATGACATAATAAATATTTATTCCACGTAATTATATTATCTATTATTAATGGAGAGACCCAGAAACTTTATTTATCTAGGTATTCTGTCGTTTAGGAATGTTACCTACTTTATAGATGTCTCTAATCATTGCTTTTATTATCTTCGCCTCTTGCAGTGAATGATAGATAAACATGACATAGATATAGAATTAATAATAAGGTTATATCAGTGGTTCGTAGTATACCTTCCTACTTTAACAGAATTATCACTAGGGTTGGTGAGGAAGTGGTTATAAGGCGGAGGATTCGGATGACGAATTCTTAGTAAGGTTGAGAAGAGAAGTCGGAAGAGGTAGCGATTCCGGAGAGGAAACGGAAAAAAGTAGGTCAGGAAATGAGCGTAAAAATATTTTTACAAAAAAAAAACCTTTTTCCAACAAAATTAAATGGGCAAAGACAGACAGCAGGATACATAATTTTGCAAGTGCTTCTATGATTGATGCAGTGATTTTTGCTCATAAACTTCCACATGAATTAAAAAAAATAAGGAATTGCTTGACGAAGATTTTTTTACGAGGACGACGAATAGGAAACCTCATGAACCCTAATTATCGTACACATCAACTCTTATATAACTCATTTAAGAAGACAAAGTATCATAAAATGGTAAAGTATACCTGTGTAAAATGCCTTTCAATAAACTGGTTGGCTTTCTTCTTGAGATCGACGCAGCCGTGCTGCTCCGCGAAGTTGGCGATGCCGATCGCGTTGGAGGGGTCCAGCTGCCGCTCTAGGAACGCACAGCACGCGTCTATCACGTTCGATATCTGTCGGCACATAGCTAAAATAAGTGTAGATTGCTAATGTTGTTCAATAATTACATTCTTTAAAATATTCAGAATGATAAATAATAGTGGACCTGGAAGTGGTCCCTGAGGAACACCTAAAATATTTATAAAAATGGACTAGAAAATGTACTTGCATGATATCTACAGCATTCAACATTAGAAATATATTCGAACTAGTTATTTTGGATCTATGAAACGAATGATATTGAACCAAAGTGGAATTTCAATAGTGGACAAAATCGCAAGTTGTTTAACTTTTAAATGTAAGAAGATAATTTTGGACTGTGTAAAATCTTGGAAGTATGTACTTACTTGGAACATTGTTGCGGCTGGTAATAATTGGCACACTGTCACTTCTGTGATCCTGATCTTGCCAGTGTAGAGGAAGTAGACGAGCCACGCGATGGCGGACGGACACACGCCTTGTAACCGCACTCTCGACATCTCGCACTCCTTCAGACCACTTGTGAACATTGCCTATTGTAAAAAGCAATAATGGGGATGATGACTGGTACTGAATTTAGCACGTTTTTTGTACTAACTCAAAAATACTAACTACTTCTTGCAATATTATGAACGAATTTAAAAAATATATATTTTACGACTACCAAGATATTCGCTATTGAAGTTTGCTAAAACTATGTACTAAATTATGACGTCACATAAGTATCAGCATTTTTTCCAACTTTATAGTTATTTTTTAAATTTTTTTTTCCTTGTTAATATTCGTAAGAAATTATGAAGCATTTTTTTTTTATTAAGTAGTAGCAAAATAATAAAATTAGACCTGTTTCCCATTTTAACCCCTCGAGTGATGCGTGCACATACGCATGTGCATAAGCTCAATAGAAAATGTACAGACTTTTTTTTTTAGAGCATTCCACCGGTTAATTACCTATAGGATTTACTTTAAACACCGGAATTGTATCGTTCCATTAATTTCAATTCCTCACAATTTTTCGATCGACGCTTCTTAGGCGTAAACATTACATCAGTGCGTCTTCGGTCTTATAAAGGACACAATTCGACAAAAATCCGAGACCGATGTACGGAACTCAAGAACTACTAAAACTATTAAAACGCTCAATTAGCATTTCACGTAACCTTCGAGCAACACGCTGTGCGTACACAGTCGACTCGGTGGTTAAAGACCGTTGCTGAGTATGGGTCACTCAAATGATTTGCATGTTTTGGCTGTCTACGTAAACGCATTCCATGCGATACAATTTAAAACTGGTAGGTATGTTCTCACCGCGCTGTGCATGAATCAATTTGTTTAATTAAACTTGCGAATTCGAATTAGCTTAATTTCTTTATAGTAAGAAATCAAATAAGAGTTCTTGATCAATTTAAAACAAAGTCGGTTTGTCCGCTTAGTTATTCTAAACTACGCAATGGTTGTCCATACGGCAGAGTTGGGCAAAATTTAATTGCAATTAATTAATTGCTAATTGCATGTGGTGTCACAATTAACAATTAATTTTGGTTTGTTTGTAAATCGCGAACAAATCACAATTAATTGTTAATTGTGACATCACCTGCAATTAGCAATTAATTAATTGCAATTAAATTTTGCCCAACTCTGCCATACGGTTTTCTCTACCACTAAATTGAGTCTTGTTTTCGCTCAAGCCTTATTAGTCTTGCTAAAATTTGGTGGTAATCTAAGATTGATTTTTGGCAACACTTATCTTACGGTACTTACTTTAAAGTAAGGGCTCCCCGCAGCGAGGACCACCTTGTGTACGTGGAACAACTCGTTGCCGACTTCTAATACTACGTCTGTGAGCATGTGATGTGACCGCATTGTGAACATCATCTGTGAAGACGACGCTTTATTATTTTCTAGCTTCAACTATGTTGTAATGGATTACGTATATCGCCCTTTAAATACAAGCTTGTAAATTTTGCATGTTAACTAGAGATAAAGCGGAAAGATAATAGAGATAAGGCCTTTAACATTCTACTCTTCCTAAGACTAAATTGTTATACATTAGGATATATAATATGTATGTTTACAAGTTCGAAATAAATCAAGTTGATAGTATAAAAAAATAACAGCATAATTATTGCGTTATTAACATGAATTATATCGATTTGTATCTTCATTAATATCAGTTGTGTTAATACATAACAGCTTTAATAAAGCTGTTATAATATAAATATGTATAAATTATTATATGTAATCTGGCGTATGCGCCAGATGGGCTTGTTTACGTAATATATGGCGGCACATATGAATGCTCAGGTAGAATATTAAAGCCTTTAGCACCCATATTTATAAACCAGTAATTACTTATTCTTAAGAAAATTCTAATAAAAAAAGCTTGTTTGATAATCCCGTTTTGACAGATTCTCTGTTGAATATTGTATGGAAAATCAATTAAAACGGGATTGTGAGACAGGTTCTTTGCTTAAAATTTACTTAGTACAAGCTAGTTACGGGAGTAGGAAGTCTAAAGGTGGGGCGGACTGACATGAATATTAGCTCGATGTGAGCACGTTACAAATCGACAATTCGGCATATAAGTCAGTACAGCGAGACGAACAAAATTCAGGTGTCGTGAAACGAACAAATTCTCGATGCGAATATTCATATCGAAAAAATGCTCATGTCAGTCGCCACATTTAACATTGTAATTTGTGCGATAATACACAATCCATACTACAGTGCTTATCCAAGCATCCTCAAATTAAAGTTAGACCTGTAACTTACTAACTTTTTAGGGTTCCGTACCCAAAGGGTGCCAACGGGACCCTATTACTAAACCACGCTGTCCGTCTGTCCGTCTGTCAGCGGGCTGTATCTTGCGAACCGTAATAAGTAGACATGACATTTTCACAGAATGTGTATTTCTGTTGCCGCTACAACAGCAAATAAAATAAAATTTAAAAATAAAGGGGGTCCCCATAAAAGAAACTTGATATTTTTGACGTTTTTATTCTACGGTGGTACGGAACCCTTTATGTGCGAGTCCAACACGGTCTTGGCCGGTTTTTTTCTTATCTTAGGCGGCAAACAAGCATACCTACGGCTCGCCTGATGTTAAGCAGTTGCCGTAGCATATAGATGCAGGCAATACCAAAGTTATCGCTCGCAAGTTGCCGATCTGAAGGGGAGTGGGATAGAGGGTCGGGAAGGGAGAGGGGGTTTGGGCATACGTTGAAGTCCTTATTTACATACTTTACCGACAAAGTCAAGAGTTTCTTGCTCAATGAACAGCATCACGGAATTTAGCAGATTATATCCATATCGCGTTAGCCATAGCGCGTTTTATATCCATTTCAAATGACCTACAGTACAGTGTCATAGTTTAATGGCACCACCGTAACGAGCGTAAGCGATTATGGAATTGAATTTCAATTACTTCGCGGTTATTAAACATGAACTTGTGCCCCAGGAAAAGATAGCACCGTAATTACAAAATCGTAGTCTACGAAGGCGGAACAGCTCGTTGCATTTTCCTTCCTGTATTAATCGTTTCGCGGAAGATTAATTCTAAGGATTAGATAAATATGAATAATCACATCTCTACTCCTGCGACTTTCATCTATAGGTATTCACTATAGTGAACTTAAAGATTCCTGGCTTCAACTATTACAAATTTGCCAAATACACATATGTATCAATTAAAAAAATAGCAAGATATTACATCGCTAAAATGTTCATAATAGGTTCAAAGGTAGCAATGCCATTTAGAACAAACTCGGCGTTTTCTTCACCATTATATCAACAAATTTTCCCATCAAAATGAATGAATCCTTCTCAAGAAATAAAGTTTCTAAGCCATACAGTGACAAAATAAAATAACAAATTCAACGCGCCTTCGATCGACAAAGATATTCTAGTGTGAATGATAAAAATATGCCTTGTCACGGTGTCGTGCGAAAATGCGATAAGTACGTCATTCGAAGCCACATAATGTTTATTTATCACCTTTTATGTAAAGTTTCACATGTACATCTTATAATGTACCCATTCACGGGGATCACTTCATGATTTGTCTTCATTAGTTAGTAGTACCTACTTTGCTCAGATAGATTATCTCATTTACATTATTCTTTAGGATACGCCCAGAAATCAGGATAGATATCCTCTACTTTACTTACAGGTACTTTGGTGGATATCTATCCACTAAAGTACCATAACCATAGTACTAGTTTACAATGATTTTACAAAGTATTTCTTGGAACAAAAGTGATTTGTAATGCCAGCATAAGTCCATCATGACTTTGTATAAGTTTGGGGGTTAGTTTAAAAGTAATCAAATCTCTCTATCCATTTTTTTACTGCCTATACTATTCACTAAGTATGTGCTGAAGTGTAGGTGGGTAACCATCTAAGCCTGCCACAAATCTCATTGCCCCATGATCTGCAATAACCTTGCACTAACACGTGCTAACAATGAAACATATTGTTATCTCTACTTTATGACAACAACAAACAGAGTCAACAATATGCAGCAATGGGAATCTTGTAAATGTTTGCGGTCTCTAACTGTAGATGTAGTACCGTTAAGTAAGGTCTACCTACTTCTAGAATTTACAATCTATCAACAGAGGACTACCTTTGGTGGACTTGAAATTGGACTTCGACTAGTGGCACTAGTGGCAGACTAGCGGCACACTTCGTTATTGTACTTACATAATGACTATTATAATGAATATGTGTGTCACGACGACGACGTTAGTGATAATATAAGTATGCAAGCTCACACCTACATACGTGTAATATTTACCTAACTATACATACATGATTCTGTATTACTTAATGATTGCAACGATAGATTTCTTGTGTGAAATAAAAATATTTTTATGTGAGTAATAATTCTGGTTTATACTGATTTAAATTTAAAACAAGAGAACCGAGTTTTTTTAATTTCCAAGCCTTTGTAGCAGGTTTGAATTCAAAAGAAACACGCGTCCATTATAATACTGCGATAAGTAGTGCAGTTGATTGATAATAAGGCTGAACTGTAGTTAGTACCTACACGAAGCAAAACAAACTGAATTGAACGCACCCAAACAAATGTTGTCGTTCTCAAATCTAAGTTTTATAAAAGGGACGGTACTAAAAATCGTGTCCATATAATATAGTCATATTTACTCAATTATAAGGTTTAATATAGGTAGGGCAGTTATTTGTTTAACATACAGTCATAAGTCAAGAGTTCCTAGATAAATGGAACCAAAATTAACTTTATTACGAAAATTATGATGATCCCAAATCATGCATCTCTCCACCTTTTAGATATAAGCATATCATTATCACAGAATAATAATTAGTTCTATTATAATTTACAGACCAAATTAATTCAATTGAAAACAGAGAGACCAATGTACGAATTTAAATGAGTCAGAAAATATTTTGAAGCAGCTGTTGTTTAACTGTATACTGTAATAACAGAGTTCGCGTATCATGATGATTGTGTTTTTTATATAGGGCTGCCTAAAAGTGTTATTGAAAAAAAAAATACAAACATAATTGGTATGTATTTAGAACAATTATTCAAACAACAGATACCTACCTACAGTAAAAAGGTTCAAAAACACACAAAATTAAGTCAAATAAGTAGCTAAGTACTATACATATATTATGTAAAGCTTTTGTATTTTATACAAGTGCCTATAGATTATTGACAGACGACTTGAATACCAAAGTAAAAAAGAAAAGTAGTTAAATAATGTTGCCTAATAATAATAGTTTTTGATAGGGTCATCACCCTATCAAAAACTATGAACTCTAGATCAAAATGGGATATTCCTAGCTCATCCTATGAAAACTCATCCTTTAATTTGTTTTTTCGTTTTCATCCGAAATTTATTCCTCGTTTTTCCTACGACAAATGTTATAAAATATTATTTATTGAACATGCATAATACAAAAATATTTTTTTTCGGAAATTGATATTCCAGTCATTGCTAATAATAACCTGCCAAAACCAATTTGACTTAAGTTAGAAAAAAATAATGAATGAATTATTATCATCGGTTCAGTAAGGAATATAATTTAAAAATGGTCTTTACCTACAATGTACGTAGAATCCTTACTACTTATATAATTAATATCCTAGTTATATTTAGAAATGCGAGTGTGTTCGTAATTTTGATTGAGGACTACGCAAAAACGTCAACACAGCACTGATGCTAGCTGGCTGTGACAAGACAAAACGCGAGATAAATCGATTTGACTCATTCTCTCCTATACTTTAAGAAAGAGAGAGCGACTCGGTGCGACATAATGCCTGACAAAAGTATTTTCTAGGCGCGCGTACCAGCCCTGCTGATAGTACAGCCGTTCGTGACAGGACAAAACGGGAGATAGATCGATTTCGAACATTATTAGGTACCGTTTCGTATAGCTTCTCGTTGGCTGTGGTAAAGCTGCCCACACATTGCTGTGTCGGGACGCGCCAGAACGCAATCGGTTAAGCTCGGGATACACGACGACCCTTGACACTAATACACTCAGTGTATACATCGAGTGTCTGCGTGTGAACATAACCGCGACACCTTGTGACAGTTGTAATGACGGTGTCGCGACACTGAGAAACACTGAGTGTCGTGTGTCGAGTGTCGCCGTGTATCCCGAACATTACGGTTACTATGACTAGATTCACATTAGTAGGATGTAGTACACAACTTACTAATGTGAATCTATATGAACCTAGCTTAAGGTTTGTTATAGAACGGAGAAGAGTTCATAACTACATACCTTCATAAAATCGCTAATATAGTTTCCCATGCAGAAGGTCATGTCGCCGATGTCGTTGGAGCCGGTGCCCACCTCGCCCTCGAGGGTCATGTCGCAGCTGATGGGGGGCATGTCGTCCAGCATGTTCCCTCGTAGCACATCGTCGGTCTCCATATCTGACGTCAGACCAATGTTATTAGACAACGCTTTCGCAATGAGGTACTATAGGGTTGGCGAGAACCTTTTTAACACCTAATAATGTATTGTTGCGTCTATAGGTTGAAGAAGTTCATTGCGAACGGGGCTACCTACTTACCTAGCACAGGAGCGATATTAACCGCCGAATACTCGTACGCAACTCAAATTTGAGACCTGCTTAACTTTGACGCGCCATACAATAATGTCAGATAACGACACCCAAAACTGCTAAGTGGGTCTTAAATAGTTGAGAAGCCTTTGAGTATTTGGCCGTGGGTATGTCTTAAGCAACAAAATATTGTCCAATGAAGTAAGAAGGTGCGTAATTTAATTATTATTCTTATATATTCTTATTATATATTATTCTTATATTATAATTAACAGTAATATTCAAGAAACGTGTGCAATGGATGTTGGAATTTCTGTCTGTTGGTCTGTTGTGGTTGTGTGCGAGCACGGGAAAACGGCTAAACCTATTTCAACTGGTTTTTTTACTACCTATTAGACAGCCTAAAACATAGTGGACATTATAATCACGCTATAACAATTAAGGGATCGAGCTGCCGATAAAATTTAATTCTCTAACTAGGTTACAATTACCCGTTTGAATAGCTTCCATTGATCCATTGCAATATCTGCAATCATCCGAATCAAGTCTCATTTCACTGTAGTTACCTATTTAAAAAAAAAAAATACAACTTCCTAAAAATATATCACATATAATTTGAGATCACAGTCACTTATTGGTAATCACTGAAGCACGAAACTAACACTACATATTATTTTCATATTTTCTTTATCAGCGTTCGTGGAAAGTATTTTCACTGAACGAGAAGCGCGCGAGGGCCGCGGCTGAAGTAACTACTGTACTGCCTAGAGACAGCAATGGAGAGACATCGCGACCGTTCGACACACCACTGTAAAATGCTGCGATAGAAGCCAGCGAACCATCGCCACCGCCTTCGCCCGCTTAATCACGATGACTCAGCGCAACACGACAGACAAAATGTGTTTTGAATATTTTTTTTATAACAAAGATAACTTAGGGCCACCGCAGACATTCTAATTTTTGCATCGGCGATCGGCGATTTAGTCCCTTTTAGCATCGGAGCAGTCGCTGCGTCCGAACGCAGAGTCGCCAAATCGCGATGCAGCATCGACACAGTCGCAAAATCGCAGATCGCCGATGCAAAAAGTAGCATGTTTGCGGTGGCCCTTAGTGCAAATGTGTTGACAAACTGTGCCTCCTTTCTTGAGATAGTCTGGCTAGAACATTGGTTTCAAAGTAAGGGGTGCGTCCTCTAAGAGAGGCGTGATCTTAGATGGGTGAAAGAATTATACTATCCGAGCTCCTCCGTGCTTCAAAGGCCACGTTAAGCTGGCGATCCCGGGTCTCATTTTAACATCTTTGACGGTCATTACAAGTAGTCAGAAGCCTGAAAAGCCGATAGGCTCACTAGTTGGATCTTGGGGGGTAGATGGCAATCGCTCCATGTAAATAGCGGTAATGAGCCAAATCAGAGTAGACTGAAAGCCGAACCCATATAATGGGATAAGGCTAGGAAGAGGAAGAAGAAGTACCTATAATGTCAAGATGTGTAGAGATGTGCCGATTATGACTTTAGCCGACTAGCGGACTAGCCGATTAGGCGGTTGTAAAGAAGCCGACTAGTCGGCCAAGCCGATCACGGTTTCGGGGATTTCCGTGACGCTTCGTTTACAGCTGATTCGCGCGCAAGTCCCAACCGCCGCCGCGCCGCCGCCTGCGAGCGTCTCGAAACCTATTTTGTTTACTTCGCATTGTTTCTTGATTTTTGCTTTTGTACGAGTCAGAGCGGTGTTTTTGTGTAAAAAAATATTTTTGTCTATAAATAATACTGTTAGTCTTCATTAAAGTGATATAGCTCAATTAAAATTTAATCATGTCAAAAAGAAAGTCTCGTGTATGGACGTTTTTGAACAATTGGACAATGATTCCCTTAAAGTCAAGTGTAACCAATGCAAAATGATAATTTCTCGTGGTGGGCAGGGAAAAACAGCAAATACTACAAGTATGAATAATCATATTAAATACCGACATCCATTTCTACCGATACCTCAGGTTCTGCGATCAATCAAATCAAATACATACAAAGTAAGAAGCCGGATAGTCGGCGCTCTTCGCCGAATACTTGCCGACTACGATAGTGGCCGGATAGTCGGCTTTACCAACTAGTCGGCACATCTCTAAAGATGTGTCGAATCTGTTTTTTTTTCTTAGGTGCTTATTTATATTGCCTAAGTTGATCATATAATTAACGAAAGATTTTTTTGTATATGTAGACAAAGTTGGGCAAAATTTAATTGCAGTTAATTAATTGCAAATTGCATTTGGTGTCACAATTAACAATTAATTGTGATTTGTTCACGATTGACAAACAAATCAAAATTAATTGTTAATTGTGACACCACATGCAATTTGCAATTAATTAATTAACTCTGTATTTAGACATACAATTTGATAAATAGTGTTTGAAGATATTTGTGGTTCAATATTGCGTTATGACTTGTGAAACTCGAATAGCATCTATTATTTCTTAGTTACTGCCGTATTGTTGTAGGAGACAATGGTTATCATACCAATAATAAATTTTATATTTTATCTTATCACTTGTGATACCTTCTATGTATTGGCTATTGGTTTCATGAAAATATTTAATCTACTAAATAAATTTATTTTATATTTTCTTTCTTAATTATTCCATTAAATCGCATTTTATTAATTAAAAAAGTTTGTTGATTCACATATTGATATCATGTGGTATAGATAACATAATGACGTAGCTTAATGTTATTAATAATAAACAAATGAAAAATTATAGAAGAATTTTGTCCCTACAGTACGTACAGTACATACCATTCTTAATTATACGGCCACCGCTGTATATAGGCTGCTTTAAATTCTCACACGGTTGAAACTGCTATATTTATATAAAATTCCTACCTATCTATTAATAATCTATAGTACAGGCAAAGGTAACCTAAGACATGGTACCGGTGTTTGCATAAAAAAAAAATGTTATTTCAAAATAGGTTTTAATATAATTATTGGCAAGTGACTAAACCGAATTGTCATAACGGAAATGAATAAACAATATAATGTAGCATTCTTGTAAGAATAAATTATACTTACTATGTTAAAGGTGGTATTGATAACAACTTAATTTGCAGTAATTGTATACAATTGCATGACATAGTAAGGATTTATACAGATTTTTTGATTTTTTGAAGTGGGCTTTCATGGCCAATTCCGAAACTATAAGGAAAAGCGAAAAGTACTGAAATGAGTCTCGGGCCCGATTTTGATGAAAACTAAAACTACATCATAGGATTTTTGAAAAGTGAATTTTAAAAGATTTTGTTTGTTTTTTAAAAATTGCTATTTCTTTAAGTATGTCGTATGTCATACTTCCCAAAAATTCGTTCCTTATTAGCGACACTATCAAATGGTGTAATAACACAATGTGTTTTTTTTTCAAAATCAATGGTTTCGATTCCTTGCTAGCATTATAGATAGATACTTCAAAGATCCAATGATGCAGTTTAAGTTTTCATCAAAATCAGGCCCGAGACTCCTTTGAGTACCTTTTGCTATTCCTCATAGTTTCAGATTTGGCCAAGAAAGCACACTTGAAAAATTCACCCTGTATAGCATAATGCCATGTGTAATAAGGGCTGTATAATTTAAAATCATGTATTATTGGTACCAGGAGTCTCGGCAGCACTATGTGTAGTCTTCTTGGAGGATAAAAAGTAGGCTTCCTATTATTTCAGAGTATACCCACCTTTCTCAGTGGAGATATCTTTATACATACGCACATGCCAGAGTATACCTAACCTGCCTCAAATGTGTACCACATTATAATTCAAAGCCTTTTGTCTGCTTGTGTGTATAATACAATGTATACCTTGGTGTAAACATGGGGTAACAGGATAATGATTTCTATGCAACACATATCACAAACAATAAAAATTAAATGAACAATTAATTATTGCATTGTCATAGTATCGATCAAACGGAATACTAATACAACTCAATTTCAAAGGTTTATGTTAATTTGAAATTGAAAATCAAGGTTAATTTGATGCAGTTCTGTCAGTCAAGACGGTTTTAAAGTTGTGTAGGACCAAGTACTTGAGAAGTGTTCGAGGAAGAAGATGGAAAAGAATCTGTCTATTTTCAGAGTGTGCTTATTCTATCCATAGTTACCAATGTTACAAGGTTGTACTGCTTGTGTGCTAGGTGTGCTGTTACTGAAGTAGTGATAATATAGATTGGGACCTGTTATCACTATTTATTTATATTCATCAATCCTGTTTTTGAACACAGATACTAAATACTATTTTTAATAAAAAGTATAATAGCTTATATAAGTGTTTGTTTGAAGAATTAATTAAACTTAGTATGCAAGCTGTAATAATATTTATAAAACTCAGACTACATTACTTAACCATTTAACTCTTACCTGTTATATGATGTTAGATTGACAAAAAATATTACAAATGCTTCCTCCAAAAGCCTCACTGAACAGATTTAATTATAACTATAAAAAACACAAATTGGTTATGTAAAATAAAAACATTGCGAAATTGTTTTTTTACACACTACAATATTCACGTCACACTTTCACAATATCAAACGTATTTTATATGGAATGTCGGTTTTATGGGTATTATTAACACTGCAATAACGGTGTGGGTTTATTAATTACGCAATTTATAAATAACATTATGTCTTTCCACTGTAAATTAAAATTTTACATACAAAATTCCACCGAATTTTTCTCAAAGCGCCTTCGTTTACTGACAGCCAGATTACTGAAATTGACTGACAGTGTCAATTTGACAGTAGCGGTGCGTTCCATTCACTGTTAATTTTGTAATTTTCGTTCACAAATCTCGTTCCACTCGCACCAACTTGTACTGAAAGTGATCATTATTATCGTTTTTAACAGTTTTTGTGGACGAAAATAACAAAAATTACGGTGAATGGAACGCAGCATAGGGAGGGACTTCGTTTGACTTGGGTGTACGCACGACAACATTAATTGACTTTAGTGATGACCCTAATCGTTCATTGTAAGGAATAATCAACCTATACTAAAGCATTACTCGATAGTGAATTAAATGTTTATCAACATACCACATTTAGAGTTTATCACCATTTCTTATACGTCTTTATACAAAAAAAATATAAACTTTCTCAGCAGAAATGACGCGGCTAGTCCATATCCTTTTTGAGGGTTCCGTATCCAAAAGTTGCAAACGGAACCCTATTACCAAGACTTCGCTGTCTGTCTGTCTGTCCGTCCGTCTGTCAGCGGGCTGTATCCCAAGAACTGTAATAGGTAGAGAGTTGAAATTTTCAAAGAATGTGTGTTTCTGTTGCCGTTACAAAACAAAAATACTAAAATAATCATAAAATTTAAAAATAAAGAGGTTCATACAAAAAAACTTGATATTTTTGACGTTTTTATTCTACGGTATGACGGAACCCTTTGCGTGTCCGACACGCACTTAGCTGGATTTTATTAATTACTAGCGGTGCCGTGCCAGCGACTTCTTACACGTACATTTCAAACAAAAGTTTAGCTGCAACTGCGTTCGCGTGGAGTTTAATGGATTTTAATTAGTTTAGCGTGGACCTCTAATATTTTTTTAAAATAAAAGTAGCTTAAGTTACTCCTTATAAGAGCAGTCGTTTCAGAGATTAGCTGGAATAAACATTCAGACAGACAAACGGACACAATTTTAAAATAGACTTTTTTGTTATAAGTAACGTAAATACTTTCATATGAATTCAGTAAAAAGCTGTTATTTTGACACTTCAAACAGACACTTCTATTTGAATTATATTTTATTTTATAATATTATCTGTATAGATGTAATGACATCCATAGTTCTATGAGGAACTTAAAGGAGTGACAACAAACTTTAAAGAAACATGAAAATCCGGTACATTTAAAGCTGGTTTTAATTAATGGATTTCACCTTTGACAGCAAGCTTGGATATATTAATAATAATATACCGATTTATTAATACCAATGTAACTTATTTATTGTTCGCCATTAATAGTTTATTATATCAAAATAATTACAATGAGACATCACTAGTGGACCTGACAAACTTCTGTCTGTCAAAATGATAGGTACGTCAGTTTTTTAATAGTTCGTTTTCCGGCTCTGGGTATAAGCCCTTTGGAGCTACAGAGCCGCAGGCATATAGATAAAGTAATTAGATTAGATAGAGGTGCAATCCTCAGATTGGGTATATCTGTCGTCACGTTTTTTATATTGATCCCCTTGCCCTCCCTCTATCCCATCCAGGTCTGCAACGTGCGAGCAATGCCTTTGGTATTGAAAACACCCACCTATAGGCTACGGTCACTGCTTAACATCAGGCGGGCCGTACCAAGTTCATTTAAAACAAAACTTAGAGGAAGAAGCACTCGATTAGTAGATACCTACGCATACTAATTAATAATCGTGTTTATACTTATTATATGTCTTTAACATGGTTTCTACTTTCTATAGGTAGGTGGTAAACTCATATAAAATGTATTAAGTACGTATATTTCCATTTAAGTTTGTTTACTGTGCTTATTAAACTGAGGAGACATAATTAAGCTCTGAATAATTTCTAAATCATTAGCTGTAATTGAGGCGTCGCGAAATTAACACCCTGCATGCATGATTGCTGTTGGCTGTGACCCTACGGGATATTTTTATATACAATAGTGTTACATTTTGTGCAATTATTATTGATTGTGACAATTAAATTCAATTGCAATTAATTAATTGTACTTACCTAATTGCCCAACTCTGGTCACAGTTTCACGAATTTGGGATATTGGGTCAGGGGGCAGGACTAATTTCAATCAGTACCTAACCTAATAATTTTGAAGTTTTTTCCTAATAATTAGAACCTACTTATTATTTAGTTCTTCGTGCTTATGGCCTGAGCGTACCCACTCGGCTCACGGATCAAGTTTTCGCTAATACGATTTCGGTGCGTGTTAGGTTTTAGAAATAAAATCATTCTTTCTTAGACCGATCAATTTAAAAGAAATAGACGTACGCCTCTTTTTAAGGTTCCACCATATCTAGTTCCTACGAGGAACTCTTATAAGATCTGCTAGTCCGTCCGCCCGTCCTAGTTTCCTGTAGTTTAGTTACTACTACTAAGCTTTCTCTGAAAAATACGGGTCTTATTTATATTGAGATACCTACTTAGACTTGTATAGGTGAATTGAATAGGTACTTTGTACCTAACTGCGAAAGTGTGCTCATTTGTTTGCAAGTTTGTCCGAACATCTGACTGAACGGATTTTAATAAAATTTGTTTCAGGTATCAGTTAGTGCTTATGCTGGCTGGAACTACATACCTATAAGTAGGTAGTATACATCTTAGCTTTAAAATCAATGCAGGCGGAGCCACGGGTAATGCTAGTTTCAAATAAATTCCCTATTCACCGCTGGCCTCGACCTATTCCACTTCTTACAAAACGGGATTTCACTATGCATGTTAGAACATCCTGTATCCGTTTAAAAACACCTAATTAAAATCAATCAAGTTGACGCCTTGTTAAGGCAGTTTAAACCAAACAGAAAACGGTCTCGATGAAAATCTATTAATTTGTTCCGTGCGTTTCATAAAAATGGTTGATAATATTACGTATTCTGCATTCCATGGATTGAGACCTCATTTCGATGCTTTGGCCAGAGTTGGCTATTTTAAAATTGTTTTGAAACCATTGTCCCCGTTAAAACAATTTTTACACAACTTTTACCGAGGGATTGTTGCGGCATTAGTGATAGGGTACAATTTGCAGCATATTATACGAGTTATACAAGTAAGTTTACTTTCTGCTGATCCCACAACTTGTATAGCTGTTGCTGTACATATTTTAGGTCCGCCTGCGTGGTGCTTCGAAATGGCCTATTTCACTCAAGAACCAAAGCTTTATATCAGTGAAAGGATTTTCAGTATCGGATAAGTACCTACTTAGTCCCAAAGATTATCTCCTACAAACATACCTACTCACAAACAATTATATTAGTAGGTATATGTAGATGTTTAATTGTTTATATATGAAACAGGTTCGGCATAGCACCGAAAAAATGGTGGACACGTTATTCATCTTGCTTACGATTTTGAACACGCTGGGAAAACAGGCAACCTTCAACCTCAGGAGCCGCCGGATTGATCAAATTGTTTCCATCATTAATGGTTAGAAACTTTATGCCTTTAATAAACGCATATAGATTAGTTTTTCAATAAAATTACTACTGAAAAAATATTGTTCTCTCGCCAACTCAGAACAAATACCTAACGTCTTTGGACTTAAAGTGGAGAAATTCAGTAAGCCCGGATGGTAACCTAAATAAAGAGATAGAGTGGCAAATTATACCACATTAATGCACCCGCCTGAACCTTCATTGATAAAGGATCGAATGAAAGAAATGTACCTTTCCGCAGGTCCATTCTCGCCAACTAACCCGTATCACGTGAAAGTGTTGAAAGAGAATGCGGTGTCAATGTCTCGGCTCTTGGTGCTGTACCAAACGGCTGTGGCCACTTGTGGCGTTCTGTGGACCATCTTCCCAATAGTCAACAGAGCTCTGGGCAAACATGTAGAATTCACTGGATATTATCCATTCGATACTACAAGTACGATAACGTAAGTTTAAGTGCTACTCTTTCTTTAGTCGGGTTTACCTATTTAGAGAAAATACCTAAGTTGAATAAGGCATTCGCAAATTATTGGCTAAAATGTAAAGTCTCACCGACAATTTGATAGAGTCTTAGGATGGACTTACACTGGCATTACAAATCACTTTTGTTTATAGAAATGATTTGTAAAACCATTGTTATCTGAAATCTCTATAAAGGCGGTGAATGATCTAAAAGTTTATTTCGCCGAGTCATGTTAATTTCGTTTAATGTAGAGATGCGTCCAATTTACTATAATACTGTTATGATTTCTAGATTTGCATTGGCATTAACATATGCGAGCATTTTAATAACAGCACAAGCTTTTGGTAACGTGACAATGGATTGCACAATAGTGGCGTTTTACGCTCAGGCCAAGATACAAATACAGATGCTGAGGTACAATCTCGAACAACTGTTGGGTGAAGACGACGTAAAAATAGACCTTTATGCAATAAAAATAAGTAATGAGAATGTTTATGAAGATATTAAAAGCGCTGAAACACAAGAGCGATTGATCAAATGTGTTGATCATTATGGTGAAATTGTACGGTAAATGTGACTGACATATTGTTTATTTATTTCTTGGGTTTGGTACTTCGTAGAGTTGTAGTATTGAGTAGTTGTTTCAATATGAGATATTGCTAAGTCAAAAATGCGGTCACCAGATTTGTTTGATTCAACAGATTTACTAAGGAAGTTGAGTCGATATTTGGTGAAGCAATGGTGATTCAGTTCTTTGTGATGGCGTGGGTGATATGCATGACAGTGTACAAGATCGTTGGAGTAAGTAATTTAACGTTAATGTTATGTAACGTAAAATGTAAACAAAGAAATAGGTTACGCTTTCATACCGACGATAAACGCTCCTCTTCATGGGTCAACCATGGGTGAAAACGGAGCTGAAGAACTAAATATTTCTTATTCCAGTTGAGCATCTTATCAGCGGAATTCGTGTCAATGGCGGTGTACTTAGGCTGCATGCTTGCTCAGCTCTTTATTTATTGCTATTACGGAACACAGCTCATATTTGAGGTACCTACATACATACCTACATATTCGGTTTTTTTTTTGAATTTGAGCTTTGCAGTGTCTATGATAATTATGCATTATGTACAGTCGCCTGCGTTAATATGTACACATTTCATAATATTTAAAATGATATATGTAACTCTTAAATTTTGCACAGTGTATCTCTGGCCTACCCCTACGGGGAATAGGTACATGCGTAATAAATTAATTGTGAATTATTATTAAGTAGGTTTACAATTGTATAAAGTGTAACACACTATAAACTGTGGCATAATTTAAAAAAATATAGAGTGTACACCTACACAAAACAAAGGATATATTTCAGAGCCAGTGCGTAAACCAGTCAATATACTGCAGTAGATGGCTGGCGCTGTCGCCGCGGTTCCGTCGCCAGCTGCTTGTGATGATGCAGTGCTGCGCCCGGCCGCTGGTCCCGAGGATCGCTTACGTCATACCCATGTCTTTGGAGACTTATTCAGCGGTAGGAATTGTATGGTAGCAAATGGAGTACAGGAAAATGTATTCTATGGGGTTCTCACAGATAACAATCTCACCGTAAATTTTAGGGCATGATTTAAGAAGCCTTTGACATAAGATTTGAATACTGTAAATACTTATTTAAACAGAAACCGAATGCCAACCTAGGGGCCGAATTAACGATCACAATAACGGTCTCTAGAGCATTAACAGATTGTTTGGTTATACCTTACCTTAGTGATCTCGGCTTTAGGCCCTAAATCTCGATAAGATACTTAACAAGCGCCTACGGTCAGCGACTAGTTGCTTAATATTCACAGTTTTTCAAATCGTTATCCCACTTGTTTTGCATCAAGTCCATTATTTTCTTGATCTAATTATATAGATGTACGTATGTAGTAAATATTCAGTTTTGACAGTATTTACCAACGTTTGTAAAATAAAGACTAATAAAGAGCACCTACCTAGGTATTGCCGATTTATCAAACATTTTAAATGTTCAGCGTCTTATGTCACTGACTGTACCTACCCGGAAACTTTCGATACAAATACTTACCTACCCTGTTTATTTTGCGAATTAAACAATTATAGTTATTTAGAAAGCTTTTATTTGTTATTTCAGGTGCTCAGGACTTCGTACACGCTCTTTACATTTTTGAACCGCGGATAGAGTACCTAGATTAGTTTAGGTATAGTAAGAGTAGGTAGAGTACATATATAGAGGTTACAATAATTGTAATAAATACTTAGTAAATACGAGTAGACTAGTAAGATTTTAGAGAATCAAGACAACGCATTGAAATAATAAAATATAGATTGTTGTGTAGACTAGACGTGTGTAATAATCCTGTAATAAAAGATTATTTAAATCCACGTGACTTATATTTTTTTTATTACTAAAATAAAAGTATTCGATGGTAATATTCGACAATATTAGTGGAGATTTCCGCATCACCGTTCATCCCTTGTGTTTTCGAGGTTGCGTTGTTGCTAAGTACCTAGGTATTGCTAGGTACCCCTATAGCTATTTCATAAATTTATGTAGGTAGGTACCTACCTATGTATGATGTACATCTACAAATAATAATATCAAGAAAAAACCTATCTTCAATGTTTTGTGTTGCATTATGATAGGATCCGGAGGTCGATCGTAAAATCGACCACCGTTTGAATCGTTCCGTCTATTTACTGCCGTTTTATGACTTAGCGACGAGAAGACGGCTAGAGAGATCCGCGAACTCCTTGAAGCGGAATTAATATCGATGTATTGTTCTAAATTTTTGTTAAGTTTTCGGTGATAAAAGGCTTTATGTTTATAGTAAAGGGTTGTTAATTCACTTCTCTCTAATAATTTTATGTCTTGCTGCGATTAGGTCAAGTAAACAACATCGCTTCAGTGGGTACACAAGCGATAAACTATAGAATATCTCTCCAGTGTTTATTCTATTGTCGGAGTAGAAAATAAACATCGGGGCGACTAAAAATATTTTTTATCTATGATTTATCCGCAGCAACATTTCCACAAGCTTGTAAAATAATTATTTTAAGCACCGTATATTCGAGTGAACCGCTTAAAGTTTCGGTCGAAAGGTGCGGGCGGCGTCGCGTGAGTCACGCGGGCTCCGCCAGACGATCCAGGAGTCCGAAACCCGCCTCCTCAGTGCTCCGTACGACGTAAGTGCCGAAAGTCGTGTAAAAAGTTGTATCCGGCCGCGAATAGCACGCGTGGAATTCCGTTTATAAATACGCGAGTGCGGGCGCGGCGGACGGCTCGCGGCTTCTGTCTCGGGGCCGAGCGGCGCGGAGCCGGGCCCGTGCCGGCCGCGGCGCGGTACTCGGCAGCGGCTGCGCCCGCGCGGAGCGGCCGGCGGGGCGGTCGGCGCCCATGCGCGCGCGCCGATGATATTCACGGGCGGGGGGGCGCGCCGCCGCACCTCGCCCGCGCCGCCCGCGCCGCGCGCGCGCCTCGCATCGCGCCCGCCCGCCCAGCGACTTCATGCCGACTACGTGAGTCTGAGCCCTCCCTACACTACCGATACGCTTCTGACACGTCTCACTGTTTACACTCGATAATTACCTATGCAGGTACACGACCGGGTGCGCCATAATATTATTGTTAGTAGATATTTATAACATTATCGATTTCTTATCTTCGGTTAACGGTTTGTGAGGAAAATCTGATTTCCCGCTGGCCGTGAAATGTATTCGATTGTAGGTACTTCATTAAGTAAGTATTTTATTTCGACAAAAGACACAATTCCCGAACTCTCTGAACTCAACGTAGTCTGAAAGCAGTTACTGTAACCAAAAACGCCTGTGGGGATCATCACCATCACTTTAGTCTAATAAAAATTAAGATAAACATTAAGGATAATTTTATTTTAAAAAATGCATTAATCGATTTCATGTTCGTCAAGTCTCATACAAGTAGGTATAATTTAGCAAGTACTACCTCATGAGGTAAGATGCAAATGTAAAAAGACGTAATTTTGCAAACATACGAAAAATACGGATATTGACAACGGAATAAATAAGATGGTATACTTACTAATTTCCTTTTACTTAAAAAAACAACATTCGTACTAGGTTAATACACAGGTAAGTACACTATATATGAATTACATTTGCTCACATTGTGAATCACAATAAACGTAAATCAATCATCAATTAATTAAGTGGCTGCGTATAAGATGAATTACCTCTACGTAATGATATTGTAACAGATATAGGTAGGTGTGGCGCAAAAAACCTACGCCTCTTTCCTGATAGAAAATAAAGCCAAACTCAGCCGTAGGTACCCAGAATAATGAATAAATAAGGCCTATTCGGAGACAAAGTGGGAATAAGTATGGTAACATAATTTCGATGCACAAACTCCACTTTAGCAGCAGGTTGATGATACAGATTCTTGAGCAAAGAAGATCATGGAAAGTCGCCTAGTGTGGCCCATCGGCGTAGAAAAAAATGGCAGTCATAGGAATGCACGTTGCTATGCTGCTTTATATATTCTTGACATGCCTCTTCAACCGGTGAAGATCCATCTAAAACTTTGGGTAGCTATAACTACACGTATAGCTATGTGTATTGGTAGGTATGCTCCCTTCTTCCAATATAATATCCATTTCCAATATAAAATCCATTTGGCGTTCCTGTTATGATAGTAGTGGTGTGAGTGATACCTCAGCTGAATGAGTGCTGACGCACAATTGGAATTACAACAGTACCATCGGGCGCACGCCAGTTGGGTTCCGTCTATTTATAACCGTGCATTTACCGCCACCATGCCACTCAACCTTGTTGCTCCTCGCTCTGTTCTCTTGGCTTCACGTTCAAGTTTACCTGACTTCAATATTATTGTTCTTAGAGTTGGCATCTTCATCTTTTACCTCTCCTCAATCACAAGTAGTTGGGATTTAATGTCACCGCATCCCTCACAAATTACAACCAGAACTTTTAGGATTCGCTGCAGCAACAGCAACAGCTTAATAGTTGTAACGTTTGGCTACAGAATCAGTTGTAATTTCTTCATCAAGAGGACTTTACAGCAGTTTAAAAGGTTAATATAATAGGTAACAAACAAGAAAGCGTAGAATAGTGCTGATTACTTAAACTACTTTATTGTAGAGCTTGATGTATTTGTACGCTGGCATGTTGAAGTTGTTTGGTATGGCGGTAAGTACCCATAGGAACTGATGGATTCGTTCCCCGATGGATGAGCGATCACCCGCGAATAGAACTCGCTGTAATTTCAAGTATGCGGAAATATTAAATTTATCGACATGTTTGTTATTATTGCTGTAGACACGTAAAAATCTACCATCATAAAAATGTAATTACACCATCAAGGAGTTCTAAACTAGAAATTGTTAGATAAATTATCGCTTTTACTAGGGATTTTGGAGGAATTAAAGACACGTAGGTATTTACCACTCAATTAAAGACTACCTTTCTATTACGAACAAAACATACATGCTTTTTGTGAAGGTGAGCAAGGAATCTATTACTGATCGATATGCGTATAGATAGATTCACAATGGTTATTTTCTCGAGACTCCAACTCTGTAGGTACTTAGTTCTTCTTATCGTATGGTTAGTGGCCAACGTGTTAGAGTTGTTCAAGCTGCCCGAAGGCCTTCCTATAAACAGTGGTCCTGCTTCATTTTACTAAAGCGATTGACAAAGTTAGAAATTCCTACACTAATATATTAAATTATCTTCTTTCCTACCTGTACATATAGGATTATCTGGAACTATATTCCAAACTCTTGTTGGATTAACGCCTATTCTTACATCTACGTATCGGATACGATGCGCGTCGTGATCGGTCACGTGACTACCGCATCTCAACATTATGACAAACGAATTCTCAATTTTGGCCATTTGACATCGGCCGTGTATTTCAACCGTAGCCACGGATCCATGCCAGGGAATTCGCAGACCTTGAGCACACACGCTTTCTATACAAATACCGGTGCATCTAGTTGCGTCCCTACGGCTGATACGACGCTACATTGCTAAAACAATTCAATGTTTATTGGCGATGACATTTTTGTGCATCTTCGGCTGTGAACGTGACGTGTGAAGTTGGCGATGCGTCCAGACGCGACATCGGTTGCGTGCGATGTCATCTTGGTTTCGGGTATGTCCAATTTCACGTTTAGCGCGGTGTGCGAATTCTTGGCTTCGAACGCGTTTTACGTTGTTCGTTGTTGAACGCGAAAGCTCTGTAATAAATAAACGCAATGCTCGGGAGGAGCGACACACGGAGCGTTAATACTAAACACTACTCATATAGGTATATTGTGTTCTATCTCATTCTTCTCATCGACGTTGATTCTGATTTAAGAGGACCATTTGTTACACATCTCATTCTCTCTGGCGTATTCGATTTTCGTGGTAAAGGTTATTTTATCTAAGCATTTTGTTAAGCGGTATTAAAACATGCCATTTGGTGCCGGTATAGAACTATAATACGTACTTCAAATTTCCAGCGGTGATGCTATTTATTTTTACTGCTACAGTATCTTCTATAATCTTGATTTCCTACAAATCCTTCGAAGTCAGAATAAATACCGGACTATTCTCGCTTCTCACAAAATTATTTACGAATAAAATTCAAGGATTGCTTGCCGTAAAGTGTTTCTTATAAATCGAGGCTGCGATAAGTGATCTGGCCGTTAACATTTTACAACCAACCATATCCCTTTTATGTGGATTATATTACGTATCAATTTATATTTTATACTGCTGACTGATTATTATTATCAGTATCTTTTATCTATAGGTCGATACTTGAAAGCTTTCTTGAAGCGTACATTATGAGTTCAGAGCACGCTTGGCTCCCATATAATGCGTCAGACCAACATCCATAAATTACAAGATCCTGCCACGTGTTCTCGAGAGTCAGCAGATTTCCCTCATAAAGTAATCCATGAGCATTACTTATGGCGGTCGCCTTTTAGTCTCCAGTCCTATGTGGACATAGTTGGCAGCCGGTCAAGCCACTGTAATTAGTGTTGACTGACACAATGGCTGCACCAAACAACAAACACTTGAATGTAACTGCAAATGAATCATAATGTTTACAATCCGCTTTAATTATGGTATAACGCAAAGAAGATGAAAGGCGTTATGGAATTGAAATACCTAACACATGGCCAGCTATTTGTGAAGTTGTTTCATTGTTTCGTGCTTTCATTGTGTCGAACGGCAAGCTTTACGACGTGTTCAACGTCTCCTGGGTAATCCAAGAATTTGGAAAATTTCGCAATGGAAACGTATTTATTTCTTCCATGTCTTTTCGGTCGGTCTCTATCTACCTTAGGGACTTCCTATGGCTAATTAGGGACGATATTGGGCACTTATAGTGGCAGGTTCTAATGTGAATGTAAATCAAATTCACATAACAATACATGTTCATCTGTTAAATTATTTCGTCTAATAAAAATTAAACTCTACACAGGTAGAAGACTCTACAGTCCTAATAAGAGATGTGTTTTGGAATTGTAATGTTATATTGTAATAGTAAATTGCATCCTAACGTTGCAGTGGTTGCCGGGCGGTGGTAGCGGCGAGGGCGGCGCGGGCGCCGTTCGCCGATCTCGCGGCAAACGGATCACGCAGAGACGTGGTGCCATCAAACACCATAAGTAAGTATCATAAGATACCTACACAAAATATATGTTAGATTGATACTGTAAGATCTGTATGAAAATCTTCCAAAGAAACTATCAGATACGTTAGTTTTTTTGTAGTAAAATCTAAACTTCTTGATGAATTTACATCACAATTGTCATGTCCATTAACATCGCGTTTAAAATATGCTTGTTATTCTTTCGTATCCGTTATTTCAAAAATAAAATCGCGGGATACAGAAGTGGTAGGATCATTTCCTCTGTGATATTTATCATTCTCCCGCCTAATTTTGCGCGTCTTCGTGTTCAAGATTTTTGGCTAGAGCCACTCACTGCAACAGCGACCCTCCACACACCGCCTACGTATTGATACCCATCTACATGTTTGTCGCAACAAGCGACATGTTTCTTTATTAAAAACATGCTGCAATAGTCTTTATTACAAAGTGGATATTACACAGAAAAATATGTGTGACAGTGGCTTATATTATGATTTAGGAAGCAGTTGACTAACTGCTAGCTGTACTGTAACTGTGTTATAGATACGTAGGTACTTATCCATTGTACGGTAGCCTTAGTACAAGCATTGCTTAGTTTGGGACCATACAGTTGATTTGTAGGGCCACCGCAGACTTGCTACTTTTAGCATCGGCGATCGGCGATTTTGATGCTGCGTCTCGCTCGTTCGCGCTCGAAGAAACGCAACGCAGCATCGATACGTCACAAAATCGCCGGTCGCCGATGCTAAAAGTAGCAAGTCTGCGGTGGCCCTAAGTCAGGTCAGTCCTTATATTTATTTACCTATGTATTTTTATGAAACTCATCAAAGGGATACATGTTCTATTGTGCCTCATCCAAAAATCTGCACATGACCAGTGACGCAAAATATCTGCATCGGATGCTTCTTTCCTCCCACGTAATTGCTAAGTGTTAACTGAAGCTATTGGCTAATTTGTATCGGAATGTAATATTACGCAAATCCAATTGGTATGCAAATAATTATGTGGAAAGAAAAGTTATGTTTTGTGGAAGAGGCATGACTTGAGAGCTCAGGGGGTAATACAAACCTGGTACGAAAGCAGTAACACGTTTTGGTAGGGCTTCGAATTTTGACATATTTCCTTAGTGTACATTAGTGTCAAAGTTACGAACAAATGAAACAGGGGTTTGTAATTATAAAGCGTCAGATAATTTCCATTTTAGTTTTGTCCAATGGCAGTGTCAGCGGTGTTAGCCATAACAATGGAGTCTCGAAATGACGTCAATGATGATCATTTGTTCGACAATGATCATCATTGACGTCATTTCGTGCGTAGCGTGCGCCGCGGTGGAAAGCCGGCTTAATTATCTTGACCGACATCGGTGGTGCATGTTGCATGCTTTGGTTTGGTCAAGGCGTGTACGGCCTGTAAGGCGGTACTACCAAAATCAACAAATTTTTATTCCTGTAAGCTAGAGGTAGCATTTATCAATCCTTAAAAACAATATTTTAGCGTTACCACCATCATCATCATAGAAATCCAAACATTTCTTGCATCAAACAACTATGTAGATGTAACGTCACGACTTTTACCCCCATTCGGGGGTAGTCAGAGGCTTGAGTGGCCATACACCACCACATTGTGGAGGTATTAACCAACTCAAAGCCCACGTTTCACCAGATAATAAGGTTCACCACCTGTCACGTTGGGTTCTGACTATGTAGATATGACTGCAAAACACAGTTTAGTAATCCTTATTTCCTTTCTATTCCAGGATACACGAGGTGAACGGGCACCAGTTCGTAGCGAAGTTCTTCCGGCAGCCGACGTTCTGCGCGTTCTGCAAGGAGTTCCTGTGGGGGTTCGGCAAGCAGGGCTACAGCTGCTCCGCGTGCCAGACGGCCGTACACAAGCGATGCCACCACAAGCTGCTGGGGAAGTGTACAGGCTCCTCCGTGCAGTCGGAGGCCACTGTGGTGAGGAATAACCGGGGAAAATAATGTAGATTGAAACTCTATGGTGGTAGAGCCAAGTTAGGCAATTGACTGCAGCTCATATATGGGCTGGCTCGACCGGGTATTACCAGTACCACAGAAGATCGGCGATTGTTGAATTTTTTCAATCCAATTTGACAATCCTATCACAGAAGATCGGCGTAAAGCAGCTATTACAGCTGCGTCTTGTACGATGAGAGAGAGAGCCGGAAGATCAAACCCCTCTCCTCCCCCCACCTTCTCTTCCCTCCGACCCACTCCCCATCAGGTTGGCAACGTGTGAGCAATGCCTTTGGTATTGCAAGCATCTATAGGCTACGGTAACTGCTTAACATCAGGCGGGCCGTTCGCTTGATTGCCACCTCAGTGCTATAAAAAAACTATATTTTCGAAACTTGTGAGACCTACGGCTGCTTGCAATCATCCGGTGGTCAAGTCATCGTCATAGTCACGAGGGTATTAAGGCTCGGCGCAAACGGGCCACCGACCACAACCACCGGTGGCCAGCGACAAGCAGTTCACAGTCGCGGACGCTGCTTAGTGAGTGGCCGCCACCGGCCACACGTGTGCCGCGAGTTTTTACAAAACGCGTGAAAAAGCGTGTAAACTGCTAGTCACTGGTCACCAGTGGCGCCGAGCCTAAGTAGTTAGAAATCCGTATCACGATATCAAGGTTTTTTCTCGCGATACCGTCAATTTCTCTGGTATGGATCAAGATACGCGTGATATAACAGTATAATACAGTGAAGTACGTTGTAGGTACTCCCCAATTAATCGTCGTGATTTCTATTGAAAGTATAACTGCATGGTATTGTAGCTCCAGTGATGCTGAAACTTTCACTACTGTTTGTTCCAGTACCTGCGGGAGAGGTTCAAAGTGGACGTGCCACACCGGTTCCGGCCGCACCAGTTCATGTCACCCACATTCTGCGACCACTGCGGTGCCATGCTCTACGGCTTCTTCAAGCAGGAGCTCAAGTGTGAAGGTATTCCTACTGAATATGGAAGAATGGCTTAGGTTAAAGATCTGACGCTGGCTACACACAGTACGACAGTGTAAAAGTTACTCTACTCTGTGGCAGAGTTGGGCAAAAATTAATTACAAATTAATTTTTGCCCAACTCTGCTGTGTGGCAGTCAGAAGTAATATTCTAGAGAACATGTTACTTCTCACTCACACAGCATAGCAACGTGTTTTCTTTTCTAAATATCTTAAATTCTTTCGAAACAGTTTGCGATACTTTATCGTATGATTGATTAGCCTGTACTGTATCCAGTTTATTATAAAAGAAGGTCTACGTAATCAGTGGTTTTAGGTATTTCTTATTCTTGAATAAGTATATATAAGTTGATAATCACGTAGCTACTATGCGCGTAGCCACGCGCGTAGATAAGGTCTACACGCGTAGCTGCGTAGCGCGTAGGCAGGACAACAGCGCGTAGTCGGGCAGCCTATTCAATATCAAATGCACTAGTGGACGCTGACAAGAGGGGCCTGCCAGTTTGGATTTTCTTATAGCCCTGTCCCTTTCGGCTGGGTCCACACTGTGTTTTGAATGAGCCAAGTTTAACAAGGTTCAGCTGATGATCGCGTGTCCCCGCGCATGTGTAGCCTAGCGCGTGGAATAAACTTGCGTAGTCGCATAGTGATCATAAATTCTGACCGCGTCACTGCGATCTTTGTCTGATCACACGTAGGGTTTGAAAATAAAACCTGATATGTTGGCTATATAACTTATCTTGTACCTATAGTATATTATTTGAATGTGTGTATATACAATGAAGAATAAACGGTTGGAAGTCCATTTGTAATATAAAGTCCAATATTAGCATTTTTGAAATAATCAATTTACTTACTCATTTATCATTATTTATTGTATTTTTACATATCTAACCTACCATACACCATATACTGTGCAATTTCCTAAGAACATTAACATTAAATTAACTATTTTGTGAAGCTTTAATCCCTAACTAACTCGTTTTACGGCTTATTAGCAACGCAACTTATTGGGTACTTAGTATTAGGTACGGCCAGCAACGAAAGTCGCTGAACATTCTCAGTTTTTCAAATAGCTTGCACACTTTTGTTTTGCATCAAATCCATATTTTTTCTTTATCGAAACAAAATGTAGACATGTTGCTAATGTGTGGTTTTATAAAAGTTTACCAACGTTTGTTGAATAAAGAGTATAACCGATTTAAAAACATTTGAATGTTCAGCAACTTTCGTTGCTGACTGTACCAACGCATGTATCTATTGATTTCGACTTTACTAATTTTCCGTCTAAATTAGTTTCAGTTGTAGCAGCGGCTATCCCGGATATCCTGAATCTGCGGAAACAATGAAGAATATTTTATTTTATTGCGATATTGTATCTTCTAGCGGGACTACGCGACAAGACTTTATCTGGCGGAGTTTCTCACACATATAAGTGATATAGGAGAGCATATAACAAATTCTATATTTTCTGAAATGTTGTCTTAACGCAGCCGGCTGCACAAGGTCCACGAAACCGCGACAGCGCTTCCCCGCCAAGTCAAGCGTTGCCTTGATTGTAGCTAAATAAACAGAAACAAAATGAAGTCATAATGTGTCTAATCTAGTCCTAAAATTTAAGTTCTTGCGTAAACACCAGATGGATTCTCTTGATAATTTGTTATAATAATAGTTATAAGTTCCTAGCAAATTATATTAAACAATTCTACCGGTACCTACAATAAAGCAATATATCGACATTGGGTAGGTATATGGAAAAATAATTTATATTTATGAAGCTACTTAGCGCCGCCATACACGGACTGCATTTTGCTGTCGGAACCGACAGCTCTATTGCAGTTGGTTGCAGTCGACAGCTCGCGACTGCTTGGCGTTAAGCAGTCGGCGTGCTGTCGCGAGCTGTCGGTGCGTTTGATTGTACCTAATCCCCACCCAAAAACGGTCAAAATGAATGAAAAAATCAGTAAGTCCATGAAAACCTTCTATAAGCTTGGGGGTGAATCTTCACACATTTTTTCTCTACATTTCATGGATTTTTTATATCATATTAATATTCTTCAACAGGCTTTTCTAGAATATCTGGTTCGCCTGGGGTTTCAGTGGGCTGTGGTACATTCGGTGGCATACAAGGTGGCCTTCGTTCCTTTGGATTATGTAGTCCCACAACAACAATTACAATAAAACGCGAATCTACCGGTAGAACGGTTACTAAAAGAACCGCGTTATATTGTATTGTATTATTATTTCATTTTAACATTAGTGTAACCACAAATGATATACATATATGTAGTAGGTACGATGCTTAATGTGTTATATTGCAGCAACATAGAATATTATAAAACTGAAAAACATGTCAAAGTCGCTAGGGGCAGAGCCTCCGACCGGTCCTGAATACTTTTGTTGATTGTTTTTTCCAATAAAACATTTAAGATATCTACGAAAGGTCTTGGCGTTTTTTTGGATTGGAAGATTGGAGGTAAGATAAAAATAGCTATCAGTCAACTATTTTTATTGTAAGTAGGTATATTTATTGAAATGAAAGTTGTTGGAATACGTAAGAGTTTGTGAAAGAAAACGGATATAAACACACGTAGAAATAGCTGTTGATTTTTGACGCAAAGTATTTTGTAGGTATATAAACACAATCCTTGTACGAAATCCTATGCTGTACAGCCTGCCGCTAGTGAGCACCGGGCCTTAAGTATTTGGATTCGAAGGAACAACACAACACTAATTCTCACATGTAGAGACGACAAAAGATGGGTCATGTAGCGTATTTTTTTATCTATGTGTACAATCGTATATGTATTAGGTAATATTTCTAAATCTGAACTGTTGGAATTCAAAGAAATTCTTTTTTCATCATCCTCATTTGCAAACAAGTCCAGCTGTGAAGACGTAAGCAAGTAGACAATGCTTATACCTATTAATAGGTACACTGGTATGTCGCGAGATACTTTATTTATAGATGTTTGTACCGTATTATTAGAATTTAAAAGCCAACGCGCGTAAAAGTGTTTTTTAAAGATTGTTTTATTGTTTTTTTATTATTTAGACTAGGTATTTTGAATTCGTTGGGATATTATAAAACAATAGGTGTTTACCTATCGTCACTGCGAGCCGATCAAAGCTTCCTTCCGAAATCGTGACAGTAGTCGCACGCAGTGTATAATTATCTACTTAAAATAATTAATCAATCACCTGGCGGGTGAGAGCGGGCGGGCGGCAGCGCGCGGCGGCGTAGGGCGGGCGGGGCGGTGGGCGGAGCGCGCACCTGAAGCACGCTGAACACCGCCGCGCCGCTGACCCCGCGCCGGCGCGCGGCGGCGAGCCGTCAGTCTGCGCGCGCGCATCGATGTGCGACCCCGGCTGTCGCACGCTCGTGACAACGCGCCATCATGCCTCTATATTCCGACCACATCGCGAACATGTATTACGGTGCATCGCCCTCGTACTCTAGCCTACCTTATGGATATAATAGTTCAGTTTCGTCTCTCGGATCTTCGTACAGTGCCTCGTATCTCAACCCAGGAGGTAGTTACAGCGGTCACTCTTCTCTCGGAGGATACTCTCGTGCACCGCTGACATCTCGATGGATTCCCGGAGTCGGAAGAAACTACTCTCCCATGCTCAGCACCATCTCCGAGAGAGGGTCGGCGAGTCCCGTAAGAATAAATAGTCCTAGAAGAATTCCTATTACGACTAGAACGTACGGTACATCTAGTTACACAACGCGCCCTATCAACATAAACACCGCTGATATTGACGTTTCTAAAGATAGATACAGACGAAAAATTGAGAAAGAAGAAAAAAGTATTGCGAATGATAAACCTCGTACTGAGAAACCACCACAGAGAGGAGGCTCAAATACAGTAAATGAAAATGAAAGTGGACCTTTTATGCCACGAGTGGATGGCAAGCCAGAAACTGGTATTGATTCTTCACCGGGTGGCGACCGTAGTACAATAAAACGCGGTAGGACAGTTGTGAGACTTCACACAATCAAAAGAAAGGAAAGGGATTCTCCTCGTAAGCCAACGAATGTATCACAGGCCACTGAAACTCCAAGCGATCGAGATATTGTAGAAAAGCCTACTGAAGACTCTAAAGATGACAAAAAAGAATCCTTGAAATGGAGAGAAAAATTGTCTGAAGATTTAACTTATAAAGAAAAGAAAGAAATAAAATCCCCGGGTGCCAAACTGGTGGAAAAGTTTATCGTTAAAGAAACCAGTGATAAAGACTCTGAAGTTCCTGCAAAAGTGTATGCAAAAGAGCCGGAGTCGTCAGACAGTTTTCCAACGACTCCAATAAAGGATATTAATTTTCCTGCTAATGCATCTCTGGATAGAAGATGTTCGATGGAGCTTTTAGCAGAACAAGCAATTTTGTTAGATTCTTTGATTAGAAGCGAGAATCTTAGTACTGTGTCATTGGATCTTAGTAAAGTTGGCGTTGTTGACGATCCTAAAACTAATAATATCGACGCAATTGGTTTAGCAAAACGAAGACGATCAAACGACTCACAAAATCCCTTGAAAACTACGAAATCCGATCATTCACTACACGATAATCTAAAGTCTTACAAAGATCCCAGAAAAAGGCGAAGTATAAAAAAGTCTGCATCAGGAGGCAGTATATGCAGATTAGATTCCATAACAGAATTTCCTAGAGAGCCTATAAATATAGAATTGCCAGCTATTGAAGAAAATAGGTTATCAATAAAACAAGACCTGCCAAAGCAGAAACCTAAGCCGAAGTTAAAAACAAAAATAACTTCCTCTGTGGAGGTATCAGCTCCAATGACCCCATTGAAGTTTAGAGTAGAAAACGTAATTGTTGAAAATGCAATCGTGGAAGAGAAACCTCGTATACCAAGGAAAGAAATAACATACAGCAGCGAAGTGGAAGTAATCACAACTGAAATTCCTTCAGACAAAGTTCCAGAAAAGAGCAAAGAACAACACAAAATTAAGAAAAAAAACAAAAAAGTAACAATTGACGTAGACCCTGCATCACCTGAACCCGCAGATGGAAATTTTTGGGATAAAATAGGCAAAAGAGAAACTGTTTATCTTATGAAAAGAAAAGAAAACTTGGAAGAAGCTAAAGAAAAACATAAACGAGCTCTATTTTGGTTTCCAGAAGAAGAAGAATTGGATAATACTGAGGAATTAGATAAAATAACAGAAGTCAATGTGATTGAAATAAGTCCTACTGAAGATAATACGAAAGTCGCAGCTGTAGATACTATGACTAAACCAGAAGTTGTCACAGCAGAAACAACTCTCTCCACGCAGATAGAACAAAAAGCAGATAACCAAAACACAACACCAATTGATACTGGTATTACGGTAGAGACAAACAAATCTCATACAAAAGCTAAAGTGCCTGTGTTGAAACAATGTGATGCAAAAGAAAAGTCAATGGTGGAGTCCGAAATAAAACAAAAATCAATAAAGATTGTAACTATGAATGACTCGCATATTGAAGATGATAAATCTGCTATAAATGAGTCTGAAATAATAGTAAAAAAGGTTGCACATAATCTACCTACAAAAAGTGAAAGTGAAGAAAGTTTATCCGACGGCAAAATTACGAGTAAGATAGGAAAACCTATAGGAAAAAGTTCGTCTTTAGAGATAGTTAGTAAAAATAAAATGACGATTCCCAGTGATAAGAAAACGAAATCAGAGAAGCTTAAGAAAATATGCAAAACAGATGAAAACTGTGCAAAATCTGACATAAAGGCAAAACAATTGTCATTGCCAAAATGTAGCAATAAAAATAAAACTGATATAGTAGAGAGAAGTGAACATGAACAGACTACCCCTAGCAACAAAAATAATGAAAAGCTTCT
The DNA here is from genome assembly GCA_947859195.1 of Drymonia ruficornis. Taxonomy (NCBI): domain Eukaryota; kingdom Metazoa; phylum Arthropoda; class Insecta; order Lepidoptera; family Notodontidae; genus Drymonia; species Drymonia ruficornis. The sequence continues at coordinate 10,709,333 of OX401909.1, forward strand.
TCCTATATCAAAACCAAGCTCTATTGTGAAAGAGAAATCACACAACGATGTTGCTACTGAACAAAAGGCACATGAACAACTCGGAACTAATAGTGACAAAATACAAACTAAAGAAATAACTTCCACCCATAATAAAGAAAGCAGTGAACAAAATGTAGAAATGCCAATGTTACTAGTCGCTAATACCAGTACAAAGGATATAAAACGTGCACCTGAAGTTAAGTCTATAGATAACTTAAATGAATTACCCACGATTAATAAGACTGAAGATAATATACTACTGAAAACCAAAAACACCATAGGCAAACAAAACGATTTGTTAACTCCACTGGATAAGAAGAAAAATGAATCTTCCAAAAATGATAACCATACTGAAACAGAATCACCCAAAGAAGTGGTGATAGAGCAAAATATAGCAAATCTTAATGTTGAAAATATATTGGAACCAAAGTCGGAGAAAGAAACACAAATATTTAATGTTCCTGAAGTACCAACTGTGGCAGAATCAAAAGACATTCCAATAAAAGAAACCGGGACAGAAACCAATTTAACAGTTCAAGATGAGCAAAAGACAGGAGAGAATGAAAAGGCTGAAAATATATATAAAAAAGACGAACAACTAGAAACACCGGATAGTGCAACTACACCGCAGGTCTTCACTCCAAAGCGACCAGTGAAAGAACAAAAGGCATTGAAGCCGTTAATAGCTACACCAAGACCATTACAAAAGCGAGCTCCACAAGTTATTCATTCGTCTGATACATCAGATTCGTCATCAGAAGAAGAATCTTCAGAAGAGGAAGATGAATCCGATTCCAGTGAAGAATCAGCGGAATTTTTCGAATGTGAAAATAATGGGGACGGAAGGACTTCCACCGGCTCCAACGATTCCGGCTTCGATTCTTCAGCACCTACGTCTCCTGCAACGTTTCTCCAAATAAAGAAAGGTATGTTTAGGTAGGACATAAACCTTAACTCATTTATATCTATTTCATCAACTAATTTTCCACTAATACGGACGGAAACAATGCACGTCGCTTTGCATGGCTTTACGCTAGTCCGTTGTTGGTGAACCTGTGCGTAATGTGGACCGTAACCGATTCTTCCAAAGTCTCCAGTCGCGCCACAATTGGAAATTTGTTCTAGACTGCGATGTAAACTGCCACCGAAAGTGTGAAAAGTTGACAGCGAACTTGTGCGGTGTGAACCAACGTCTATTGGTGGAAGCCTTGGCATCAAAAACTGCATCTAAAAAAGGTGGGTCTTACTTTGAAAGCGTATAATTTGAGGTGATATCAGCGATTTTTTTTGTTATCATACTGAACTAAATATACAAATACGTCACTAGTACGTCATTCCGTTCGACCAAAATAAAGCTATGCTATATTGACCAGATAGGTAGCGTTTGTTACGGCTTTTTTTATTATTAGGCATTATGCATAGATTTATAAAAGTTTCGCGCGTGATTTATAAAAGTTTCGCGCGTGCGTTTTAACTAGATACCGCCCTACTAAGATTAGTGCGCATGCTCCATCTAGTTGGAGCGCCCTCGCGGAAACTAAAATTAATCTATGGCATTTTGTCTAAATATCTAGATCGAACTTTAAAAAATATTCGAACACGACATCATCATTCTCAACTGTACCACAGACTTTTTCCATGTTTTCATTACGATAGTTATTTTAGCTTTGGGATTCTAAACAGTTGATTTATTTATATTATTACTTACAGTGTATTGTGCGTATTTGTTTATGTACAGAAGTACATAGTGGCGTGGGTGTCAGGTGCGGTTGTCTGGACTTGGGCCAATCATCCGCTCACCTGTACAGAATTAATGGAACCGATTGTTGCTGAAATTAACGTAAATGGGTGATATCGCATCCAAATTATAAGGGCTTCGATCACATGACTTCGAACAATTAAGATATTCACAGGACTTTCGTTTTCATTTCATGCAACATTTTCTACATGTAGAAATGATAATTTTTTCAACACTTTATAAAATAAAATAAACAAACTGTCTTCACAATTTTCATCGCTATAATCATTCTGAGGTATGAGGCTACTTCCGAGGCTACTTGCCTGAATATACGACCCTACGCATCCAATTTTGCGTGTTTCCTAGTACGCAGTGTTTCACTGCAGTATCATCATCCTCTTCAGTAGGTATTTTACATAATGTTCGAGTTTCTGAAAATTTATTTAAATCTGAAGGAGGTTCATAAACACGGAAATTGCTTCAATCAATTTTGCGGGGAAGCATCGCCGTGCAATCCAGGGTCTATACCACCACCTCTTATTGCAGTATTATTTTACCCTTATAGCGAATGACGTTTCTTATTGTCATGACAATAAGGTACGTCATTGCACAAAAAGTTGCTGTAAGGTTAACATAATACTGCTATAAGAGGTGGTGGTAGGGCCCCAGATATAAAACATGTACTATATTTAATGGCGTTTTCGTAATTTGCAAGAAATGATTCACTACGATATCTCTCAGCTCATCGTCTCATCATCGAGATGTCATACGATGATGATGATTGCCAGCGCGTGGCTGCACTCTCGTGACTAAGGGGTCGATTTGTAGTGTCGTACTATGCTCGTGTCAATGTAAATATTATCGATTATTTGGCCACTCTTCAAACGCCACTGCGTGTATTTTTATATCCAGACAGCCTATGGGTTGGCATTGGTTCGATGGGCGTTTCATCGACTATTTTCTCAATTACTAGTATTTTATAATCAACGCCTTCATTCGATTGTCGGATTTATTTCAATGTGGGACTTTGGTTTAGTTTCTTTGTTTTTGTTAAGATATGTTCTGCATTTATTTTTGCATAGAAATCGCTGTAACAACTTATTTTATCTTCTTTAAAACATCGCGTGAAGATGTCTATAATTTAATCTTCTTCGTTATCTACTTTTTAATCACAATTATTTATTTTGAACTAAAACGCACATAATATTCATTTTGCACATATGTTTTTATTTTATAAGTTAAGTATATATATCTTATTGTCTACATTTTGTACACAATGTGTTAATTTTGGTACAGTCACGTGAAAAGAAGCCTGTTCGTGACCATGTAACGTTAAAAAATATTCAAATAATGAAGAGCACTGATAAATTGTAACTGAACAAACGTGAATAGGAATCTAAATTCGATCGATAATTAGCTCTTTAAGTGTTAGTTCAAATTCCTATTTTAAATTTTCACATATTATCGTATTTGCCTCTCGTAATATTGTACAACTATGTATTTGAACAAAGCTAATACAAGAGCCATTTGATTGTGATTCCTTCGCACAGGTGGTGATAGTTCCGGCGCGTCGTCGAGCAAGACGCCTGCGCAATGCAATAACACCGACATCTTAGAGCAAGAACTTGGTGAGAGAAACACTTTACTGACTCACTGTACTTACTATCAACACTGCGCTTGTCTGTCGTTTATTTTTTTAAATACATGTAGCTCCAATAAGATCTTTGTTTAGACCAAAATTAGAACATGTTTTGGTAAAAAAATGTACATAACATAGAATCCGCTTGCAGCTACTAACACAGTTTCCACACACGTAATAAATGTACTTACAACATTTTAGATTACTTAAATATCTTAAAACATATTGAGGCGTTCTTTATATTTCAGCCCGTTGTGACACATTTTCCATGGATATATTCTTACTTTGAAGAAGTTTTCTTTTAATCTTCAAATATCAAATCATAATAAAATGAACAAACGTCTGTTTATATTTACCCATATCTTACATCAAGTGGGCCTCCAGTCTATAAACCCCATTTCGAGGAAGCTGTTTTCATCAATGATACTCTAATAAATAAATACGGGTGCTGGCACAATTGGCAAAAAATCTCATTGTATTCTGAAATGCATCTATAAATAACGCATTGTGAGTGGCAGGACTTTCGTTGAAAACACAGATCAGCACACGTCCCACTTAGCTGAGGGTTCCGCATTCCATTTCCACGAGTTTGATAGATATAAGTAGTTCATTTATTTTACTTATACCTACTACCTCTGTTCTAAAATAATCCACCGTGTTTGATTATTATTCTGTGACGCTTCCAATTTACAACAGGTGCTGAAAATGACGGATCCCTATAAATATTGCTTGGAGAAGTTTATTTTAATGGATGCACTAGGCATCGAAGTTCGATTTTCAGCGTTATATCTTCGCTCATAGGACTTGAATTTAAATTCTTACAATATAAACGTTGCTATACCTACTCTACTAGATGTAGGTAGGTACACTTTTTCTTATAGCACATAGGTAATGTACATTATCTCATCTCCATTCAAAGAAGCAACGTGATTCAGGAATGTCTGGAATAAAGTGAGCAAGTCATGCTGCAGAGAAAATTGACTGAAAAGTTTCTTACAAAGATAGAGGCTTTAGAATATTATGTTTTAGACCATTTTCTGAATATTATGAGGGAACCAAAACAATTATAACGGTAAGCAGACAAAAATGCTTCTGACATTCAAAAACAATTCTAGTCTCGTTGGATTCGAGCATTTATTTCCTCAACCGTGAAGTTGATATTCGTCCTCAACATTCTAGGACATGAAACTATTAAAATTCGCTATAAAACTTTCATCGGTACAGAGTTGTCTACTAATACGCCAAATAAATTAAATAACTCCTCTTTACGTTAGAGTATCTGTTCTAATTTTGCATTGTTACGCGGAGAGTGGCAGAGGCCCGCGAGATATCGCCCATGCCAAATAAACTAATTGTGACTATTATTTACACCAGCGAGCATTTAATGAACAAATTAAAGCATTAACGCGTAAATCATCAAGCTATGAAGTACAAAAGGTCGTAACTAATGGCAACATAATATAAGACCCATGTAGTGGTTCGCGTGGTTATACGAATACGCTCATGGACCAGTTACTAAGGGGACTGGCCCTAAGCAAGTCGGCCGAGTGGTCGGCCTAGTACTAACATCGACATAAAACGAAGCGAGTAGTTCAACTATTTACCGGTAAATAGTAAAATGAAAATGAAATAACAATGACCACGTTTTGTTTCATACAAATATCTAATAAGGGCACCTCTTTCTTTAGTCTTTATTCTGTGAATACGCTAATTTTATCTTATGGTGGCTATTGCGTAAGTCAATGCTTTTATATATATGGAGTTAGATTAGAATATTTTATGGCAATTTATTGAGCTAAATATAAGGGTGACTCTATCATGGACTCTACGGTTTACACGGCAACGAAGCTTCAAATTATTGTTTTCAGTTCTTTAAAAACAAGTTAAAACTTAAAAAGTTTGTTAAGGTTTCTTTAAAGTTTTTTCTTTTCTTTATAAAGATACAATCTTTTGGGGGAAGTTATACAAACGCACTCATCCATTTAATAAACTTCAACAGTAAAAAGATGTATTTAAAAATCGATGAATGGAAAAATGTGACACTGATTAAGGAAGTCCTTGTTTATTCGGCGGCGAGATCCCGTGGTTACCCCAAAATTAACTGCGGCGACCTTGATATTGGTCTGAGCAAATATTTTTAGCGACGTTCGCGATCTCACGAGGTGAAAGAGAATTAATATATCGCGTATGCTGTACGCAAATTATGTCACTAAACGTAACGAAACGTAAACATACATGAACTTGAATTATGTTGTAAAATTGACGTCGACGCTCGCTAAAAGAAAGTATCAACATTATTCGGATGCATAGATTGATACCTATTACTTCATTTCTATTTATAACGTGCGTCCCAATCGAGAAAAATACAGATCGACGCTTTCGAGATAATACCGCGAGAAATGAACTAACGAGAATAGATCACGGACACATTTATGCGTTTAATGCTACTTCAGAGAAATTCACGTCTCCATTCATAAATAAAATGGCTGATCACTGTATTTTAGCACCGAATGTCGTGTCGTCGAACATCATGTCCTCAAAGGTGAATAAGACCTTAGAAACATTCAAAATTTCGAATTGTCTGCAGCACATTAAACTTTAGCCAAAGAAAAATATTCTTTAGGCGACAATAAATAAACAGTTTTATATATTCTTAATGTAAATAGCAAAGTGACCGCGTCTGCTGTCGCACTTGGAAGTGTCACCGGATAAGGATCAGTTTTAGTGGCTCTCGTAAGGGATGTTTACAGACGTGGATTCCACTGTGATTAAATGCCAACACACTTGCGCCAATAATTCAAATAATCAGAAAATGTAGTGGACAAATACACTGAGAAAAAATTTCCGAAAGCAAAATAGTTTTTGTAGTTCCTAGTAGTCTTTTTAGTATGTTTTACTAAACGTTTTGTATTTACAGCAAATGTTTTATAAATGTGAGACATTACATAAAAAAATTGCTGTAAATACAAAACGTTTAGTAAAAAAATATATTGAAAACACTACTAGAAATTACAAAAACCATTTTGCTGTCGTAAAATTTTTCTCAGTGTAGGTACCTTAATTGTGCTTTTCATCCGATGAGAGGATAGTTATTTTCAACAATAATTAATTAATTAAGTGATTTTATTACCACCTTCACTTTATGTCAATCCAGTTATTGTGATCTCAGATAATAGGTAGTATCTACTCCTGTCATCATATTGTTTTTCAGTATAAAATAATTATGAAACGTACAATCGTTACCCTCAATATGTATCACTGTAAGCTCTACCATGATATACATTCGTATACGTACTAGAGCTTGTATACTGTACTGTGTCATTATTTATATAATTAAATGCACCTGAACTATCTCTCCGATCTATTGTAGCTCAAACACAATCTACTTTTAACATCGGGAACACACGATTTCGCAACAGCGCTAAAAGTAGCATGTGCTTGAGGTTCTACGGATGTATTCCTTCTCATAATAAACGTCTTACATAATATTTCACGTTGTGTATCTAATGTTATATGTCCGCAGAACAATCAACCGCTTACGATCTATTCAGAAAAACTGGGCGGTTCACTCCGCCCGCGAAGTCCATCCCACGATTCAGGAAATACATGATAGAAGACTTTCAATTCATCAAAGTGCTGGGAAAAGGCAGCTTCGGGAAGGTGAGACCTAGTTATTTTGAAGTTTTAGTTGAAGTAAACGGTAACGGAGTAAAGATAGAGAGTTATGGATAGAAAAGGTAGGCCGTACCTATTGCTCCAACCTCATTGTAAGTGGGACAAGGACAGCCGCTTTTCCATCACCTCCATTGAGACTCAGTTGCAGACCTGAAATGAATCGCTTTGCTTCGGTCTATAGGCAATATGAATTAGTAAATGGTTTCTGTTCGCAATTAGGTATCATTGTCTTATCCCGGTAACCCAAATCGGACTCTTCGAAACGATTCAAGTGCCAGAAGGCCGACCTGTGCGGTTCGAGATGTAAAAATGTATTGAACATCAACAATCAATAACATCCCAAATTTATTTCTATCTACAGATTAGGATTTAAATGGTAAGTATTTCTAGAAAGTGTTTACACAGAATTCGTTTTGGTGCAGTCTGTAAATATTCGAAGCAATAAAACCACCGCAAATAGAAAACGAGTAGACTTACAGTATATTTTTCCTAAAAATCGTACAAGGAACGCTGATTTTATTTTGTAAAATCCAAAGTGTACCTACGATTTTGCCGTCCCGAAATAAACGAAAACTGAAACAAGGGATTTTGCCAAGAGAAAAAACGGCGTTCGTTATACGTTGAGATGTATGTTGTGTACAACGATTTGCAGTGGACAACGGCGTTCGACTGTTGATAGACGGGTCTATAACTAAAGATATGACAAACGACGCATTTCGGTAATGTAAAAATAATACACCTACATAAATTACAAAGAAAAACAGACGGTGTTTGAACGATGAATAACGAGGCGCTCCTCTCAAACTGTCTGGAAATATTTTAGCACAGTTCTTTCCGTGTCTCGATTGAGGCAGGCTTCCTGGATGCGAGTGTTACAATCGTCATAAAATGCATTTACTTACCTATTCTGAGTCATATTTTACTCATAATTCGGTTTAATATTCTAGAACACAAACTCATGCATGCCTAGATTTTTGATATTTCATAAATAATAAAATATATAGGTGGTGCATCAAAAGAGCGGATATTCAGTTTATTAGTTGGTTATTGCGTGTGGAAATTATGTCAAATTGTTAGAAATCCAGTGGGAATAGAGTTAACTACCTACCTGTAGACGCGAGAATAGAATAGACGGATGGAACTAGGTCGCTAGAACTACTGTTTGCTCGCTTCTGTTACATTATGAAAATAGAGTATCTATGTACTCACACATCCATTATCTACATAAGTATGAAAAACGAGCATGAACAACCTTAAATACAGTTTTCATCGCAGATACTGAGATTGAGTCTCAGCGGCACCGGGAAAAACTTCTTAGGTTATATTGGCGCATCCTGTAGGATTAGAAAGAAAGTACAGTTTAGACATTCTATCCTAAAAATTCCTGAAACCTGGGGCCCTACTACCACCTCTTATAGCAGTATTGTTTTAACGTTTCAACGACTTTGTGCAATGACGTTTCGTATTGTCATGACAATAAGGTACGTCATTGCACAAAAAGTCGCTGAAACGATAAATCGTTCCTATAATTGAATCGCAATAAGAGGTCGTGGTAAGCCCCCTGAAGTCGAATTCAGACCGAAGTTGTGACGCTTAAAAAACGCCAAATTGCTTCGAGAACAGAGTAACTAACAGTGGCTCACTCGCTTGACTTTCCGTACCATCTGATTTAGATAGATAATTCGACTTCGATTTATGTTTTGTATGTGTGTACAGCGTTACAGCGTACAAAGAATTATTGCTGTGGATATCCCGCACAGTATTGATTGAGATTTACTGCTGCACCTATGAACGAAACTGTACCTACTTCTACAGAGACAGACGTTGCGCTTTATTAATACGTCTTACGTGCAGAGGATTATGACATTAATTACGTGACGATAACTAAATACCTACGTCAGCAGACGGTCGCGACTATAGCACGTGAGATTTTAGGTAGCCACGTACGTTTTATTTGGTTTGTGATGTCTGCCAATAAAATCATTCAACGACCGCTTGGCGCAATCGTTCGAGCGTAAGCCGCTCGGCGCAATGCATCGGGTGGTGGCGGGTTCGATTCCCATTCCCGCCAGAGGCAAAATTTGGAAACTACCTTTTCGTAGTTTGGTCTCGTCTGGGACTGGGTTTGTCCCCAGTCCCATAGTAGGTACCTACAAGCTTTGCTTAGTTTGGGACCATACAGTTGGTGTTTGTCTGGCGATTTTTTTTTTATTGAACGTAGCTCCTTCAATGGATCCGACATGCGACGATATAACGCCATTAAATTACCACTTTCGAGACAAGCCACGACCGTTGATAATGACGCACGCGGTAGGTACCTACTATAGTGTTCAGGAAATGTCCAATAATATTTTTATTTTGCACGGGTACATTGAACTCTTTTTCTAGACTAGTCGGTTCCTAGGAAATTGATATATTAGAACTGTCCCACTTGTCTTATAGGTAGACGGTTGGGACTAAATAAAAGTAGAGTTACTCCTGTAACTACTTTTATTTTAGCAAACATCAACAAACATTTTTTATTAAATTTAATGCGTACGAAGTCGCGTGCACAGCTAGTAGTATATAATAGGTACTTCAAAGGGACTGGGCGAATTCCAGTAATATTCAGACGAAAAGTATTTTTTTTTTAATTTCCCCGCCGTGAACCGAACCCGCTACAGGTTCAGTGAACCGAGCGGCCTACGCTCACCCATCTCAAACCACTAGAAAAACAAAAAGAATAATATATTAATTAAATTTAACCATCAAACGAAATCAAACCGGACGAACTCATCGCTTTCTACATAAAATTCCTTTACGTACAAAGAAAACGTCACTGCTTACGTAACATGCCTAAATCTTAACCACGGCCGCTTATTTAGTTCGACAGCGGTACCTACTAATCGTTTCGTCATGTCAAATGTATCGCGATGGCTGACCGTAACCTAGCGTGGTGTTCCATGGCAGGTTGCCACTGCAGCGGAGCCGGTTCACCTGCCGCACTCGCACTGTATTCTGTAACGTTAGATTTACGCGAGCTATTTACGTCGCCCACATCACTGGCCACCTTTTCAGCGTCAGCGTACGCGTGTCATCGGCCGCTGTCCATCGACTGGTCGTAACGTTGCTTTCGGTTTGTTTGTGGTCGACGAATCGTTAAATTGTAGCAGTTTGAGGCAAAGTTATCACACGCAGTGTTACAACTTACGACGTTGGGATTCATTTGGGCGTTGGATGTGTTGCGTATGCGCACTCGCTGGACTTCCTGCACTTGCTGGATTGTCCCCTGTGCCAAAACACCTGCACGAGGGAGGACTTGAACGCGGCCTCACCCAACGCTATTAATGTGGCCAAATACCTTGTAAATAAGGTCTAACAATAGTAGAACTGTTGACACAAAAAGAAGAAGGCTCCCGTATATTATACTTTATAGCATCTTTCCTCTATTTATTATTATTATTATCTTAAATGACAATAAATATCTAACCATATCTTAGATGCTTACATAAATATAAATGAAAGTCTAGCTGCTGTATTGATGGTAGAGCCAAGCTTTAACCAATTTACTGCAGCTCATATATGGGCTGGCTCGACCGGGGTAGTACCTATCACTCTGTCACAGAATATTGGTGCAAAGTAGCTATAACAGCTGCATTTCGTACCATTCGTCTTTCAAATATGTAATCCCATAAAAAACGCTTCTGGACTAGAGAAAGTACCTACCTTAATGAACTTAAAATCAAATTTAAAATCAATTCATCTAGTCGTCATCTAAGCCATTTAAATCTCTATCATTTAATTAGGGACGACGCCTAATCGCTTTACAAAAATAAATTAGCGACCGTACTTATAATGTCAAAATTGATTTATAGCTATACCAAATACCCGTTTATTAGCTAGAGTGATCCCGCGCCAGAACGAAGTCTTCCTGGTTTCCCGGTGCTTGGCCCAATTGCCTTTGAGACCGGGCCAAGAATACGGAGAAAGCGCGATACATATGAGTTATAAAATGAAAACTCCTGTCGCAATTGTCACTAGTGTTTCCTGCGACATATATCATCACTTATATTTCGCTAGTTAGTTTTTTACGATTCATTAGTTAGCGGATTTTCACGGCGTCTATAAATTTAACGATATGCTAAAACAACCGGTTACGTAATCGGTAAAGCTGGGCAGACAGTTGACCGTTTCCTTTCTATGATCTCTTCTAAAGTTTTCAACGGCGTGTCATCTAAACTAATTGGGCAGTTTCACTTTCGAATTTCTCCGAGATCAACTTCAACAAATTCGAACAACGTTTCATTGAGAAACTATTCTTGAAGAAATGTCTACTCAGTATAGATTGGAACATCCCAAATGGTTTCATAAGTTGGGATGTTCGGATGCTATCCTACCTTCATTAAGTTTGCCTTTTTTCAGGTGCTATTAGCTGAACTTCGGGACACAGAGTACTACTATGCCGTTAAATGTCTGAAGAAGGATGTGGTGTTAGAAGACGACGATGTTGAGTGCACACTGATAGAGAGGAAAGTTCTGGCACTTGGCACAAACCATCCGTACCTCTGCCATTTATTTGCCACTTTTCAAACTGATGTGAGTAAACCAAACATTAATCAATTTCAAGGGGCATATTGTGACTTGAAATAACCTCATTACCATTAAATATACTAGTGTAGACTACATTAATTAACATTTTGCACTCTACGGCAAACATTAATTTATTTAATTACAAATACAGTTCTAGATATAGGTAGTAGAAGTAGTCTAGGTTGTTTTATGTACAGAATGTGTAAGAATTTATAGATCATTAAAATTTTTAGAATTTAATTTCAAGAAAATAAACTCGATTTATAAACAAACCGCTCCTAAGCTTTTAGATAGAACGTGGGTGACAATTGTTATTTATTATCTTGGCGCCCAACGTGGGATCCCGAATTAAGTGTCATGTTTATTTTCAGTCTCATCTGTTCTTCGTGATGGAGTACCTAAACGGTGGTGACCTGATGTTCCACATCCAGCAGAGCGGGCGGTTTCCGGAGGCGCGGGCGCGGTTTTACGCCGCCGAAATAGTGTCAGGGCTGAAATTCTTACACAAGCGAGGAATCGTTTACAGGTGAGGTACAGACGACACCAAAAGTTATAACGATCTCACGAATTTCCAAGCTCGTGATTAGTATTATTCCATAGATGTCTTTATAGGTGCCTACTATCTATCTAAATATTTTATTCCTTACAATGAATACAATGATTGCTGATCTATGAGTATGTCAGTATAGGTAAAAGTACTCTGTTCTTAAAGCTCGCTCACACAGGCTGTGTTTCTAATTCAATAACTAAAAGCTGAATTGCAATTACTGTGTTCTCTTTATGAAATACTCAGTAGGTAGGAAAGTATAGTAAGTCTTCACCCTTGTATTTCCCGAACGAGGTAGTTAGAGTAGGGAAGGAAAGTAATAATTTCAAAGGCTCAGTAGAGCAATCAATGGTCGTCCTACCTAAACAACTTTATCCGTGACTATTACTTATTATGAGTTGTGTAGGTACTTATATGATCATCAATTAATTTTGACATTGACTGTATTTTAGTTTCAAACTGTATTTTAGTTTTAAATAGATTCGTAAACGAATGCGTGATATATTTGCCTTGGCATGGCTCTTTGGCAATAATTAACTTTTTGTTTCCAGGGATTTAAAACTGGACAATATTTTACTGGACTTTGAAGGCCACGTCCGCATCGCGGACTTTGGCATGTGCAAACTGCAGATTTACCTAGAGAAGACTGCGGATACTTTCTGTGGAACACCAGACTATATGGCGCCAGAGGTGGGGTTAAATATATTAAACTTATAAGTTACAAAATATAAAAAAAAGATATACCTAACTTATGTCAAAATCAACTTAGTGCCTAATTTCCCTTGCTACTTACTTTGGGGGCGTCCATAAATTACGTGAGGCATTTAGGGGGGAGGGGTTTGAGCAAAATCTCACGACATCTCACCAAGAGGGAAGGGGGGGGGACGAACAATCGCAAAAATCACCTCATGTAATTTATGAACGCCCCCTTTCAGAGGGGCTAGCCAAGTGGCATGAACGCTAATCGAATAGAATAGAATAAACTTCACAAAGTATGTAAATGTTAAATGGCGCTATGTAGATCAACAACAAGTTGCTATGTGTAGATCACGTGACTTATGTCATTTCCATATATGAAGCGTAGCGATTTGAACGAACGCTCGTAGATGTTAGCCACTTGTCTAGCCCTTCAGTTGATTTACATGCTCCAAGACTTGATAAGTAACAATAGACATTCCCTTTTTTTTTCAATCTATATACTATGCATCTTGGACAATTGGTTCAATCTGTAACTTCCCTTAATTGTTTCAATATTTATATTTGTTGCCTCAATTGGTTTAATCTCTATGATCAATTGCAGATAATCAAAGGTCTGAAGTACAACCAGGCAGTGGACTGGTGGTCGTTCGGCGTGCTGCTGTACGAGATGCTGATCGGGCAGAGTCCGTTCAGCGGCTGCGACGAGGACGAGCTCTTCTGGTCCATCTGCAACGAGATGCCCTCCTACCCGCGTTTCCTCTCGCACGAGGCGCTCACCATATTGACAAGGGTAATTTGAATTGACGTCGCTATAGTTTCTCAAACCCAATTCAATAAGGAATACTCATTTTGCAGGAGCATTATTTTTATTTCATTTTATACCCGTATATTGTATTTAATACTAATTAGAGCGCGGCTCCATTAGCGCGTTGCGTTGCGTCATCTCAAGATTTTGTACTGGCGCATCACCTTCCCCGCTTCGTCTCTCGCCCGTCGACCCTTTGATCCGTTGCGACGACGCAGCGCAGCGCACTAGTGGAGCCGCGCTCTTAGGTAGCCGACGGACGTAGCAACTTTTACCTCTAAAATTTCTTGCTAAATTAGGTACATCTCGAATCACATGACCTGTTGGTATCATTTGTGAACGATGATACCTAATATCCTTACATCTACATATTACGAAACATATAAAAACAGAAGTCTTTCTCTATTTAATGGTGATAAATATAGAGTTATACTTACCTAAGTATGTTAAAAAAAACTGAAGTCGGTAATGTGTGTGCAGTTATTGGACAAGGACGCGCGAACGCGGCTGGGCGGCGCGGAGTGCATGCACGGCGACATCCGCGAGCAGGAGTTCTTCCACCCCGTGCCCTGGGACCGGCTCGAGCGACGCGACCTGGAGGCGCCCTTCAGACCGCGCGTGGTATGCCAATAATACACCTCCTGACCTATTTTCGACCACGGCGGCCAATATCTCCAAAGACTAGCCATCTGTGTAGGAGATATTATAGTGCGCAAGTGTGTGTGCAAGCACAAGTGCACTCCCTCTTCCCTCACATAGTCGTGAGGTGGGTGAGGTAAGACGCAGGATCGACAGCCTTACGTACTCTCCGAGGCAAAGAGACAATCAGTTCAAATTGTCACTAATAACCCATCTTTGACTCACCTTGTCAAGCGTTGCTTAACCTCCGATCGATACCTTTGTTGTCTTCTGTGTATTGCTCTGCATTTTTTTTTATAGGACTGCGGTGGCAAAAAATCGTACGACCCGCCTGATGTTAAGCATTTACCGTAGCCTATGGATGCTTACAATACCAAAGGCATTGCTCGCACATTGCCGACCTGAAGGGGAGTGGGATGGAGGGAGGGGGAGGGGGGTGGTCTTTCGGCTCTCTCACTCATAGTACGAAACGCAGCTATAATAGCTGATTTACGACGATCTTCTGAGAGAGGGTGGTACGGTACTACCCCGGTCGAGCCAGCCCGTTTATGAGCTGCAGTCAATTGGCTACAACTTAGCTCTACCACCTTGAAAAAAGCATTCAGCGGTCGCTCGTTGTCACGCACAGCTGTGCGGTAATTCACCAATGTTATATTTTTTTACTTTGGTAAGTATAGGTAAGCAAAGCAGTGGTAGCCGATTGGTTGAGCACGCGTCTTGCGGGCTTAAGGTCCTGGGTTCAAACCCTGGATCACACCTCTGGATTTTTCGAAATCTATGTGTGAATCATAACTTTAATATGATTATCACTTGCTTACGGTGAAGGAAAACATCGTGAGGAAACCTGCATGTCTTTAGACATGTGAAATCCACCAACCCGCACTGGGCCAGCGTGGTGGATTATGGCCTAAATCCCCCTCGCATTGAGGGGAGGCCCGTGCCCATCAGTGGGACGTTAAAAGGGCTAAATTATTATTAAGTATAGGTAATTGATTCATTCATTCCAGCGACATCCTATGGACACCCAATACTTCGACCGCGCGTTCACGGGCGAGCGGCCGCGCCTCACCGCCGTGGAGCCGCACGTGCTTCGCTCCATGGATCAGGAGCCCTTCAGAGGGTTCTCCTACACCAATCCGAACACGACGGACCGTTAAACTAGACCTTATAGCCTTTGGCGATGGCTGAAATTCCCCTGTTTCCTGAACCAACGAGAATTTCGAGAGAAATCGATGTTTATTCGTTGATGGGATTAGTTTTTGATGTCCCGCTGGACGGTAATTGGCAGTTAGATAGGTTTCCGAACGTAGAAAAATTATTATACTTTTTTCTAAACTAGATTTGGAATCCCCAATATGCTGCCTGGAATATGTAGATATATATCTACCAACTGTTGTTAATTTAGCATCAATAAAGTAGATTATCAAGAAAACCAGTATAATGCATATCAAAATGAACTTTAGCGTAACGTGTCTGGTACACGGATTGTATTGTATGGAATAGATGTTAGATGTAAGTACGAACTGCGGGCTTAGCCAAGCAGCTTTTTCTAACTTGTATTATACCTAGTTATAATAAATATAGTTACCTACATCTTTATTTTCGTTTATTTGATTCAAAAGTTCACTTTTGTAAAGTTAGATCTTTTTAATATTTATTGCTTTGTCTAGCTTTTCTTACCCGATTTTATTTTAATTTTGTATAAGCTATTTACGGATCAATATTTGGATCAATATCAATATTTGGTCTGTGATGGTCGCCCATTCGGTAGCTTAGTATCTTTAATTTCCAACCACACCACTTTATATTGAACCTAATGTAGCTTTATTTAATATCGCATATCAAGAGTTCAAACAAAAATATGTCGCAATGTAAATTTTGTAATTGTTTGTTGGATAATAATAAAATTACGATTTTATAACGTGTTTCATTTACTTATTGAGTCTGTACGGTACCTATAAGTACTTACTGACTATATAACTTACCTGATATTGGTATTAGAGTTAAAATATAACGAGAGAAAATTGGGATTTAAGCTGGTATCGTCGTGTGTATCCTAGTAAAACCAAGTCCCAAATAAATATGTACCTAATCAAAGTTTCTAATGAAGATCTAAGTTTTGACAATAATTAATCGCTTGGCCGGATTCCTTGTAGGTATGCACTCAGGTGCTCACCTGTATCTTGCTTGATCACGGAGTTACGGAGGTACTCTACAATACTTACATTTAGTGGAACTGTAATAAATTTTATAATTATTGCCCGCTACGCTATCATTGCACCATTAACAACAGTAATGCTGAACATAATGCCAATAATTAGAGTTAGAATAATTTTGGAATCGTAGATTAATTTCATCGTAGAACGGAACGGCATATACGTTGGTATGTCAAATTTATGACGTAATGTGCCAACTGTCATTGAAATTGTTGAGTTGACTGACTGCTGTCATTTTGTTGCATTTGCATTCATTGGAATTTTAGGTTATGTTGGTGTATTATTATTATTATTTGTATTTCTCGTAATTTTCTTGTTTTAAACAATTCTGTACATACACAAAGAGCATATAGTCACTACGTGTACATATACAAGTGTAACTCATCGTTGTAAATATGGTAAGATTTTAATATATTCCTAAAAAGTTAACCTTTTGTTTACTATCATAACAAAGTTACTTTTCTACGTTTTATTCAGTAAACCTGGAAATTTTTTCTGTTTATTTGCTTATACACCCATACCCGGATTTATTTGTTGATCCAAAATGTACAATAAGTAGGTAAGTAAACAAATTTATTTGATTGAACATGCTACTTACCCAAAGTAAACATAATGATAAAAATTGCTTTTTATTACTTTCAGGCTCGTAATGCGGAGAAGGCTATGTAAGTGACCATATTATCCATTTTAGATTACTTATAACTTTATTTTTTTATAATAACTGTAGGTATAAGTATTACAATCATCACACATTTTGATGACAGGACCACACTGGCCCGGTGGCGCGCCGCGCAGGTGCAGGAGGCAGGCGGGCAGCGTGAGAGGCGACCATACCTTGCCTCCGAGTGCAATGATCTCCCACAGGCTGAGAAATGGCGACTGCAAATTGTTAGAGAAATTGCTAAAAAAGTTGCACAGATTCAGAACGGTAAGTGTGATACATACACCTAAAGATATGAAATATAAACTTAGATAAGTAGGTTGTTTGCATTCCATGTGGCACAAAAAACTTTGCTATTTGGCAAACCTTACCTCAGTCTTGTGTAGTGTCTGGCGTCACTGATAGATGTGTTGACAGTGTTATTTTTGCTCTTTATTACTTACATTGTTGATTTTAACACATTGTTAATATATTATTATATGAAGTCAAGCAACATAGGTACTTCAGTCCGCCTCCGTTGACCAAGTGTGAGTGGGGGCAGTATTTGTGCCATTTATAAACACGTATTTATATCATTGCATACACCATGTACAATTATTTAAAGGCCACTATAACTTTGTTCAACATTAAACCAAAAAATGTTTTAAGCATTCAATATTTTCATTTGCCTGTTTATGCAATCATGATTATTTTTCTCAATTTTATATGTGTACCTAAAGTAATATTTTCTTTATCTAGATAAGGACCCTTTTTAGGGTAATAAATGTGCCTATTTTATTGGCAATAATCACATTTGAAATCTTTACATTCAACTGTTTGCAACAAATCTACAGGGCTATGACTTACAATCAATATCTCAATACAATAAATATGTGAAAATTTTTGGCTCAACTCTAGTTTATTTTTAATTAAAATAAAATTTCATAATGGACGATAGTGAGGCACTGCGAACTCCGTCCATTGGAAGTGCACCAACAGAACCAGTTGTAGACAATCCTGCTCCTGAAGATGAAGCCCCACCTCCTAAAATATACCAATCACCATCCACACAGTCCCCGAAAATCGTAACTCAGCTAGCGAGCCCACATCCTAGCATTGGTGCAGCTGCAACATTAAGAACATCTGCTGAAATGTCCAATAAGAGTAGCATCAAAAGTACCGGATCACCTCAAGTTGAACAAAAAAGTCCAACACGAAGCAGGACACTTAGCATCAAATCTGAAACTGTAGAACAAGCTATTGTAGAAGCAGTTTCTAGTCTCGAACCTCAAGGGCAAAGTTTGAGCGAACATGTCGGAGAACTGGCAGAGTCCGTCAAGAAGCTAGCGCATGAAGTGGATCCAGGGTCCAATACACTGACAAGCAATATAGATAAAATTGCTACAATGAGTAAAGTACTCACTACTGAAGCAAACGCATTAAGACAGTCTATCCGAAGCTTGTCTGCTGATATTGCCCGCACCAAACAAGAGCTATGCTACTGCAAGGACGAAGACGTAAATTTCCCGTATCACCTGTTCCTTGTAGAAATGGTTATCAACAAAATCCACATGAAGTGCGAATGCTTCGATATTGACTACAACAACTTGGTCATTTCAGCGCAATTTCTCGGGAAGCAACCGATTGTTTTATACGATCAGTCATTCGGTAAAATCGTCAATTTCGACAAACTTAACGTGGGAAAATCGACTCTATTCGCCATGACTTACGATAAAATATGCAGCATTAAGGAATTTGAGATAGTTTTACAGTTGACGAAGCAACCTCCATGTACCACTTGCATTACGAAGATAGGTGAGACTCATATAGACTATACGAGCGAGTTCATCACTTTGCGCGAAGAATTGTGCAGAAAATGGACCGAAGAGCAGCCTACAGATAACATACTATGTACCACATCCACACCAATGTCTAAGAACATGTATTATTTATCATGCGGGGACAGCGAGAACAGAGACTCTATAGGAATCATCGAAGTGACCGTACGGATGTCATTTTTGGGGAAGGAAATAACTACAGCGTTTTGCGCTAATCCTAAACCACAAGGAACATCTTTTTTACTTAAAGAGGATAATGGCATGACGATGTATTCTTGCCAGAGAGTGGAAATGGACGACCAAGGTAAAATACTATTAGATGAAGGCGTTATGGCCAAGAAAGGTGGACCGCCGTGTGTCGGCCAACCGCCCAGGAGAGGTGATAGCCCGACATCGCAAATTTCTAGCGTGGTCTCCAGACGATCTTACGAACCAACGCCCAAATATAACAACAACACTAATTATGGTAAGTTGCATTGACAATATTTGTACCACACTGATATTTATCATCATCATCATCTCAGCCGAAATGCGTCCACTGCTGGACGTAGGCCTCCCCAAGGTTCGCCACAATGACTGGTCTTGAGTTGCCCGCATCCAGCGTACCTATTCCCGCGACCTTCACCAGGTCGTCGTCGGTCTAATGATATTAATTTAATTTAATTCAAATGCAATTAATTTAATTACAGATGGAATGCCAAAATACGATGAAATATACACAAAGATGAACGCCAACGAATTACGAATACGGGTCCCAAAAAGTTCTAGAGTAGAAAGGATGGGCAAGTACGATAAAATCGAGGAACTCTGCACGTGCGAGAGCACGCCGTACAATACTGGGGAACAGATACAATTCGAATTGCCGAAAGACTACTCGTATCCTGATAAAACTTACAGTTCAAACTTGAAGTACACGTGTAGAGGGGTGGACAAGCCTTTGGACCGGAAAGACAGGAAAATAATAAACGTCACTCCCACAAACTGTCCTGTTCCGGTAGATATGCAAAAAATGTTGCATCCCCACAAAGACGTTTTTATATTGAAAATCGGCAAGAAATTGGAAACGAAGGATAAGAAGACAGATCTTGAAATAGAGCTGGTAACTCCTAAAGCACCCTGCGAAAAAGTTTCGGAAAATAATACCATTTCTCAGCAGTGCAGTGATCGGGATATGAAAAAGCGTTCAAAAGGCGACGGGAAGAAAGCGAAGGGGAAAGGCAAAGGAAAAGGTGCCAAAGCCGGGAAAGGCAAGAAGCCTAAAGGCAAAGGAAAAAAGAAGTGAACACCAACATATTTTTACAATAAAGATTGTACCTATCGAAATGTTACACATTATTTACTTGCTGACTAATGGTCGGCGCACAGTGAGGACGGCGGGGCATGGCATTTTAATTTTTATCAATCGAATTTAATACTTATCCAATCGAAATAAGGTGCTCTAGCGGGTGAACCGAGAAAATACTCCGCAATACTCCGAGGTCGATCACCGAGCATTGAAATATATACCTTATTTCGATTGGATAAGTATTAAATTCGATTGATAAAAAATTAAAATGCTATGCCATGCCGTCCTCACTGTGCGCCGGCCATTAATCGTCCGAACTGAAGGTCGTTCGAGCGGCGTTACAGCAAACGTTAATTACGATGCTCCGTGTGCATAGCCCCTTATATACAAACTTATTATAAATGCGAAAGTGTTTTGTATGTAACTTTAAAAATCACGCGAAAACGGCTGAACGAATTTTTATGACCAGTTTTAAACGAACTTGAGGACCGCTTGACGTAGTGATTCGTTCGACCATAGGCCCCTCGGCTCACGGTTGTGGGTTCGAATCCCGCCGAGTACAATTTTAAAAAAGCGTTTTCCTAATTTGCCGTGGTCTGGGTGTTACGGGGATCGCCCAAAGCCGGTGGTAAGCAATGTGGTACCGGCTGACGACTGGAGATTTTTAATAGCCTAGGGAGGCAGGCGCCCAGACAAACGGTTCACATGGTGAGTCCAGATGCCTCGCATGTCTCGCCCGAGCACGAATGTTATGACATTATATCTATGCGTTTCGACGTCGCCAAAACCGAGTGCTCGGGTGCGGCATGGGCCTGATTTAGACGCAGCCACTTGTTGGTAAATGGTAGCGGTGGTAACCGACACCCAGGACATTTACAACTTAAAGGACACAGATGCGGGGCCGATCTTTTAGGAACCATTATTTCATCATCATCATCATCATCGATTCAGCCAAAAGACGTCCACTGTTGGACATAGGCCTCCCCCAAGGTTTTCCACGACCGGTCCTGTGCTACTTGCATCTAGTGCTTTCCCGCGACCTTCACTATAGGTCGTCGGTCCACCTTGTGGGGCCTACCCAGGCTGCCATAAATTACGTGAGGGGATTTTTGAGATTTTTCGACCCCCCCTCTCCCCTTGGTGAGATGTCATGAGATTTTGCTCGACCCCCTCCCTCGCCCTCTAATTCACGTGAGAATGTT
The DNA here is from genome assembly GCA_947859195.1 of Drymonia ruficornis. Classification (NCBI taxonomy): domain Eukaryota; kingdom Metazoa; phylum Arthropoda; class Insecta; order Lepidoptera; family Notodontidae; genus Drymonia; species Drymonia ruficornis. The sequence goes on from OX401909.1 coordinate 10,730,846, forward strand.
CAAAAGCTATATTCTAGAGGAGAAACATGTTTTACATAATTGAACCCAGTTTTCTTGCAATTTTACACTGTTTCTTGCGGTAAAAAAATTACGTGAGATTTGGTGAGATTTTGCTGGAACCCCTCCCCCCCTAAATGCCTCACGTAATTTATGGACGCCCCCTAACCACTATTTACTTATTAAATATTTTATTATTTGTATCAATATTCTAATAGCCGGTCTCGGCGAGTTCCGCATCCGCGACCTGAACGACGAGATCAACAAGCTGATGCGCGAGAAGCGGCACTGGGAGGTGCAGATCAAGGCGCTGGGCGGGCCGGACCACGCGCGCGTCGGCCCGCGCATGCTCGACCAAGACGGCAAGGAGGTGCCCGGGAACAGGGGCTACAAGTACTTCGGCGCCGCTAAGGATCTACCCGGTATGGTTATTGATAAGTGGTGGTAGGTGATAAGCTGTAGCCAATTGACTACAGCGCCATATATGTGCTAGCTCGACCGACAAAACATCGCCGAAATATAGCTATTACAGGTGCGTTTCTTACGATGAGAGAGAGAGCCAGAAGTCCAAACCCCTTGTAGTGCTTCCAAATTCAAATAATAATAATATAATTAGAATATTCTGGATTTACACTACTACTATTCCAAGCCAACTAGGCACCTGTCGGCGGGGAAGTCGCATTCACCCGAGTGCCTAGTTTGCTTGGTAGTACAGTATGTCGGTGAATAGATATTGAACTATTCAACCTAAGTAATGGGTTTCCGTAACGAATTTAGTTGAGAATGCAGATTTATAGAGCTAATAAATCCATAACATACAGTTTTGGGTTGGTGTAAACATTATTGATCTACGACAAAAATTGACGAAGCTGTGACCAAATTACTAGCGAAGTTCGCGCGCGGTTGTTGTGACGTAATTTGGTTCACGCGCGGTTTGTAATGAACGGCGGCGCGGGCACAGCGCGCCTTCAATCCGACCGCCCCGTGTGACGTCACACGCACATGCCGCACATTATGTAAAATGTGTTATGAAATCGCAATGGATGGACCGATTTTGATGATTTTAAAATTATATTGATAAAAAAGCTTGGCTTTAACTATAGTGTTGGTTATGAGTTTATTTGTTGACCTAGTATTGATTCTCATTCTATATTGGTTTTATTCGCCGTCAGGTGTTCGTGAGTTGTTCGAGCAGGAGCCGCCGCCGCCGCCGCGCAGGACCCGCGCGGACCTGATGCGCGACGTCGACGCGGACTACTACGGGTACCGGGACGACGACGACGGCCTGCTGCTGCCGCTCGAGCGAGACGCTGAAAAAGATGGTACAGATAGATAACACATGGCTCATTTATTATTGGTCGTAGAGCCAAACTGTAGCCAATTGACTGCAGCTCATATATGGGCTAGCTCGACCGGGATGGTACCAACCTCACAGATCGGGGTAAAGTAGCTGCTAAGTTGTATTTCGGACGCTGAAAAGATGGTACTCCACCAAGCCAACTAGGAACTCAAATGGAATGCGGCTGCCCCGCCCGCCACACTACGCGACCGCCTTTTTGTGCGGGTGACGTCACATTTGTCAGGTCCCTAGTTGGCTTGGTGGAGTAGTACAGATAGATAACACATGGCTCATTTATTATTGGTGGTAGAGCCAAGCTGTAGTAGCCAATTGACTGCAGCTCATATATTAACTGGCTCTGTCAGGGTGGTTACAACCTCACAGACCGGCGTAAAGTAGCTACTATTTGGTATGATGAGTGAGAGAGCCGGAAACCAACCCCCTCCTTCTTCGCTCTATCCCACTCCCCTTCAGGTCGGCAGCGTGCGAGAGATGCCTTTGGCATTTCAAGTATCTTTAGCCTACCACTCCATTCGCTGACAAGCGAACACTACATTCGTCTAGAAGTCTGATAATAGAACTCGCATTGTTGACAATATTGTAAAAAAAACAAAAGTCCACCTTATAACTAATAACTTTAGTGCATTGGTCAAAATGGTTGCGATTTTTAATTGAGGTTACTTCTCAGGGTGTGTCATCATAATAATTATTCCCTTTAGCTATCGCGCAAGCAGTGGCCGAATGGAAACGAAACAAAGAAAACGATAAAGATCAAGACTTACCTGAAGAGGAAAATATCTATCCTGAAGATGTAAGTAGCTTCGGGCACACGATAAATTTTATTTTCAGACCTGGTTCTACCAAAACCCATTTTTCCCGATATTTCTTTGACACTTGATCGAGTTATCAATTAGGATCATTTCGAGGTCGACAAATCAACTCGAAGCCAATAGGGCGGTCGGCTTGAAGGCGCGCCGTGCCCGCGCCGCCATTCACTACAAAGCGCGAGTAGGCCTTGTGACGTCACAGAAACCGCGCGCGAACTTTCGCTAGTAATATGGTCATAACTCCGTAATTTTTTGTCGTACAACTAAAATGTTTGCACTGTATTGTATGGATTTCTTAGCTCTATAACTCTGCATTCACAACTAAATTCGTTACGGATCCTCATTTCTTTGCAGCCGGATGATAGGAGAACAGAGGAAGACGAAGACGGCGAGCCCCGGCAGGTGGTCACATCGCACGTGGCCGTCCCGTCGCAGAAAGACATCGAGGAAGCACTGCTCAGGAGGAAGAAGCAGGAGTTGCTCGAGAAATACGGGTGTTTAGATGTCAAAATGGAAGAGAGTTGACGAATTTGCATTAAGATTAATTAAATTAATAAGTGTATTTTTTATATTGAGTTTTTATTTTATAACCACTGATTATACCACCGTAACACTCTTCATATGGTCGTCAGTATAGTACGTTTTTCTGTTGCAAACAAATTACTTTTTATCAAATGATCCATTTTTCTTCTTCTCATATGGTTAATAGTAGTGTCAGAGTTGTTTCAAGCCGCCCGAAGGCCTCTGACCTCTGACATGGCTTAATGACTGCTGCTTAGATAACAACCGCGACCGACTTTTTATATGCCCTCCGAAGCACGAAGACGCTCAGTACAAATGCCAATAAATGGTCACCCATCTCTGATGGATCTTGCCAACCGTTGCTTAACCTCCGATCTTTTACCGATCAGTGATCGCAGCTGGCTATGAGCGTCTCATGATCTATTGAAAAGTGATTATAAAAAAATGTTACGAGTCGGGGAAACTAAAGGAAAACATATGTGCCGTTTCGAATTATTTTTATTTCCGAACAATTTCATTATCTGGACAATAGGTACGTAAGTCTATCTAACGAAGCAAAATATACAAGATATTGAAAATACGTACATCTAGTTCACTGCCTTTAAACAATTCTGTATGCGACAAGTTGTTCTCAAGTCTTATGAAATAATAGGTATGTTTATAAAGATACAATAAAATTGCACAAGTATTGTAGGACGTTAAAAAATTGATCGAGCCAATTTTGTAAGGAAAAATATGCATATTCACGGTATAATATACAGGGTATTTCAGAAGTCCGAAATAATACGAGGACTGCACGAGTATCGGGCAAAAACATACCCTGACTTGGGAACTAAGGACAGACATAGTCCGTCTTACTATATCATATCAGCTATCCAGGACTTTTAGATAATCTGTGCCTATATGTATAGAAAATAACATTTCGGATTTCTGATATACTATGTTTAATTTTTTATCTGAGGCGAAATATTCCGCACCTGCTCTATATTTGAATAACTACACTTTTTAATCAGTATGTGGACATCTGACAACATGGAAGTATATAAAATTAGGAATGTACAAACTTAAAATTATGTAATGTAAACTGACAATTAAGATTTTCTAAAAATAAAATGCCACTCATATGTTTCTATTTACTCACAATGAATTTTGGAAAACCTTAACCATATCTGTTCATGAGAAACATATTTTTAAACGAGAACATAAAAAGAAAATTATATGTATAGCATAGCCTACAGTACTGATAGACAGTAAACGAATTTATCTAATCTTTAGATTCAAATAATCATTTCCTTTTATATGTATATTTCTAATAACTTTAATTCATATTTAGTAGCTCTCGTGATTTTTATACCTAAAATACACTGTTCTATATTATATGTATGTAAATGTACTATCATATTAAGTAACATCCATAAATTAAACACGTAGAATAATAGAGTATGTTTACAAAGAAGCGAGATACTATACGTTACCAAACGATTTTATAGACTGTATCGACGTTATTTGAACTTAATTGTAATAATCACTTCACTAATTAGCCCCAGGCGACGCATAGCCGAGCACCCCCGACCCCTGCTCACCTAGCGTATGCATTGCTACTGCATATGTGTGCCCGCACCTGAGGACCTACTTTGTTTCAAACGAAAACGAAATTTCGGACGAAATTCGCGTATTTGCTACTACGTTTCTCATTGATTCCGATATTTCTTACGAACGAAAATAGTTTGAGTTTAGATTCGACGATGACGAAGACGTCAAACAATTTTCGTTCGTAAGAAATGTCGGAATCAATGAGAAACGTAGTAGCAAATACGCGAATTTCGTCCGAAATTTCGTTTTCGTTTGAAACAGTGTAGGCCCTCTGACGTTTTGATTGGTCCAATCAAGATTTGACATTGAACGAACCAATCAAAAATTCACAGTCTTCCCGATACCCCGGTAAATGAAGACGATTACATTCACATACAATAGTGAACGTGGCGTCTATTAGGCTTGTTAGTCCGTGCAATGAATATACCAACATCGAGTTAGGGAATTTATGTGCGTTGCTTTATACGCCTTTGAGTTATCCCCCTTAAAAATACTGTATGCACCATGCACCTAAAATAAAATGCGATTAAAATAAGAATAGGACGGGCTCTCGGCTAACTTCACTCATATAAGTACGGTACCAAGTACTGTACTTATGAGTGAAGTTAGCCGAGAGCCTGTACAAGTTCCAGTTGTGACATCACAACATGGCGCTAGGCCGGTCCTATTCTTATTTTAACCGCACAGTACGATCTGATTTACATATTTATAATTATATTAAAACTGGGCTAAAATATCTAACTGAAATCCAACCACTACGCTCTTAACAATACATAATATACATTTCAAAATGTTTTGAACATAACAAACTCTGACTGGGTCGTTTTATTTGAACTATTTTATACTTCTATAAACCCTGCAACTACAAAATAACGTAAGAAATAATGGAAGATTTACCAAACAACATTTGCGGTATCACTTGTGTACTTTACACACAAATCTATTGCATGTTTATGCTGCAAGTCTTGTCCATACTTTATTGATTAATGTTAAAAGTATAACAGCTAAATGGGGCGTACATTATGAGATATTTATTCAGAAATAAACTTGTATCTTCATTAACCAGACAAGTTTCAACGTTATGCACTTCTTACTTAGTTCATAACTGCAATGTTTCTGCACATGTTGCGTAAAATCCTTCTCCAACAACATACATATCACAAAGCCTCAGTATCACTCAATGCAACATGTTTCCCGGTCATCTATAACATACAACCAGATAGTAAAGCTGAATTTGCCTAATACGACCTGGATGAACGATTAAATTAAGGAGACCTCAGTAATGTTTAATTCGAATTTATGTTGTAAAACATTGCCGTCAGACAACTCTTATCCATTAAATAAATATGGCGTTTCGACAGATAATGTATGGAAAAAAACTGTCAAAGCGCCATATTTATTTACAAGTTAGTTTAAAAGTTATCTGATGATTGTGAAACATGCCCTCAAACACATTGCTATCTCTATTTTTTGTTGTCATAAAATAGATATGTCGCCGCCAACTGGTTTAATAGCCATTCAATTGGGTGGCTAGGCCGTTCATTAAACGCCGGCACTCAATAGAATGGCTAAAGGACGCCTAGGCAAATTGTTGAATGCAACGTTTAATAAAGGGGCTGAACGTTGCTTAGCCGCTTGGGTGAATGACATTTTTGAATATTGTTAGGGTGACCATGACGTCTATGACAAAGTCGACGGGCGGGGCTCCTATTTCTGCGTTCGGGATCACCAGTAACCTAACATGAAGGGAATGACGGGGGTTGGCCAGGACCAGTTGGCGGCGACAGATACAGCAACATGTGTTCACTATAATGTTGTGGTCTGTGCAAACCTAGGGTTAAACATACTGATTCACTTATGAATTATTAATAAACGCAACTACTAATAAAACGGTAGCATTCGTTTACGTGTAACTGGCGCTAAACTAACAAGCTTATGACTGGAATAGATTCTGTTGCTTGGCGTCGCTCTCGAAGTCGGTCCACGCGTTGTTCAGTTCCATGAATATCATTTTCGCTATGTTCTCATTAGAGGTTCCCATTTGCTGTAGATGACAAATTGTTTTATTAGTTACCTCACTGCCTATAATACAAACATGCGTTTACAAAAAAAAAACGCACCATGTTTCTAGAGTCAAGCGTCAATATAGACTACCAGTGTTTATCAAAGCGTTCTCGGCTAACGTTTAGGCCGGCCGCACATTATCAGAAACTTTCTGACTGAAATTTTATGGACTACCATATACAGTCCACATAAAGCACCCAACCGGTCCGGAAATTTTCTGATAGTATGCGGGGCCCAGTATAAAATGTATGCACATAGCGTCTTTCGGCGTTTCTCTGGCACTAATTATAATAATAATTTAGCCCTTTTAACGTCCTAGTGCTGGGCACGGGCCTCCCCTCAATGCGAGGGGGATTCAAGCCATAATCCACCACGCTGGCCCAGTGCGGGTTGGTGGATTTCACATGTCTAAAGACATGTAGGTTTGCTCACGATGTTTTCCTTCACCGCAAGCAAGTGATAATCATATTAAAGTTATGATTCGCACATAGATTTCGAAAAATCCAGACCAACAGACCAACCCAGGACCTTAAGCCCGCAAGACGCGTGCTTAACCAATCGGCTACCACTGCTTTTTGGCTCTGGCAGTAAGTTTCTGATATTATAATATCGTGTCGTACCTTGTCCGGGTGCACCGCGAGGCAGGCCTTCCTGTAGTTCCGCTTAACGTCGGCGGGCGACACCAGCTGCGCCATGTCGCAGCGCGTCCAGCGGCACTCCTCCCACACCACCGTGTGCAGGGAGCAGAGGAGGGCGCGGATGTTCGCCTTCTTGCCCTCCGTCTGTATTACCAGAGATTATACATTATGGTGCGAGTTGATGAGCAAGAGTCGAGTTGAGTTGCAAGAGGTTGAGATTGAGACAAAAAACTAAACGTTCTCCAACAAAACGCGCGAGTACTTCGCTAGTAATTTGGTCATAACTTCGTCATTTTTTGTCGTAGAACAAATATTTTGGCACTATATGATATGGATTTCTTAGATCTATTAATCTACATTCTCAACAAAATTCGTGACGGATTCTCATTCAAACGAAAATAACTATGTCTATAAGTTACATGACGGTACATAAAAGAAAACTACTGTCTACGGTTAATACCCAATCATGTATCTTCAGTTTCTCCGGGTCCATATCTCGGACCATTTCTTCTTTCCGCATCGCGTTCAAGGTCCGCGGGCCGGCGTCCCTCTTGCTCGCGAAGTCGTACCCCTGACTGCCGAGCAGGTCGCCGAACACGTCCATTGGCTTCTTCGGTTTGTCATCAGCCGGGGTTTTGGCTGGCTCAAAATGTGCCCGACTGGAATTAAAAATTTGTTACACCTATCCGCCGGATGAAGTCCACTGCTGGGGCCACCAAAGGCTAAAATTACCGCCACTTACGTCCACTGACTAGACGTTTGTAAAACATGCTGCTATTTGGTGTTCCATACGCTCCGACGGACGCACGGCTTGTTATTATACAAACCCACAATGTAAAAGCTACAAAACTCAGTCGTTAGGGCGGCACCACAAGGCCTACAGAATTGACTGTGCGCCCCGATACCCTTGGCGTTAGGTGGATATCGGTTACCCTTGGCGATTTTATTTTTACATAGCGGCCCAAAGATAGTGTTCCTTGACAAGTAACACCACACTCCCACCATTGGGACCACGACAATGGTGTCCAACGATGGCGCCGAGGTTTGACCCTCGACGAGTCCCCGAGGAGGATTAGGAGTTGGAAAAATACTAACTTATAATCGGGTTGGTGTGCTGGCGAGCGCGCGGGTGTGTGTATTTGATGGGCGGGCGATGCGCGCGGCGTCACTAGCGGCGTTCCGCCCGCCCCCGCCCCCGCTCCCGCGCCCGCCCCGCCCGGCGGCGTGCCCGCCCCCGCGCCCGCCCCGCTCACACTGGAGCCCGACCCCGCGCCACTAATACTCGCGCCCAATGCACCGAGCTCCGCGAACGGATCTTTACGCACCGGTTGAGCGCGCTCCAGTGGCACGCTCTGTGGTCGACCTGCTATGACCGGGAGGTTAATGTATCCATATGACGAAGGGAGGTGTATAAAACGAGTTAAATCCCTTTTTAAAGAACAAATATAATGTATATTTAATTATCATTATTTCTTCGTGATGTAATGACATTCTGGGGGATTATTCTATTTTATTAGCAATAAGGTACTTTGCCGATTTATAGGTTGTGTGTCGTATTATTTTCAGATTCTGAATCCTTGCCTGTCAGCTCAATATATTCAATATGCTAATATTAATAAATCGGACTACTAATGATTTCTCTGAAAATACTTATTTAACACAGAGCTCCGAAATTACTTACAATGTTACTATACATAAATTAGTGTTATTAAGTATCACATTAAAAACATTTAATGTTAAAATAATTTACATACCATCATCCTGCACCAGTTGGGGCGTCAGCAGTGGCTCTTGTTTCGGCAGTGGATCGTTCAGGCCGAACGGATCGAAATTAAGGGGATCACTCGAATTTACATTCCGTTTAGCATCGGTGGTATCCGTCGTCGGAGCGGGCAGATCACCGAATATAGATTCGGGTACAAATGGCTGTAAAAAAACACCATTTAGACACTGACAGTACCTGTACTAAATATCATAAATGCGAAAGTAACTCTGTCTGTATGTTAACCGTTAAACCAATTTTAATGAATTTTGTTATAGAGATAGAAAGGATCTTGGAGAAGGACATAGGTTACTTTTTGTTGCGAAAATAAAACTTGAAGGGGGTGCAATAGGAGCTGAAAGTTTATATGTGAAACCAATCATTTCTCAATTAACTGTTTTGTTTCTTTTATTAACTTAATTAGTATGGAGATAGATGAAATCTTTAAAAGGCTACTTGAAGTAGGTACAAATTCTACGCAGACAAAGTCACGGGCAAGCATCTAGCAATAAATAAAGTAGTAGTAGTCATAAATCAAGTTTTTAGTGACCTTAGATTACATCAGATTAACGCACCTGAGGGTCCTCCTTGACATTCCCACTCAGGAAATCACCGAAATTGTCGTCGGCCGGCTTCTCCATCATTCCGAAGAAATCGAACGAGTCGCCCGACTTTAATTTCGGTTCCGGTTTCACCTCCGGTTCCGGTACCGGTGCGGGTGAGGTGTCGAGATTCAAGAAGTCCACGGTGCTGTCGGTGGCGGGGTGGTGCGGGCTGGTGCCGCACTGCGGGGCGGGCGGGGCGGGCGGCGCGGGCCGCTGCGGCGCGCGGCCCGCGGGGGAGGGCGGCGCGGGACGGGAGGGCCGGGAGGGCCGGGGACAATCAGACTCCTTGGCCGGGTAGTCTGCCGTCACTGTATTCGATGCGATGATCAATGTATAGTTACAAGTAGATAACATGACTACTCCACCAAGCCAACGAAGCGCCTGTCAAATGTGACGTCATCCGCACAAAAAGGCGGTGGCGGTGTGCGGGCGGCGTGCGGGCGGTAAGCCGCATGCTACCCATGCGCCTAGTTGGCTTGGTGTAATAGTAATACGAAACATTCTTAGTAAAAATAAAAATAAAATATATGTGGTAAAGTCTCTACTTTGATACTACTTCTACTGTGGTAATAATAAAAATCTAGTGTCATTAATGGTGTTAGCCGGAAATGTTTTATAATGAAAGTCAGTGCATTGTGTTGTGAAAAAAACAAAATACAAACAAGTCGAATTTTCACGTATTTTAGGATGCAATATGTTGGATATGTTAAAGTGGACAGCCCCGTGTGCTAAGGTTGCTCGTAGCCTCAACAATCACATCGCTCGTGGCTGTCTTAGTGTTGCCCAAGCAATCAGTTTCATTATAGAGCCGGGTTGAGGCAAAGATTGAGCGAGGTAGCGAGCATTGGGCTCACACAGTACACAGCTTATAAATGATATGAATATTATTTGCAGGTGCAGGTGACAACACTCTACGACATACATGTACTTGTCCGCGGCACCGCACCAGGATTCTTGCGGAGGTTAGCTGCATAAATACATACACAAATATACAAATTCCGAGGAATACAGTATAAAATATATGGTTATAATAATAATAATGAGATATCGATATCACGAATTAACTAACTTCAAACTATATTTATATGGAATCTATTTATATTAATAGCACTGATCTACAATCTACGAATGCTCCGGTTAGTTAAATTAATAGTTACGATCAAAATACACACTTAATAAATATAATGACGTTAATAATTATAATTAAATCGAATATAATTCAATTATAATTTATATTACATTTTTTATACCTATTGTAATTGATTGATTTGAGTCTTATGTTACTTGAAATAAATAAATAAATATACAAGAACTGCACTAAATTATCTATCTACAATTAATACACGATCAAAGGAAACGATCGACTTATTTAAACAGAAGTCGATCCGATGAGTAAATCTTTGCTTTCAGCAAAGTCTTGGACTTGACTTACATAGCTAAGCCTAAACGAAAAAATAAATGTTGCATACGTATGGTAAAACTCACCGAAATTGTCAATGGTCTCGTCCCTCTCCAGATTGGTGGAGAAGAGTACATCGGGCGTGCGTATCGGGAAGGAGTGGTCCTCCTCCCAGAGGTCGCTGCGTGGCTTGCGGCGCTCCCCGTTCTGCACCACGAGGCTTATAACTGCCGTCGTGTTGTTCGAGAAGTGATCGTTCACGGGCACCGACTCGTCTATACCGTCGATTTCAGACCTAGTGGGGTAAAACCAATGGCAGTTGGTCAGTCGTGGAGAGTTTAAACTGTCGATTCTATATGGAAGTCGGGAGATTAAACTTTCTCCCGTGGTTTTTAATTTCAAAGGCCTATGGGGGCATTTACAAGTTGACATTTTTCGACTGAGAAGATCCGGCAAGAAACTCATCGGGCTTGCCTTTTTACATAGATTTTTGTTAATTTTCAATCGCCTTTGCTTATTTTAATAGACTGTGTTTTGATAAATATAATAGTTCGTGTGCTGCCTTCCGAAATACCCAACCAATTGATCTTAGGGCCTCTAAAGATATAGAAAGAAACCATTGAATTTTTAAACTACATCCATTAAAATTGTTAAGGTAATGGACGTAATATTCCCCATTTCAGAGCAGGCCAGTGGAGCCACACACACACACACGCCAATGCAAGAATTTTGTCACGCATTATGTCGCGCTCTCTCTATCTTAATGCAGAGACAAAATCGGTTTATCTCGCGTTTTGTGTTGTCAGGGTCGGGAGCATGGACCAGTTACTAAGGGGACTGGCCCTAAGCAAGTCGGCCGAGTGGTCGGCCTAGTACTAACATCGACATAAATAGTAAAATGAAAATGAAAAAACAATGACCACGTTTTGTTTCATACAAATATCTAATAAGGGCACCTCTTTCTTTAGTGTTTACTCTGTGGTCGGGAGTCTCGATCATAAAGTTACATTTTCATTGACAGTAAATTGTATATGATTGTGAACTAGAGAATCGAATTTTAGAGGTCGGTAGGGGCGGCAAATTTTGAATAGACTACTGGCCGCAAATGTGTAAATCCGCCACTGGGTCGGATGTACTGGTGGTGGTGAACGGTCACGTGGTACCTGGTGAACTTGATGGCGTGCTGGTCGGGCGCGAGGAAGCCGGTGTGGAAGTGCAGCGCCAGCACCGGCACGCCGTGCGCGCGGCCCAGCTGCTGCCGCGCGTGCCACACCGCCACCGACACGTCGCCCGCCAGCGTCGTGTCCAGCGGCAGGGACACCTGCACACGGACATACACATACATAGCAGAGGTCTTCGGGCGGCTTGAACAACTCTAACACCAGGTTGGTTACTAACCATACGATAATAAAATAATAAGACGAAGATGCCGTTGCAATACACATCGTCATCTCTGCTCTGTAAAACATGAGTCGTTATACGCGTCAGCCTGTTTGTACGCTTAGTTCTCCTAAACTACTCAACGGAATTTGATGCGGTTTTCGCTGTCACCTAGAAAAATTCTTTCAAAAGGTATATATGCATATTGTGCACATTGTTATCTTTATAAATAATATAAAAACCCGAAGCCGGTTTATTTTGTAAAAGAAAATGCATAAGATAGAAGAATAGCATATAAAAATCCAAACAGGAAAAACCTACCAGGAATAAAAGATAGGTACTTTCTTTACTGAAGGCGGTTTAAAAGAACTAACAGATCGAACAAATATTTTATTGCATGAAATATAAACCGATCATAATAAAAAATAAATATGAACTTATTAATTATACTCTTTTAAGATTATGTAAAACTTAAATTAGTATACCAGTTCTAAACAATTATGATAAAATGTTTTTACCTTGCCCTCAGCCATGGTATAAAGATGCAACCTGTCGTAGTCTTGTAAGGTAGACAGCAGTAATCTATCTTCGTTGTATATTTCTATGTACGGCCGGCATCCATCCCTGGCAATAAATATTTCTTGAATATAACACTAATAAACGGACTAACTGGTCGCCAAAATATGAAAAAAGTACCCTATGTTCAAAGCAGTTTATAGTTTCATTACATAAATTCCAGGATAAACAGGGTTAAAACGACGCAAGGCTGAAAATTGGCGATAATACAGATAAACAATGTATAAGACTTACGGCTGAATACTCGTATGCCACTTAAATTTGAGAGCTGCTTAACTTTGACGCGCTATACAAAAAATTACAGATAACGACGTCTCAAACTGCTAAGTGGGACTTAAATATTTAAGTGGCCTTTGAGTATTCGGCCGTTAACCTGTCAATAAATTGTATAGTAGAAATAATAGGATAGTTACCTCGCTTTTGTAAATAATGGCACTGGCTGGATGGTCAGTGACACCAACGTCACTGGTCGGAAATGCGGGAGTATTGGATCTGGTCTGAAATAAAATATTATTAGAAGAGAATACAGCTCCACATATACAGGGTGGAAAAACGATCGAGTCATGAAGTCATGGGGAATACGCGCAGACATGGAGAGGCTAGACAACGCAAACCATCCGACCAAGGGTGCAAACTTGACGCGCTTATTACTTTTGTATTCTCATTCCTCTGTCATCGAATCTATTTAGTCGTAATTCTGTTAGCTGACTGACGCTTAGCGATTCAAACGATTCAGTTTACGTTGAGCAAATCACTAAATGGCTGCTGTGAGCTCATCTTAAGCATCGTTCGGTTTTTATACTATCTAATGAACTTGCGTTGTCTAGCCTCCCTATGTCTGTGGGAATATGGGTAATGGGGGAAGGGTTTCCACCCTAAATATTATGAGCATACCTGATAATATTACTGAGATAGTAGAGGTATCTGAGCTGACTAGGTGGAATGTTGATGGGCGAGCGCTTGACCGCGAAGATCTGCAGCGCGTCCTCGGGCACCGTCACCAGCTTGGCGTACAGCAGCAGCCCGCACACGAGCATGCAAGACATCTGCTTGCCGTCCTACACCGCCATATAATACCATTGTTATATTATTTGACGGCGATGGATTGTAGATTCTGGGCTTACAGGAGTAACAGTGGTGGGAGTGTGTGGCCGGCTGATTAGGCTCAAAAATAGCTGGATTATCTATTATACATAGAATTTTTGATATTTAGTTTTACACAATAATATATTTTCAAGACATTACAGTTAGTAGTTTCCGTGTAATACCATTGAATACTCCACGCAATTCGAATTTAATAGTTACTTAATGTTGATACGCCATATATCAATGTATAGGACAGAGAGTAACGTCTGGCAAGGTCAGTCAGAGATGGGTGACCATTTAGTGGCATTTATAACTGAGCGTCTCCGTGCTTCAGAGGCCACGTAAAAAGTCTGTCCCGGCTCCCAATTTTTGTCATGTAGACAGTAGTTGAAGCCTTGAGACCGGTTGAACAATATCAAGAAGTATATTTTATTGGTGGTGGAGCCAAGCTGTAGCCAATTGACTGCAGCTCATATACAGGCTCGCTAGGCCGGGGTAGTACCACCCTCTCACAGAATATCGGCGTAAAGTAGCTACTACAGCTGCGTTTCGTACGATGAGTGAGAGAGCCGGAAGTCCAAACCCCTTCCCCTCCCTCAATCCCACTCCACTTGAATCCAGAAACGTGCGAGCAATGCCTTTTGTATTCTAAGCATCTATCTATAGGCTACGGTAAATGCTTAACATCCGGTGGGCCGTACGTTATTTGCCACCTTAGTCCCACTAATAATATAAATGTGGAAGTTTGGATGTATGGATGGATGTTCGTTACTCAATCACGCCAGAACGGCTGAACGGATCTGGATGAAATTTGGCACAGAGATAGATTATAGTCTGGAATAGCACATAGGCAATTTTTTTAAATTATGCGCGGACGAAGTCGCCGTCGGAAGCTAGTAACATATAAAACAATAGTAGCAGTGACCTGGCAGGTGATGACGGCGGCGCCGCGCTCGTCCTTGCCGAGGTACTGGTACATGTGCTGCAGCAGCGCGTACGTAGGCGCCAGCAGCGGCGCGCGCGCAGCGGCCGCCGCCGCGTGCGTCTGCGGCGGCCACAGCGCGCGGCACGCGTCCGTCACCGCCACGCCGCGTGGGAAGCTCAGCTTGCCGCCGCGGTACGCGTTGTACACGCAGTACTTGCCGCAGCCGTGACGAGTCTCGAGGAATGCCTGGACAGGTGGAGACTTACGTTGACTTTCCGGATTTTTTTTATAAAAATAAAAATTGGCTGGCAACTGGATAGCTGGCCATAGACCAGTGCAGGAAGAGAGGGATCTACTCGGCGGGGCAAAAGTATTATAGGCTAGAAATGGAATGAAATTAAGTAAACTCGAATTTTCTGCAACTAAGGACTGACGCACAGAGATACACACTTCTGTTTTCGTTTGACGTTATGATTTTTCAAGGACAACTGACGCTTGACAAAAAAATTACTATTCCGATATTTTTTTTCACGAAAAATACCTAATGATTTCTAAGACAGATTCCTTGTGTCTTCTATGGTTCCGTATTTCCCCATACTGCCCCAGTTAAAAAAAAACTGTAGAATAGTAATAGTAATAGTCCGAAGACGTAGACAGTGCACTGCAGAACATCCATATTTCGCGGATGTATTTTATAGTATGCTGCTGGCCTAGTGCGGACCTAAAATAAAATATAGCTTAAATAATGCTTACCCTGACATCATCAATATGATTAGTCTTATAAGCACTCTCCAATCCCTCCGAGGGGTATGGCATCACAATTAAACGACTAGTTATATAGCTTATATCCAAATCCGTTCTGGCTATAGACCTGAAACAAAAACAGATAAATAAATAAATATCGCCAGACACACACCAACTATATGGTCCCAAACTAAGCAACGCTTGTACTATGGCTACCGTTACCGCTACTGTTACCGTTTGCCCTGCGGGCGATCCCAGTAACAGATAGGCTCGTATTAATAAATGCATCTCAAAGTAGAGATCGATCTTAAGATGCAGTTTTGAAGTTTAATGTATGGAACATTTGTCAAAAATAGCATCTTAACATTGGTCTTAACCTTGAGATGCATTTATTAATACCGGAATTTGCCTCTGGTGGGAATAGACCCCGCAACCACCCGATCCAGTAAGACGAACGGCCTATACTCGGTCGTCAAAGTCATAGGTAGAACGATGGGTAGTAGTTTATCTTCATAAAACGCACCGCGCGCGGCTTGTATGTGTGCGCCATGCGTATCTATGCGTCGCGCACGCACACTCAAACATCACATGCATTGTTTCGCACTGCGAACCGGGTCAAAATTTTGTTTGAGTGTGCGTGCGCAACGCATAGATACGCATGGCGCACACATACAAGCCGCGCGCGGTGCGTTTGTATGAAGATAACCTACTACCCATCTTTCTACTATGACAAAGTGCTGTCATACTTACTGTTGCACAGTCTGCATCACTTTAGAAGACGTATCCTTCAAGTTCTTCAGGAAGCTACCCGCGCCGCCTCTGATGGAGGAGAACAGGCCTCCCGAGTTGACGGGTGGGGGCGGCTGCGGCGGCTGGTAGTGGGGCGCGGCGGGGGGGCGCGCGGGCGGCGGGGGACGCGCCGGCTCCGGTGGCCGCGAGTTCGGGACCTCCTGGCTGGTCGACACTGGATCCTTATTCGCTGAAAAAATAATAATATTTAGTTTAATGTTGTTTATAGACGTTGACACTCTTTCCTTTATTCGAGAGTTGGTACTAGACGATTTTAAATAATTGATAAGACCTTTCATTTTCAACTTTCGCATTGCGTGGCCTACAGGGTTGAGTGAGCTTCTATACAGGGTTATTGGTAAAACACTTACAACCTTGCAGGACTGTTTTACTACCATCATAAACAACAACCTTTGTTCTATGACTTTTTAAAAACATAATCCATTAAAAAAAATACTTGTTTTGTAAAAAGTCGTAGAACAAAAGTAGTTGTTTATGATGATAGTATGACAGACCTGCAAGGTTGTTAGTTTTTCCAATAACTCAGTATATTTTAATAACATCTTCATAACATTGTGGAAAGTAATAAATGATTCGAGTATTATTTAGTAAGTAGGCCTGGTAATTGTATGCAGTAACAATCCAATTTATCTTTCGATCAACACGAAACAATCGCTAAGCTCCGCGCATGCAGTGTCTAGACAAAAAGTATGACTACGGAAAAGTGTTACTTATTGACCACATAGAAGTTCAGACAAACATTTTTACCATTGACGCTCCAAGCGTGGAACATCGCCTGTTTCCTGACCCCTCCTCTTGTGAGGCGTAGACATAATATTGACAATTTTAATATCAGCTTTAGCATTAAGCTACGGTTTTAAACATTTTGAAAGCATATTTTTACAGGTAACTGTTCGTATTATTGTTTGAAGTCTTATTTTATCTGTCTCTGAGTAGTATGTAACTACATTGTTTGTGTGTGTATAAGTTGACAGGTAGTTTATATTCACTATATTATAAAAACAACAACATGATTAGGTACTAGTTATTTATTTCTATCGTTAAATATCTTACATATTAAATCTTAAATATCTAGTAGTAACAAAAATATTGCTTATCTATTAAACTATGGTTGGAATTAAAAATTTTAGTAGAAAATAATCATGTATTAAAAACTAATCACGAAACTTGATAATCACAATATTTTGATTTGGGAACATAAAGATTCAATAAAATCTGAGAAAAATATAAATTTTGAACATCACATTATACCTACTATAATATAAAAATAAAATGTAAGAACACAATAAAAGATGAACTATTTCACTAACGTATAAGCTATTCATAAAATTGTATTATTAATATTATAATACTTTTACAACTATGGACTATTATTCATAGAAGATATATTTTTCATATCATTGTTGATGATTTCAAAGGTAGATAATTAATTCGAGATTTATGTTTGTACCAGAAATAATAATTGAATTTTGGGCAAATATGTATACTAATCCACCAAGCCAACTAGGTACTCGGGTGAATGCGGCTTCACCACCGACAGGTGCCCGTTAGCCACCAAACCACATAGGCACCTGTCGGCGCGTAAGCCGCATTCACCCGAGTGCCTAGTTGGCTTGGTGGAGTAGTAAGACAAACCACGTCTGCGTCCATACCGACGGGTCTGTGCATATCCTTTCCCTCATTGGTAGTATGCGTCGCGAACGGGCAGTTAGTTCACAAGTTCAGCCAATACGGTGCACGTGCACGTTTACTGAGGAATCCCTACATTATATGTTTATAAATTAAATGGAATGGTTATATAAATAAAAGCACCGTTTAACTTACAAGTTAGCTGCGGAATGATTTTAAGTAGGTTCACTGCAGTCCCTTTACTGTTTGGTGTACCACCTATCCAGCAAGATTAATAGATCCATAACTAATTCCATTAGTTAGACTGTAGGTTCTAAACTACTTATAATTTTGCTGTCCAATTGTTGTTCCAATTGTTTGGCATTATTTAGCAGCCATGTTTTTTTACACAACCAATATCTACTAAAACCTCACGTTGAGAGGGAATGTGCCTGGTAAAATGGCAATAGACTCTAAAATACTAAATTGCTTAAATATGTGGTGATTCTATGCGATATTAAATTATGTTGAAAAGTGCGTTGCTTAAAATATGTAGATCGGTAGGTACGGTCAGCAACATAAGTCGCTGAACATTCTCAGTTTTTCAAATCAATTTCACACTATTGTTTTGTAACAAATCGATTATTTTATCAGCATTTAAACAAAATTAAGACATGTGCTAATAGTTGGTTTTGACCATGGTTACCAACGTTTGTAAAATAAAGAGTAAGTATTACAGATTTCAAAAATTGAGAATGTTCAGTGACTTGCATTGCTGACTGTACAGGATAACACACGAGCAAACCACAAAAATACTCATTGGTAATATTCTCAAACCCTCAAACATTAAAAAGAAGGAATCGCTTTCTAAAATGTTTCCATGCACCCTGACGCTATTAGGCTTGTTTCGAGATGAGACTTGAGATACCTATAGGTAAATCGCATCGGATAATCCTTCACTTTTTAGAAGACTACACCGACCAAGCACAGTAATATGTTTATTGAGACTTTCAAACAAAACAGGCTAATGTACCTCAACGAATATCCGATTCGATAATTCGATTACAAAACTCGCAATTCTGAAAACCCTTCTATGTGTAATCAACAGCCGAGAGTAAGGGAAGCAAATGACGTGCGTAACCTTTGTTCTTAAAGCAGTTGATTCGTGTAGAATGACTTTAAGCATACAGTACTTAAATCTATGCATAATGAATGTGATACAATCAGGGGCGGATTTGATACGCTGGCTGCCCTAGGCCTATGCAAGATTGCCGCCCCCTTACTAAAAAAACCGCCCTGTAAAGCAAGAAAAATGTAATGATAATGTATAAGAATTAAAAACGAATGAAAGACTGTAAATAATAAAATTATCTCAATCAGTGTCTGTAGATGCTGATGTATACCGTTTTTATTTGTGAGTTTTGTGAATTTCGCCAAATTCTATCCCCCCGAAATTTTGACTCCCTAGGCCCGGGCCTGCTTAGCCTATAGGGAAATCCGCCCCTGGATACAACCATAAATATCTCTTAACAACACAACAATTATGGTAACTAATTAATACTATTGGGTTATACCGTCTCTTTGTACCTTTGGGCTATATAATTTATGCTAGTGGAATTCTTTTTGGAATAACAATTTGTCTAGGACAGGACCTTTCGGAATCATTTCTGAAATACGTCAATAAAGCTTAAAATTAACGGATATTATAAGTGGACATCAAATCAAAATAAGGACGGATGGCAATCGTTTAAAACTTAGTTTCACTTACAAAGTTATTGTCATCATTCACATTATAATTTGGAAATCCGAACAGTATTACTACTTTTGGCGTTATAGAGAATATTAAGTACTTGCAATAGTATACATTTTAAATCGTGTACCGCTAAAGTTCGCAATGTCATCACTTCAAACTAACAAGCAATAGAAATCGCTCTTTTTCGGATAAGAGATTCTAAGTTCTTCTAAACGAGACAATAGCGTACACTGAGAAAAATTTTACGACATCAAAATGGTTTTTGTAATTCCTAGTAGTGTTTTTAATATTTTTTACTAAACGTTTTGTATTTACAGCAAATGTTTTATGTAATGTCTCGCATTTATAAAACATTTGCTGTAAATACAAAACTTTTAGTAAAATACTAAAAAGACTAGTAGGAACTACAAAAACCATTTTGTTGTCGTAATTTTTTTCTCAGCGTAATCAATTGGGTGCGTCTACATCAGCCGCATGCCGCGCCCGAGTATAACATGAGTGCTCGGACGAGGCATCTGGACGCACTAATTTCCGTTGATTACTTGTTCGGAAATGATCGGCAGTGCAAACTTTGCCGATGCATACATTAAGAAATGTACTGTTGAAGTTTTAGGTACAATATCATAATTACTTGAGGCTTCCTTGTAAAACCCGATTTGGTAAACCATGGTAATAAACATTATTATTAATGCAGGCAAATTAAACAAGCCTCCGACAATAAATCGTAAATATAAAAATATTAATTTAGAACACGTATTCGACATGCGATAACAATATAATAATTAAACATTAATAAATAAAAACAATAATACTCATCATTGCGAGCATATCCAATGGTTCTAGCAAGCGTCAACGTGCGAGTGGTGTCCGATGCAAGGCATGCTAGCGCAGCGGGTCATTTAAACGAGAAAACTATTGGGCACCCGAAAAAGTTGAAAACACCTAAAATGAAAAAAAATCGTGATATGTATTGAGAACGAAATATACGAATACTAGTTAGTATAGAAGTCCCGCACCTTTATCTGAACCTACACAAACTAGGTACCTATTCACTTCTTGCAGAATAGAATATTAGGTAATGTAAACCTATTCTGAATATAATTTTTAACTTCATTATACAATTGAGTCAATCTCTATAAGGATAGTTGCATCACTTACACTTTCTTCTTGGAATAATTAAGTACCTACCTACTATTCCACGATATACAGGGTGGAATCGGTAACAATATATAAAATCTTGATATAAATGTTTAATTTTTTATAATATTATTTATATCATTTTGCTTAGTATCTAGTTACGATACCAATTAAAAGTTCTGTGATAACTTTTAATAGTAAATATTAATTAATAATATGCGCAAATGAAGTAAAATACTGCATGGAAATATGACGTATTTATCTTTCTTACTTATCTTTATATCAAATACTTAATAATAATGACTGTTTTCTTTCATCTACACACGTTATCTAATCATCTAATTTATATAACGTCGATACGACCGACAACACGACTTACAACTAATTATTATAAGAAAAATATGGCACAAATAATTTGCACAATAATTGAAACTAATAAGTTGAAAAAGGCGAGGGACTTCTATATAACAGACAGGTACATAAGATGTTATGATAATTTGAAAATTAAAAAAATAAGCACTTATTCCGTACAGAACAGGTAACAGGCTAACATGCAAGGAAGTTAACCCTCGTATCCAAAATTCGATCACAGGAACGTCAAAATATCAACTACTTCAGTAAGTGAACCATATTTTCAAATTTCTGCTTACCACCTGTGGCAAAAACATTCAGGCACCCACAGAAAAAATAATAATAATATTATGCCCAAAATTGGCGTTCCAGAAAAAAAAAAACCATTCCTTTGCCTTTGGACGCCTTCAAGTAGCAACCCCACTATCGTACCACATGCACACTGCAACTGTGCTTTTAGATATTGTATGAAAATTGGTAGTGGCAGTCCCGCGTCACAGTGGCGCCACTGCAGCGCTTGTACAACACCCTTTGACTGCAACAGCAACTTTACCGCGCGAAATGCAAGTCAGTCGTATCGTCTTGGGCCGATACGCGAAAGCAGTGATCGGGGTAGAGCAAGGAAGGGTCCCTAATATCGCTCACTCACTGAAATAGATTAGGTGATAGATCGTCGTCCCAAAAATCGATCAAAAAAGGAGTTTAAAACGTTATTCATAGTTCAGAATTGAACAGTCACTAATCATGCCTCGATTCATCAACATTAGGTGTAAGTCCTACTAACTAAACAGTACCTACTCAAGCCCTTTCAGATAAGATTAACGTTAGCTAGGTACAATTGAATTATTATTGAGCAATTCATAATCGTAAAAAGATAACTATATAAATATAATGTTATATTAGGAGAACATATTATATCCAATATCATGTAACCATCATATTGTAACACACATTAATTGCATTTGTTAGTAAGTGCGCGAGAACCATAGCATACTATAGTGTTAATAAGCAGTTACAACCAATGTTTATGATAGCTCATAAAAAATATATGGGAAGAAAGATAAGCCCAAGATTCCAATAGGGATATTTGTCGCGACGAGAACGATAGTTTGAAGAACGCTTCATTCTTGCGGTTTTCTCAAAGTTCTTGACAAGAATTCTTGCCGAGAATTCTCAAGTGTAGTGGCGCCTTAACATAAATACCCACGTGTTTATTAGCTTATTTTTTTTATTACACTAATATTTTCTAGTGTAATTTTAGAATTGTTATAGGTTCCTGTTTAATTAAAATTTATAAAATCATCTTGTAAACCTACCATACCAACTTATAGCGTGCTGTGATTTAGTATTATGTGCAACAAGCAATATTATCACTACAATATACAGAAATTTGTTAGTAAAGGCGAGATGTATATCGGATTAGTAACACCACAACGTTAAATGTAGAATTGTACCCACATGTGTCCGCGCTACATGGTAGCGTTCAGTGCGACTGTGCGCTACCAGTGCTCACTCAGTGTTGCGTTAGAAATAAAACCAAACCACGGCTGTGAAGAATATACTCATTTATTTATCTAATTTAAGCTCCATGACTAATGATACGCACAACAGAAATAATGTTCAATGACAAAAATATAAGTCAAAAGACACAGTGTTATATGACACCGATTTTGTGATATTGATTTATAACTAATGACAAAACATGAACGTTAAACATCGTGTTACATTCATATAAATATATCCTAATTCAATACTTGTACCTCAGTTAAACATATCTTCTTATATTGTCTGGGAATATTATTGGACTGATCCACGATTTTAATTATAAAGTGATTGATTAAATCAACACAAATATAATTAGATATAACAAACAGTGTAATAGAATACACTAATAGAAACCGTAGACTAGCTATATACAAACCAATAACTTAAAATATAAGGCCCGATGTAAATATCCATACGAGAAAAAAATGGCCGAGTGCGGAGTATTGAAGCCACCAGTATGGTTAGTGCCTATACACTGCGCTTGATCAATTACCGTAACCAATGTTAGTTTTTGAGTATGTACGATTTTTTCAATGGAGTTAATACAAGCATAATCTATTAAATAATATAAAAGAACCAGAAGAATAACCACGTTTAGTACTTCAGTATGCTAACGATAGACGTATTATTGATGTATTTTATTTATAAACATTATATACAAAAATCTAAATAAGGGGTTTAGGCATTGGTGTGAAAGTTCATAATAAATAGATAGCCCCATAAATATATAGGAATGTATAGACAGATTAGTGATTACTCCTAAAATAGTGAAAGTTCTAACTAGCGACAAGTATACTAAATCTACAAATGGTATGCATTTTTTAAATGCACACTGACTTTTTTGGTAATTATATTATAAAGAATGTTAGGAATATTTTGCGACAAGTGTAAAAGTTTCTTCTAATTTGTTCACGACTCTTCTATCACTGCGATATACTCATTCAAGTCATGTTTCATATCAGACTTAATTATTAAATTAAAGCTTATCCACTTTACTGTTTATAAAACATCATCGTATATTATATTGCACACTGTAAATGCACGGTATGAGCCTCTTCAGTGCACCTAAAGGCATATTCATGTATCATTGCACCAACCCGGTAGATGTGAATGGTCGACATACCTGTGGTCTCCGTACGTGATCCACCCACACTAAGGATTATGATGCGTCGAATACTCAATGACATGATCGGATTGGCACAATAATGCATGTGAACAAGCCTTAAGGAACCTCAAATTTAAAATTAATTACTTCCCCGACGCCATGTTAACGCATCTCAGCATCAAAGCGACACGAATTTTAAATAACGTTTTAGAAAATATTAAAAGTCAAATAAATGCTATACTACCTTATGTCATTCAGAGAACAATTTTTCAATATTGCCTTACCTTTGGTGATGTTCAATGTTTGGCGATAATAAACATTGGAATGTAAACAAATCTCACATTTCGTTATAGTAACCTTTCTAGTAACTCAAAAATAAATGTATGGAAAAATAAAATAAAAAAATTTGAGTGTAAAAAGTCAAAAAATACTTGACCATTTATAGCTCGAGTATCGAATGCAACAGAACAGAACGATGGTCCGCGAGGGTTATGGGAAGTGAGACGCGATCGCAACTCAACGCACGGCGCGGGCGCGGGCGCGGGCTGCGGCGACGCGCGTCGCGGAGCCCCCAGTACCGCGGGAACAGCTCTCTTACGATATGGTAGTGTAATATTTACTTGACTTCTTATTACCTGGCGAGCTAGTGGCCACAGATTGTTCAACTTTTTTACGCTCAAATTTGAGTGGTTGCTTGAGATTGACGTTATTGGACTCCGCTATCGCAGCCAGCCGCTCCAGCACACTACTTATCGTCAAGCGCTCCTCGGGGTTCACGGTTAGGCAACCATCTGGGAACAAAAATATCGCCATCACATCCCAGCTCAACATATAAATATAAAAAAACTTTTAAAAGTATCAACAAATATGTAAGTACATATTGCTTAACATAGTATGAGGCTTCGCGTGATATATACGTGAAATTAAAAACCAGTTTAAAAAAATATGGTGTATACTCACTTATAATTTCATGAAAACATTTATAGCGTTGATCGTTGGGGTTTAGATTATAGTTTCCATTTAGTATCGCAAGTTTAGCCGAGTCTTCGAAGGGGTGTTGCATGTAGCATAGAGTGTACAGTATGCAACCCAACGCCCACACATCTACACTGTGGTCTATTTTGCGATCGTCCCAAGTGTCTAGCATCTCTGGCGCTCTATACATGGGTGTTGTAAATTGGGCCAGCTGGAAAATAATAAATCGTTACTGCATAAATAGTTATAGCCCTATTAATGTCTGCTAGGCATGGGCCTCCCGTAAATGCGAGGGAGACACAGAATATAGCCAAGATTTATGAACTTAATGGGCTTCTGGAAAGCTGGTTACAGCTTAGATTTTGTCAGACGTGCAGGTTTCTTCGCGATGTTTCGCATGTGTAAATGAGGTCAACTGTAATGCCAGAAATTTTAGTAGCGCGAGTCAGAAATCGAACCAGTGCGCTTGTCTTCAAGGCGAGCTTTTTCCCGAATTTAAGTTATAATCTCTAATACTAGCTATACTTCTATCTTACAGAATCATATACCTACAGTTCTTGATGGTTTTTCAATTGTAACTTTTGACAAGACTATGAAAAAGGATTAAATTATTCTTCCTTCGTGAATTGAATCAAATTCAATTATGGCTAGTTATAATAAAAATATTATGTTATATATTGCTTTGAACTTACAGTTTCCTCTAACATATTCCTTTGATTTGCACTCCATGAAGGATTTGGAGAATATATGTCTGTTGTCGCTGAACCAAAATCACATAATTTCATTGTACCTAAAATACATTGATAAAATTTAAGCTATTCACATGTAGTAAAAAAGAACATACAGTCTAATTGAGAACCTCCTCCTTGATGAAGCGGACAAGACAGCGTACCAAGAAGTGACGCAGATCACACAACCAATCACAAGTAGACTAGGCGTAGCTGGCTGTATTGATGATATATAATATCACGCACATAGCTTTGAAGTCTGGCAAACATTTTCTTCTATTTTCAATAATGTTAAAATAATGTGTGAAATACATTGCCCTCTCACCAAGACCGTACGAGAAAGATCATGAACGAGAATGTGAACAACAACACGTTAGAATATAATCTGGTCCGAGAACATTCTTAAAAATAATAATATAAATATTATAATAGTACTAAAATTCTCGCAAGAATTCTTGCCTCGAGTGTAAAGCAGCCTTAACGTTTAAATATTTATCTGAAATTAAATGTATGGAAACAGTCAAATGCTGCCTTGTAGCTGACTTAAAGCCTCATTACACTCTATGTCAAGAACTCTTGGAAAGCAAGAATTCATTCAAGAAATTCGAGATTGGTTTCTTTTAAATTAAAACAGTTCGCGCAAACCTGTCAAGTGGCTGCAACAACACAACATAAACACTGTTAAAAGCTTAAAAATTATGAGTAACGTTACCTTCATTGGATATTAGAAAATTTTCTAGTTTGAGATCGCGATGCGCTATAGGCGGCACCTGCGCGTGCATGTGTTGTACCGCGCGGCACGTTTGATAGAACACTCTAAGGATAGTTGGCAGGGGGAACGCCTGCCCCCTGTTCTGCAAGGCCTCCATCAAGCTGCCTCCGCTACAGAGGTCCGTCAACAACAAGTACTCTCCCATACCGTGCGACGTCTTGGACTTGTCAATAAATGATGCTGCTATATATTTGATTATGTTAGGATGTCCCGACAATTTTTTTAATATACTAATCTCCTGTATAATGTTCTTGTTGGCTTGTTCGTCAGCTGCCATTAGCCTTTTCAGAGCATATTCGGTACCAGTGGATACGTCTTGAGCAACAAACACAAAAGCGAAACCACCTGGAATAAAAATAATGGCTATAAATCTTGTAAAAAAAAATAAACTTCTGAAAAAGTTTTGGATTTAAAAAAGGCGGGTTCCCATATACCTTGTTCCCTTTCTGTTTGATGAATGTATAGGTGGATTGTTAAATTCATCATTTTACATGATACCAGCACATTGAAAACCACTGAACATTATTTTAATTAATTAGGGTATACGCTGGATGCGGGCAGCGCAAGACCGGCCATTGTGGCAAAACTAGTGGGAGGCCTATGTCCAGATGATGATGATGATTATTATTTTATTTAGATTTTAACCTATGTATGTAACAGAAAATTTTAGTTTCTATACATTATCAGTAGGACTAGCAACAACTATTATAGGTAATAGTTAGTTTTTTAATATGAAAATTTTTGTTGTCATAATTCCTGTTATGTCTCACACACACACATAAGTATAGGTGAAATACCTACAGGAAATTCTAGGTCAATCTGAGAATTTCACTAACTTATGTATCTAACTTACTGTCATAGGTTAATAAAAAAATAATTGATGTAGATTTTTTTTTCTAAGAGTAACCAAAGTTAAGCTCTGTCATTGTCATTGACCCTTAGTCCTACTAGTGATAATGCATGGAGACCTCTAATGTGTGTCACTGTGTCACATATGGTAGCATTATGGTCTGATTGCCCTGCATGGTAAGTGGGTCTATCATATAACATCCTGATCCTTATGAAGAGAATTTAGGAAATTTAAAACATTTTGACAATATGTGCAATGAACCAAATAATGAGCCATTTTACACAACAATGCATGCAGATCCTTAATTAAATGTCATATTTTGCAGTAACCCATTCTGCTGCAAACATCTTCTACACAAGAAGAGAATTGATGTTATTCCAATATTCTTTTTTACTCTCAATTCTCATTACTACTGTTCTACTAGCAGAAGAAGCAAGATGCAATGGATGATGTATCAAGACATCATCAATACACATTAAAATCAATACTTCGCACATTTCAGCAAACACACTGCATACATAACAGGTAAGTTGGTGCTAGGAGAGTATACCACAGTAATGGCTTTATTTTTTAAATAATTCTTATTGTTGGTCCAGTATCATCTTTTGAGTTACACCAAAGCTGTATTCTCCAAAGAGATAGGCTGAGGTATACTGCAGTGCGACATGCAAGTGAGGCGCTCATGGCCAGCTGCAATCACTGATTGGTAAACAATCAGTGGTTACGCAATGCTTGGAAAGGTCCGTCAGAAATGGGTGACCGTTTAGTGGCATTTGAACTGAGCATCTCCATGCTTCGGGGGGCACATAAAAAGTTGGGCCTGGTTGTTGTAGCCCAGATAGCAGTGTTAAGCTCTGTCAGCGGCCTTTGGGTGGCTTGAATTACTCTGACACGAGTCTGTACTAACGTAAAAGGGGACAAGTCTATTGCCATTATACAGAGCATGTTCCCCTCAATGCGAGGGAGAATAAAAAATATAATCTAGGCCACTTGTTACTACAAATGTGTTGTATGTAATTGTATTCTTTTTCATTCTTGATAAAATACGTAAGAATATTAGGTATACATAAAATTTGAATAATACCTATGTTATATACGAATGGGTGCGTACAGCTGAGACAATACAACTTGACGACAGTGCACCCTTCCGCCCCCAAACCTATGACGTTAGTAGCAGAGCGCAGAGTTAGGACAGTGACCCTTCCCACACGCGTGTTCTACCCATTGTGCTACTTATTCCACGGTGAATTAGGCATAGTACAGTAATACAAATATCTGAATATGAACTTACCCTCTGCAATCACCTTTTTTACTCGTAACTTCATATTACCAATTTCCACAAACTGACCAACAAAATCATTATCACTACCACCGTTTGCGCCTCCTGAGCTAAAGTAGCCCATGGCTGATTTGAAGACGCTCATTTTTAAATCTAATCTTGTGATATTTCTATTGTAACGAGAGTAAATTATAATTTTATCAGCACCCTCCGCATAAATCCATTTTACAATGGCTGAAAAAAAAAAGAAATAGGCAGATTTGTTGGCAAATGTCACAATTAAGAATATGTTGCCAAGGAAAACAGTACTCCCTTGTTAGGTGGAGAATAATATCTACTTTTATTATAGGAGTAAACACGATTAGTCCTTTCTGTTTTAATAATTTTACTTCTATTTTTTAAAAGTTTGATACCATTAACATTTCATTTATTATTCTTAACTTTATAAACGTATAAAAATTCAATAACTACATTTAGTTATTCAAAGAAAATAAAGCGTTTTGTAGGAAGGCTGATAATAAAAAATCGGCGACATATGGTGCGTTCCATTCACTGTTAATTTCGCTAAAAACGTACAAAACGATTTTATCCACAAATTTGTGTTCCACTCACGTTATGAACGAAATTTTCGAAAATAATGCCCATTTTGTCCACATGTGTCTGGAACGCCTTAGCGGCTGAAAATGTGTCAAATGATAGTTTGACAAGTATTTGTTGTTGTAGTGCAGCTTGCATAACTTAGTTTGGTTCAGTTTCAATAATCTTTGTGAAAAACAGGAAATAATGGAAAAGACAGTAATTGCATCACTCATTCGGAAAATCGTGGAGGAATCTTCATCGGACTTATCAGACGACGACGATCTTCTCCTATTGTATTGGCCGGACCTCAACCGAAAAAATGAAAATTGAAACCTCACGTGCAAAATTATATTTTTGTAGTAAATTCGTACAGCAATATCGATTTCAAAATCCATTTCAGGTACATATTTAAGTAAAGTGTATGTATAAAATGATTGTAGATTGTGGCAGCTGTACAACCAAGTTTCTGGCTTATTGTCCTGAATATCGACAATGCGAGGCGGTGAGACATGCTTGCACGCGGATAGGATACCTACCTAACTTCACAGTTAATTTCGGAATACCAATACATAGTTGATTAAACTTAAGAAATTTATTTTTGGATTGTTTTCAGGGTGACTCGATCTACAATTGAGTATATTTTGGAGTCTACCATTTCTGAAGAACTTGAAATAATAGCCCAGGAAGGAACTAATAATGAGACTCTGCAGACAGGCTTGATGACCACTACGCCTGAAGACTACTACTAGCGAATGCTAAAAGAAATGTAATAGCAACTCAATTTCGTCTACGAGATATTTAGTTGTAATAATGTAAAATACCCAAAAATATTAAATAAAATATTTATATTTTACCAATCATTATTTATTTAAAAACTTTGTAAAACCCATAGTAAAACCGCTTACATATCACATATTCACACACACATATTATGCCACCGTTATTTTTTTTCGTAAGCCTCTTGCTGCTCCATTTTGTTTTTATTAGTTTCACCATAGCGTCTAGTTTTTCTGAAACAAAAGGTAATAATATGAGAAAAGTATGTACGTGAAAATTTTAATTGATACAGCAAGAGCATGAAGAAGTAAAAAATATTTTCAGATTATAATTATGATTGGAAATTCTTTCCCATAGTCTTTCAAAACCTGTGGTAATAAATAGGTATTTACTTTACAGTTTAACATGTTAATAATACAGCAAATGTAAACTTTTATTTAAAACTTATAGAGTTATAGACAGTAGTTGTATGTTATTTATATACCTATATAGAATAGAATAGATTCATTTATTTCAGGGGACATAGGCCAATAGATAAATACATTACAGACTAATATACATATTATTAATCTCTATTCTTCCTAGCCTTATCCCATTATGAGGGGTCGGCTACAGTCTACCCTGATTTGGCTGATCACCGATATTTACACGGAGCGATTGCCATCTGCCCTCCGAGATCCAACTAGTGGGTCTATCGGCAACCATCGGCAAAATTTAGAGCATACAAAATCTGTGCATGACACATTCACCTGACTAATAGATGGCACTACATTGAGTTTGACCTAGGTACTCGGTTGCAGATGTTAGAAGCCCTGCTTAGCGTCGCGGAACTCTCGGCCTTTGGGCAAGTCTTCTAAGCATGGGACCTGAGCTAGATTGAAGTATATGTGTCCCATGAGGTGCAAAGCCGATGTGCTGGTCGTTTTGGGGTCAGTGGGACTTGCAGTAGAAGGAGTTGTTGGTGAGGTTGTGGCGGCGGGAGTAGACCCGTACTTTGGTGGGGCAGAGGTCGTGCGTGCGGCAGCAGCGGTCCAGCTGCCGGTCTGCGCCCAGGTCGTGGTAGTCGGCGGCTATGTCTCCAGTGCCGCACCACTTTGTGCCTGGAAACGAAATTAAGATGGAAGTATAGAATGATTTTCTATTGAAAAAGGTCAGACCGCTATGTTGCATACTGGTAATCACAGGAATTAACTTCCAAACATTGCTCTACTGTCGTCTACTTTATACTATCATACCGTCTATTTCATTCCAGCGAGTAGACAAGTCAAGATGTGTGATAGTCTACACTTTGTAGCTGGTATTGTTGTATAATATCATCTTAACAACGCGCGTACTATCGATTACATAGGTATACATAGACAAGGGGCGATCCCCGTAACACCCAGAACAGAAAATTTAGTTTCCGATGGGAATCGAACCTCCAACCATTCAGTGCGCCGAAGATACGCTCAAACAACAAAGGCGGTCAACATTATGCCGGAACCGGCCAATAAGTAGCAGTCGATTGGACTTTACTCATATGGACCAACCAAGTATGTGGATATCTATCTTTACCAGGTATGATCCCCTGCAGCAGCGTGAGTGGGCTGCCCTGCCAACCAGCAGACCGGCGCGCGCGCCGCGCCACCCGTCTCCCGCCACGCCAACACCGCCGACGCATTCACGCCTTCATCTAATGCTTCCACGCCTACAACCTGAAAAAGAAATGTGAGGTCTATATTCAGATGTGTGCTACCATAGCTTCTATCTTCTATAATAAAAGCGAGACTGATATACTAATACTGACATCACCCATCATCACAATGTCTTTAAAACTATGAGATCTTGCAGACTTATATGAGACCTTACAGAATATGGCACGCGTCCTTATCCTCGCTAATAAAGGACCCTTATTAGACATAGTCAAGAAACTATTTTGCCCATTACTCATTAGCTCGCATGATATGCTAGTCTATTTAAAATAGTTTACGCTATTCGCCACTAGATGGCATTAGAAGGCGCAAAATTAGACCAAATAGATGTTATGTAAATAAGCAACAAAATGATCATAAAATTACTATCACGCCTGTAGGTATTCCCCAGAGCGTTAGGTAGGTGCATTCTGTTGTCCAACCACGTTTAGTTGATTGACAAAAAGGGGTGTGATAATTGCCATATTCTACCGGCTACAATCTCGGACTGGAGCTGGCCTGCGAGCTGGTATTCTTTATTACCTCCTTTAAATATGAAAGAACAATGAATCGAATCCAAATTTACAGTTATGACCACTTGTTAATATTAAACCAAGGACACCGTCAATGATATACCCAAAGATATTGCCAAGAAAGAGGGAGAATAGCATTCCTTCTAAACGGAGTCCGGACACAGTACGACCCAGTCATTTTCGGAAAACAATGTCGAAAACATGTCGTATTGCCAATACGGCTCATCTAATTACCATTTTGATAATTGAATAACTTCACATAAATCAAGAAATATTCTTGGTGTTTGTTACCATCTGGATCTATAAGTAAGTTTGATATTTACCAATATAATGTGTAGTGGGATTAACACCGGGCGGCAATTCTTGTGATGCAGAGTTGTTTGTAATAATAAGATCACTGGAGACAATCGCTTCCCATGCATTTTGGCGCAGATTTTCCCATGCATTTTGGCCAAATATTTCATCCGTACACTGTAAATATTAAATGTTTCAGTAAATTAATATTGTCTAAAGTTTTACTAGTACACAAGTCTGTATCCTACTTCTAAAGCATATTTTATTTTAATTCTTACAAGTTTAGTTTTCTTAGCCACCTACCGCCCTTATCCTTACCTATCCGCTACCCCTAGCCTATTTAATATATTAGTGACACATGATTTGATATGTGTTCTAGCTGTGACAACTATTACATGATAACTATGGTGTATAAATCAAATTCAACTACTTATTAAAGATATCTACTAACATCATAGTATTTCCAGCCCTTACCATTATTGCAGGATTATGGCCTTTGGCCGATTTTATAATATATTTCTGTAATGCCCGGAATTTGGTCATACATTGTGGTCTGGTGATAGGCTGTGCCATGCTACAAGCAATTTGAAAGAATGTACCTAGACTACTATTAACTGAGACTAAGAATACCTAACATAGAGAAACCCAATTGTAACTAACCTGTTCCGAATTGCTTATTTTTAGGTCATTACGAGATCAGCCATATTTGCAAAGATCACCCGGTTTTGGGATCGTTGACGGTCGCGGGTAATTTAGGTACGCTCTAGTAGTCCATGTTCCAACCTGAAATTTGATTCTGGATCTGATTTTCCATGAGAAAAAAACAGTAACTGTAAAACCACTTCGCGCTATTTGGACACGAGATTGTAAACAACACCGAACACCAATAAACACCATCTCAGAATTACAATTCTGTGACAACTAGTAGTTATTTAGCTCACATTAACTAAAAAATGGGACGCGCGACGGATTACCTCTACGATGAGAGTCACAATTTTCAATATTTAAAAATTATGGCTTCTATCGTCTTTATTTAAGTTTATTTACGTGCAAAGTGAACCGTCAAACGCTCAAATGTCAAACTTCGCCAATTTTTACCCATCGGCTGGGCTGGGTCAAAAGTGGCCAAATTCCGTGGCATATTTAGCATTTTCAATCCGTCTGGAACTTGGGGTGAAAATGTTATGAACGATCATAATGATCACTTTCATTTGTGAATGGAACGACATTTGTGGACGAAAATAACGAAAATTAC
This sequence comes from Drymonia ruficornis, assembly GCA_947859195.1. Lineage (NCBI taxonomy): Eukaryota > Metazoa > Arthropoda > Insecta > Lepidoptera > Notodontidae > Drymonia > Drymonia ruficornis. Next base: position 10,764,324 of record OX401909.1, read on the forward strand.
AAAATTAACAGTGAATGGAACGCACCAATAGAACAAGTTCCATAGACATTTATTTTTTTACTTCCTTTGTTTATGCTTTTAGAGGTGTGCGACTGGGTAGCATTTGAAGAATCGACTAAATTACTGAGCTGTCATACGTCTGACTAAAGCAACTAATGTCTATGAGTACTTCGTGTTCATGGCGGACTGTCATTCTTTACGTCACTTGTCATACGTCATATTGTATTATCAGTCTGTCATGCATGGAGTCCATTCATTAGTTCATTCTAGTGATGTACCGAGTACGCTATTTTTGGTACTCGAGTATTCTGGTACTCGTTAAAAAAAGAATCGAGTAAGTACTCGAGTCAGAGGACTCGGACAGGTACTCGAATACTTGTAATGAGTACTCGAGTACTTAATAGGACTCGAGTACTTTTGTATTATGTATTTTTAACCACTCAAACGTCCGAGTTTCACATCTAATTAGTGCGTTGTACTTGCACTCTTGAAAATTGGCGAAAATGGCAAAAAAATTGGCGAGAGCCCCGATTTATAACGTATTTTCTAAAAAACTACAACTGTTACAGCAAATTAAAAAAGCCTGTATAAAGTCTACTTAAATATGTATGAATAATTACCTGTTTTTCCAATTAGAAAATATATTTTCTTCTTCCTAGCCTTATCCCTTATGAGGCTTTCAGTCTACCCTGATTTGGCTGATAACCGACATTTTTTTAATATATAACACTAATACAGTACAGTGGGATAATAAACAAATTATTGATTGTACCTCTATTTATTTGAGTACCCGACTTAGGATTCGAAAACCATGAAGTACTCGGAACCCGTATTCGAGTACCGGGTACTCGAGTTCTATAATCTCAGTACTCGAGTACCCGAGTACTTACTAAGTACTCGAGTAAGTACTCGAGTCAGGCTGTACTCGGCACATCTCTAGTTCATTCAGTTTTTATTTTATTTGGAAAAAAGAAAGAAGGAAAGCATAGCAAACTGCTGCAAATTTATTATTTGTTTATTGGCATTTCCTGTTATCAGTTTTATAAATAATCCGAATTCCCCAAAATAACACATCGGACTGATGTTTATCAAGCCCGTGTGAACAAACAAACATGGGATTTGAAATCAAAAGATTTCAAGGTGACGTTGATGAAGAGCTCATTTGTCCTATTTGTTCAGGGGTTCTCGAGGATCCATTGCAGGTTGGTAGAAGTTTCATGTATTTATTTGCGTAAACTATTATGGTATGGTGTTGCGAGTGAGTGGTTTTGTTGTCCCAGGCCCCAGCCTGTGAGCACGCGTTCTGCCGTGCTTGTATCACTGAATGGATAAGTCGCCAGCCGACCTGCCCTGTGGACCGGCAGGCGGTCACGTCGAGCCAGCTCAGACCAGTTCCGCGAATACTTCGCAACCTTCTATCAAGGTAAAAAAATTACAACCTTGTCATGAATTCTTTTGAGTTTGTAGGTCACACACTGTGATTATTTTGCAAGGGCTTATGTAATAAAAACCTCTGGGATGATCATTATTTCATAATAAGACACATAGGTTGTTTATAACAAGTTATCATAAAAATATAGTTTGTTATGGTTTAAGGAATGCACATAAAATTATGATAACAGGATAAATACAGTTATTGTACAGAAATATGAGTCATTGTTGAAATGATTAGTTTCAATAAGGCTGTTGTCAATCAATTGGACATGTGTAATAATGTGGTCATATCAATGATATGTTTATGTTTCAGATTGTGCACGAGCTGTGACAACGCACCTCACGGCTGCACTACTATCTTGAAACTGGACCTGTTGGCTTCTCATTTAGTTGAATGTATGTACAAAATTAAATGTCTTTGGGTGTTGTGGAACACCTGTCTTGTGTGTGAGAGTTGGCTGACTTCTAAGACACCCATAGCAATCAGCCTGCTATGATTAAAAATTAAATAAATACTAAGCCAACTTCATCAAGTATCAAGTATAACTAGCTCATGAGTTTAGGTACAAATAGTCAAATGACTGTCCGTGGTGCGTTACAACTGGTCTTCCACTAGTTGTAACAGTCTTACTTTTGTTGCTACCAGCCTCTACTGTTATTAGTGTTTCCCGCGTTGTTATGGAGGGAAGTGGATAATCTTCGAACTCCTCCTATCCTTTCTTCTGATTAAATTTGTGCAGGTTCCAAGACAACTTAGCTTTTCCCCGGGACTTGTCGAGGGTCAAACCTTGGCGTCATCGTTGGACACCATTGTCGATCCTGGCTTACAGGAGTAACAGTGGTGGGTGGGAATTTGTGGCGGGATTAATCCCAAAAAAAAAAAGCCAACTTCATTTCTATAGTGGACAAAGTTTGTCCCAATGTTTGGCATACCATTGTAGACAAAAGCTATAGACGGTCTCGACTATGTGGGTGGTGAATTTTTAATCTAGTTTTATCTATTACATATTTACAATATTCATTTGACATTGGCCTAATCACTGATGCATGAAAACAGTAAAAACAGCTGTTTTGCTATGAGTTATACAACTCGAAGCTTTATTTCTGTTGCAATACAGTTAATAATTGATAGGTTTGATGCAATATATAAACATTTATGTAATGAGACCAATAAATTTGGGTTGGTAATAATTAAATTTCATAATTCTTTTCTCAATATTTATTTATCTGTATATTATAAAGAATTGTCCTACTTTAATAGGAACCTCCACTATCATTGTATATTGAGTCGAAATCGTGTGAAATTCGATTATAACACAGCACATGACTGCTTCTAATGCCCAAACCAATCCCCACACTATCACTAACCATCAACTAATAGATGTGGCATCCACAATTTATTTATTTGAACAGTTTTGCAGGCTGCACGTGTCAAATACTGCAAGTGAAAATGGTCATGCTCCTAGTGCGATCAGAAACCCTAAAGTCCTCTACAGATTCTCGTCATAAAGACCTGCAAACTCGGTGAAAACTGGTAACGTGGGTCTTTGCGGCGCGATTCTATAGCAGGCTTGAGAGTAACTAGATAAAATTAAATATAAAAAGGACAGTCTTGAGCGACTGTAGCCTAGGGGTGAACAGGTTAGGCTAACAGGCTAGCAATCATAAGGTCCCAGGTTCGATGCCCGGTGGGGCATGCACCAATGGATGAATTTTCATCTATGTACATAATTTACAGTTCGCTGACGGTGAGGGAAAACATCGTGAGGAAACCTACCTATCCCTCGGGATAAGGTAATAGTCAGTTCCTGTATACACGGCGACAAGGTTCACCACCTGTCACGTTGGGTTCTGACTATCTGGTGAAACGTGGGCTTTGAGTTGGTTATTACCTTCACAATGTGGTGGTGTATGGCCACTCAAGCCTCTGACTACCCCCGATTGGGGATAAAAGTCGTGACGTTACATTTCATTATTTTTTCTTGAGTCCTGACAGTATTTTCGTTTATAGGTGAATACAACCCCAAAAGGCCAATGCCATGCGAGGCGGGGTGCGGCCTGGTGATCCCGAAGGATGAGCTCGCGGAACACAACTGCGTGCGCGAGCTGCGCGCGCTCATCGCCACGCACCAGGGCAAGCTGAACGACTACGAACAGGAACTAGCTGAGCAGAGGCTCGTCATCAACGAACATAAACGTGAACTGGCTTTATTGAAGGTATGTGCTCATAAATGCTGCGACTTCATGTTGGTGTATTTGTACAAATATTTGCGTATTTCAGCTAAAACAAAATAACCCTACCGTCGGATGTGTTCTAAAGGTAGGAGTTCGATGCAAGCGGCATACGGCAGACGTCAGTCGATCTCATACAAATTGTGGCAATGACATGTGCCGCGACGGCAGACGGCATTACAATTTCTATGAGATGGACTGACTTCTGCCGTGTCCATCGAAATCACAACTTAAAGGTAGGAGTTCAATGGACGCGGCAGACGGCAGACGTCAGTTTCGGTGCGGTGCGGAATATAAAATCCGCATTGCGGGCTTAGCCGAAGTAAGTAAAGGGGCGACCATAAATTACGTGGGGCATTTAGGGGGGAGGGGGGACCCCCTTCCCCCCCTAAATCCAAAGCTCATGCTCCCCTACATGAGCCAAATCTCATGTAGGGGAGAGGGGGGGGGGGTCTCGGCACATATCACGTAATTTTTTTTACCGCAAGAAACAGTGTAAAATTGTTAAAAAACTGGATTAAATTAAGTAAAACATGTTTCTCCACTAGATTATGGATTTTGAAAAATTTCACGTGAGATTAGAGGGGGAGAGAGGGGGTCGAGCCAAATCTCACGATATCTCAACAAGGGGGATGTGGGGTTCGAAAAATCACCAAAATTATCTCACGTAATGTTATGGACGTCACCTAACCAGCTGACTAGCGCCGCGGACGAATGGTAATAATCGTAAGTTGTGGAGTAGTACTACTCCACCAAGCCAACTAGAGACCTGTCAAATGTGACGTCACCCGCACCTTGCGGCAGTGGCGGTGTGCTCGGTGTGGCGGGCGGGAAGCCGCATTCCATCCGAGCTCCCTGTTGGCTCGGTGGAGTAGTAAGGGGCCATCCATAAATTACGTCACACGTAAACGGGGGAGGGAGTCGACAAAATGTGACATTGTGTGACAAGGGGGTGGGAGGGGTCCTAAGTTTTGTGACGTCACATTTAAAAATGTAATATAATCTAAGTATTAAAACCGAAATTTGAATTTTTAACATAATATTATGAATATTTCTGATTTTTTTTAAAGATGTTTGACGTCACACAGGGAGGGGGGAGTCTCGCAAATGTGACCAGCTGTGACAAGGGGGGGGAGGGGTCTAAAAATCATGAAATTCGTGTGACGTAATTTATGGATGGCCCCTAAGTAACCAGCTGGTATAATCGCAAGTTGTAGAGTGGTATGTCCGGTGTCAGAGTTGGCAAAATTTAATTGCGATTAATTAATTGCTAATTGCATGTGGTGTCACAATTAACAATTAATTTTGACTTGTTCGTCAATCGCGGACAAATCACAATTAATTGTTAATTGTGACATCACATGCAAATAGCAATTAATTAATTGCAATTAAATTTTGCCCAACTCTGTCCGGTGTGCACGTGCAGGAGTTCATGCGCGCGATGCGGCTGTCGAACCCGACGATGCGCGCGCTGGCGGAGCAGATGGAGCGCGAGGAGGTGGCGCGCTGGGCCGGCTCGCTGGCGCGCGCGCGCGTCACGCGCTGGGGCGGCATGATCTCCACGCCCGACGATGTACTGCAGGTTGTACGTTCTGGCACCAACATTTATTATATTATACTATTTATAAACACTCACAAAATAGTCGATTTGATTCTTTCATGGATTACCCTTTGAACTCCGCAATAACTTGCATCAAAATAATTCCGATAAAAGTTCCGGGGCAGGAGCGGAGTCAACGTCATTGTGATTGTAGGTAACTGCGCTGTGCGGGAGAGGACTAAACAATTGATAATTATAATTTATGGTTCCGCACTTACATATTACATTATTGTCACTAAAACTGCGTGCGTAAAATAAGTGATAATTTGCGAACGAGTAAACAACACTTTCGGGATGTAGGAAATATAAAAAGTAATAGTTTCCTGATGATGTGTGCCTAGTAACCAATAATCCATAAATTAACTGCGTATCCTTTAAGATAAATGGAGTATTATATAATGTAATCAAACAGGAAGTCCATCGATAAGATATTAATGCTTTGATTCTGTTTGCCTAGATGATGATCAAGCGAAGTTTATCAGAATCCGGCTGCCCACCTCACATAATAGATGACCTTATGGAAAATTGTCACGAAAGAAGATGGCCCCCTGGTCTATCGTCGCTTGAAACGAGACAAAATAATAGGAGGTAAGACTATATTCAGTTCCCCAACATAGCCGAAGTGAAGGCCATAATGCGGGTCAATTCATTTATAGTACAAAGTGAGTTGCCATAGGATGCTTGCGCCGTATTGATTGGCCTGATCGTATATTGAGTAGGAGCTGCCGTCATATTATTTAATTGCTAAACTGCGGCAACCAAATTTTTTAAATTTTTCTACCATCTGTGGCAAAAGATAGAACATAAATTTGCATGTAGCCACTTTTTTTGATCATATCAATTCTTTATTACAGATTATATGAAAAGTATGTATGCAAAAGAGTTCCTGGGAAGCAGGCGGTCCTGGTCCTACACTGCGACAACACCCACGTCGACGAGCATATGATGGTGGAGCCCGGCCTCGTCATGATCTTCGCGCACGGCATTGAATAACGAATAACCCCAGACCATTATTACTAGTGTTCAAAAGTGAAGTGATAAGTGTATATAAGTTGAGCTGTCGGGAATTGAGCTAGGGCTTAATTCGCCAGATAAACAGGTAGTTTCTATACTGCTGAGTGGAAGTATCATCATCAATCCTGTAACACCAGTATCACCATCAAGCCAATCCAATCGCGTGACGGAAGATCACACGACACGCGACCGCCCCATTAGTAATCCTAATTGTTTCGCTGTCCGATTAAACGTGCCGACCACTATACATACCTTAAAAAATATCTGAGATCATTTTAATTATACAAGTTATTTGAGAATTATGAAGTCGTGTTTTTGTGACTTGTACATACTGCCTGAATGACGATGAGTTTTGACACAAAAACTTGATTCTATTGGGTTGAGTTTGATTTCAGATGATAGATAGATAATTCTTTATTATTCCACCACTACAAGTAAGAGCCGGGCCCCACAGTTGCGCTGCGCTGCGTTGCGCTGCGTCGTCGCAACGGATCAAAGTGTCAGCGGGCGAGAGACGAAGCGGGGGAGAGTGATGTGCCAGTACAAAATCTTGTGACGACGCAGCGCAACGCAGCGCAGCGCGCAAGTGGGGCCTCGCCCTAAAATAACAAATAATTATTAAAAATTAAAAATTTTACACAGAAAGTGGAAAGAAGTTCAACATGAAAATATAGCTGGGTTACAAACCCACCTAGCTCAATGCCTGCCTGTCAACGGGTGTCGTTAAATATACACATGAATGTCCCTTCACTAAACTATATTAAACGGCAGTGAAAGCCAAACTCGATCTCTGAACGACCACGACAATGAAATTGAATAGAATGATTAGGTACGAAATTTATCTTTACATTGAAAAAATAACCGCCAGAATGAATCCGGGATCGGCTATTAGATTTTCAATGTCGACAAAGTAAAGTATTTTTCTGGCAACAGTATGACCAATGATAATAATTGTACAATATTATAAATAGAAATATACTTACTATTATTTGATAACAATGTTGATGGAGTATTTTAGTGTGTGGCATGAGTTTTTAGTATTGTAAAATAACATTGGATGCAACATTCCGAATAGAAATAAAATTGTATTTTCGTAATATAATTTCAATGTTAACAAATTCAAAATTTAAGTATTAAAATAGTTTTAAGGTTTTTTTAAATACCTAAGTTTTTATATCGAATTAGTGATTGAGTGCTGTGTTATTTTTTATGATGTAGTGAGGCATTGTTTTTGGATCTGCTGACTTCACTTGAGAGTTTCAAATTTTATTTGTATATCACCGTATCGTTATTTGATTATTATTATGCTGTAATTGGGTAACACATTCTTTAATACTTGTGTATTTAGCTCAATCTTTCATTTTAATATACTGATCACTAATTTAAGATGTTGTTTTATTCGTATATAAGTACCAAAATTATGGCCTGAATCCCCCTCGCATTGAGGGGAGGCCCGTGCCCAGCAGTGGGACGTTAAAAGGGCTAATAAAATATAAGAAAAAGTACCAAAATATTCCACGAAATGAACGAATATACTTTATAGGTATACAGAATCCCGTTTATTTATTTAAAAAAAGTTATATCAGATAAGTAGGGTAGGTATTTGAGTAAATAAATACAATAATAATACATTTATCAGCAGGTTAGTTACACATAAGTACTACGGCGAAAAGGTTGGCTTCCTCAGGGTGTTCCTTACATTACATAGCGACTCCCATTGGCTTGTTTCTTAATAATGTGTCCATAGCCTCACCATACGCACACCAGAGTTGGGCAAAGTTTAATTGCAATTAAAATGCATGTGGTGTTTATTATGAGAATTAACAATTAATTGTGATTTGTTCGCGAATGTCAAACAAATGTCACCAGTCACATGCAATTTGCAATTAATTAATTGCAATTAAATGTTGCCCAACTCTGACGCACACCTCATTGAGTTAATCTGCGGTCAACTTAAACTATGTACTCAGTATTTGCTGAAGGAGTAGTAGTCAGGGCCGGATTTAGGGGAGGGCATTCGGGGCAACTGCCCCGGGCCTCCACAAAAGAGGGGCCCCCACAATAGACGCCGAAAAAAAACATCTGTCATAAAATTTACAAAAATGAAAATTATAAAAAAAAAGCAAAACCGTATATCAAAGCTATCTCTCCTGAGCATTAAAAGTATTTAAAAGTGAAGTGATTTACTTCAGGAACTGGATTTCAGCGAAATCATCAACAATTTTTTGTCGAAAAAAGCTCGGAGGGTTCCGTTCGTTAACGCTTAAATTTAATTTCAGATAATTCTTGTTTTTGAATATATTGATTGTGCGTTGTTCCAAAAATTCACTTGGTTTCACAATAAATTATTTATTGAAATCCTCGACTGAAAAAATTGATCATTTTATTTGGAAAATAATTAGAGTCCAGGGGCCTCCACTTATTTGTTGCCCCAGGAGGGCTATTACGTATCTCAGTTGACAACTGGCTTCGGTTGTTCACCGAACTTTGATGGTAAATTAGAATGACATAACATTGGTATTACGTATTTCGGTGAATGGATATCAAGGTACAGTGAGTTTAGGTTAGGTTAGCCCTGCAAAAAATACGTAATACCAATGTTATGTCATTCTAATTTACCATCAAAGTTCGGTGAACAACCGAAGCCAGTTGTCAACCGACATACGTAATAGCCCTGCTGGGCCTCCAAACCTCTAAATCCGGCCCTGGTAGTAGTGAAACGTAGAAATGGTTGGATTGTAATAAAATCTACACTGTCTATGGGATAGGCAGAAGGGAACTGCAGTGTTCCTTTGCTTACACCTAAGTTTTACAATCTTCCTAATAAAATCAGAGAAAAGTTATTTTATTTGACAAATTGGCGAATGCACAATCAATATGGAGCCCTGTGGAACTCCATATGGCCGCATAACTTACAGCTAACACTTCTTTTATACATACCTAGCTCTAATGAGCTTCGCTCGGTGTTCTTAATTAACCCCTCATCTCGATAATACGACCCTGTTACATTTCTATCGATAGGCAATCTTAGAATTTTATAAAATTCAGTTCAATTAGGTACCCCCAATGTATAAGGTACTTACTTTGTGAGATGACTATTATGCCTCTATGTGGCAATAACTCGATTATATAATAAGTTTTACAAACTATGGTATTAAACAAGAGACTCTGTGGAAGCAGTTAAGTAAGATACATTAAACGATACGATGTGTGTTTATAACGGCTCCACTATACGTGAATTTCGTTGGCTGCTTGATGTGCGTCTCATTATAATTTCTAAATCCTTAGCTGTACGGATAGGTATAGCGGAACTTCCGTCTCTTTTACGCACGTAAATAGAGCAGTTTTTAGTCCAACAATATTTAAAGCCCGCCTGCCGAGATCGTCTCTGAGCCTGTAAAAATAGCATGCGATTAAATTTGGACAGGCGTTCGTTTATGTATATTTTTTGCATTTCATCTCCTAGTCCCAGATCTTCGGCTGTTAAGTTCCTCTTTGCCTTGCTTGCTTTAATAAATTCGTCTCTCTTGTCCCGCCTGAGTAGTCGAATTACCACTGGTCGAGGGTGCCGTGAAACAGCCAGGCCGGGTTCATTATGCAAAGGTGTGGGTTTTCTTCCGTTTCTTGAAACCCAATTTACGTCATTCACCACTAGGTCAATGCCGATAATCGCTGCTATCATTACAGCGGTCTCAATCAAGTCTTCGTTCGGTGATTCGGGAACTCCAATGATTTCAATATCGTTACGTAGAGACATTTGTATCCGAGCTTCCATAAGATCCCGTATTTGCGTGATTTCGTTTTTAAGAGAAGCCATCTCTTCACGCTTTTCAAGAGCTGCTTGCTCTAATTTCTGTCGAATATTTACTGATAAGTCATCTATTTTATCGCTGTAAGATATTGTTGATGACTTCATTATAGTAATTTGATCTTTTAAGTCTGTAATGTCTTCTCTCAACATGTTTATCTCACTTAGTAAATACTGTATTTGAGTGGGTGAAATACTGGCTTGGTTTAATAAGTTATGAGCTTCTGAATTATCTGAGCTACCGGAACTTGATGAGTTATCTTCTTCCATTTTCTTTGCGGATTCACAGCTTGGGCAAATCCATTTATCAGCCGGAGGATTTTCGCCCATGCATAAATGTTTATGATATATTTTACCGCAATCTTTATTCGAACATGTTATAGCATTATTTTTACCTCTTTGTATAATTTTGTGGCAAGCGGCACATGAGGGTACCGGCTTCTTAGGCTTGTTTTTAGAAGACATTATTGTTCGATGTTTGTAGCTTTTTTACGCAGTAATGGTTAAGGTATCTGCTGTATGGTTTAAATTGTTTGTTTGTTATCAGTTGCACACAGGTAAACTTCACTAATCTGGATCACTGTCTGCTTGGTTAATGGATGAAATATACCAAGTACACATGAAGGATAAGAATTAGGGAGCGTAAAAAATAACATTCGTCAGCCGACACTCCGACTGAAGGTCTACGTGCAAGTTCAATCGATTGAATTGCCGCGCACTACGCAGTACGCTACTACACTGTGCATTATTGATCGGCGTTCTTTCATATCTAGGTTCATGTCTCCTGTTACATTCTTACATAGGTGTTATATCTTCTGTGAAATGTCGATACACAATAGTGACCCTCTGTCTACCCCTTTGGTGTATAGAGCGTGATGGTAAAAACAAACAAAATAACAGGTTACTAAACGTTCTAAAGTTACCCCTTTACGTTTCTAAACGAAGCTTGCAAACGTCATTCACAAAATGAATGTCAAATAAATTTGTTTGTCATCTTCTACACAAATTCTACATCCAGTATTTTTGTGAAATAAATCTCGAAAATGTCTGAAATGGAGGTAACGGAGGGTGAGAATGATTGCGCAAATAATTTATGTAAGTAACTTTGTGGTAATGGCGTTTGGCGGGGTGACTAAGCTTCAAAATATACGATAACCTAGCAGAATGGTACCGGCTGTTTATCTACAATAACTTACGTTTATTTGTTTCTTTCAGTGCTCCTTGATCGTGTTTTCCTGAGACTAGGGAATGCTGACAGCGATGATCAGCTGGAGAGCTGCCTAAATAGGTTTCTTCCACCCGTTATTCTTAAATTATCATCACCTCATGAGCAGGTAATTACTTTGAGGAACTGACTTTAAAATGTATATGTTTCTATGTTGAGAAGTATAATCTGTGTCTCTTTAAATTATTTGTGTGTGTACTGGCCAACTTTTTACTAAACTATAAATTTGTCATCCTCCTTTGTATTGTTTTATTTTTTAATTTTACTTTTTTACCTAAATTATTGTATTTATATCCATGAAGGTTCGCACAAAGGTGATGGAGTTGTTGGTGCATGTGAACAAGCGTGTGAAGTGCCGCGGCGATGTGCAGCTGCCGGTGAAGACCCTGCTCGAACTGTACAGTGATGCAACATCAAATAGCTTTATCATTGTGAGTTAATTTAGAGTAACCCTATTACTATTTTAAGGAGGTAGAGCCAAGCTGTAGCCAATTGACTTCACCGCTCGACCGGGGTAGTACCACCCTTTCACAGAAGATCAGCGTAAAGCAGCTATTATAACTGTGTTTTGTACGATGAGTGAGAGACTTTTTTGCCACTGCAGTCCTATAAAAATTAAGACTTGTCATATTATATTCTTTTGCCACTGGTGCTTATTGAACAGTACTCATTAGTATATTAAGGTGACATTAGAACTATACTAATATTATAAGTGTGAAAGTATCTCTTATGTCTGTCTGTTACATTTTTACGACTAAACCGCTAAACCAGTTTTGATGACTTTTGGTATAGAGATAGACGGGACCTTGGAGAAGAACAGGCTAAAATCCCGGAAAAATGTTAGGTTCCTGTGGGGGGATTATCAACAAACATGGATGATAACGTGGATGAAGATGCGGGCAGAAGCTAGTAAGAAATAAAAATTATATTCTTGTAAATTGTTACAGAACTTCTCTATAATTTACATAACTATGGGATTCCCGCGGCTGCCGCGCGAACAGCAGCTCTCTCTAGCGTCCACTCTACTGGAAGCTATCGAGAACAAACCACAGGGACATCAGGATAGGTATGTTTACCTATCCAATATACAGGGTCTTAGATAAAGTTGGTGATTTGTAATTGCTCAGGAATATATGTCTTAGATAAAGTTGCCGATTTGTAATTGCTCAGAAAACCACAGACCAATGGGACAAAACACAATTTACATTCACTATTTTATGAGCTGGATATTAAAGAAGACCATGATTTTAGATCAATGCAGTGGTAATGCATGCATATGTCAAGTGAGTGGGGGTGCCTGGCTATGACTTGTCTTGGGCTTATTAGTCAATGGTAATAAGATGGACTGTATATAACTATCTTAGTATTTAACGTAGGACTGGGTATTTTCGCAAGATTTCTGTTGTTGCTTTTGTATTGATATCCATCTTAGTAGAGCTTGCACACGCAACAAGACAAGACTTGTCGCATATTATGTAGCACCGAGTCACTTGCTCTCTTTCTTAATGCATAGGAGAGAATGAGATAAAATCGATTTATCTCACTTTTCGTCTTGTCACTGCCGGCTGTGCTACCAGTGCAGGATTGTAATTTATGAGCAGGCCTTTTTTTTGGGACTAAGCTTGCCACACATTCCCATCACTGTTACTCCTGTAAGCCATGATCGACAATGGTGTCCAACGATGACGCCAAGGTTTGACCCTCGACGAGTCCTGGGGATAAGCTAAGTTTAGTCTATGAAAGCTAAGAAAAGCTAAACTAAGAAAAGCTAAGTAGCTTATGAACAGGCCTGCAATATTTTTTTAACACGTTGACCGCCAACGCGGTCAATGTTGGGCGATGCTTAATTATCCCACCAAGCTAAGTAAAAATACCCGAATTTTTTCAATTTTGATATATAGTTTTTTTATTATATAATGGTTATAATTACGTAAATAATATGTCTTAGTTGACGCAGAATGATTTTTGACCCTCTATTATGAGTTATTAAGCATCGGACAACATTGACCCCCATGGCCTCAGCGGACGAAAAATCGAAAATCCGTTTAATAGGGCCGCGCGGTCACGTTGTCGCCCACCCCCGTCCGCGACTCCCGCGCGCCTGTTCATCGCCCGCGCGCTCCAGTCTTGATCACAATATATCTCTTTGACAATATATTATATTATTATAGTACTCTGTGGTCGTCATTCCCGATGAGTGACGTGCACATGACGTTTATATCAACGAGAGTAAAGCACCCAGTAGAAATAAAGACGGCCCTTCAAGTAAAACCCGCCGTTCGTGCCAACAGTGTTACAAGAACATGGTGGCTACCCTAGGATGTTTAATACCTAGCTAAGAGCAAAACCAAAAATTACTGCCACGGTCTGTAATGAGTGTGTTGCTGACCGCGTTGTTGATGGCCGAAAGCGCGGCGCCGCGCAGCTCCAGGCTTCCACAGCACGGTCAGTATTGCAACCCTTGATGGACAAGCTAAAATTTGCGCTTTATAGCGCGGCCAGCAAGGGATGCAATGATGACCAAGCTTGAAGGCCGAGAGCGTAGCTAAGCTGAGCTTGAGGCCTTCATAGCGTGGCCAGCGGTAGTCATTGCGGACCAAGGCTTGTATAGTGCTTTGCTAAAAAATGCGTCTATTAGTTTAAACAAAACTAGCTAAGTAGGTATAAAAATGAATACAATTATATTTTTATTTTTACGAACTATAACTATACTTGTTTCTGATGTTTCCATGGCAACGGCACGATGGTGTTCAGATAATAGGCACGTTATATTTTGTCTCCCTAGATAATAGGGACGTAATATTTTGGCTCCCTGCTGGCTTTTGCATGACGGCAAAATCGACTTTGCTTGAAAAAGGTTTGCAAAATAATGACAACATTATAACCTTTATTTGAGTAAAAAAATTATACGTACCTACATAAACGTTAAGTTTTTTTTTGAAGTTTTAATTTGGTTTATAATATGTTTCACTGCCCTAGAGAGGCTATAATTGTGTTTTTTTTTTAAATTATGTAGTTCAATAAACAGTTACTTTTTCTATAAAAAGTTAATTTATTTTATTGTAATTCCAAGAAACCAGAATATATTATAATAGCGTCTCAAAAATCAACACTTTATTTCTAAGTCAAAGCCTCTTGCAAAAACCAAGCTATGTAGGATAAACTAGGGGGCCGCGCGGGTCAGCTTATAAGCGAATTATCTCGGTACCGCTGTCCGTCGGCGCAACAGAGAGGTTTGAATACAGGCCTGACGCGCGGTCAACGTTGTCAGACACGGCTTGAACAGAAAGCTTCTGTGTCGCCCAACATTGTCCCCCATGGCCCGAATGGAAAAGTGCACTTTTTTAATGGCAGTTAACGTGTTAAAACAGTAAAAAGCTATTAGATGTGTGATTTTTCATCTTTATTCCAGCATTTTAATGCTAGTGATGCCTCTACTGGGCCAAATTAAGGAGAAAGATCTGAATCTAAAGGAGAAGCCGAAGGTGGCTTCGCTGATACTCAAGTTTGCCACAGATGTTCTTTTACTTCCTTATAGGTAAGCAACCTGTTATTATTTATAACCCCACATTTACACCAAGGCATAAAACACCTGCTGTCTATGAAATTTTAGATAAAATGTCTAAGGTCCATAACACACCGGGTAGCCGTGGCGACATCGCCAGCCATCGTATCCAACTATTCGTATTGAAATGTATGGGAGGTAACATAACTGGCGACAGACGGGCGATGTCGCCAGTCAATACAATGTTTTTGGATACGTGGCTGGCGACGTCGCCTGGCGTCCCGGTGTGTTATGGCTCTAAAACATATGATGAAATATTTTCTTGTTAATATAAAGTATCGGTTTTAGAGCACTGCCGAACCCCGGCGAGAGTGACTTCCAGGTGCCGCCCGGCATGAGCATGAAGACGTACAAACGCATTGTCGATAAGAACCAGCTCAATCCCAACCAACTTGAGGAGGTATGTACACTTTCATCAACATTTGTATACTCCACTCCATAGGTACAATCGGCAAAATTGAACCATGACCGATCTACACAATATTCCCTTTGAAACAAGTACACATAGTGATGGGATGTTCTCGAGAACATTCTCACCCTCGGAAACATACTCGTGAGAATTTTCGAGAATTTATCTTCTGAAGCATGTTAAACTTGGCATAAACCTCATGAATCATGCAAGTATGGTTTGGTTTAATTGTTTTTTAGATTATAAGTTAGGATAACGTCACCCAAAATATATGATTCTCAAAAAATCTCACGTGTAAGTTACCAACGGTGAGAATGTTCTCGAGAACATGCCATCACTAAGTACACATTACCAACGAACCTTATGATAAACAGAACTGTGAAATTTGGGACTTGGAGAGGGTCAAACCTCGGCTTTTTTGTTGCAAAGAAATCACTATACAGTAACACAATCATACTGCAGCTGTTGCAGCACCAATCATACATCTGTAGCGCAACTCAAGCAAGGTACGTATACCCCAATATATGACAGCGTTGTGGGGAAAACGCGCGCCTCGCGAGCGGCGCACGAAAACCGCTGCGCGCAGTTACAGCAACAGTTGCAGTAACAGAGAGCGTACCCCGCATTCACCAATCCGTCTGTATACACCCTTACAATATGTGACGTGTATTTTTGTTGTTCAGATGAAACTGTCGATAGTGAACTTCATAAGTAAGGACATATTCAACAATAACGACATACTGCTGACGTTGATAGTGGCCGCCGCGGACTCACGGTTCAGTGTTGCCAACCATGCGAACAGCCCCCTTATTAGGGTTAACAGGTAATTTATCGATTTATTAGTTTAATCAATTTTGCATTGTCTATAACTTGTTCCGAATTTATCAAATAAATGTCATCATATGATGTTGGAAATGTTCCCTGAGAGGTACAGGCGACTGTAATAACAAACCTAACATCCTATCTTATAATCCTCAAATAAAGATTATTCTCCAAATAAATTTGACGTTTTCCATTTGCCTACGGAAAATCTGCACGTCTTTATTTTAAGAATAAAATTTATCTGAGGATTATGAGGCAGGTCCTAAAGATAATTATTTCATTTCAGTTCCGTCGACTGGTCGCAGCCCTCAGTAGTTGCTCCTCTATACTCATTATATCTTGGTACTTGGGGTGGTTTGAAAGTGCCCCCAGATGATCGCAAGGTACATTTCACAATCTAACCCCCAAATTTATAGAAAGTTATGACTGGAAGACTATGCACTTACACTGGCATTACAAATCACTTTTGTTCTTATAGTACGTTTTTTTATACTTGTCCTATTTGGTAAGCAAAGATGGCGTCCAGCGGGGCGATTTCGTAACCTTTTGTCAATGTTTCAATTGGTTTCGTATATAATTGACACACGAAACCAATTGAAACATTGACAAAAAAGTATTATAAAACGTACTTTAGAAATGCTTGGTAAAAACACTGTAAACTGGCTAAAAAATCTCTATAAATTTGGTGGTAAGTCTTCACAGTACTTACTTATAGTTATGGGTTCTTAATTAGTGTTATTTGTAGGTGCCAGCGTGCACGCGGCTGCGTTTGAAGTTGATTCAGTACTTGAACAAAGCTACTGGACCGGCGATCATGTTTCCACATTGCGTTCAGGTATCTATCACATTTTAACTTTATTTACGGCCGAATACTCAAATGCCACTTAAATATTTAAGTCCCACTTAGCAGTTTGAGACGTCGTTAACTGTCATTTTTTGTATGACGCGTCAGAGTTAAGCAGCTCTCAAATTTAAGTTGCGTACGAGTATTCGGCCGTTAAACACTTAAATAAAGAATGGTGCCAATTTTGTTGTAATCAAAGCTTGACTAAAATAAATTTGTCAATTTTAAAAATATTTATTTCTTGCTCGTAAGTTTCGGCCATGATAAAGTTGGCTATCAGCACCATTTTTAAACTTAAATTGCAAGTCAAGCAAGCGAAGAAAAAATAAAAATTTCTGGACCAGCTTTTTCAAACGAATCTACATCTCTTGACAAGCTACTGCTGACTGAGTAAAATTTAAAATACATTAGAGTCCATTGTAAATTTGATGAGATCAATAGGATCGCGGCGTGATTGTAGAGCCGGCTTTAGATGCGAGATTACAGTATAAAAACTTGTCTAAAGATAGTCAAGCATCTTTGACAAGCAAGTCAACACTTGACAAGCTATTTTTACAGCTGTTAGCTGGACTATTTTATTATTCACAGGTAGTATTCTCATCACTATTCGATCCCAACACAAATTCGAGGTTACGCAACACGGCGTTAGTGTTTCTACTGAACGTTATCAATGGGTGAGTATCTAGAGGGATGTTCGTATGGAGTCCGTTTCACGAAATAAGTCCCACGGCAATAAGTGGAACTAACTTAATTTCAATAATTTTTTCCCTTTTTAATAAAAATCAATTATTGCAACAATAAAATCGGATTCATCCTACAATGATTAAACATTGAATTTTTGGGGAGTCGTAATACAATAGGGGGTTAACAACATTCCGTCGCATGACTGGCGCCGCGTCTGTGGGACTACTTTCGTGAAACGGACTCTAGCTTGCATATTTTATAATCGTCTCTATTTGTATTGCGTTGGTTTATTTTAGTGGTGAGGCGACTCAGCTGAGGAAGGTATCGTCAGTGTTCCTGCAGGGTTTGTTGAAGCTCATCAGATCTGACGAACACGCGGAACAACATCCAAAAGCCTACATGTGTTTGGGTAAGAAATGTTTATTTTAGCCCAGCTGTAGCCTATTGACTGCAGCTCCGGGGTAGTACCACCCTCTCACAGGAGATCGGCGTAAAGTAGCGATTACAGCTGCGTTCCCTACGATGGAGTGTGAGAGAGAGATGAGGCAATTCCGATTCCAGATTCGCGTAGATCTGCGTTCTAGCACACAAATGGTTGATTTGTTAATCGGTTAATGTTACTCGGTCGTTCGGTCAATCCCGAGAGCGGGTTTGATGCCTGGGTTGTGCAATGTTATTTAGATTCATTTTCTTAGGTTTGGCTAGGTTAGAGAGCCTGTCCCCCTATATCTATAGCCCCCCTAGACAAGTGGCTGACGTCTACAAGCGTTCCTTCAAATCGCTACGCTTCATGTATGGAAATTATATAAGTCACGTGATCTACATAGTGATTTGTAATGTCATTTCCATACATTGTGAAGTCTATTCTATTCTATTCGATTAGCGTTCGTGCCACTTGTGTAGGGGTGCTGAAGTAAAAGCAATATACTCGCCCGCTAGTACATACAAACTATGCATTTGGTTAATTGTGTGTATACAACTGCCCACTTCTGGCTACCCCTTGTGAGAATATGGGCGCGATGTTATTGATCGTATAATGTTCCCAGGTCGTCTAGCGATGAAGTGTCCAGAGAGCATCAACAACCAGTTCGTACTTCTCGAGGAGTTAGTGAAGAAGATCCCGGAAGCTGTGCCCGAGATGAAGACGGCCCTCAGAGACGCGCTGCTTGACATGTCTGCTGCTTACAAGATCAAACCTGAGGGTACAGAGATACCAATATCTATAGGATGCTTTGTAAAGCCGTTGTAAATGTACTGTAATTAAAAATCTTGCAAGCGTTGCGTAACCTCCGATCTTTTGCCGAACAATGGCTTGCTATGATTGGTATTGCGCTGAGCGTTCACTGGGCGAGCTGGTTGGGCGTGCCGGCTCGCTCATTTCGACCAATAGGATCGCTTCATTTTACTCAGCACATTAAAATGAAGCGTTCCTATTGGTCGAAACGAGCGAGCCAGCTCGCCCAGCCAGCCCGCGTGGTCGATGTGTTGCTGCATGCATGTTTTCGACGATTGATTATATTGATAAAAAGTTGGTGTTCCAAATCTGAGGGCCTACTATTTTACAAACGAAAACGAAATTTCGCGTATTTCCTACTACGTTTCTTATTCATTCTGACATTTCTTACGAACGAAAATTGTTTGACGTTTAGATTCGACGACGACGAAGACGTCAAACAATTTTCGTTCGTGTCGGAATAAATGAGAAACGTAGTAGGAACTACGGGAAATTTCGTTCGAAATTTCGCTTTCGTTTGTACCGGAGTAGGCGCCCAGTGGCCCGATTCACGTAACCAAAACCGTAACGATGTCTCAGCGATATAGTCGTTGATAGCCTTTTCGTAATACAAAAAGGCTATCAGCGACTATATCGCTGAGACATCGTTACGGTTTTGGTTACGTGAATCGGGCTACTGTTCAACTGTTAGTGATGTATATGCTATTCAAGGATTTATTTATTTTATTAGTTTCCTCTGAACACAGTTTCATTCATAGTCTTTCTAATAGCTGTCGTAGAAAATTCCGAAGTTGGAAGTACGCCGCAAGGGCCCAGCACGTCCCGCGAAGAAAAGATGGAAGTCGACGAAGACGGCAAAAAGCCAAGCCCTTTCGACGAACCGCAAGCGCTGGCTTTGTTCGCGCTGCTGGATCAGTGAGTTATCATTACTATACCGACTCTATACATGGATAGTGAAACCCATGGACCAATTACTAAGGAGACTGGGTCTAAGCAACTGTGCACTGTGGTTCAACAACTAAATCCTGACGTCATCACATAGGCGTGGCTTAAGTCAGTGTGCTGTTGGCGTTCGTCCTGTGCAGACGTCTTGCCAACGTTCGCATCCCAAATATAATTCTATTCGACATTAGATGGCGACCCTGTGTACTTAATTTTTAAAACCTTACACTTAGTGACATCTAGTGTGGAAAAGTTAAACTACGTACTAACATCGACATAGAACGAAGCGAGTAGTTTTGCTATTGACCGGTAGATTGAAATGGCACCCCTTCACCCCTTCACCCCTTCACCCGTACCTTCACCCGCGCAAATTGTCAAGCGTCGTTACATAGGGAAATCTAATAAGAACACCTCTACTCTCTATTTTCTCTGTGGATCAACGAGTTATGTCACTTGTGACATCTTGCTAAAATATTTATGTCTTGCTCATTGAATATGACCAGGATACGAATGGCAATTTGTAACGAAGTAATCCGACAGAGAACCAGAGTAATCGACATAACTCAAAGGATTAGCAAGCTGAAGTGGCAATGATTTGGTCACGTTAACCGAAGAAGCGACAAGGGGGCGTCCCGTGAGGTGATTTTGTTGATATTTCGTGAGATATCGTGAGATTTGGCTCGACCCCCTCCCTCGCCCCTAATCTCACAAGAGATTTTTAAAGCCATAGCTAAATAGAGAAAAATGTTTTACTTAATTTATCGCCAGTTTTCTCGCAATCTTACACAATTTTTTTCCGAAACCCCCCCTCTCCCCCACGTGAGATTGAATGAGATTCGGCTCTACAAAGTCGGTTGTCAAAGTCCATAATAACTTTTTATAAATGTAAGGGTGTGTCTAACGATAGATTATAGTTTGTATTGAATACTTCCAGTTACATGCACAGCGAGGAGTCGATGATCCGGTACATCGCGACGCGGTACTCCGCCGCCGTGTTCCCGCCCGACTACGTGCCGTCTAGATACCTGCTGCTGCTCGCCAGCGGGGACAGGTAACACTGGACTAAACACTTGCACTTGACACTAATAATAATAATAATAATATCCTGTTACATTTTTGTACACACGGTTACCTGATCCCCCAAACTAAGCAGAGCTTGTACTATGGAAACCAGATAACTGATATTACTACATATACTATTTTTTTATTTGTAAATACATACTTAATATACATATACACCCAGACTCCGGACAAATATGGAACATTATATCTCTGTCTAGGAGGACAAGTCAGATGACAAACGCGGGGACAGGTTGGACTAAACACTTGCACATGACACTAATAGGTAACACAATATCTCTGTTTAGGAGGACAAGTCAGATGACAAACTTGTGCTATTTATAGTTTATTAGCTTCTACCCTCGAGTTCGTCCGCGTTCACTTTAGAATCCCACAGGAAATCCAAAAAAAATACCGGGATAAAAATCCTGTCTGTGTGCCAAAATTTATTGATATTGGTTGAGCGGTTTAGTCGTAAAAACGTAACAGGCAGACAGACAGAGTTACTTTCGCATTTATAATATTAGTTTCGTGAAATGTTAATTAGTTAGTGCTACAATAAAATACATGACCGTACCACTTTTAAAATTACAAATTTACTCTTCCCTATTTTAGCCAAGACGACATATCAAACGAAGCATTAAAATGTCTCTACGGCACCTCACGGCCAAACGAAATAGATGACGTCGTGAACAACGTGTCTAGGAAAGAGACTACAGTGAACATAGACGAGGACTCTAAGAATAAGGACAGGGAGCCAGAGACGGCCGAGTTCAAAGTGCCAAAGTTCAAGGATGTGGTGAACTATGTGTGGGAGCAGATGCAGAAGAGGAAGAAAGGGTCCAACGCTAAGCATCGGTTCGTGATCGGCAACCAAGTGCTGCAGTTCCATCCGATGACATATCAGGAGGTAACTATACATTTTCGAATATATTATTTTTTACTAGCTTTTGCCCGCGACTTTGTCCGCGCATTTGTCCCACGGGAACATACTATCGGGGTAAAAAGCAGCCTATGTGCTATTCCAGACTATAATCTATATCTCTGGCAAATTTCATCCAGTTCCGTTCAGCCGTTCTGGCGTGATTGAGTAACAGACATCCATCCATCCATCTAAACTTTCACATTGATAATATTAGTGGGATAACCTTCCGCTTCTCGAACGTATTTCTTAGTCTGCGCTGGTTTGACTGACTAATGAAAATTACAGTGGGACATGAGCGACATGAGATTAACGATTCATTGTGATTGTTTGTCAATCGCAAACAATTCACAATTCTAATTGTTAATGGTTACTTCCATCTACAATTCAATTCAATTGCAATTAGTTTTTGCCCATCTCTGTCCCAAACTAAGCAAAGTTTGTACTATAGTTACTATACAATGGACTGGGGGCGATCCCAGTGTCAATCAGACCAGGGCAAATTCCGAAAAGGCTATTTCCGTTTGCCTCTGGAATCGAACCCGCGACCACCCGATGCAGTGAGCCGTCGTCACCTAGTAGAACCTGTAGTATATTGTCCGTAGATATTGCGCTACATGCGTATGTGCTTGAACCGCGACGCCGACCTGAAGGACTGCTCCAACCACCCGAACGCGACGTCGCCTCTCCTCGCCAAGTACTTCTACGACAACTTGCTCGACACCGAAGTGCTCGAGCAGTACCTCACTATGATCACTTCACTGTTGAACGCTTGTCCAGGTAAGACATACCTGTTTGGTGGTACGGAACCTTTTATGTGCGAGTCCGATATGCACTTCGCCGGTTTTTTATTTATTTATTTGTATACAGGGTAATCTGTAATCATGGGCATCCTTTTAAACGGTGATTTTACACATGATTCAGAATATTTAGGAAATATTAATAAACAAATGAATTTGTAAAAATTGATTGCCCAGGTAAGGTATAACAGTTAACTGGTTTCTTTATTTGCGTACCCGAGCAATATTTTTTTATCAATGGATGTTTTATTCATGTTCCCAAAATATTCTGAATCATGTGTGTCATCCTATATTTAGATGTGAAGATTAGGGATTAGCTGGCGAGTCAACTTAACCGACTTTTATTTTTCGTTGTGGCTTCTCTTTTCGCATATAGCCAGTGTCAAGTAAAATGTATATTTCAAGTTTTTGGCATGCATTATGCCGTGTGTCCACTGGCAAGAAAACTTGCACAAGTTTACTTGCGCAAGCGACTTCCAATGTGTAAACACTAACGCAAGTGGACTTCTGCGACTTGCCGAACTTGCTGCAAGTCCCACATGTACACTGTTGTGTAAAATTGCAGTCAGTGGAAACACGTCGGCAAGTGACTTCTGCAAGAAATTGCGGAAGTTGCTTGCCAGTGGACACACGGCATTAAGCACAGGAAACCTTTTGGTTAGGCCTTAAATACCTGCCAAACCCTATTAGTTAAGTGGTAGATACCTTACTGACAAATTACCAGATTTTTAGGGGAACTCGAAACTCATGTTTCACCCCTGTTCCAATTGCCCGCCAAAAAAAACCCCTTGTACACATGTATACACATTGTGGAAGTGTCTTCAGCCGTTCTCTGTTTGGCATAAGCCGCTTTTCTTACTAAAATATCGTAGCACTTAGAGGCCATCCATTAATTACGTCCCACGAATTTCATGATTTTTAGACCCCTCCCCCCCCTTGTCACAGCTGGTCACATTTGCGAGATCCCTGTGTGACGTCACATATTTTTTATAATTTCCAGAAATTAGCAAAATTTTTCGTTCAATATTCAAATTTCGGTTTTAATACTTAGATATATTCGATTTTAAAACTTAGGATCCCTCCCCCCCCTTGTCACACAATGTCACATTTCGTCGACCCCCTCCCCCCTTTACGTGTGACGTAATTAATGGATGGCCGCTTATGATACTTCAATACTTTCGAAAATATTTCCCTTTGTAGAGATGATGCCACTAACCTGTTTCCTGGACATCGTGGGGTGCGTGCCCGAGAAGATGGCCGCCAAATACACCAGCCTCCTCCCATTCCTCCGCACTCTCTTCACGACCAGCACCAAGGAGGAAGTCCGCGACACCGCCGCTGTCATCTACGCTATCATATCCATCAACACTAGCGACAAGAACGCGATAGATAAAGAAATTAAAGAGTTCGTGGTACAGGGGAGTAATAATAAGAATTTGGAGGCGCAGTGCGGGTATTTGTCGGCGTGCACTAATATGTGCGAGAGGTGTGTCGTGTTGGCGAAGCGGGGGAAGTTCGGGGGGAAGGGATTCAGTGCCGCGAACTGGGAGCCGTATCAGGAGGCTGCTGTTGTTTTAGGTATGTATTGAATGATAGTTACATATTTAATTGTGGTGCATTCTGGCCCAATTTCCCCTCTCATCGAAGGTGATATGACCCGAATATTAGCAATAGGCATGTTTTTATTGCGACCTTAAGCGAAACGTGGGTGTACCGTGCGGAAGTGCCGTGACCATGTGGGTTTAAGCAGTTTCGGGGTCAGTCAAGCTAACCCTATCCATAGCGTTTTCAAGTAATACAAAAAAAATATACAATATGTTAAGAAAACCCTGTCCGACCCGAAACCAGTATATGGGTTTCACAAACACATGACAAAATAAAATTTAAAAAAATATATATTCATGATAGTAAACAAGTTATTGATTTTTAAAATGCCAATTTCTTGTGCATTTTTCCCCAAAATTTGGCAAATTTTTAAAACACGACAACACCGTCATCGGCGGTATTATGTTTGCGGCACCTTTGACCGCAAAGTACAATGGCGGCGCGCCGCTTTGACGAAACCGACAGACATCGCGCCGCCTTTTATCAAAAGCGCCGCCGGCACGTGTAACGGGGCTATCCCGACCTTGAATGACCTACTTGCGATCACTATTTATTATTTCACTTAAAATTATTCCAGTCGCGCGTAAACATTGCTTCCGAGTGCATGTTTGTTCCGAGTGTGTGTTTAAGAGATTAAGTATGCCGTATTCGTTAATGTGTCTGTGAAGAAGTGACTGCAATTATGCAGTGGCTCGTAGAGATTACGAAATGTATGCGTTTTGCGGTTTCGCGAGGTACCTACCACGGTGTCTTCCGAGCGTGCGTTTCAACGTTTGCACAACCGTATGTTCACTACGGGCAGTGTTCACGGCCACAAAACGCATCATGTTGATGCAGGGAGACCGCGTACCTATCCAAAATGTGAATATTGAAGGGGCACTAATCACGTTCAAGTGCGGAAAGTGTTGAAACAAGACGACCATTGTGGGGTGAACTGCGTTCATGACCTTATTACGTCAATGCGCGCCGTCGCGTCGCCCGCCGCCTGTATTGCCATGTGAGTTTCCTAATTTTTTCCTCCTAATTTTAGATTTCATACAGGGTAAATTTTTTTTCTTGGAATTTGAAAATGTCTACATCAATAGAATCGGATCTCGATACCTAATAATACCTTCGCCGGTCGGACAGGGTTTTCTTAACATATTGTATACTGTAGACTTTTGAGAGAAAACCATAACAATTTATTTGCTCTATCTAAAAACAGAATACTCAAAAGATATGAAATTAGATTTAATTTCCCAGATGATGACACAGAAAGTACTGACCTGATTTGAACGAATAATAACTAATTACGGCCGAGTTCACTATCACATTAAAGGACCGTTAAAACAGCAACTGTTGTTTACGGATCGTGTTGGTAGCGTATGATTAGTAGTTAGGGGCTGCTGAACAAAATCGTTACCTGCGCGATCCACTAGCATACAATACTAATGTTAATATATTTTCCAGCCAACTTCCTAGCTAGTCAAATAACACTACTAGTAAGCACGTCCTGCGCCGCCGTGTCGCTAGTAGCGCGTTGCAGCGGGCTGCCCTTGCCGCGCGCTTCCACCAAACAAGACGCGCTCATACAAACCGACGTCCCCTTCAACGTCAACAAGTCTGAGACAGACGATAATGACGTCACGAAATTCACGGTCGCTGATAGGCTGTTCAAGATCGTTGGGAATGCGAAACTGCCGTCCAAGTTGAAGGAAAGGGCGTTGTACACGCTCGGGTTGTTGTGCTGCGGTGAACGGATGCCGTTCGCGAAGCAGATCGTTATGGGATTCCTGCAGATGGCTAAGGATGTGAGTATTTTAATTTGGAAGGTTCCGTATTATGTTAAGCTATGGTCATATAGCGGCCGTAATATAGCGGCGAATGACGTCACTAGAACGTTAGATGTGTAAACTAAATTGAGCGGTTTCCTAGTGAGCGGTGTTTGATACCGTTGTTTACTTAGCCAACGTTCTAGTGACGTCATTCACCGCTATTTGACGGTACCGCTATCCGAGGAAACCAGAGCTTTAGCGATTGATTTGTTGGGGCTAGAATTTTAGGGTAGATAGCTGATTGGCTACACGCCGGATCAGACTTCTAGGTTTTTCTAAATTTATCTGCGAGTCATGATTTCAAATAGATTAGCACTCGCTTATAGTGCAAGAAAACATCTTGAGTAATCCTGCATGTCTTAGATTATCCAACCGATTTTCGAAAGACATGTGAAATCCACCGATCTCCATGGGCCAGCGCAGTGGATTATGGCCTGAAATTAGATTTCAAAAGGGCTATTGTGGGTTTGTTATTTATTGCTATTAATTTTCTCAAATCTAAATCCGAACCGAATATTAGTCCATTTAACGTCCAACTCCTGGGCATGGGCCTCCCCTCAATGCGAGAGGGATTCAGGCCATAATCCACCACGCTGGCCCAGTGCGGGTTGGTGGATTATGTCATACCAGTTTGTACCAAGTACCAAGGCAAGTCAAAAGCATACTCAAGACCGGTCTTAAATTTAAGATTGATGTATTAATACTAGTCTTCTTGTAACGCAAGTTACATTGTTCTGACAATCATGTTTGTTCCAGAGCAAAGAGTTTGAAATTCACCTACAAATAGGCGAGTCACTGGTGCTGTGTGTTGAAGGCGTCAACTCGAATGAAAACCGTGATCTCTGGACTGAGTTACCGCGAGAGGTACCTACGTTTGAATTACTACTAGATCACAACACAAATTTATACGAATGAATAAAATTGAAGTGTCTGTTTGTAACATGAATGTAATACTAAGGGGACTGGGTCTAAGCAACTCGGCCGCATTGGCACTGTGGTGGCTCAACTAGGCCGTTGACGTCATCACAGTAGGCGTGGCTTAAGTCAGTGTGCTGTTGGCGTTCGTCCTGTGCAGACGTCTTGCCAACGTTCGCATCCCAAATATAATTCATCCCAATTATATTCGACACTAGATGGCGACCCTCTGTACGTTTTTTTATCACCCTACACTTAGTGACATCTAGTGTGAAAAAGTTTAACTACGTGCTAACATCGACATAGAACGAAGCGAGTATTTGTGCTATTGACCGGTAGATTGAAATGTCAATGTAGGCGTTATCTACACCCCGTCACCGTGCCTTCACCCGCGCATATTGTCAAGCGTCGTTTCATAGGGTAATCTAATAAGAACATCTTTTTCTTCGTATTTTCTCTGTGGTTTGTAATGTCAAAACTTGTATACTACTCTTATGCATTTAGCAAAAAGCTGTTATCGTGACATTACAAACATACACTTCAATTCGTATAGATGGACATAAATTGTGTTTTTCTGGTCTCATTGGTAACTAGCCCATACTGACCCAATTATTACCACATCATGTAATAATTTGTAATTTTTACCCTGCATTATTCTAGGGAGCTGCGAAAATAAAAGATCAAGATGCTTTAAAGGAAAACGATCAGTTGCTCGAGTGGTTGTTGCACGAATTATTCAAGATTGGTAAACACCCACACCCGCATTCCAGACAAGTGAGTTATACTGTTATACCATTAGCTTTTAGCAGCGACTTAGGTCAAAAATAGCATGTATGTATTCAAGGTGGTAGAGTCAAGCTGTAGCCAATTGACTGCAGCTCATAAACGGGCTGGCTCGACCGGGGTAGTACCACCCTCTCACAGAAGATCGGCGTAAAGTAGCTATTACAGCTGCGTTTCGTTCGATGAGTGAGAGAGCCGTAAGCCCACCCCCCCTCCCCCTCCCTCCATCCCAGTCCCCTTTAGGTCGGCAATGTGCGACCAATACCTTTGGTATTGTAAGCATCTATAGGCTACGGTAACTGCTTAACATCAGGCGGGCCGTACGCCTTTTTGCCACCGCAGTCCTATAAAAAGAAAAAAAAAATGTGTGCTAAGATTCCGGTCTCGTCTGTCAGATCATACTGTCGGATATTGTTAGACTATCGAACGTATTGTTCCCTCCATTAATCATATCTTTAACAAGTAGACACCTTGTGCGTCTTATATTCGCACATAGTTTCAGTATTAGAATAAAAGCGAAAACATATCTCTGAGGGCTTACTCTTCTACAAACGAATACGAAATTTCGCGTGTTTCCTACCACGTTTCTCATTCATTCCGACATTTCTTACGAACGAAAATTGTTTGACGTCTTCGTCGTCGTCGAATCTAATCGTCAAACAATTATTGTTCGTAAGAAATGTCGGAATGAATGAGAAACGTAGTAGGAAATACGCGAAATTTCGTCCGAAATTTCGTTTTCGTTTGTAAAAGAGTAGGCCCTCTGCTCTCTCACCCTTGCCCGCCGCATAAACGTATAATCTAACTCTGCTTAAAATTACTTCCTTTTAGCAGGTTTTGCGTTTAAAGGTGATGTAATATTGGTTATAATTTGCAGGCAACTAGTATTTGGTTGCTCGCGTTACTGAAGAACTGTCCGGACCGCGAACCGATAAAGAATAAGCTTCCAGTGTTACAAGACGTGTTTATGGACTTCTTATCTGAGAATAGCGGTAAGTTGCTTGCCACAACATGATTATAGGGGGGGGGGGGGGGGGGGGTAATCCTCATATCGAATTAGTATATTTTTATATTAACTCATAAGTATCAATTCGTTTTTGAAATTCGTTTGTAAAAATAATATTCAAAAATAATCTATAATTCCCCTTATGACGTCATAATCTGTAGTACGTTTTTCGAAATTTTAAATGTATGTATTTTAGGATATTTCGTTGTTATTTTGAAAATTATTTACTTTTAGTAATCGTAAGACATTATTTATATAATTATTTCAGAAAACTTAGCTCTACATGGCATTTCACTTATAGATTTCCCCATTTTATAAAAATAATCTTACGAAACGGTAATAGCTAGTTTAAACTGATCTTCTGTGATAGGGTGGTACCACCCTGATCGAGCCAGCCCGTATATGAGCTGCAGTCAATTGGCTACAGCTTGGCTATATCACCAGTAAAGTTCACTAAACTCACTTCTCCCTCCCACAGACATAGTCCAAGACGTAGCCAGCAAAGGGCTCAGCCTGGTGTACCAGAACTCGGCGGAGAGCCAGAAGCAGGCGCTGGTGGGGCAGATCATAGACCAGCTGACCAGCGGCAAGCGCTCCGTCACGCAGGTCACTGACGACACCAAGATATTTGAGGAGGGGCAGCTCGGCAAGGCGCCCACCGGGTGAGTACCATGGACCGACCAGCCACTGGACACCGCACTGCCTGTCAAAATAAATAATTATAATATCCCTTGTAACGTCTCACTCCTGGGCACGCCCCCCTCCTCTCAATACGAGGGAGATTGAGGATATAAGACACCACGCTTTTAAACTCTGTTTAGTAATAAGCTTTAGTTCTAGCATCTTAAAAATGTACCTTTTAAATGTGTAAATTAAGTACATTATATAATTATATTAGAGATGCAACGGATATCCGGCCACTATCCGGTATCCGGCCTATCCGGCCACTTTTTTTGGTGTCCGGCCGGGCGCCGGATAGTTCCCTACTCCTCCGGCCGAAGCCGGATAGTAAAAAAAAATATAAAAGTCATTAGAATTAAAGCTCTAATTTCATTTTTTTATCTGTTTGCGGTTAAAGGCCACGGTAAAAGAAAAAATGAAAACATTTAAAGTATTTTGTTAATTTATTTTTTTTATAATCAACGGGTTCGATACCGGGCTAGAAATATTGATTTTTCATAAATCCAATGTCGCAGTTTAAGTTTTCATGAAAATCGTCCCCGAGACTCCTTTGAGTACGTATCGCTAGTCCTCATAGTTTCGGATTTGGCCATGCACGCCCACTTGAAAGATTCATCCTGTATACTTACAAACTTGACAAGCAAATAAGTACTTAAAATCAATAAGAGAACAATCGTGATTAATAACACAATTTTTTCTCTATCCTGCGGCCGGATATCCGGCTATCCGGCCCATGCTTATGCCGGATATCCGGTATCCGGCTATCCGGCCAAATTACTATCCGCTGCATCTCTAATTTATATTACATTACGCTGGCCCAGTGCTGT
This sequence comes from Drymonia ruficornis, assembly GCA_947859195.1. Lineage (NCBI taxonomy): Eukaryota > Metazoa > Arthropoda > Insecta > Lepidoptera > Notodontidae > Drymonia > Drymonia ruficornis. Next base: position 10,794,549 of record OX401909.1, read on the forward strand.
TTGATGGTTTTCACATGCCTTTCGGAATTCCGTTAAATTTCTAAGACATGTAGGTTTCCTGAAGATATTTTCCTTCACCGTAAGCAAGTGATAATCATATTAAAGTTATGATTCGTACGTAGATTTCGAAAAATTCAGATGTGTGAGCCGGGGTTTGAACCCTGGACCTTAAGCCTGCAAGACGGCGTGATTAATCAATCGGCTATCTATTTTTGTAATCGGCAACGCCACTACTTCTACTGGCAATAACTTCATCAAATAATTTGATTTAAACTCAGAACATTGTGACTGGTCTATCGTAAAAAATAATAAATTGTGATTGGTCTAACGTCAATCTTATTACTTATTCCCTTATAATTCACTAACCTTTCTAACTAAACACTCTTGTTCTAGTGGTAACCTGTCCACGTACAAGGAGCTGTGTTCTCTGGCGTCGGACTTGAACAAACCTGACTTACTGTACAAGTTCATGCATCTCGCTCATCACAACTCTGTGTGGAACTCCAAGAAAGGTAAGTCATACGCCATTAGTTACGGGATAGGAGGGACTGATACAAAATTGATCATCTCACGCACCTGACACACACCGCACAGACATAGATCTAAATAGAAGACGCATGTCCCTTGTTTTGTATGAAAACCAAGCGTCCCACTTTTTTCTGCCTACTGTGAGCCTTTTATATCGGTTAACTTTTCTTGTGGAGGTTTTACAGCTCAATACGGCACAACTAGGCATTTTTTTAAATGTCGTATGACTTCCAGCACTGATAGCGGTTGAGTGCGGACTGAATAAACGGCTTCAAAGGCAGTGCAATGCAACTACCATTTATGCACATTTTGGCACGCTCAGTACATACACTTGCGGCATCTATTTAGATCTACGTCTGTGATCTCACCATTTGGCTTGTCACAGACGACTGTGTTAGGCCTGCTGGTAACAATAATTTTTGCATTGCCATATTTATTTCGTTTATACTTAGTTGCAATGCTTTATTTTATTTACTGGGCCTTGCGTACTGCTTAAGTACTGACTACTGACCATGATTGTGTTGCGCAGGCGCCGCGTTCGGGTTCCACTCGATAGCGCTGCAGGCGGGCGCGCAGCTATCGGAACACCTGCCCAAGATCGTGCCGCGGCTGTACCGGTACCGGTTCGACCCCACGCCGCGCATACAGAACTCCATGCAGAGCATCTGGCACGCCATCGTGCCCAACACACAGGCCACGGTATGTGCTATCGGAACACCTGCCCAAGATCGTGCCGCGGCTGTACCGGACATCTGCAAATTAAGGGGAGCAGACGCGACGCCGACCTTTTAGATACCTGTCTTCTTCTTATCGTATGGTTAGTGGCCAACCCGGTGTCAGAGTTGTTCAAGCCGCCCGAAGGCCTCTGACAAGGCTTAACGACTACTGCCTAGATGACAACAACCGAGACCGACTTCTTACGTGCCCTCCGAAGCACGGAGACGCTCAGTTCAAATGCCACTAATGGTCACCCTTCTCTGCCTGACCTTGCCCAGCATTGCTTAACCTCTGATCGTTTACCGATCAGTGATTGCAACTGGCTATGAGCGCCTCAACCGCCTCGCCTCGCCTCTAGATACCTGTAAACATGCCCTTCGAAGAACCCCATGTTGTAGTGCAAATGAAAGATTTCGGGAGGGAGATCGTTCCACAACTTGCACGCGCGGGAGGAATGCTCGCGATGCACGTACATTTGCGGGATACCAGGCATCCAGGTGGTGTGGGTGAAATCTCTCCCAGCGTCGAAGGGTGCGATGGTGGATAGGAACATTTTCGAAGATACTTTACAATTGGTTTACAATTGGTTTCGTGCATCCCGTGTTGCTTTGTTGATTGAAATCGGGTGGAGTGCAGTCCGGACTAATTGTTTTTTATATGACTAAGATGCCAATCAAGAGTACGGCCCGCCCGATCTTAAACAGTTACCGTAGCCTATAGATATGTATTTGCAAAGGCATCGCTTGCACGTTGCCGATCTGTGCGGGTGTGTCTATAATATCCATGGTTTTGTTTATAGGTGCAAAAGTATCACAAGGAGATTCTGGACGATTTGGTCGCGAACTTGACGTCGAACCAGTGGCGAGTGCGGATGTCCTGTTGCAACGCGCTCAGTGACTTGTTGCGGTAAGTTCACTTAAAAACAGGTTGGGGCAAAAGATATGCATCGGTTTTGGTGGGGAGGGGTCGGGCTGCGGGGAGGGTAGGACGTTAGGTTAGGTTAGGTAGGTCATTGTGTTCATGCGAGCGTGCCATTTTGGTCCGCAAAATGGTTTGGACGGGAGAGCATCGTGGGTTTGTCGTTCGCTCTTTATTTTTTTGTATAGTATATTTTGTCCACGAATGTATAAAGATGGATCTATTACTTGAGTTTTTGGTTAAGAAGAAATTCAACTTTATTCTGCTGCCTTAAGGTCTATTATACTTTGACAATTCTTAGACAGAAAAAACGAGCCGAGCGAGAGGCCCTAGTTGGGACCGTGTCCCTCTCATTTCGAGTTGCCATGCTAAAATAATATTATCGTTGGGTAGTGATTGTTAGTTTTTAAATCAAGCAAATAAATAAATTTATTATTTATCGTGACTATTGTTTTATCATATTAGCAATAGTCACGATAAATACTAAATTAATTTATTTGCTTGATTTAAAAACTAACAATCACTACCCAACAATAATATTATTTTGGCATGGCAACTCGAAATGAGAGGGACACGGTCCCAACTAGGGCCTCTCGCTCGGCTCGTTTTTTGTGCAGTAGTAAACAGTCCAGTATGTATTTACGTTCGTGATTTTGTCCTAGTTGCTGTGTTCTTATTACTTTACTCTTTGGATAATATTACTATCTACTGACTATTGTAATGGAGATCATTTCCAGGTCGACTCAAAATCAGCACTATAGTTAACACTAAGCTTTCTCATCAATATAATTTTGAAATCATCGAAATCGGTCTATCCGTTGCGATTTTATATAATGTGCGGCCTCCACGTCTGAGGTCACACGGCCGGATCGGCTTGAAGGCGCGCTGAACCCGCGCCGTCCGCGCCGCCATTCACAATAAAGCGAGAGTGGGCCTCGTGACGTCACAGCAACCTCGCGCGAACTTCGCTAGTAATTTGGTCATAACTTCGTCAATTTATATCGTTGCACAATTTTTTTTGCACTGTGTGTTATGAATTTCTTAGCTCTATAAATCTGCATTCTCAAATAAATTCGTTGCGAGTCCTCATTGTGTTGTTTTTCCTGTAGCGGCGCGGTGAGTCTGCACGAGTCGCTGGCGCAGCTGCCGACCATCTGGACGCAGCTGTTCCGTGTGATGGACGACGTGCACGAGGGCACGCGCCAGGCCGCCACCTCCACCGCCAGTGTACTGTCCAAGGTATGTTATCCTTACCTCTATTTATAGGTAACAGATTACCAGATGTTCGATCCCAAAAAAATTATAAGCAGTAGCACGCTAAAGACTATTGTTGTGAACATACAGCACGATATTCATTGAGATTTGCTACTGCACTTATGAACGCGACTGTATTTATCCTTGCTCTGTGCTATAGTCCGACCGCAAGCGCTGTACCGAGCCTTAGGCTGCGTTTCCATTGAAGCGGAGCGGGGCGGAGAAGAGCAGTGAAAAGTGGCAACTGTTTCCATTGAAGCGGTGCGGGGCGGAGCGGAGCGGGGCGGAGCGGGGCGGAGCGGGGCGGAGCGGGGCGGAGCGGGGCGGAGCTGGGCGGAGTGGAGCGGAGAAGAGCAGTGAAAAGTGGCAAATGTTTTCATTGAAGTGGAGGGGGGCGGAGCGGGGTTGAGCGGGGTGGAGCGGAGCGGTGCTAGGCGGAGTGGAGCGGAGCGGTGCTAGGCGGAGTGGAGCGGAGAAGAGCAGTGAAAAGTGGCAAATGTTTTCATTGAAGTGGAGCGGGGCGGAGCGGGGTTGAGCGGGGTGGAGCGGAGCGGTGCTGGGCGGAGTGGAGCGGAGAATAGCAGTGAGAAGTGGCAAATGTTTCCATTGAAGCGGAGCGGGGCGGAACGCGGCGAGGCGGAGCGGGGTGGAGCGGGGCAGCGTGTTCATATATTGTATTCGAAAGTCCGCTCAGCTCCGCTCTGCTCCGCTCAGCTCCACTCAGCTCCGCTCAGCTCCGCTCAGCTCCGCTCAGCTCCGCTCAGCTCCGCTCAGCTCCGCTCAGCTCCGCTCAGCTCCACTCAGCTCCGCTCAGCTCCACTCAGCTCCGCTCAGCACCGCTCTGCTCCTCTTTTCTCCACTCTGCTCCGCTCAGCTCCGCTCAGCTCCGCTCAGCTCCGCTCAGCTCCGCTCAGCTCCGCTCAGCTCCACTCAGCTCCGCTCAGCTCCACTCAGCTCCGCTCAGCACCGCTCTGCTCCTCTTTTCTCCACTCTGCTCCGCTCAGCTCCGCTCTGCTCCGTTCAGCTCCGCTCAGCTCCACTCAGCTCCTCTTTTCTCCACTCTGCTCCGCTCAGCTCCGCTCAGCTCCACTCTGCTCCGCTCAGCTCCGCTATGCTCCGCTCAGCTCCGCTCAGCTCCGCTCTGCTCCTCTTTTCTCCACTCAGCTCCGCTCAGCTCCGCTCAGCTCCGCTCAGCTCCGCTCAGCTCCGCTCAGCTCCGCTCTGCTCCGCTCAGCTCCGCTATGCTCCGCTCAGCTCCGCTCTGCTCCTCTTTTCTCCACTCTGCTCCGCTCAGCTCCGCACAGCTCCGCTTCGTGCCCACCACTCGGCACCACAGCCTGCTCGACTCCGTTCTGTCCGGCTCGGGGCCACGTGTTCATTTGTGTTATTCGAAAGTACGCTCAACTCCGCTCCGCTCGTCTCCGCTCCGCTCCTCTCCTCTCCGCTCCGCTCCGCTCCGCTTCGTGCCCACCACTCGGCACCACAGCCTGCTCGACTCCGCTCTGTCCGGCTCGGGGCCGCGTGTTCATTTGTTTTATTCGAAAGTCCACTCATCTCCGCTCCGCCCCGCTTACACTGTTTCCACTGGTGCGGAGTGGAGATTTCGAGCACTGTGATTGGCCAATTCACGGTCCGCTCGGCCCCGCTCCGCCCCGCTCCGCTTCAATCGAAACGCACCCTTAGGTACGTGACCGGCGAGACGGGGGGGTGGGGCTCATCGCTCTCGCCGTCCCACTCCCCCACCCGTCATCGCTCTCGCCGTCCCACCCTCCCACCTCCCCGCGCATACTTAAGGCGCGGTACAGCGCTTTCGGTATACCTATAGTACGATGTTGTTCAGTGTTCTTATGTGTTGTAGCTGTGCATCCGCGCGGCGGACGCGAGCCAGGGCAAGGCGGGCCGCGAGGCGGTGGCGGCCGTGCTGCCCGTGCTGCTCGACACCGGCATCACCAACGTCGTCCGCGAAGTTCGGGCCGTCAGGTAAACAGTTATTAACGTCGGTCGCGTCGTTTGTATACCCTCGAGTGTATATCGAACAATATAGTTTTTGTAATGATAGATAAATTATTGTGCGTAATTTCTTTGTACGAACCAATAAATCAAGACGCAGCGTACGTCCACTACTGTATGAGAACGCAATCGTCAAACGTTGGCGATGGTCTGTCAGGTGCGGTCATACATTACACGGGTAATGCATTTAATATGTTTGGCGAGCGGGGTGTCTGACTATGCGGCATCTATGATTCATTGGTCTGTGAGTTCTTGCCAATAATTATGTATTTCCACTTTGTCTTAAAAATTCTAACCGTGTTATTGCTTATAAAAAAGATAACCACGAGTTATGGAAAAAATCCAAGTAAAGTTTGACTAGACACGCGTTCAAAACGAGGTTATCATGTTTGTAGCTAATACTCAGTAAATGTATACAATATGTTAAGAAAACCCTGTCCGACCCGATAACGTATTGTTGGATTAGATTCTATTTTTGTAAAAAAATATATTTTTTTTAAATCATTTTTTTGCATAGTTAGTGTCCCACTGCTGGGCAAAGGCCTCCCTTTTTTTTTGGAAAACAATTACCCAGTTTAGATTTAAAAAAAAACATAAAATGACGTCATTACGTACTTTGTGGTCAGAGGTGCCGCCACACGATCTAGCATAATTACTGCCGGTAACGGTGTTGTCACATTTTTAAACTTTGCTACATTTTGGGGGAAAAAAATGGCATTTTTAATCGTCATTAATATGTTTACTATCATGAATATTTAATTTATTTTATTTTATTTGGCCATGTGATGGGTCATTAATATGTTTACTATCATGAATATTAAATTTATTTTATTTTATTTGGCCATGTGATAGGGTCATTAATATGTTTACTATCATGAATTTTTTTTTGTCATGTGATAGGTAAACCTAAATACCAGTTTCGGGTCGGACAGGGTTTTCTTAACATAGTGTATGTTGTGTGCAGTTTACAAACGGTGTCGAAGCTAGTGAGCGCAGCGGGCGACAGCCTGAAGCCGTTCTTGGCGCGGCTGATCCCGGCGCTGGCGGGCGCGGCGGGCGAGCTGGAGTCGGCCAAGCTGTCCTACCTGAGCACGGCGCTGGCCGACTCCGGCACGCGCGACGTGCTCGACGACCTGCGCGCTAGCGCCGCCAAGCAACACTACACCACCGACACCGTTGTACATGTCAGTACATACATTTCTTCTTCTCTGTCGTAATGCTCTCGGCAGATTGCTCTTGGAGACTAGTTCTCGGGAGTGCAATTCGCCAACCTTTAATGTGACCACGACTGCTCCCTCTAGGCTAGTGGCTTCGTCTGCAATCGTTTCTACAAATCGCTACGCTAGGCTAGAGGGGGCAGTCGTGATCACGTTAAAGGTTGGCGAATTGCACTCCCGAGAACTCGTCTCCAAAAGACTCTGCCAAGAGCGAATTGTACTCCTGACAACTCGTCTTCACTGGTCTCGAGCCGACGTTTGGCGTACATTCTCATTGTGTCACCTCTCATGTCACCTACATTTACAACTACTTTTTGTACAGGACATTTTTTTATACCAGAGCGTAATTTTTTTATATGGTTCTACATCGCGAGCTATTGATGGTATAAGAATGAAAAATATTTATTTGACACAGCTCATAAGTATTGTCTTATTAAGTATTGAAATAAAAACAAACAAAAGGTAGACTATTAAAATAGGAAAAGAAATAACCCTCCGCCGTAGTCGGGTAAAAAAAGAAAACACAACAGAAGAAGGCAGTAGTGAATATGTTTCACTCACGGCTGGACCAAGTAGATTTCAAAACACCTGAAACACTACTATACATAGGATTTTATTACAGGTCTTGTTTAAATTTTATTTTGCATGATTCAACAGTGCATGCCATACGTCGACATCGAAGTGATGAAGGAAATGCTACCAAAGATCCTAGAGCTGATGAAGTCCCCCCAACTGGGAACAAAAGTCGCGTGCTGCCATTTCATAGTGCTAGCCGCCCACTACTTGCGGGCCGACATCGAGCCGGTCGCGGGGAAACTTTTGTCCAACCTTCTAAACGGGACCTTCGATAGAAATGCTGCAGTTAGGAAGAACTTCGCCGAGGCGTTGGGACAAGTGTCTGCGTTCGCTAAGGTAGTTCTATATTCTATTTTAAAATATATGACAACCACTTCTTCTGGGGAACCGAAAGAAGAAGCTTGGTTTGATTGGGTGGTCACGAGCTTGGTACTTTTGCGGGAATAACTACGAAAATGGTTTTCGTACGTGAAGTTCTAACAGTACGTAAGTCAGTTTTTGACGGTTTTGATATTTTAATGCTATTGGATATAGTAGAATGTTTTTTTTTTTTTTTTCCTGTCCGGGCGCTTTGTGGCCCGGCCCGCGAGCTACCCCTAACATAATCAGGGACTTTGGTAATGTGGAATATTGGATACAGGTTCTAGTTTTTATTTATTAATCTCCTACGTGGTACTTTATTTCAGTCTTATTATTAGTTACTTCTTAATCTAGTTACATGGGTATGTTTATTACTTACTTCTAGTTATATTCTATGACATGGTATCTTATGTTTCTATTTTGCTTAATATGGTTTTTTCATATATAATATTATATGTTTACCATGTTTCTTGAGCTGGATTACAGTGTTTTTTATTGTTACTGGTATTTTTATTTCTAGTTTTTTAGTTACATCTTTAGTTTCTTTCTATGTTACATCGTAATTTAATTACATGTGTTATGCTTGTTGCTTGTTTCAAGTTTCATTCTACTCAATACCTTATTCTATTGGACATTGGTTGTTATAATTTTTGTATGTTCTTAATGTATATCTGGAATTTGGTTATAGTGATTTTTATGTTCCTAGGTTATTTGTTATATATTATACATTCTCGTTTATCTCATTTTTGTATCTCTGTTTATTCTATGATACGCGTTTATATATATACTATATATTGTTATCATAGTTTGATATACTTGTTTGTCTTTTTTATTGCGGTTGTAGATTTTTCTGTACAATATGTTTGTGTGGATGCTAATTTTTGTTGTGTATGTCTGGTTTCGTTGTGTACTTTGTGTGTTGTTTGTGTTGTTTGTTTTTTGCTCTGCCAAATTGGGAGCAACTTCCCACGAAGTTGTTCCCTATTTGCTATTCTATGGTGTGTTTTTTGTGTTGTTATGATGTGTGTGTGTGAGTGTTTCCCAGTAACATAATTTTTATCTTCGATGACGCCAGGGACCACCTTAGCAGTACGCCACAGATGCTCTGGCAGTATAGTATAGTAGGATATATAGTAGGATGTTGCGGATCTTTTAAATTATTCAAAAACCAGACAACAGACCAAACATTATGCGTTATTTAAAAATTTGTAACAATATGTAAGGCATAGGTAACAATAATTTTCTTTTGTGTTTTTGCTGTCCTGTAAAGTACTGTATTTTGACATACGCACTGTTAGAACTTCACCTACGGTTTGTCACTATGTGGGGTGAATGTCTTGGTGTACTGGGATAGCGCTTAGATTTTATTTTCCGACTCTATCCTTATGTTGCCCCATTGTTGGGTAAAGGCAACTCCTTAACATTACCTCTCGATTCGTATAATTAAGTTAAGACTAGTGGCTAGTGGATTACTATAAATGATGATATTTCAGCCTCAATCAGCAGAAAAATTAATGAAGAAGCTAGTAACATTATACGAGACGAAGGAAGACGATACGGCGCGGTTGGCCATCGCGCTCACACTGAAATCCATCGCCAAAGCCAAGATAGAGCATTTAAAGGACAATGAAACGGTGTTGGCGCCGATGGTGTTCTTGGCCATGCACGGTCCTAAGGACGACGGTGAGTTTATGGCGTTTATTTATGAAGAAGCAGCGTGTAACGGGGCGTATTCCTCCCCTCCTCTCCCTCTGTCCCGCTACCCTACGGTAACTGCGTAATATCTGGCAGCCGTACATTTGTTTGCCAAACAACAAAATTGCTTAATTTTTAAGTTTATTCAGTCACACCGTCACTGACAGTAGAAGTTAATGCACACCGATCATGGACCTCACATAGAAAGGACATAGTCTAAGCACCCGGGCCCCAACACTTCAGTAAGCCCGTGACGTCATCACAGTAGGAGTGGCTTAAGTCAGTGTGCTGTCGTCGTTCGTCCTGTGCAGACGTCATGCAAATATAATTCTACTCGACACTAGATGGCGTCCCTTCGTACGTCTCTTTTACCATCCTACACTTAGTGACATCTAGTGCAAAAAGTTGAACTACGTACTAACATCGACATAGATCGAAGCGAGTAGTTTTGCGATTGACCGGTAGATAGAAATGGACAAGTAGGTGTTATCTAATACCCCTCCACCCGTGCCTTCACCCGCGCAAATTGTCAAGCGTCGTTTCATAGGGAAATCTACTAAGAACATCTCTTCTGTCTATTATCTCTATGAGACCGATTGAGTGGCGGCGAAGCGCCTGACTCATTAACAATTGAAATCAACTTTACTTATTCTGGCATTCTCGACTACCCATCGCGCCGCTTTGAACCGCGCAGCGTGATTTTATGTCGTTACTAGCTCGCTTCGCCACTACTCGTTTCTCCGTCTGTCTGTGGTGCCCCTTAGTAGCACTACGAAATGCTGGTATGTTGTAATAGAATCGCCAACGGTGGAGATGTACGAGGATATATGGACGGACATGAGCCCGGCGCGCGAGACCGGCATCAAGCAGCACCTGCCGCTCATCCGCGCAGAGATAGAGCGCGCGCTCGCCTCCACCAGCTGGACCAAGAAGATACAGGTAGGTACATTACATTACTGCCCCATGCATTCCCGTTCAGATCAAGCACAGTTTTAAAAAATCAAGAACTGAATCTTCTATTTCTTATCGTATGGTTAGTAGCCAGCTTTGTGTCAGAATTGTTCAAGCCGCTGCTGCTGTCTAGATGACAAGAACCATGATCAACTTTTTGCCTTGGGAAACTTTGTCTATCTGTTTCGGGCATCGTTACCCAGAAGATTTTATTGTCTGCAAGTATCTGCGAAACAGGTCCTATAATTGATGGAAATTAATTTCGCTGTATTTGGGATCATCAGCCGAAAGACGTCCACTGCTGGACATAGGCCTCACCCATGGTTCGCCGCAATGACCGGTCTTGATTCCAGCGTATTCGGGATAGATGTTTCTATAGCGTTGTGTAATGTATGTAGGCAGCGAACGCGGTGAAAACTATATGCAAGGACGTGTCGTCGGGGCTGGGCGAGCAGCGCGAGCCGCTGCTGCGCGCGCTGCTGGCCGCCGTGCACGGCAAGACCTTCGATGGGAAGCAGCACATACTCGACGCGCTCGCCGACCTCTGCAAGTCAGTGATGTATCATTTAGAATATAAATCATCAGTGATCTGTGGCGCCATTTCATTACCTTCATATCGATAGTAATAGATGATAATATTACATAATACTGGCGTCAATAGTTTAACTTACAATTTGGAATTTATGAATTTAACTCCCTAAATTGAAGACCAAAACCATTGTAAATTGGCTGAAAATCTTATTAAATTTAATTTCTGCTAAAATTTCCTGCCATTTAATTTAGTTAGATGCGTATAAAGGCTTCCGTAATTTTCTTTTGTACTACGGATAATAATAAGCCCATTTGTTCCAAAACAACGAGAATAGGTAATGGCCTATTCTCGTAAATATTCATAATACATTTTTTATTAAAAAACTACCAAACCACCATAGCCTAAATGTGGATCGCGTATGCGCATGCTCGACTTTAGGCTATGGTAATACGGTCCTATTTTCAATGGAGCCAGTAAATTGCTCGCGCATTGTTCCGTTCTGTCTGAACTGACCCTAAGTCTGACGATATTTTTTGTTTGTTGGTAAGTGTATCGTTATGGAATACAGTATGACGGAGGGGGAATCGGAGCCGGAGCCGGCGGCGGCGCTGTCGGCGGAGTGCGTGGCGGCGCTGGTGGGCGAGTGCCGCAAGCAGGAGATGGTGTACAAGCGGCACGCGCTGGCCGCGCTCGCGCGCGCGCTGCCCGCCGCGCCGCCGCACACCTTCCACCAGCTCTACGACATCGTCAAACTCATACTGTCCAAGGTACCCACGATTAGCACTAGTCATGGAACTAAGCTTGATAACTAAGACGGTAAACAAGCTTACGGACTGCTTGATATTAAATAGTTAGTGTAGCTTATGGATGCTTGCAATATCAAAGGCATCGCTGCACGTCGCCGACTTGAAGGGGAGTGGGACAGAGGGGGGGGGGGGGGGGGTGAGGGAGGTCGTTGGCCCTTTTACGCAATTGCGAATGCGAATACTCGTGACTCACATTACCGGCTCGAAGTGTTTCGAATTTGGCCAGCCACGTTCACTTTAAAATTGGGAATGAGTTAAAAAATATTACTCACCATTCAGATATTTCAAGTACATTATGCCGCTATCATAGCGCTAAAATTAATTCAATTTAATTTATTGTGTATCATAGGTAAGTACAGAGGTTAACATGGTTAAGTACATAAATATTTAGCTCTCTATGAACTGCTTATACGGCGTACAATTTTTGCCTGCCTACCTAATCAAATAATGATGATAATAAATGTGATAACAAACTAGAAATGTCACATTGAAACTAACAACATTATCATTTTATATGCAGAATGAATCGTCAATGGACAAAGAATCGGATGAAGAAGATAACGAGGGCGCGAGGCAGAGGCGGGAACAGTTGACGGCGCTGAAAGAAGCCGCCTACGAGCTACTGGGGAAGGCGTGGCCGAAGGACCCAGAAACACAAGGTAAGGCCGATAACCCATTGAGCTACCCGATTGTATGTCACTGCCACATACGTAGGTATATAAAAAACCCGACTACTGAAAAATCACGCTCTAAAAAGTTTGAAACAAGAAAATATTCTTATCTGGAGGATAGCCGTGGTTAGTCGGGTTTTAGTTTTTAAACTTACTTTTTATTTAATTATTTTGGAGTTATAGGTAACAATATATATATTTTTGAAATGTGCTCATCAAGCTCTTTCATTTGATACCCCACACGGTTTTATCAAAAAATGTTTTTTTTTAGTTCATGACATTATGTCCTCTAGAGGGCGCCATGCAATTTTATGTGACGACACATAGCCTATAACCAGCGCGCCATTAAGCCGCTTCTAATGATACCTCATTTGTCAAATTACGACAAGTAGTTTGGAAGTTAGGTGGGAACAGATGCACATACATACATACATACATACCGGTCAAAATCATAACCCTCCGCCGTAGTCGGGTAAAAACAAAAGACGACTGTTTATGTGTGTTTTTTTTGGGACATACGAGGGTCTACTTTATACGCAAAAAATACACGTTACACGGTGGTTAGAATCAACCGTAGCAAAACGCCACAGTGCCGCCACAATGGCAAACCGACTCAGGGCCCTATTTGTACGTCATCTGTGTCATAACCATAACTTGTATGTTAACAGAAAAGTATCAAGACGTATTCTTCGAGCACTGCGCCCAGTCGTACCCCACTAGCACCCGATCGACGCAGCTCGCTATACTGACGTCCATCGCTCGCGTGCTGGAGCGACTTGTAATACTAGCGAATACTGGGGAGCCGATGGAAACGGACAACGTTACTGCGTCGAATAGGGACAAGGGAATCAGCAGTGTGACTGAACGAGTAGTGTCTATTGTTGATTATACGCTCAGTAAGTTGATACTATGTTATAATAGTGATATGATAGATAGTGCTGTTTTCTTGGTGGTAGAGCCAAGCTGTAGCCAATTGACTGCAGCTCATATACGGGCTGGCTCGGCCGGGGTAGTACCACCCTCTCATAGTGCTGTTTTCTTGGTGGTAGAGCCAAGCTGTAGCCAATTGACTGCAGCTCATATACGGGCTGGGTCTACCGGGGTACTACCACCCTCTCACAGAAGATTGGCGTAAAGCAGCTATTACAGCTGCGTTTTGTACTATGAGTGAGAGAGCCAGAAGTCCACCCTCCCTCCCTTCCCTCCTTCCTCTCTTTTCCTTCCCTTCTAGGGAGGACCCTAGCACTCCCCTTCAGCAAGGTGTGAGCAATGCCTTTGGTATTTTAGCTTCTATAGGCTACGGTAACTGCTTAACATCGGGCGGGCCGTAGGCTTGTTTGCCACATCCTATAACAAAAACTTTTTTCCACTCAAAACGCGATAAATTCATATATTGTTTATTCGGATACTATGATTTGTTATTTGATTATTATTTTTGTTTTAGAAAACAACAATCAAGTGAGGCATAGGAGAGATGCACTGAATATAATGGAAATACTTGTAAAACAACTGAAAGGTGGGTTTCGATATATTATACTGTATTACGGTCAAATAGGCAATTTTATATAACACAATAAGTAAAGCTGTCTATACTGTTGTAACGGTGTATTGACTTGGCTATAATAGTTAGATAAATATATTATTAGTTTAAAGCGCTAGTAGCCCTTGCAATCACTGATCGGTAAACGATCGGAGGTTAAGCAGCGCTCAGCAAGGTCAGTCAGAGATGGGTGACCATTTAGTGGCATTTGAACAGAGCGTCTCCGTGCTTCGGAGGGCACGTAAAAGTCGGTCCCGGTTGTCACAGTCTGCCTTTTGGGCCTTTGGCCTTTTGTTGGCTAGTAACGATACGATAAGTTTAAAAAAAAAATCAGTGTTGGTTTTGTTTGGCAGATCTCAATAAGACTGAAGAATTGGATATGCTGAAGAAGATTTACCAGACGTATGGGCCAGACCTAGCCAAGGACTCGTCACACGAAATAAGGACCAAAGTGGACAACATTAAAGTACACTTTAAATAGTTGTATATCGTGTATTATTTATGTCTGTGACAGAATGAGTATTAAAGATTAGTACCAATGTAATTTTGTATTTTTCATGTATTCTTTGATCGTCGGAAGAGCCAAATGTGTCTTGCCCTGGAACGGTATCGGCCACTGTACGATAGATACTACTTCACCAAGCCAACTAGAAAACTGTCAAATGTGACGTCACCCGCACCTTGCGGCGGTGGCGGTGTGCGCTGTGTGGGGGGCGGGAAGACGCAGGCGGTGGCAGGCGTGCGGGCGGGGAAGCGTATTCCATTCGAGTGTCTAATTGGCATGGCGTAGTACTTACTCAGTTTGCGTAATTATTGGTATGTTTCTATTGGCATAGTTTTCCTGGTATTTTGATAGAACCATTTTATTAGGTCCCCTAATGAGACCTACCTACTGAGATTAAAATACCGAATAGTACCACCGGTGTAACGGTCCGTTAGTGTTTCTGCACTGGGAACGAATTAACCAAAATAAAAAGGCCAAAGAAACAATATCACATCAGTGTTTAATGCTACTGCATTGTATAAATCTATGGAATGAAATAAAAGTACATTAACAAGATAATTCGTTAGCATAAAAACATTCGTCTAAAGTAAATTATGTAGATATTTAAAATTATATAAAAATTAGGTACCTAATCTACGAAATCTCCACCAATTTTTGAAATTTATATATTGATTTATGGCCACAGCATAACCTGTAGTCAGAAAGAGTCGACAGAAGCTTTTAAAAGGCAAATAATTATGTACTTAACTCTTGACACACACATATAACTACAGTTAAAATATGTACGAATTCCTTAAATTAATCTAACACGAGACTAAATGGTGTTTTTTTATTATTAATGTAGATTAATTTTATTGTAGCACAAAGTAACAACAAAAAACTATGTAGGATTAAGTTCGAATACCAACTGAATTAGGGTGAGATTTTAAGCTATTTATAGATTAATTATATCCTTTAGTGACACAATTTAGTAATAAAACGTGATTACTTAACAAAGCCGGTACCAATAGTGAGTTCTAAGTATTCTTTTTCTTACAAAATTAACGGCTATATAATGAGAATAGCTTTGTACATAATAAATACTATTTTGCGAATAATTCTAACTTCATCTTAAAAACATAAAAAATATTTCTAAATAATGGTTACTATTAACAATGCTATTAATTTAATCGAGCAGATTTTGTAACGGTAGAAGCAGCCAAATTATATCACGAAGTGTTATTCACATAGCGTTATAAACTTCATCTCCTTTTAAATAAAGTTAAAATGCTATAAGTAAATTTTGCATCGTGGTCGTTAAATCACGACAAAATTTTAACTAAATTCAACACTCCTCTTATGCGTTATGACCATGTGAATGATGGCGATAGCTACTTTGGGCAAGTTTTGTTACTAAAACATCAAAATCTTGTAGCTTTAACAGACTAGAGATTGCACGCGTGCTTGATCAACTTTTAACGCAATATAGGACTACAAGAGATGTGGCCAGTCAGCCTTAAGAGCTTATTACACTTGGCTAAATTTAGAAGCCTAAATTCAGAAGCTTCTAAATATTTAAACCATTCTAGCTTCTGAATAGCTTGCTGAATGTGATTACACTTGCCTAAATTCAGTAACGACTAAATTAAGTAGCCTAAATTTAGTTAAGTGTAATAACCCCTTTAGCGTAGTTTACGACCAAGCCTAAGAAGCTATTTACAAAATTATGCCATTACAAAACCTTACACCTATAGCTGTATTTATTTAGAATATTTATTTATTGCACTCGTTATACGTCGTCGAAGAGTCCGCGCGGGGGTATCGTCATCCTGTCTCTCCTTCGCTCGTCAAACTCTGTTCTGAGTGCGGGCGCGGCGCTCTCGCCGAAGCGTTGTTCCAACTCATCTTCCAACGTCAAGTGGGACCGGTTGTAGGGCACCTCGGCCCGCTGGTAGCCGGTGACGGGCTGGCCGCGCTCCGGACTCGGCTGCACGTAGTAATCTGAATCGAAGTCGTTGAGTAGCCCGGTGTGGGCTGAAATGTGTCCGACATGCACAATAACCGGTGATATTAATGATGATTAGGAAGGAGTTACGTTACATTCTGTTTATTTTAAAAATAGATCACGTTAATCAAATTATATTGGTGGCTGAAACCACGCGTAATTTTAGTACTAAAATAATACATCAAAATCATATTTGTTTCTCAATGTATTAACAATCCATGCATTCCAAAATATAGCACACACGTACAACGAGTCAGGCACCTATTGACGTAAGTATAGAACGGAACCAACAATAGTTTTATTTCCAATGTGTCACAGCGTGCTTAACTCTTGAACACATTACAATTAGTGATTAATTCTTGCATGGAGCTTTAGGCATAATCATACTTGTTATAATCATTTAAAGCAAAGTTTGTAGATCACTATTTTTACAATAAACAGATAGACAAAACACAGAAGTAGAAAGGTGGTGCAGATGATGATATGGTGGATTATGAGAAGGCAAGGTGGCATGATCGACAAACAATCGCATAACAATGAACATCCGACAAACAATCGCATAACAATCCACATCCGACAAACAATCGCATAACAATCCAATCTATATTGAACTTGGCAGTTGCCGTTATAATAACAAGCCTGTTGGGTGTCCCACTACTGTAGGCCTAGCACGTCTGTACGACATTCTCTCCTATGAAAGAAGTGACAGAGTGACTGTGACAAAAGATTAGGAGAGAAAAATCTTGTCACCTTTGCGAGGGTATCATGTTGTCTTTATGTCACACAAAGCGATACACGTCGCGGGCGAAAGAAGCCTTGCCAGGAAAATTGCCCTTCAGAAGTTGTTTAAAATCGTCACGATCCTCAGAATTGAGGTAACGACTGGGAAGAAGAATCCAGACACCAAAAATATGAGAAAAGTCCATTCATATCACGTTTAAGTCACAAAATCTGCAACATTATGTTAGTTATCTAGCGAAACAAGTAAGTATAGAGTATTGTGGTGTGGTATTACCTCCGTCTTGCGCGTCGCGCGCGCTGCGGTAGTTGCTGAAGCGCTCGCTGTAGTCGCGGCGCCGCGAGACAGACTCTTCCGCGCGCTGTCGCCGACGCTTCTCTGAAATAGTAGTAAGGTAAGCCCAACATACTTATTTACTTCTTACTTACCTGTTCTACGTCCTACAATGAAGACAACAACATTCGCTTGATTGGACTGGGCTGACGTTATCTGTCACTTCATTTTTTGTCAGTGTCACTACAGATACAAATGATCGCAAGGTGGGAGTCAAGTGAAGTCAGAGAGACAGCTAGAACTGTCAGGTGTCAATGTCACGCCACTCCAACGTGGCGCGGCAAGAATAACCTTCTTCGTGTCTTCGCCACTACGTTTTCATGTAGACGCACCATGTTTGGGTGCGGCTGCTCAAAGCTTGTGGACGCGGCCATTGGTATATATCCACACAAAGACGGTCAAATAAAATTCTCAGATCCATGGGTCAAATCCAACACTTAATTTTTTTTTTTGTTATTAAGTTGGCAAAAAAGCTTACGGCCCGTTTGATGTTAGCTGTTACCGTAGCCTTTAGTTAGATGTTTGCAATACCAAAGGCATCGCTCGCATGTTGCCGACCTGAAGGGGAGCGGGACAGAGTGAGGGGGGTTGGGCCCCTGGATCTCTCACTCACCGTAGCTTTAATAGCTACTTTACACCGATCTTCTGTGAGAGTGTGATACTACCCCGGTCGAACCAGCCCATATTGCGGCAGTCAATTAGCCACAGCTTGGCTCTGCCACTAATGTTCTCGTCACCTCGTTTGATGATCTCCCGTCCTTCGTCGACGAGGTCGGTGGTGAGCTCGTCGTCGCCCACGAACTGCTGGAAGCCGCACAGCGAGAGCAGGCGGCTGCCGAGCGACAGGTACGTGGCCAGGCACAGCAGCACCACCAGCATCGGGAAGTAGATGTTGAACCCCTCCGCGATGATGCCCAGCACGTCCATGTGACCCATTATCTGGATATAATATGGTATATTTAGAGTCTATTTCAGAGTCGTCGGATACAATGTATTCGCCAAATAAAGGGGGCGTTTTAAATTGCGTGGATGTTTAAGGGGAGGGGGATGGGATGTGCCAAATCTCACCCAACTTCACGCGGGGGAGAGGGGGGAATCTCGGTAAATATCACGTAATTTTTTTCCGCAAGAAATATTGTAAAATTGCGAGAAAATTGGAATTAAATTAAGTAAAACATGTTTCTCCACTAAAATTTTGAAAACATTCACGTGATATTACTGGGGAGGGAGAGGTCGAGCCAAATCTCACCAAGGGTGGAGGGGTCGAAAATCACCAAAATCGCCTCACGTACGCCCCCAAATCCGATGTTTTGACAGTTTTTCCATAGAAAATCTGTCAAAACGATTTGTTTTTGTATAAACATAAAGAATTACGAAACGAATATAGAATCATCGTATCTATATTATTGATGCGAAATAAATAATTTTACGCAGACGTAATCGCGGGCATCAGCTATAATCTGACCGCTACCGCTGTACCGCGCCTTAGGTATGCGCGGGGAGGTGGGGAGTGGGCAACTAGGTATGCGCGAGGAATGCGCGGGGAATGCGCGGGGAAGTGGGAAGTGGATTCGCCCCCCAGTCTCACCGCTCGCGTACCTAAGGCGCGGCACAGCGGTAGCGGCCACACTATAGTAACATAATAAGGTGTAACACCCACCTGCGTGTAATAAGTCTCCATGAGGCTGTCGGTGATGATGTGCGAGTCCATGTGCGCGAGGCTCAGGAAGTTCAGGCACATGGCGGGCGTGAGCCGGCACGCCATCATGCCGGAGAAGATCAGGCTGTACTCGTTGGTCTGGTGGTGCGGCGCTAGGTAGTACAGGTTTAGTACGCGGATCTTCAGCACGGTAGAGTACGCGCAGTAGAACATGTACGCTATTATTATTGTTGACACTATCTGTAATCAATAAAAGTTTAATAAGACTGGTTTTGAGACGCTCATAGCCAGTCGCAACCACTGATCGGTAAACGATCGTAGGTTAAGCAACGCTTGGCAAGGTCAGACTAAATGGGTGGCATTTCAACTGAGCGTCTCCGTGCTTCGGAGGACACGTAAAAAGTCGGTCCCGGTTGTTGTCATCTAGGCGGCAGTCGGTATAAGCCATGTCAGAGGCCTTCGGGCGGCTTGAACAACTCTGACACCAGGTTGGCTACTAACCATACGATAAGAAGAGGGCTGGTTTTATGGTGCTTACACCAGCGCGACTGGTAAGCGCGGCTTCAAATAAATAAATAAATAACGCCAAATTTTAAATCTAATTTTAAAGAGATTTTTAGCCACTTTAAGAAGCATTTCTAGGAACAAAAGTGATTTGTAACTCCACTATAACTTTCTATAAATTTGGAGGAAAATGTGTGGGGTTAGCGTGAATGTCCATAAATATTAATAAAATTGAGTAGGTATATTTTTAAATCCTAATCGACTCAGTTTTATATGAGAAAAATTTCATGGTAGCAGAGAAAAAAAATGTGACAGTAAAGGTTCGTCAAATTTCATTTTTTTTATCATAGAGATAGCAGACTCACGGCCGAATACTCAAAGAATACTTAAATATTTAAGTCCCACTTAATAATTTGAGACGTCGTTAACTGTAATTTTTTGTATAGCGCGTCAAAGTTAAGCAGCTCTCGAATTTAAGTTGCGTACGAGTATTCGGCCGTCAGGGCCATAAACTAGAAATACAAACTTACCTCAATAGCAGCATAGTTGTAGGTGCTGCTGGCCGCGATGACGATGTTCGCGAAGATGGACAGCACCGGCTTCTTGCAGAAGAACGTCATCTCGGACCAGACCACCGCCAGCGACAGCACGCCTGTCACCACCGCCATCGTCTTCAGGAAGTACTGCTTCAGGAAACATTCCCAGTACCATTCTGAAAATTCCAGTCCTCGTTGAATACTGTAGTGTATGCAAAATTACATTAGACTGTCTTCGGGTATTAGACTGTCTTCGGGTATGGCGCTGTCAGTGACACCGCAGCCGCAGGCGCCTGTGGGCGAAGTGTGATACACGGGTTGCCGGATTCATTGCTAAGCCAGTGAGTAAGTATAGTCCGCGACAGGACCCGATAAACAATTAAAATCGCCCACAAAATTATAATTTTGTGGGCGATTTTAATTGTTTATCGGGTCCTGCTAATTTTGATTCGGATTTTAATCTGCAAAAAGCGTATAACCCGAATGTCATCTCGACCTGTCGCGGACTATACCTATACACGGGACCAGCGGACACCATAAATACCATTGCCGATCCTGGTTTATAGAAACGATATGCCACTATGTGTTTATTTATTATTTTTTTCAGCCTAGTCGTGGGACCCAATCGGTTATAATTTTAGCCCAATGGACTGTCGTCATTAGTGAGTGGTTTTATGGTTTCCGGCCCTCATACTCATCATACGAAACGCAGCTATAATAGCTTCTACTTTACGCCAATCTTCTGTGAGAGGGTGGTACTACGCCGGTCGGGCAAGCCCGAATATGAGCTGCATTCAATTGGCTACAGCTTGGCTCTACCACCTATAAGTGTCTATGGCTTATTGATCTGTGAATATAACTGAGTAGTTAGGGCTACAGCAGATATGCTACTTTTAGTATCGGCGGTCTTGCGCCTGTAGAGAGTTGCCAAAACGCGACGCAGCATCGCTACAGTCGCAAAACGCCGATCGCCGATGTTAAAAGTAGCATGTCTGCTTTGGCCCTTACCAAATAAAGGTGGGTATAGTATCCGCTGCAGCCTCGGGCGCGGCGTGTGGAAGGTGTGCTGGAAGCGGTGGTCGGGCGAGCGCTGGTTGGCGGCCACGTCCTCCAGGTGGAAGATGCGCTCCAGCATCAGCCCCCACTGCGTCTCCGTGCGCTGCAGCACGTGCAGCGCTTTGATGGCCTGTACACACATATTACTGTATGGACGGATTGGAAGTTAATTGTAATACAAAGTGGTGAAAAGCTTACAATTTCAACAGACTAAACTTGAGCGCAGTCCTTAGTTTAATCTCAAATTTGAGAGCGATCTTACAGACTCGGCTCACTACATTAAGTCGTACATCCATACCGGCACATATGCATCATCATCATCATCATCACAGCCGAAAGACAACCACTGCTGGACATAGGCCACCTCCAAGGTTCGCCACAATGACCGGTCTTGCGCTGCCCGCATTCAGCGGATTACCGCGACCTTCACCAGGTCGTAGGTCTACCTTGTGGGAGCCTACCCACGATTTCCGGTGCGCGGCCGCCACTCGAGAAAAACATCAAAAAATTCTTTGTATCTTAGAATACTATGTAACACTGCTCACTGCACCGTTCCGAAATTGCAATGAGACCGGAGTCGTGTTTCGCCGTGCTTGATACGTTCATAATATGCTTTCGTGTAGTGGGCAGAGTACTTAAGCGGTCAAGTTGTTCGATGTTAACACTATAGTTTACCTTCTTATGTAAATTGACGAGTGACTTGAGCGAGGGCGGGGTGGGTCGGTCGGGCGGCGCGCGCTGGTTGAGCCGGTCGCGCAGCTGGATCGGCAGCTTCTGCACGATGGTCTCCACGTGCCGGTGCAGCGGGTGCCCGCTCCCCACCGCTGCGGACACCGCCTTCAGACTCTACGGTGGAGGAACATTTACTTTGGATTACTTTAAATCACAAAAGCCTCACGTAATTTATGGACGCCCATAAATTACGTGAGGCTTTTGTGATTTTTCGACCCCCCTCCCCCCCTGGTGAGATGTCGTGAGATTTTGCTCGACCCCCTCCCTACCCCTCTAATCTCACGTGAGATTTTTCAAAAGCCATATTCTAGTGGAGAATCATGTTTCACTTAATTTAACCCAGTTTTTTCGAAATTTTACAGTTTCATGTGGTAAAAAAAAATTTGGTGAGATTTTCCCCCTCTCCCCCATGTGAGATTTAGCTAGACGCCCTCCTCCCCTAAATGCCTCACGTAATTTATGGACGCCCCATTTAAACAAAATCAATCAAAATATATTATCTAATGACCTCTTGGCGCAGTAGTTCGAGTATAGGCCCCTCGACTTACTGCATCGGGTGGTTGCGGTTCGATTCCCGCCAGAGGCAACGGCCTTTTAGTAATATTCCCTGGTTTGTGTCACTGGGATCGCCCCAAGCCCATTGTATGGTAGCCATTGGGTTGGGTTCAACATTGGTTAATTGTTGGAGGCTCCACTCTTCCATATCTTATGCTAGTTTGTTGCTTTAGTTATGGTTTATAACATTGTTGATTTAGATAGCTAACACATGAGTTTTTATGCGCTAAAGATGCTTAGTAGATACATGTTGCGATACTATAAGTGCGATACTACTACCATAATAATAAATAAATAACATGTTGACATAACATTTCAATACCATGACAACCTTTAATAATAATAATAATATCCTGGGACATTTTTTACACACGGCTCCCAAATGATCCCATGATCCCAAACTAAGCAGAGCTTGTACTATGGAAATCAGATAACTGATATTACTACATATACTACTTTTTTATTTGTAAATACATACTTAATATACATATACACCCAGACTCCGGACATACAGACATGTTCATGCACACAAATGCATGTCCCGGGTAGGAATCGAACCTACGACCTGCAGCGTGAAAGGCGCCTCCGCGCTAACCACGCTAACGGGCCCGTCAAATACACCATCACCTTTAAATAGAAATGTTTTACATTTTCCATTTAAAATTTAACTTTAGTATGTTGTGCAATGTCACAGCGACAATGGTTGATACATTATTGTATATATTATTTATTTTCGTCCGTATAGTATTAAAGTGGTGATGTTACGTAACGTCGGCAAGGTCTGTTATCTCATGCGAATAGTTAATAATTAATTAAATCACTGGTAGTTATGCAACTTGATGAGAATATTAATGTATGTAGCTATGTACTTAATTCAGATTTTATTTTACTTGATGAACATCTCGAACACAACAATGTTGAAAGACAAAAACCACCTTTATACACTTCTACACTGGGCACATTTAAAAAAAATCGTACATAGTAAAATTTCCAGCTTACTGCTGCGGAAAAACCAGTTTTTTTCCAGAGAAACTTTATCATTATTAATACACATAGCGCACAGAGGACATTTTCATTAATTTATTTTGAGTGCAGATAATGCGCACGATATTTCCACAACAGTCAATTAGAGCATATATTCAGTTTTTTCTTGTTTAGTTGGTCGCACAGTACCCAAATCATCACTTCGACTTAACTACAGAATACTTACATCCAAAATATCATCCACAGTCTCCTCCGCCTCACATTTGTCCGTACTCAACTTGGCTATCTTGAAGTAACAATACGTCAATGTATAATTCTTCTTCGAGTTGTTCCACAAATTCCTCGGGACCTCCACTAGGGCATACCCCAGCAACAGGATCAATAAGAACAGACCCCACGTGTTACTGGCCGATGAAGCAATGGCTTTTATCTTTGGTGGGTCTAAGTATACGTCAGGTTTGAGGGCTATGTATATGAGGAGTATACCACATATTAAGAGATAGGATCCATAGTAGATGGCGTTGTCGACTAGGGCCGATTTTAGCTTCCCTTTGACTGTGAAGTCTCCGGCTTTGCTGTATGATTGCATCATCGGCATTATGAGCCTGGAAGGAAATATTATTTGGTAACTTTCCTATGATATACAGCTATTCTTTGATGGGATAAAAATGCAAATTTGTTTATGGTATACAATGTATAATAATAGATAGATAGATAACAGTTTATTGTACACCATGGTGCACCAGTGGAAACAAATACATTAACAAAATGACAAACAAAAAACAGTGTACAGTGGGCGGTCTTATCGCAAGCTACGATCTTTTCTAGACCTTTTTTTTTGTTGGCCATAGTGGCCTTAACAACTTTACCGGCCAGAGGGGCCAGAGGGCGAGTGCACAAAGTGCGGCTCCAGTCGTAAGGGCAGGGGGACATCTGGCTCAAGGGCGCCACATTGGGCACTGCCTCGGCTTGGGCTGCTGTCTTTTGAGAGAGCAGGGTAAAAATTACCACCGGCTCGGAACGCGACCTCGCTGAAAAGATCCGGCAAGAAACTCAGAGGGCTTGTCGGGTGCCTAGGTGCGTCTATGTCCTGCTAGGCGCATAGAGGCACCTATTGGCGGCGGTGTGTTTACGTCGACCTCGCCGGCGAGGTCAGCATCTGTTGGGTAGTGGGCGTGTGACGGTCTCCTCAACATCTGAGTCGAGGAGAACGGTACCACAATTAATGCAATAAACACATTTTTTATAATGGTCTAAGTATATGTCAGGTTTAAGGGCATGTATAATATAATTTATGGGAATGCTAATGATCACTAGAATGAGGAAATATTTAAAAATATGTTTAATGAGTTAATAAAGGTTTCTTCACTCAAAAAATAAAGAGTATTTTACCATGTGAGGCACTGTGATGTCCAGTACACTATCCGCCACAGGCTCGGGAACACATCGCTGCTGACAAACGTCCACGGTTTCTGACATTCTATTGTACTGCCATTTTGGACAGCAGCTTGTGTCGGGCCATTTTGGACCGTAGCTTGTGTGGAGACTACATCGTTCGTGGCATTTAACATGCATTGTCGGTACATAGTCTGAAATATTGGAGAAATATTAATTTGGTTTTGCCACTGGGTCGTATTGCTGAATGGGTAGTTATAGTGATACATCTTTTTGCTATCAGATCAATATGATATTAGGAACTTGTAATATAGGTTAATTTTCACCTAGAAGAGAATAAGGCCCTGCTGGCCTACTCCGAAATACGAACCTAACGTTTCGGCTGACGGATTGTCGTGATTTGACATTTCTTCTTTCGTTTTTCTCTACGGTTTGACATTGTTTTGATCGTAAATCGAATCCGTACTTCGGACGATCCGTCAGCGACGTATTTCGGAGTAACCCCCCTGTTTCATAATCTTCAGTTCAGTTAATTCTCCAAATAAATGAGACATTTATAGACTATCTTTATAAAGCTGAATAGATAGGTACTATTATTGACAGGATTATAAGTTTGTATGAGACGTAACAGAAATTAATTACAGAATAACCTACCTTAATATCTAGGTATCTTGTTATTTTAAAAGGTGCATTAGTTTTAGCAATAAAAGATTATGATGTCAATAGAGGAAGTAGATTTTGTGATAGTAAACTTGATTGTGCTGTTATTGTGCAACATGAAAACTACATCAGATATTATCAATAATATTTCCTATTTTATTTTTATTATTATTTCTATAGTGTTGCAATCCCACTTTTGATATCATTTCAAGGTAGAAGACAAAGCAAAGGTCATTACATCGTCATACATACAAGCATATATCCTAAGCATGTGTTAATCCCGGCTCAAATGTATGCATTGACAGCATGGATATGGGCTGCCATTACAAGCAATAATTGGTTTCAATAGGGCTTGGAAATACACTTCTCATCAAAAAAATCTAAACAGTACTGCAAGTACTATTCAGGCATTTAAATAAAAAAAAAAAATGATATTTTTAAAAAAATACGCCAATAAATAGCTGGCAGTTTAGTCTACACAATGGTGTGCCACAATTCCAAATATGAATTTAATTTTTAAAATTTTCATCCAATAAATGAATGCAGGTGTATCGATTTTTTTGATAAGAAGTGTAGTAGGGCTTGCTAGTAAATTAAATGTAACAAACATAATAATGAAACATGAGTAAGTTAAATACTATAATCATGTTCGCCAGCATCGGTTACTGCATGCAGGCTACAGCTTGGCTATAAAAATAGTCTTAGAAGACTTGAGTAATAGTCAGTAAAGGGGTAAATATGCTGCTACATATTAGATTATATCCCCAACACATAGATTTTGTGGGGCAAGTGTCATAGCCCTATTCGTCTCTATACCAATGCCTTTCGGCCAACTGTCAACCTGATGCAATGTTTATAGACCTTGATGCTTATTCTGTATCTACACAAACTAAACAAGTCACTATGAAAAGAGAGATACTCACCGATGATATATCTAAAGGCAAGATGAACATAATAACGAACGAGAAGTACCATGCCGTGAGCACAGACACAGTAACTATTATGTGATTCCTGTAACAATCGCCATATCTGTACAGCAGTGTGGCTGCTAATATGAAAGCAGAAATCAGCTCCACTACGAATAGCGTGTAAGCCATGTTGACGTACTGGTTTTCACAACACAGAAACTAATTTTTCTTAGCAGATTTTTGCTTTTCCCTCCACACTCTAGCTGCTTCGTACTGCAGCTCTTCGAACCGTATTTGTGTCGCAGATTTCAAGGGCAACAATCTAGGCCGCTCGATTTCATACTCCGCAGGGCATTCTTCGTAGAAAAGAACCCCCGTGTCGGGCAAAATAGCGTCGAATTCGATACTTTTGTCTTCTTGCTTCTTCGCTTCTGACATATTTTAGGCACAAAAGAATGTACACGATAACATTGTCACTTTGTAGGTATTATGGACGGCAAATTAACAAAAACACAAATAAAATAAAGAACTGCGTTAATAATATACCAATATAGAAATTCGTCACCTTCAAATTACAATAAAATCAAAATCCATCACTGAACCCGAATGAAAGAAAGAACATCGAAAATGTCAATATTTTCAGATTTTTTTTTGAGTGCTCCATTTAGTTTTGTCTCTTTCACACTCAGGGATATTTCCAAGATATTTCTTGTCTTCTCACTTGTACCAAATGCTTAAAAACTCTCTATTCAAACATGGAACTTGCAGGTGATTTCGCGCACAGATTAAATATTTGTACGTCACAGCTCGAATTTGCTAAGGCCTAGGCCGCACAGCGGTTATAACCGCGCTGTTAAAACCGTGTCCTATGGAATCATTTATGAACCGCAAGTGCGGATAGGTTCATATGATTCCATAGGACAAAGATTTAGCGCGGATATAACCGCGGTGCGGCCTAGGCCTAAAAGTAGCGGCCCAATCGGCTTAACTAGTGGCGACCAAATAATTGTTTAGATTATTTACATACGGCGGTAACGGGAAGTTCCTTGAAGTATAAGTATATAAGAGAAAAAAACGGCCAGGTTGCACTCCGGGAGTGCCGGCAGAAGTGAAAACTTGATCATTAACGTTGTGCATTTTTAAATATTTTGGAATGGTTAGGGAGAATGTAAAAAAAAAACAAAACAATGTAAGTAAAGAAAATTAACCTTATTATAACGAAATAAGACTGGCCGTTTAAAAAATACAATGCGACAATGAATCTTATTCCGTTATAATAAGGTTCATCCTTTTCCCCTCACACATGTCAAACCGGCCTTCATAACGTGCCGCTACTTTAGGAAAGGTATCAAACAAGACCAGGATGTTTGGTATCAATCAAATCATGGCGCAGCATTTCCAGAAGTGCCTACGGTAGGTAATTACCGTTTTGTACGGTAATTAAATTAGGCCTTCAAATCGTACAATCCAGTTGTTCCACCGTACGCTAACAATATACAGTAGGTAACAATAAATCATTGGCTTACACGGTTTCCGTCAACTATAAAGAACAGCCCTTTTTTCTTTTCAAAGGAATTTCCGACACACGGAATGCGTATCTAACGGAGGTTTTTCCGGGGCAGCTCAATGCTCGCGGATAGGTAGGTATGTTCCGTGTGTCAAAATTAGGCTGTCTGGGTAGTTACCTATATGCTGCGTTCCATTCACCGTTATTTTTGCTATTTTTGTCCACAAAAACTGTTAAAAACGATAATAATGATCACTTTCAGTACAAGTTGGTGCGAGTGGAACGAGATTTGTGATCGAAAATAACGAAATTAACAAAAATAACAGTGAATGGAACGCACCAATAGATAGGGTATAGTGATGAGCAGAGAAACGTGTCGTAGCAACGTATCTACCTAATAGGTACGTTTTGCAGTTACACAGAAAAACGTTTAACACACTATCTTTGTTTTACACATACAGGTATCTAACAAAAGACTGAACGTCTGGCCACTATTGAAGACAAATGGAACGAGAACGGATTATAGTTTTTACCTCGGGTCTTTTGATTGAATGGACCTTTGATATCTTTAGAGGAGAATTCTTTAGATACGACCTACCACGGGGTGATACCTTGCTAGATTTGGTTTTTGGTGGAAGAATACGTAGGTAGAGTTCAGAAAAATATTCTTCGTTTCGCCTTAGTGCCATTTTTAGTTCTAGTTGTCTTAGGTACTTTTGACTAAATGGGACATTGTGTAATACCAACCTGTATGCAGGTAGGTTATACATTGTAGAGTAGGTACCTACCGTAGACTAATAAATTCTAAATTAGATGCAAGTAGAGGTCACAAATTTCCGGATTCACATCGCAACTATTTACACGTAGTTGTGTGCGTACTTTTTATTTTGTTATCTAAAGCGTTTCTTGAAGTAGGGTATTTGGTGTTAACCGCCGATATGATACCTCTGTTTGCAATAGGTAGGTTAATATTGCTACAAATTTGTACTTTAAGCGAATGTAATTTCCCAAGTATTATCTGGTAGATAGCACTACTAGGTAGGCACTAGCACGGTACCTTTTTTATGGAACTGAGGTGGCAAACAAGCGTACAGCCCGCCAGATGTTAAGTAGTTACCGTAGCCTATAGATGCTTGCAATACCAAAAGCATTGTGCGCACGTTACCGACCTGAAGGGGAGTGGGTTGGAGGGAGGGAAAGGGGAGGCTTCCGGCTCTCTCACTCATCGTACGAAACTCAGCTGTAATAGCTACTTTACGCCGATCTTCTGTAAGTGGGTGGTACTACCCCGGTCGAACCAGCCCGTATATGAACTGCAGTCAAATGGCTACAGATTAGCTCTACCACCACCAAATTGACCTTACCTATCATAACGAGAATGTTATATACAAGGTGGAATTTTTGAACGCCACCTTCGGGAGAGTAAGTATTCTAAATACTGGAGATAGCAAATTTAACTCAAAGGAAACATTCCTTTATTTTTTAAACGAAACAAATCTGCATTCAAAAACTCGCTTGCCCCACTCGGGAATCGAACCGGCTAAACTATAGGCAGTGCTACATACGTGTTTAGAGTGCTGTATAAAAGCTCCCGGGAACGATAAAGCAAGGATCTCTCGTGAAAAGATATCAAAAGTAATTCCATGAAACAAAGATGAAGCGGCACGTCGTAAAACATTTTATCTGTAGGTACCTGAAAGCTGTAAATATTTATAACACGGATGCGAGAGTATGGAGTACTCGCGCGGCGATCGATTTATATGAATTTACCAGATCTATTTTAACATAAAGAAGGGGTTAAGTATTAAATAAAGGTACAGAGTAGGTAAGTAACAATGTAGGTGAAGTAAAGCATTAGATTGCTAGCTACGATTTTAGGTATCGATAGCGCACATATGAATCATTTCCGTAAGTCCTCTGCTCTGTCACCCTAAGAGGACATACGGGAATAAAAAGTTCGATCTGAGCCCCCGTTGGCGATAGGGGGACAATCCAACTATCTACGACTAGTTTTGCTCGTTGATGGATGTAGTAAAAGAAAAAGACTCTTACTAGGCA
Source organism: Drymonia ruficornis (assembly GCA_947859195.1). NCBI lineage: Eukaryota > Metazoa > Arthropoda > Insecta > Lepidoptera > Notodontidae > Drymonia > Drymonia ruficornis. The sequence continues at coordinate 10,824,440 of OX401909.1, forward strand.
GCTAACTAGTTTCTAAGGACTACTAAGCCACTTATTTCTTCTCTTCTTTCCTATCTATCTATAAACAATTATAGAGAGGGACCCACCACTCACCCTCGGAATTGTTAACCTCCAATATTATAAACCAAATGAATTGATCGATAATAGAAGAAGCCAACAAGACCTAACTCCCTGTCAGTCGAGAGTATGTCTGTCATGAGTCATGGACCCTAACAATTAGCAATTCTCCGCAGACAAATCGAATCCTAAATAAATTCGACACGTGTTTCGCCTCTAAACGAGGCATCCTCAGGAAAGCTGGACTGCAACTGCTCAGTTATTGTTAGGGTCCATGACTCATGACAGACATACTCTCGACTGACAGGGAGTTAGGTCTTGTTGGCTTCTTCTATTATCGATCAATTCATTTGGTTTATAATATTGGAGGTTAACAATTCCGAGGGTGAGTGGTGGGTCCCTCTCTATAATTGTTTAACAATGGATTTCCGCAAAGTTACGCCTGATTCCATCAATTATATCTATCTATGTTACTTTCCTAATTTTATTTATTTAACAAATCATTGTAACAGTCATTATACATTTTGATCTCAGTAGGTACTTAACTTACATGTGCGTAATATTTTTGTAGGTAATAAAATACGAAGCGGGTGCGCGGTTACAATCCGTTGGTGACAAAGATATTACCAAGAAAGAGGGGGACACGTGACTGTTGGTGAGATACCGGAGGCATTTCCCGGTGAGAGGGAATCGTTCCCGGTTTAAGATCGGCACTCATCTATCAACTCGGCATCCGACCAGCACCGCCTCGTCGCTCGGCGTCCACTCGTTGTCAACGGGTAGTCCGCGGGGGGACGCTGTTTTACACCATAAACGGCACGTGATCAACCAGTGGACCACGCGTGGTCAACGAGTGAACGCCGCGTGGTCAGCGCGTGGTCCACTTATTTCCGGTTCAGTTAGTGGACGCCGACCGACGAGGCGGTGCTGGTCGGGTGCCGAGTTGATAGATGAGTGCCAACCTTTAGAGAAGATTTAACACTGCGGCGGTCATGTTTTACTGCGTTTTATTAGCTCCGGGAATTCTTCTTGGCTCCGGACAGAACGCCGCTACCGCGCTGGGATAAAGAAATCGCTTCGATTTTGATTTGCTGAAGCCAGACACTGAATGTAAAAATAATAGGTAATAATAGGTAACCTACCTGTAACTAGTCATTTAATTGTACCAATTTTGTTGGTAGGCAAACTAGGCAATACACACCCTAAACTTAACTAAACCAAAATAAGTCTATAGTCTTGTCATAATGCATGCAGCAATATTATTTAGTACAAGCTACTCATTTAAGGTTTTTACCTACGATGATTGATTTTATTTGACTCTAGCTCTGCTCGGGACTTCGTGCCTACGCGTGGAATTTAACAAGAATATTTTGTAAACGTTTGCTAAAATTTAAGTTACTCCTTATAATATCAGCTATCTGCCAGTGAAAATCTTGTCAAAATCGGTCCAGCCGTTTCGGAGATTTGCTGGAACAAACAGACAAATATTTAAAAAATGTTTTTTTTTGTTATAAGTGCTGTATATATTTTTATATACATTTAGTAAAAAGCTGTTATTTTGGCATTACAAACAGACAATCCAAATTCTTATTTGTACATATAGATAGAAAGCCGACTATCCAGTACCTAGAGCTCTACGATGCCTTTGTCCACTTTGTGATCATTTATCATGTCTTTGTTTCTAAACAATACATGTTGTGTCAATGAATTGATAGACTTTAGCTTCAGCAAAGCTAAGAGAAGAACGAGCTGCAAATGAAGGTAAGAATTTATAGCACTGTTTTGCCTTTGGTACGTTTAACATAATTGTTATAATAGTGTTCACTTTGAATGCGGAATCTAAAGAATTCTATATCTATGTTATGTAGCCAACCGGAATACTTACTTAAAAAAAAACCAATATGGAATTCTTCTTAATTACCGTACTCCCGCTCAAAGTCCCATTCTTTTACTCGATGCATGGTATAAGAGCCGCCACATACATACGGATTTACGAATCGGAATTCCGACATTTCCGTATGTATGTGGCGGGCTTAAAGGTGACGAGTCTGCCTCTGCAATAAAAAAAAAATAAATTATTTACTTTAGTTTAATCACGTTTGGTGGATTGTGGTTCGCAATGGAATTGCATGGCGGCATCCGCTATTTGATACGGGTGCTGCCAAATAAAAAAGACAAGGAGAGGAATGTTGGTTTATTACGGTTTTTTTTTTTATTTTTTTTATTGTTGTTCAGTTTTATTCCCAATGAACGGCAAAAAGGACTTATGTACCGTTGAATGCCTTGAGGCGTTGCACGATGCCACTCTATAATGCGATATATGATTGCAAGGCACTTTCTGCATTACGTATATAAAAATGTATCTCTGAATCAAATACGGTTTCGGAAATAGTCTGTTCCGGAGGTCTGCTGATTACTGTTACCAGCAAACGAGGCTAACTTACTACAGGGAACTTTCAATTGGGGTTCTCTCCGTGTTTGTTTGGCATCGCTAAAGTTTTATCGTCGTTCCGTATTCGTAGGGCTTAGCTTTTCACTGTGACAAATCGAGGGTTCTACTTTGGTGGCTTTGTAAGGTATAGACCACTCCGTGTCCACATAGACAGGGGCCTGGCTTACAGGACCTTAAATTCTTCATTGTAAATTGCAAATTCTTCATTGTAAATTGCAAATTCTTCATTGTAAATTGCAAATTCTTGGCGGTGGGCACGCAGTAATAATTACTAAGCATATATGTAAGCTTAATAGGTACTTGTGCTAGGAGTCGATTCACGCCAAAAGTTTAATAGTCAGGATAGGAGTCGAACTCAGAACGATCGAACCAGGTTATGGGGGCGGCCCTTCAAACACTAGGTTGACGCTAAGATACCTACTCTTTATCATGACCACAGAGATCAGTCAATTTTAAAATCTTGAGTGTGCTCCCATAGAGCGTATTACTTCTGGAAACATTTTCCACATACATTAATAACTTTCCCCCAGAGTTATCCATTATGTTCCGTAGGAACACGTCCATAAATGACAATTTCACTTGCCAGTTTGGTTAACGTTATGTTAGGGAACTCCATTTGCGTGGCACGTGGAGAGGGCAATTCGGAAGTTTATTATAGAGTTATAACAGCCAAATGTACCTATAGAGGCATTATGAATGTTTTGCCACAAGTATGTCAACGCGAATTTTCGAGTCGAGTCCTCATCAAACAATGTTAAGACTTTCAATAGAGCTACATGCGGATTGTACGCCGATTGTAAACGGACTACATGTCGTCTGCAAGCGGAAGTTCGCTAGCAGTTGGTTTACTTAAGTCCCTAATGTAGCAGTACGAGTGCTTTAAGTCTAGGTATAAAGGTCAGATAACACAAATAATTAATAATTTATTAGCACAGACTGTATGGTATTTATTTTGCCACCCTTGAATAAGTACCTACCTGTTAATTTTGTGTTAATTCCATGTTTTTTCGATTAAGATATGAAAACTTGTAGCAATAAGTAGTACAACCAATGATCATAGAAAAGAAGATCGTTGAAAAGACTGAAGATTGTTGAATACAACACGTTTATATTTCTTAAAAAAATAGTCCGAATAGTATATAGTCCGAAAATTCTAAGGTTAGTTTTAAGTTTGTGGCATATTAGTTTTGTTACCACTTACCTTGTTTTTTGTACTGACAAAGTGTAGTAAAAGAATGTGGTATGGTTCTTACTTTACAAACGGAGTAGAACCTATTTACATTGCGTACTCATAAAAGGAGGATACAAAGAAGTCTCATTTACGTATATTTTTGCTTTTAAATTGTTCTCATACCGCATGTCGGACGTCTTGAGGAAAATGCCTTGCATGCGAGACGGAGCGATATCATTCAAAATTATTATTCCAAGATTTCATTTCAAATGAAAATGTTGAAACCTGACAGAGACCAATAAGATAAGACGCCTCTAAAGCCGTCTGTATGAGAGTGTAATCGTCAAAATCGGGGGAAGACGGCGAATTGTAATTGGTCCTTCAGATTCGGTAACTAATAAATGCAGTGGTAATGCCAAAACATTACCAAGAATCAATGGGTAATGAAATATTACAAGTTAGGCGAGTGGGGATTCCCAGCTATGCGGTACCTTTTGTCACCAATCGGCTTGGGGATAGTTTTGTTGTTGTAATTGTAAAAAAAATGTTAGCTAAAATAATTAATGAGCCTTTTAGAGGGGGAGCCCATAGTGCAAACTGTGGATTTACGACAGCGTCGCCCAGACCAATGATATTCGATAGATTGGATGATAGGAACACTACATTGTTCTAGATGTTTCCACTTTCAGCGGTGGGGGAATGAACCCCCTTATCTTAATCTGACGAGTTCGAGTATTTTAAGAATGTCTATTTCTTTTTTTGGTTCCCCTGAGCGTACCCACCAATATTAAGGGCTCATACTGGTTGGAGGTTCTTATCAATATGTAAGGTATCTCCCTTATCTTAATCTGACGCGCTCGAGTAAATCCAGAAAACCCTTCTACGGCTCCCCATCTATTTTGTATGTCCCACTCCTAGGCTAATGCGAGGGGCCACCAAGCTGGCCCAGTGCGGGTTGGTGGATAACACATGAATTTCGAATATTGGTTCGATTTTCTAAGACATGCAGTTTTCCTCACGATGATTTTCTTCACCGTAAGCAAGTGTGATAATCTTATTTAAATTTATGATTCGCACATAGAATTAAACTTTATTTAATTCAATATGGACAAGTTGCCAAAATGAGTATGAAGTACGTGTCCAATAATTTTAATGGCATACCTCGTACAAAGTAAACAATCATAAATGGTAAAGGTGTAATCAATACAAATGTATAAGAAGCTGAACCACAAAATGGTAATGTAAATAAGGCATACTAATAATGTTACCGCGAAAACATATTTCCGATTTTTGCATCATTTCGTGTAAGAATACCTGCTACATATAACGTCATACGTGCTGATAACGTATCGCGACAAAACTAAAGGATTGTTCCAAAGCTAACGCAAGTCCGATTGATATATTGCTTTATATTTTGAAACCAATGTAAATTGAATATTAGTGACACACGTTAATTGTTTTGCCTTCTAGGTACATCCGTTGGCGTCAATATTGTTATCGGAGGCCCTATATTTTTATGTGACGTAACGCACGAATTTCGTTTACTTACGCACGTTGATAATTTAAGCGGGTCTAGAACAATAGGGTTTTGTATAAACAGCTTTTTCGGCCGCTTTGTTTGCATCAGAACACGCGGTTTTAACAATAAAGAGGGCTCCGGAATTAACAGTGTAGTGTGATATAGCGTCGATGTAGCCAACGATGAAGTTTAAAGTGATATTATATTGCGTTTTGGTTTTTTGCTCCCAAATTGTCGGTAAGTGCTTGATAAAATCATTGGATCTGAGGAAACCAAAGGATATTTGATTGAACGTTATAAATTTTATATGAGTGATATCTCTTCTCACTGTGAGGCGTAAAAGGAGGACAAATTTAATATCAATTGTTGGGATTTATTATGTTGTAAAGTTAGGAGTTTTATTTTAGCTTAACTAATAGATGTGTCTATATGGCGCGCATGCCTCACCCGAGCACTCATATTATGACATTACGTCTATGCGTTCCGACGTCAAAACTGAGTGCTCGCGCGAGGCATGCGCCTGATGAAGACGCCGCCAATTAATATTATTTTCAGTATCACTTCCTTTTGCCGAGGAAGCAATTAGACAAAGAGAATTTCCGCGTAATAATTGGCCGGTGAACCATAATGGACCCGAACAATATCACGGAACGAATATCGCACGACCTCAAAATGTAAATTCTGGGTTTCAACAACAAAACACCCACGATTATTACACTCAACCGGGAAGAAATTTCGATTATGTGCTCTATAAACATAACACTCGGAATCCAGGCAATGAGAGGAAAGAGGTGTTCGATCCCCTTCCAGATGGAAGGCAGAACCATCAGCTCGCACAATCGATCAGGCGGCCACACAATCAATATGCGAGCGCCGTCGCTACTGCTTCCATCCCACCAGGCCCAGTAGAGGAAAGGCACTTGACCAGCGTACGGGAACCATATCGCGGTCCAGGTCACAATCCCTATCAAGGAGGAAAATATTTCCCCCCTGCCAAGCCCCAATACCATAATGCAGATCATTTCCCTATAACGAGAGAAACTTACCGAGAAAGAGAGCCATATCGCGAGAGAGAACCGTTCCAAGAACCAGGACCGCATCGAGAACCATTCCGGGAACGTGAACCAATCCGAGAACGAGAACCATTCCGAGCACGAGAGCCCATCCCAGAAAGAGAAACGTTTCACGAGAGGGACCAATTCCATAATCCTATTGTAGAAAAACTAGGAAATATCCGACATCCAGATAATCCTCCACCACCTTCTGGATTGAATAGACCGCATTTTGAACCTAAAAGCGAAGCATTCGCAGTACCTGCCATTAAAAATGTACCCGTAAATGATTATGCTCCAATACCTGAGTTACCTCCTCATAATATTGTAGCACCGATGAGTAAGTACAATAATTTCTGGTAAAATAATATTCCTAAGATAAAAATAATTTTATGAAATGTATATCTGTTGCAGACCACCACGAAGATGATAATGTTGAAAATCCCCCTCTGAAAAGCATTGTACCACCAAACAAGCGTATTGTAGTCATACATCCAAACGGCACTGTGGACTATTTGCAAAAACTGGATCCTGGTACCGAAAACAATCGAAAGTATCATGTGCTTTATTCGGGCCCTGCGGGAGGCATGGCCCCGGTGGATGTAGAAAACGGTCAGCCCCTACCATTAGTGCCGCCAACGAATAACGAGTTTGCGCCTCCTCATCCAATTGATCCACATTATCAAGGAAGCATACACGATCTGACAAATCATGGATTCCATCAAAATCCAATAGTTCCTGGACATCCTGGTAGGTTAACCGTAACATATTTAAAGATTTAATTAAGATTGATAGCTTTATAATTGATCTTAAATTACATTTTGATATTGCAGATTACGTAGCAACTCCTTCACCTCCTAATGCCGCTTATGATGGCTATCTAAATCCATTCTTGCCTTTTGACCATCCTGGTAAGATATTATATATTTAAGAATCAAAATTCAAACTTAGATAATTTATCTTCTTTTATGTTCAATATAATTTGCAGATTATGTTTCGTCTACTCCAACACCGGCACTTGTAACACCTTTTATAGATATGGATTTGAAAGATAGTAAAAATGACCATCTTTCAAATAAACCATTGGATCCAATGAACCCATTTGAACCATTTGTACACCCCGGTAAGTTGCACCATAGTTGCATGTCAACAAATTAGGTAACCAAATTAATATTGTGGTATTTAAATTTAAAAAATCATTTTGTTCAAAATCACATTCTATTAATCTAGATTATGAAAAGAGTTTTAATAAAGATTTTGGATTCCACTGATCGTCCGTATGTTTGTATAATTTTAAGATCTACCATCACCGCCATAACAATTTATTTGGATTATAAAGTGTATCTTCCTATTAACATTGCAGATGATTCATATGAAAATACCACTCCAACTGTATCGCATCATTCTGAAACATCAAATCATCATGAAATTAAGCCATATGACAAATATTTTACTAAAGACGATTTTATAGAAATATCTCCGATAGAATTATCTACCGATAATGTGAGCGATGTGCCGTCTAAACAAAAAACTTCAGAATGGGATAGAAATACAAGTGCTCTTACTCCAGCTCACGATGAAACAGTTACAGTAGAAGAAACGAATACTAAGAAAGATAATGATTTTAACAAAAGCAATCATAATAGAGATGCACCAGAAGTAACGGTGCCCAAGAGTGACAGTGATTATGACAAACACCACGATAAAAAGGATGCAGAAGAAAAAACGAATGACAATGATTTTCACAAAATCCATCATAAAAAAGATGCACCAGAAGTAACGAAGGCCAAGAGTGACAGTGATTATGACAAACACCACGATAAAAATGATGCAGAAGAAGAAACGAATGACAATGATTTTCACAAAATCCATCATAAAAAAGATGCACCAGAAGTAACGAAGGCCAAGAGTGACAGTGATTATGGCAAACACCACGATAAAAAGGATGCAGAAGAAGTAACAAAGACCAAGGATGACAATGATTTTGACAAAAACCACGATAAAAAGGATGCAGAAGAAGAAACGAATGACAATGATTTTCACAAAATCCATCATAAAAAAGATGCACCAGAAGTAACAAAGGCCAAGAGTGACAGTGATTATGGCAAACACCACGATAAAAAGGATGCAGAAGAAGTAACAAAGACCAAGGATGACAATGATTTTGACAAAAACCACGATAAAAAGGATGCAGTAGAAGAAACGAAGACCCAGAATGACAATGATTTCCACAAATTCCACCATAAAAAAGATGCACCTGAAGTAACGAAGGCCAAGAGTGACAGTGATTATGACAAACACCACGATAAAAAGGATGCAGAAGAAGAAACGAATGACAATGATTTTCACAAAATCCATCATAAAAAAGATGCACCAGAAGTAACGAAGGCCAAGAGTGACAGTGATTATGACAAACACCACGATAAAAAGGATGCAGAAGAAGAAACGAATGACAATGATTTTCACAAAATCCATCATAAAAAAGATGCACCAGAAGTAACGAAGGCCAAGAGTGACAGTGATTATGGCAAACACCACGATAAAAAGGATGCAGAAGAAGTAACAAAGACCAAGGATGACAATGATTTTGACAAAAACCAAGATAAAAAGGATGCAGTAGAAGAAACGAAGACCCAGAATGACAATGATTTCCACAAATTCCACCATAAAAAAGATGCACCTGAAGTAACGAAGGCCAAGAGTGACAGTGATTTTGACAAAAACCACGATAAAAAGGATGCAGAAGAAGAAACGAAGACCAAGAATGACAATGATTTTCACAAAACCCATCATAAAAAAGATGCACCAGAAGTAACGAAGGCTAAAAGTGACAGTGATTTTGACAAAAGCCACGATAAAAAGGATGAAGTAGAAGTAACGAAGACGAAGAATGACGATGATCTTGACAAAAGTGACCCCACATCTTCAAAAACAGGTACTGATAAACATGTAGTCGAATCTCACGATCAGCACAAAGCGACGCAAGGTTATGATATAGATTCAACTAGTGTTCCGACTTCAGATAGTACAGAAGTTGTAACAGGCGGCTATGACCATACTCATGCGCCGTTCTTAAGTATAAATAAAACTTTTGTGATTTCTGAAGACGATTCGTATGTGGATTCTGTAACAAAAAGCTATGATCATGAACTGTCTCTGACAACAACTGTCCCAGACAGCGTTTATGATGACCATGACCGTATACACCATGATAATGATATTACAAATAAACATGATTTAGTAGATTCTTTAGATAGCGATACGGATAGAAATCGGGAGTATTATACTACAACAGCTCCTGACCATATCGAATCATCAACCGAAAGTAGCACTGACAAGGATATTTTAACTACGTTCATTGAGAATATTGATATTATACCCCAACCATCCGATCAAATAGTAATAAATCAGACGAACGATGACAATCCGACGACAGGTAAGTACAAACACAAAGAAAATGAAATCTTTGCCGAACTTGCTGGTGTAAAAGTAATAAATATACGCGATATTTATACGCATGTTAGCTAATTACATTTTATCAAATTGTTATTTACAAGCTGATACAACCTAAATATTTTCTGTTCAATCAGCTACTAACGATTACATTACACAATCTGATGTTCCGGATAAAATCGATGATTATTTGTCAGTAACAACAAGTTTGCCAATACAATGTGATAAAAATCCCGTTGGCTCTACTGATCCGCCTGGTGATAATGAATTAGACTCCAAATCTGCGAACGATGTGAAGGTCCAATTTAGTATACCTACTGACGATAAAGGAGAGACCATTAACATAGCTATTGAAGTTCCAACAGATGACACAGGTGATACTTGTCCATATTAAACAAATGGTTCTTCGGAATCTGTTATATTTTGGTAAGAAAGTTACTTATTGACATACTGCCATTGCAGACGATACTGACGGTGGATCAGAGCCTGGTGATGTACTAGTGTTCAGTATTGACACAGAGAGTGGTCAAAATAATGATAATATCAAGAAATCACCAATAGAAGTCACTCATACGGCTGTCGTACAAACAAGCGATGGCGTTGATAAAAATTCTGTAATCGGTATGAGAGTCGGAACTTTGCTATATTTTCTTAACCTTAGCCTTTTATATAGAGCTCAGCTTAAAGTCTTTAAAGTCTTCCTTGAATTGACTGATTATCCATTTTTACACCGACAGAATCATGTTTGCCCCTCGACGCTCTACTTATCGGAAGTCTTGGACTGTCTAATAGAATTTTCTTTTAGCTTCTGTGTGCTACTACTGTGGCATGCTACACTGTGCGTCCTATGTCCGTCCCACATTTTGATACAAAGCGAAGCTACGTAACTTCGCAGTGCAAGCTGTGCGTTGTGAGACAGTTATGTGTACTTTTTATTTCAGATTTAGCAGACATCGAAGGCAAACCTGTTATATGGTTCAGAACGACTGATAGCGACTTCTTCGACACACTGACGAAGAAGAATTCCTTCGACGTAGTTTACATCTTTACAGTGAAACCTCCACCAATCGTGGAGAAATATTCGAGAGTGACTATCTACCCCAACGGCACCGCCGTGGAAGAGATTACTGAAACAATATATGAAAATAAAGAAGGTAATTTGTCCAATGTGTTTCTGCCCAAATTGTAATCGTCTAAGATGTACAGTGGCGATCATAAGTCCAGTAGGGGACTGTATGTTCACAACATTACAATCTTTAGCAGTTACACTTTGTCATGTGAATGTCCTTAACTTTACTTTTTTTTTCGTTACAGATCATTCACCGAAGATCATAAAAACAACAAAAATAGTTCCCGTCGATGACTTAAACCGTGAATAATATAGGTACTAGTATAAGTTTGAGTACATAAATTAGATAGTCATTTGTTTTATTTTATAATTTTGTGTTTTATTCCGTACCGTCTGTTACTCGATTCGCTTCCATTCGATTCGCTTCATACAATAGAACTTGCTGAACATTAAAACAATAACACCGAATTTCGCTATTTTAATTTACAGAAGAAGAACCTTTTAAAATAAAAAAATATAATTTATCACTGTTTACCTATTTGTTTTAAGAATTCAATGTGCGAACGTCTTTCTTGGATTTAATACACTTAAAAAAGAAAAAAGTGGAATAGGTTACAATATAAAAGTCGTTATTTAAAATAGGAGAGTTTTATAAATAGTGTTGTAGCAGACAAATGAAAGTAATTTTGGTGAATATAAAATATTCGAGGGAAATAAATAGCGCTGTCCGCCCCGGCTGGGGCACTCTGCAAAAACAAACGGATCTCATTAATATCCGAAATCTTTCATCAAAAGCAGTAAAGCCTGCTTTTGTCTGTGCGACACCAACGTTATTTAATTAACTCATTGTTAATTAATGTTATACACATGTTTTACATAAGATACCACTTCAAACACTATTAAAGTAATTTATTACCATAAGTGTCATCGCAAAAGAAATCTAAAATGTAAAAATTCTTACAAATCAACCAAGGTTGATTAATTTGAATCGGTACATCGTGAGTGCTAAGCAATAAAATAATAGCATTGCGGTTCCGGCCGCCATCGCAACCATCTCGATCACAGGAGGAAATAATATTCTTTATCCGCAACTAGTTGCAGTAAAAGAGTTTTGCTTCAGTCACAGAGAACATACTTCAGTCTGTAGGTATCTGAAAGAAAATTACGCTCATTCTACGTCAATTATAAAAACATGCACAATGATTGCAATCATTATTTAATAATGTGTTCATTAATTTATAATGTTCGGGTGATTTAGGCATTACGTAGTATTTGTGTCTATATAATCAAACATTAATTGAGATTCAATAGATGTGTCCATATGGCGCGCATGCCTCACCCGAGCACTCATATTATGACATTACGTCTATGCGTTCCGACGTCAAAACTGAGTGCTCGCGCGAGGCATGCGCCTGATGAAGACGCCGCCAATCAGTAATCATTATGCAACATAATTATAGTACCTACCTTATGCAATTGTTGAACAAACTAATCAACTAGGTACATTAGGAAGGTATTATAATAATGTTAGAGCCGCTCATAGCCAGCTGCAATCACAGATCGGTTAACGATCGAAGGTTAAGCAACGCTTGGCAAGATCAGTCAGAGCAGTCAGACCATTTAGTGGCATTTGATCTGAGCGTCTCCGTGCTTCGGAGGGCTCGTAAAAAGTCGGTCCCGGTTGCTGTCATCTAGGCAGCAGTCGTTAAGCCATGGGCCTTCGGGCGGCTTGAACAACTCTGACACCAGGTTGGCCACTAACCATACGATAAGAAGATAATAATGTTGGATGTAAATAAATAAATGAGTTGTATTTTCCACTCCATTTTAATTTTTTCAGCCACAACATACAATACAGTGAATGTGATGAGAGCATTTAAATCAACGAATGTTTCAATTTATTTTGCTCACGAGTTTTAATTATATTCAGACCGCGGTACAGGGGGCTTACCACAAGCTCTTATTGCGATTCAATTACAGGAACGTATTAACGTTTCAGCGACTTTTTGTGCAATGACGTACCTTATTGTCATGACAATAAGAAACGTCATTGCACAAAAAGTAGCTGAAACGTTAAAACAAAACTGCTATAAGAGGTGGTGGTAGGGCCCCAGGTGTTGCAAAACTGCGGGTATTTGAATTGCTCTTATTTATGACATAAATCACAACGAAAGTATATAATGTCAATCTGCTTATATGATGAATGCTTTCAGAGGATATAGAAAGATGAAAAACTTCTATTTTCATTTCAATAATCCCACTATAATATTATAAATGTGAAAGTTTGGATGGATGGATGTATGGATGGATGTTTGTTACTCAATCACGCCAGAACGGCTGAACGGATCTGGATGAAATTTGGCACAAAGATAGATTATAGTCTGGAATAGCACATAGGCTTTTTTAAAATTTTATATTTCACTAGCTTCCGCCCGCGACTTCGTCCGCGCATAATTTAATCTTGCAAAAAAAAAAAACTGTTATTTGAGCCGAGCGGCGTGTCACCACACGAGGCTGTAGACATCATGCCATATCTGATATCATAATCAAAATTCATATCTGATTGCTCGGGCGCGCCGCTCGGGGCTTGTAGACGCACCTGTGGGCTTTAACCTTCTCGCTGTAAAAGTATGTCTGAAAAGACGAGGCATATCTCAGTAATGGAAATAAAAAAATAACACCAGTTCTGATAATTAGTGTGTGTTCGCTAATTTCGCGAAGTAGGATCGCACACTTTACTGTCGCCGTAATCTGGTTTATTCGACCAAGCGCTCAGATTGTGTTTATAGGGCGGCATAATACAAGATTATGGACTGCGGAAGAAGCTGTAAATACTGGGAGATAAAAAGGCAACCAGACATCTTGTATCGTAAGTTACCGAAATTGTTGTTTCTACAATCGTAAATATTACGCTATTAAATAAATAATACTGAAAAACCACTTCGTGGTAAATTATTTATAAAAAGATATGGTATTACGTTCGTTAGTAACTAAAATATTCCAAACAGTTAAAATAATAATAATAATATCCTGGGACATTTTTTTACACACGGCTACCTGATCCCAAACTAAGCAGAGCTTGTACTATGGAAACCAGATAACTGATATTACTACATATAATACTTTTTTATTTGTAAATACATACTTAATATACATATACACCCAGACTCGGGACATACAGACATGTTCATGCACACAAATGCATGTCCCGGGTAGGAATCGAACCTACGACCTGCAGCGTGAAAGGCGCCTCCGCGCTAACCACGCTAACGGGCCCGTCAAAATAGATTCTACTTTGCTAAAATTAGAGATTGGCGAAGATGAGCTGATTTTAGTGGTAAGCCATTTAGTCATCAATAAGCAGACTTGGAGTGCCAACTACATAAAAAAAATATTCTGGTAGGTAGGTACTTATATTTATTTTTAAATTGTCTCTTAATGGCAAATTAATTAGTTCCCAACTTCCCAAGTAATTTGAATCACAAAAACTTGATTAATATCGGGCTCGATAGACGGTCGCAAGGGCTCCAGAAAAAAACGAACAAAGTTTCGAACACGTCAGTTTCTCGATAGAAAATAAATCAATCATTCTCGATACGTTTAAGAGGATAGACTAGACTGCTCGAGTAGAAACTTTGAGCAACAAGATGTGGGAGGATCCAATTTTCTCATATTGCCAAGTCATCAGTTGACGGCGGAGGCTCATTCCGCTTTTATCCACACAATTATCTCCCTCACCCCGGGAATAAAATTTCGGGCTGTCTAATGGCACATTGAGGTCCGCGCTACATACTTGCTGGCCGGGTACCTAGTTGTTTGGGAACGTTATTGTAATCAGACCAATAATGGAGATTGTTGTTTTTAGGTAGTAATTAATGGGGTCTCACGATAGGGGATAATCCTTTCTTGTCGCACATTATTTATCCATGGAATGGAATTTTTTAATCCTAATGATGTGAAAATCGTTGGGACAAGAAAGCTCTTTTTAATGTCATCTCAGAGACAAGTCCTTTATAGAAAAAACTTTTAAACAAAAAATTAGTCTCCACATCAAAACGAGCTCGTCAGGGCGGGCACTTGGATTATTTTTACACGACGCCACATTACGCCGCTGGTCTGGGAGATGATAAAATATATTACAAGGAGAAAAATAAATCATTTTCACGAAAAACTGTCGTGTGCGAAGGTTATTTATTGCGTGTTCTACATGAGTGGAGTTATGAACAATAAATCTGCGAGCAAATGAGATTCTGGACGGGTATGTATGAAGACGGGGAAAAGGTAGGCTGTAATTGTAATTGATGATTTTTTCATAGTAAAGCAAAAACATTGCACAGCTCAAAATGACCTCTGACATCAGGAAAATATTATGGAGACATGGAGATACCTAGATAAGAGTGATAGGTACCTTTGACTCATAGATACCCTACATTTCTGATGCGATAAGTTATGATGACTGCCAACTTATTTTTAAATGTTATAAAACTTATAAACATAATGAAACACAAAACAACATGAAATCATATTTTCTCGCATGTGGCGATACAGTTATAATGTTGAATTGTGATCCGCACAAATTACGCAATAGTTACCAAAGTAATACGATTTGCATTTTAATAGATATACTTTCAGATCCTCTGAAAACTTTTCATCATTATTTAACGCTGTCTCTTCGTTAATTCAACTCTTAAGGCGTAATATTAGCAATTTTTAGGAAAAGTAATTGAAAGGATCTTTGCCCAGATGTGGGATCGAGAAGGTTAAAAAAAAATCCACTCAACGGGAGCCTTGTCGTAGAATGCTTTTATTGGGGGTTAGGCAGTTTCTTCTTGTAACAGACAAGTTACTATTTATAATGTTTGCACAAAATTATAGTGATGTGTAGACAGAAGCTAACTTGGCGAACTTGAAGACGCGCAAAGTCGTCGAATTCGGTGAACTATTTATTGCCTTAGAAACTTTTTAGATGAGTTGCGAGAACTTTAGGGGATTGATTGTTAAGTTTGTCATGTCGTGTATCAAATAGTGGTAAATATAAATAAGTAAGTAAAGAGGTTCGTAAGTTTTGTTAAGAATTTGTGGATTCTTACTCCAAATTTATAGAAAGTTATGATGGACTTACATCAGCATTATAAATCACTTTAGTTCCTAGAAATGCTTTGTAAAACCATTGTAAACTTACTAAAAAATCTCTATAAATTTGGCGGCTATTTTCAAGGCAGAAGGGTCATTTGAAAAGTGTTTAAATAACAAAGATCTAAATGACAATAGAAATTCAAATAAATCTGGAAGCTACTGAAAGCTTTGAAATTGTAAAAAACGCGTAACATTCGTCATGACTTAGAAACTGTATCTACAGTTAGGTATGAATCGGCACAAAAGATGAAATAATGCCATAACGGAAATCTATCTCCATATTCTATGAGACATGGATTTAAATAACACAAAAGTACCCAATATTCGGCTACTAACACCACGAGGCTTTTCAGATACAATCCGCCAATAGAAATCCATTATCTCGAATACTTGAATTCAACAAAAGAATCTCGTGAACTCTGAAAAAATTCGCTGCATACATATTCAATACAGACGGCTTTGCAAAAATCTTTTTAATTTGAACGAATGCGTGAATTCTGTCGAAATGAAAAAGCTGAATAAGAGCTCTACAAAAGCGTCTCTCGAATGGAATTTCATAAAGCATTCAGCTTGTGAACTCAGATTCCAAACTGCACCTCATATGCCTCCATGTGTTCCACGGGTCGTACGAGTATCATTTCAATTACGTTCTGGGAATCTATACGAAGGTCGGAGTTTCAGAATTGAATGAAATACAGCTGTATAGACAAGTGTTTGATAGTTTCGTGCTGATTAGAATACGAATATTATTAATGCGACACATTCTGGCTATGTTTAACTAATGTTATTGTGAAATAAACCAATGTAATATGCCAAGTTATAAATAAACCAAATTATATAGGTCATCAAATTCGATAAAGTACCTCACGGTTATTTACTTATACGAGGCTTTAATACAAGAAGCTAATCCACAATTTAATAGAAATTCAATCCATTTTCAACTAAGTTACAAAGCAATTCATAGAGTACAAAGCACTTTGTAATTCCATTGTAAATTGATTGTAACTGCCTATAAATTTTACAGAACATCCGATGTGGTCAAAGTGTTCAAGGCAGGGAGTTAGATGCCCCGTCCTCGGGATGATTCCGCCGAAACTACGGAGATTCAACTAAATACCTAAGCCTACGAACGTGGAGACGAGATGCCTTCTAGATAAGCATATGAGTTATAGCTGAAGTTGTAGAGAGCATTAAGTATGTAGGTACGTGTCTGTTTACGTGTGGAAACGGTTTGTCGTGTTTCAGCCTGCATGGTATAGAATTGTTCAAACTGACGTGACTACGGTAGGAGCAAATGATTCGTTCGACTGTTTGGCCTATCCTTCCATAGCGTGAGACGTTACATGAAGAGCAAGCTGACAGCCAATTTATGTAGTTATCAGTACAGTACAAGTTTGCATGAAAAGATCCTCTCCTTCCAAAGGTTGTCTGGAAAAGATCGCAGCTTACGATAAGACCTTCCAATCTGCTTATTTTATCCCTATAATGCCTACTGTTGTACAATAGTTGCCTTTTCCTACCTATACCTATACCTACCTATAAAAATTAATATGCACTAATTACATTTGTTATGTTAGGTGTCTGACTACTTATATGCACTTATTCATTAATTTGCTACAATACCCTTTGAGTGTATAAATACTCTTAAAAGTAGGATCGTATTGAGTGTTTGCACTATATCGAAAGATGTCTGCGAAGTTTAACGAGAAACGTTTTCTTTTTGTAAGCTTTTAACGTATTTCTTGGAAGTTACGAAGCAAGAACCTACTTAATAAAGTGTAAATGAAGAGAAATAGTTAGCTACATTTCTAAGAAATTGTATATCTGGTCCTCGTGAAAGTAAGGGAATATCCGATACAATAGGAATAATTTATCAAGGAGGGACTTATCGCCATCGTTATTTATAGCAGTTACAGTATTGTTAGTTCATTCGCAAATAATGAAGTTGAGGGTCTGGCTAGATATTTTTACTGAAATGAAATTAAACTGTCCTGTGTAAGTTGCTTCGGTGGTTAAGAGGGTTTCAATAAAATCTTGGATAGGATATTACCTACTTAATCCGTTGACTCAGCGACTAACAACGTCTAGACCTCGAAAATGAGATTCCACAACTTCTCATGGTTCTTCGTGATTGGCCAGTGCACTACCGTTTGAAGCCACGAAGGCCTGCCTAAACCACGATAGTCCAGTGTAGGATATCCTGTAAATATATTTCCTTTATAAAGTAAAACGAGTTTTGGTCTTAATTTTATTTGGTGATAACAACATTTTCCTAGTTTTAGGAACAGGATGGAAAATATAATCGGCTACAAATTACCTAAGTAAATTAGCTTGACGATAGCGCGCAAAAATATGCGCGCGGGCGAGGTTTGTACGATTATGTTTTTGTTTGCTTTATAATAATGTGCTAGAAGAATATATAGGCATGTGTTTAAGTCTAGCGAGGCTTCTCGATTGATCTAAATACATCGTTAGGTGCTTCTTACTTGTTATTATAGTAAGGAATTACTTTCAAAATTCTAGTAAAAGGGTGACAAAATTATTCTTGATATAAGCTTTTTAAGTGTAGGTAATTATAGCCGACAAAATACATCGAAAGCAGTCGATAATTATAAAAAATTACTCGATCAAATATTTCAAGTAACTAGATGTAGGAGGATCCAATCTCCTCACAATGCTGCGTCATCAGTTAACGATCCAGGTTTGGTCCCTTTTAATCCCAAGGATTGCACCCTGCCGGTTTAACGAGCACAACCGACGGAAGCTAACGACACGTTAACGAACAATTTAATTGAGTAAATGAAACGCGTAGGTGCGGAGAATGAACGGAGTTGAATGTATGGACACCTATTTTCTTGTCTTCGTTAAAGATTTATATCCACTGCTTCTATTAATAATACATGAGATGAGATAAATCGCTGTCTATGTAGCGTGGAAGATATATTTAAACTGTTAAACTTCTATGAAAATAGTCTTTAGATCTAGCGATCTAACGGTCGAGTGGTTAGATCTTAATCTGGTCTGGGTACCACTGGGATCGCCTCCAGTCTGTTGTACGAAAACTCTAGTAGGTACAGTATAAGCTACTACTAGGTAGTAGTGTGCGACTGTAGCCTAAGGGCGAACACGTTGGGCTAGCAATCAGAAGGTCCCAGGTTCGATCCCCGGTTGGGCTTGCACCTATGGATGAATTGTCATCTATGTGCATAATTTACAGTACGCTTACGGTGAGGGAAAACATCGTGAGGAAACCTACCTACCCCTTTGGGATTAGGTAATAGTCAGTTCCCGTATACACGGCGACAAGGTTCACCACCTGTCACGTTGGGTTCTGACTATGTGGTGAAACGTGGGCTTTGAGTTGTCTTAATACCTCCACAATGTGGTGGTGTATGGCCACTCAAGCCTCTGACTACCCCCGAATGGGGATAAAAGTCGTGACGTTATATAGGTAGTACTAGTATTGCTTAGTTTGGGATCATACTGTTGGTGTGTTCTAGCGCACAGACCACAAATACCCACTCTTCGGGTCTGGCGATATAGATCAAAAATGAAGTAAATAAATATAAGCCACATTTTTATTATTCTGATAAATATAAAAGTTCCATTACAAAGCTTTCGAGTTCGGTACGGAGCAAACCAGACTCGAAACTAGACACGCAAGAAAAATTCTTATTTGCTCGACCTTTGCTGTCAGCGTGGGTTCTTAAGACGCAGTGACACAATGTTTACCCAGAGGTAAACACGATAAAAACGTATTATAACAAGTTGAATAAATTATGCCAAGGTGAAAGGTGATTTATTTTCGTGTTTTGCACGTAACAAAATAATATTCTGCCCCAAGTCCATTGTGCGATATTCATAGTATTACGCGCAGTGTTGCTTAGTTTTTAGTTAGTGTAGCGTTGCGTAGTTGCGTTGTTTAATTTGAGTGTTTGACCCCCTCACATTGAGGGGGATTGTGCCCGATTTGCCCCTTACGTTGGAACTATAGTCTGATTTTTAATTAGACGAAGCAAACTGACAGCAAAAAATGTCACTGTTCTATGAATTTGAACCTTTTTAGTTCTATTTATATCGAAAAGTGACATTAGCACCTGTCAGTTTACTTAGTCTAATTAAAAATCAGACTATAGGATCATCATCATCTGCGTTACCTACCTTTTCCCATTATCTGGGTATCTTATTATTTCATTGGAACTAAGATATCGTCGGCGAAATATTGGTATACCTACTACCCCCTTCGAGGTATACAGGCGTGATGGTGTATATTGTATTGAACAGACAATGCGTGTGAACTTCATCATAAACGCATACAAAAGCAAGTGCTCTGCATCCGAGTGCACTTCAGTTCAAGATTAACGAACCGCAAGGACACATTGTTGGCTCAAGGCAATGGCTATCCATAAAGGCGACCTTAATAGCCTAACTTTAAGCTATGTCGTTAAGAATCCGCAATAAACTGGGGTTTATTGTTCGCGAACTAACTCAACTCTAACATGTGTTTATTCTAGTTTTAATTTTTGGTAGATTTATTTTTCAGGTATAGGTACCCACTCTACAGATGGGTAATGTAACCTAGTAAGTTAGTACCTATAATGTCTTTTAAATATTATTTGAAGTCTAATAGGTTTTAAAGCTGGATTAAAATAGAAATTCATAAAGCATTCGGTTTGTATTGCCGAGATTCGAGAATGTCATGTTCAATACATCGATTCTGTTGTTATTAGACATATTTCTGCATGAGAGGAAAACTCAATTTTCCATAGAAAGGTAATTTGGTATTACCAAATTAAAGCAGAAAACTGAAGCTCGAAGCGTTTCAATGAGCACATAGGTAGCTTAATGAAAACAGTTTCATTGGTACGACATTTCACTTGCGTTTCTAAACAATCATCTCAAAAGATTTTATTTAAACAAAATTCTTCAGAATATAGATCAGGGGGCTTACCACCACCTCTCATAGCAGTTTTGTTTTAACGTTTCAGCAACTTTTTGTGCAATGACGTACCTTATTGTCATGACAATAAGAAACGTCATTGTCACGTCATTAAAACGTTCCTATAATTGAATCGCGATAAGAGGTCGTGGTAAGCCCCCAGTTATAAAAGTGAAATAACTTCCACCCAGTCAGCGAGATATGCGAACGGTGAGATTCCCAGTCGCTTTACAAAATGAGACAGGATATGCATCGGAAGAGGCTGCTGAAAGCCTTTCAGACCCATTTGAGTCACTTTTAAATCGGTACGAAGCGGAAGGTTGAATCGTTACTACAGTCCCTTTAACGCATTCTTTTCCCAGTGAGGTATTCAAAAGCGTATTTTCTTTTTAAAAAGTACAAAATAATCCGTTTTGTACCATTAAAACCCGTAACGAGATACTCTTTGTACGAAAAAAATCGGTTCACCCAGTCGAAAGTTATGTGGTAACAAACATAAAAAATAAAAATGATAAAAAAAAAAAAAAAAAACATACAGTCGAATTGAGAACCTCCTCCTTTTTTGAAGTCGTTTAATAATAGGTTGTTGTTGTACGGCAAGATAGCTTGTTAGCTTTTATGAGTAAAAATAATGATTACATCGGTTCAGAGGTGAAATGGGATAAGAAACAAAATTTGGGTTTAATGAGTAAGGCTTACATTTACTCAGAGAAGACGACAAAGATTTTAATAATTCAAACAGTGCCTTATTTTATATCCTACTAGAGAACGATACAAAACTTGTCTTGGCCATTACAGACTATATACCTATTCCTTAATGAGCTCGAAGAATAACTAGTTTACAATGGTTTTTAAAAGGTATTTCTAGGAACAAAATTGAATTGTAATGCCAGTGCAAGTTGATCATAACTTTCTATAAATTTGGAGGGCAGACTTTGCGTCTAGTTTCTTCAAAATTATTGATATAATATATTGAGTAATATATCAGAGACCGACGCGAATCATTCTGTTAATATGATGACATTTTTATCGCCAAACCATACACTCGGGAAATGATTCATCGAACTCTGAGGTCTTACAAGAGCGTATCAGTTGAAGTATTCAATATGTACACAATTAACAACAACAATTAACTGGTTTAATGTTGTAAAACGATACAAATAAAATGTAATGTAACGCATGTGAACATTTTGTCTTATACTGTTTCCTTTTAAACAACCCCTCGCATAGTGTTGGTTGCATATAAATGTGTCGCTAATTGTGAGATATGGTCGGTACTCGTATCTGGTTGCAGCTTGCTTTATTTATGACACATGTCCTGAATTTATGTAACATTGCAACAATGTGGACAATATAAGCCGGGCAATGTCGTGTAGGATGTAATTACACCAACTGTTGTAGATAGAAACTATTTTAGAGTAGACACCGACGGCAAAAAAAGACTGGCTTTTCTGTTAAATGCACGCCTATATGACGGCCAACGACCAAATATAAACTACTAAAAGAAAAAGTGATGAAGAGCATAAAATAATCAACGAACAACCATGAATATGAAAGGTATGATATTTCGGCTTTTCAGCGTAATTTAAACTGAATTTCAGGAACTGATATGGAAAAAAGTGTTAATCTCGCAAACAAGCTAGAGACTTTAACACTTAACTTACGTTTTAGTATTCGACCGCTACCTATAAAAATGATAAAAACGTTGATACTTTTGTAATAAAATGAAATCACAATCAGAAATCCATACGGTTTATAATGATATAAGCGTGCCAGAATTCGTGTTTGTAAATGATGGTATCTAAATACAGCTGCGTTTGTTCAGCGACGCGCAAACAGGTACTATGATGACTCAAGACTACGTACTGAAATGTACAGCGTTACCATGAGAGGTAATTATTTTGTACGATTCAGATTCAATCATTTATTAACTAAGAATGTTGACAGAAATTCATTTAGATTCGTACAAATAGATAATAAATTTGTATGTGAACTCTTCGTGTTACTCTGAACATTGTAAGAGGTCCTCTTAAAACTTAGTTTTAGGTGAGGTTTAGGTAATTAAAGGAATACGCACTAGACATACGGACTGTAGGTATAGTCTCATGGATGAGATTCATTTAAAAACATGTTCTCACCATCTTCTCACCTAATTTCCGTGTCACGTAGATGTTCCAAATGGTTAATTTTCACCAAAACCCAGTTTTCAAAAAAGTAGGTAGGTACATTTGTTTTTTTTTTATTTTTTATTGTAAGTCGCCGATATAGTTGCTACGTTGAGTACGCTGGCACTACAATATTCTTGAATCCCGATGCCAATGAAACAGGCAAAGGGCGGTTTTACCTAAATACCACTCCAGCCCAGCCACCCCGTCAGCATTATGTCAAAACATCGGCGCCAGTTGTCCCATCGTAGGTAAACTTGTCCGTGCGGGGTGACACTCCAACTAGCGCTGCAAGTGATTGGGGTGAGATGTCGACTCTACAGACTGAATCCGACTAATAACTCTACCTACTTACCTCCTACGTTTATTGAAATGCCGTTAAAAGCATCGCAGTGAAGTAAACAATAGTCCGCGACAGGTCGACATGGCGATCGGGGTATGAGCTTTGTCCAGAATTAAATCCGAATGAAAATTAGTAGGGCTATAACTAGGTACTGTATGGTAAATCTGGATGACTTCAAATAAGATTGAAAATAAGCGTAAGTATATTAAAATAAAATAAATAAATATTTTACGATTTGGTACACACTTCCGGCACACTTGATTATTGGGGAATTGAACTTAGGAATTCCATAGTCAGCAGGCTCACTAACGTACAGTCAGAAATATTATATAGGTAGGTAGGTATTTCGTCTCAAGTAAAATGCAACAGGGGGCCTATTACAGACCCGGACTATCTATTTCTTTTGATCGTGATTTTCATATTAATTTACTACATACCTAAATGTCCGAACAAAACGGAATCTTGCTTTCGCAGGTACCTACCTATTCGGGGTTTGTTATAACATCAGTCAAATTGAGTTATGCAACTAAGCCTAGGTGTTATAGAGCGCTATGTCCCCAGTGCGAAATTAACAAACATTCAATGCAAATACATAGTTTAATATTGCCAAATATAAGTTTAGTAATTTATTAGTTAAAATTGATCACTGGGCCGGTAATAATTTCAGCTTAAATGACTCCTAAACCATTATTTATGAGACACGAATGACGCTGATTCGCTGAACTTAATTTACGTGTATGCATATTAATTATATTTAATCTCTGTAACACATTGACGAGTAACTGTTAAAACTTAGTTATTTTCAGTACATTAAGTAGAAACAGTTAAGTTAGTAAGTTTAAACATTATCCGCCAAATTTATAGAGTTGTTTACAATAGTTAAAACTAAACAAACAACAAAGCATTTTTAGGAATAAAAGTGATTTATTTCTTAATATTACCACCACCCTCTCTCAGTGAGGCTGTACCACCCTCTCACAGAAGATCGGCGTAATGTAGCTAATTTAGCTGCGTTGCATACGATGAGTGAGAGAGCCGGAAGCCCAAACCCCTACCCACCTTCCTAACTCTCCTTCTTCCCATTCATCTACCGGTTGGCAACGTGCGAGCGATGCCTTTGTTATTTCAAGCATCTAACTGCTTAACATCAGTTGGACCGGAAGATTGTTTGGCGTCTTACTTCTATAAAAGATGATTAAATAATATAGAACATTTTTCAGATAGAGACAGCTCACATAAAACTGGATAGGTAAAACTAAATAGCAATTGTACAATTGCAACAGTACAATCTTATACATGTAATACAGGTTTTTATACCTACCACAGGCACCAGAGATCCACAACCAAAATTTGTCAATTATTTCCTATGATATTATATTGTACTAGCTGTGCCCTGCGGCTTCACCCGCGTGGAAATTGATGTGTAAGATTAGCCTATGTCTTATTCTAGAACCTATACCATGTACGTTTCAAATTTCATTTAAATCGGTTTGGTAGTTATGGAGATTCAAGTTATGGAATTAAACATTCACACACACACACTTACTTTCGCATTTATAATATTAAAGTAGGAAGTAGGATAGGATTGTACATCAATGTATTTTGGTTTATGTTTGTTACAACTCGTTTGGTAATTATCCTACAACGGCTAGGGCTATCACAGTAACATCCAGCCAACCAATTAAGAAATGCTCGTTCCCTTAATACGTCCCATATGTTCTGTTGTAACGTCTATCTGTCCGTATGTGACTACTCGTATTAATTAGAGATAGGCGCCGCTGATTTAGCTTTCGGCATTTCGTTGATGAGGGCCAATCAGCATAGTTAATGTATATTTTGTTTAGTCTATAATATGTCTATTATACTTCATTATATAAAATAGTTACAAATACGGAAAATAGAGATATGATGCCAACATAGATTAATTTTGATTTGCGCGAGAGCGCTCCAAACGCGCGCGCGAAACATTTATAAATCTATGGATGCCTATTTCGTGGGATCAATAAAAAACTTCTTTTTGTTCCCAGAAATGTTTTGTAAAACTATTGTTAACTGGCAATAATCTCTATAAATTTGGCGGTAAGAGAAAACTTGGAATTTCATTCTAAGGTCATATGACATCTCAAAAGCGTACTCAAAAACCCTCTCAAAGTTGAAATCGATCTATTAATACCAGCTGAAGAAACCTCGATATCTTCAGAAGAAACACAAAGCATTATGCAAATGTCGGTTATCATTTTAATGGCAGGCGCTGCTGACGGCTGTTGCCAACTTTTACCGAATTCAACGAGAGAATTTATACAGGTGTTCGATGGAAGCCAAGAATACGAATACGTAATTTGAAAGTATTACGACAGCGAAGCCAAAAGTAAGAATTCTTTAAAGAAATATTATTTTTTATCTGAATTTTTGCTTCATTTTATCTAATCTAATATGGAAATCCTTTCAGATAATAATACCATTTTGCAGAGCATCAAAGGCGCTAAGTTTTTATCTGACGCCTGTATTTTTTTAGTTTTTTAGTTTATTGGGGTAAAACAAACAGTATCACAATAGAGTGCTTAATATCTAATATTATATTAAAATAATAGTGCTAATTGTGATAGATACCAACACCGTTTACCACAAGTTATAATAAAAGTTGACACAAGTTGAGATACTTCGTTAAATTAAATTTCGCCAGACTTAAACACCAATTGTATGGTTACAAACTAAGCAACGCTTGTACTAGGGCTACCGTACAATTGGCTGAGGGCGATCCTAGTGACACATTTCCGAAATTTGCCTCTGGCCGGAATCGAACCCACAACAATGCGGTCTACGCTCGAACCACTGCACGAAGCGGTCCTCAAATTTATTATGATGACTCGTTGTTTTTACCTAATGAGTATACATTACTGAGTAATTAACAATGTTGCATGTGTATAAAAACTTGCTTGGGTAAGTTTATTATCTACTACAAAACAAAATGGAAGATTCCTAATAAATCACGAATCTTTGTTACCCAACATGCTGTAGGTAACGTAACAAAGTGAGAACAATAATTCATACTCCAAAGTAACAATCGAAGAAATCCTTCGCCAGTATTTTTGTTCTCCGGCCCGTGTCGATAACTTCAAAACTTGCCCATTTGGGGCAGAGCCCGCTTTGCATAAAGTTGGACGTGATGTGCGCTGGATCGATTCCCAGAACATGCTTGCTGCATTAGTTGGACATGAAGACGTGTTGAGCGATTGAAATAGTTGTACATAGGGACAGAAACATAGATACTGGAGGAAGGAACTATGCTTAAATACACCTCATAGAGCAGTATTGCAACTATTTGATCCCCTATTGGCAAAGAAAATGAAATATTACTAGACGATATCTATTGAGAGCTCGATAGTTGAGCTACTATCTTCGAGGTGTAAAGATTTTATCTGGATTTGGTATTCTCCTCATAAAGATGGAACTTATCACACTTGAGCGTTGAAAATGTTTTTAAAATGTTTTTTTTACAGAATCGAATAGAGTTAGTCCGGGTTCCCTAGTGCATTTTTTTTATTCATTTAGATGAGACGCCCAATAATTTCTGTACGAAAATTCTTGATTGTGGTAGGTAAGAGGGGTAGCAGAGATAAAATATGTTGATTTGATGATTCTCAAAAATTTATTACTAAATGGTTTTTTTTTGTTAAATCTAACGATAATTATCCAAATTATTGGATAAAATATTATATCAGCTGGTTAGTAATCATTTTTGATGACCTCGTTATCGATACATGTTGGAAGGAGGGGACTCTTAAATCAAACCATACATTTTGTAGGACAAATATTTTTTCAAATAATTTTGATAATTATCATCACATTTAACAAAAAAAAAAAAAAACAGATAGTAATATTTTTGCTTTTTGCTACCCCTCTTACCTACCACAATCAAGATTTTTCGTACAGAAATTGTTGGGCGTCTCATCAAAATGAAGTTACTCACGGAAAATTAGCTTGATACTAATAAAACAAAAATGCACTAGGGAACCCGGACTAAGTGTTACCTTACTATTCGAAGTCCATTATTATTTTACATTATTCAAATGATCAAGTTTTGTATAAATACATTTAGGAGGATATGGGGCGTACCTAATCAAGAGAGGTGTTTATCATTCTCCATTATCAATGTAAATGAGCTCAGTACATGACTAATTATATGTTCTTACTTCCAATTTACATAAACCTTCTCTTCATTAACATTATATTCCAAGTCGTATTCGATATCCGAGTAATATCCGTATCCGTAGTACCAACATCTACAAGCATACATAATATATGCGTTATGTTTATTCGCGCTTAGATTTGGCAAGACTGAGTACTAGAGTAATTATAATATATAATACCAGGGAACGGAGCTCGGCGTCCCCCCACGTCGTGGAGGGGTCGTGGATCCGAGAAGCTCATTTATTTTTCAATTTGGATTATATTTCGTATTACTATGAAGGTTTCGTTTTAATAACGCTGTAATGTTACCTAGTTGTATATGTAATTATTTTTATATATTGCGACGCAGTCTAAGTCGTAAAGTAACGTTACCTTAACGTTAACGTGAAGTAAAGCTAACTTTGACGCGACATTTTATATAGCTATGGTCACAAACAAGCGTACAGCCCGCCTGATGTTAAGCAGTTACCGTAGTCTGTAGATGTTTTCAATATCAACGGCATTGCTCGTACGTTGCTGACCACGAAGGGGCTTGGTACAGAGGGAGTTTGGGTTGGGATGTTTGGGTTCACGGTTCTCTCACTCATCGTACGAAACGCAGCTGAAATAGCTACTTTACGCCGATCTTTTGTGAGAAAGTGGTACTACCCCGGTCGAGCTAGTCTGTATACCTATGAACCGTAGTTAATTGGCTACAGCTTGGCTCTACCACCATTAAAGTTTGTTTCTACACAAAAGTAACCATGACTTATTAAAAAGTCAGTGTAGTCTCAGTAAAAAAGAAATATTTATTGATACCTACCTATAATAGGTACTCGTCGAGACGATAATCGTCCCGAAAAGCAAGCTTATCGCCGTCTATAAATAACAGGAAGCGGTTAATGGTTAAACCATGGTTGAACGCGCTCATCAGCATAACGCCGCCAGCGTTTGCGGGACATCGCGTAAAAATTGCAGAAGCGTTCTGTTTTGCATAAATTACCGCACAAAAGGAGAGTGTGGCGAGCCGCCGAGACGCCTGTCTTAGGCTTAGGACATAACAACGGCGGAACGGAGTGTAGCTGAGTAGCGGAATTGAAGTGTCGGTAGCGTCATTGCTGTGGTTGCGAGACTATTGAATTATATTTTTGTGATGACATGATTTTGGAAATATGAAACATCTGACAACTTGTGGCACAATGATGAACTATTTGAACCTTTATACAGAGTTGCAAAAAAACAAGAAATTTAAAATGAAAACTGTTTAAAACGTGTTTAAATCATTGTTTAAAACATTGATTTAAAACAGAAGGAAAAAATCATTGTGTTTTAAATGTTTAAAACATGTTTTAAACACGGTGTTTAAAACAAGATGATTTTTTCGTAACAACCCTGCCTTTATACTTTATTACTAAACATACATTTTATTTTGTAATTTTACATCATACTAGCTATTTATATGATGGATTTTATACTAGACTTATTAAATGCCATTATACAAAATGATGGGAAAAAAATACTCACATAACTACGTTGTACGTTGTTTGTTATTGCACTAAGGATTCTCAGATATTATCTATAATATTACCACTAATAAAGTCTCGTAAGAAAACAAGATCACTGACAGCTACGCTATCTGCTGCAATGAACGCTAAGCCTAAGCTGCGTATTCACGAAAGTGGAGACGAGTCGCGCGAATAACACTCGAGCGACGTAAAGTGTTACCTCCAAAGCAAACGCAAGTGCAGCGGCTACTTTATTTCCATTGTAGCCTGGTAAATCCGCGAGACATTTTCTTATAAAATAGCTCACGCATATTTGTACAAAATTTCATCTCCGTTCCGCTATTTACACAACTGATGAATCTACTGGATTGGAAATGAATGTGGAATTCAAAATTAAAATAATTGAGCCTCGTGTTATGTTAGTCAGATAGTACGTTTTTAAAATGCACACAACTTGTTTATGAGGATAGGATCACTGTTAGTTTTTCTATAATACCTACCGGAATTTGGTAAGTAGTGGAATGTTCAAATCTGTTCAACTATTTGAAAAGTCTTTGACTTCATCGGGGAGTGTAGTCGTAGTTTACCTTTGAATGATTGTATATCTCCGCTACGTTTTCGATTCTCACGTCTAAATCTTCAGCTCTTTGTAACCGCCCAAGAACGTGTTTCATTAACACTCCGCGATAAAAGACCCGCCCAACGTCGAAAGAGATTTGATGTGTCCCCGTCACGCCTAGTTATTAATTAGGGTCCCGCAAAAAAGGTGTCGAGGTCCAGTGGCTGTGACGCAGGCTCCTGCGGCAAACCCATCCAGTACCTACCCGTCACTCGGAGCGGGCGGCCGCGCCACGTGGCGGCTCGGCAAAACAGCCGTAGGCAGCTCGAACCGCGAACGAGCTTTTAAAATTCGAATTTATAATTTTAGTGATATTCTTACGTGCCAGTACTCTGTATTAAAACCCAAATAGAAAAAAACTTTAAGTAGATAACGGATTTAAAACCTTAATGACCGGTATGTAGTGAATTAAAACGAAATTATTATTCATGAAGCATGTATCCTAAACTTAATGTATGGACGTAGTTAACATAATTTTATTTCTACTAGGATGGAGCTCTTGACAATTAAATGCTAATTACGTGCTCGAATTTTAAACGCTAACTGATGCAAATGTGACGTGAGTTCGTAAATACATTTTAATTTCGCATTAGTATCAAGATGCTATTGTGCGATAATCCTGATTATAATCGGTTCGATTCCATAAAAAATCCGTAACCTTAATCTGACATGTCTTAAATAAAAAACGTTTTATCTCACATATCTACACCTACTTAGAATTTATTTTAAGATAGCGTACAAAACAACAGTAAACGCAATAAAAGATCGGCTTCCTTACGGCTACAATAAAAAGTATACGTCCATTAGTAACGCGATATTTCAGTGTTGTCTCAGAAGAGCAAAAAACCTCGTGAAAGCAACGAGAGAGAGGGCACCAGATGTTCAACCGCTCGCTTTCGGCAAGTGCACATTGAAACAATTGTACTAGACAGAGGTAGCAATAACGTGAAATGGTGTTTGAAATGCTGTTTCGTTATTCTTAACGACTGACCAAGAAGGTTGGGGCTCCTTTCGCTGTAGTATATCAGCTGATATCTATGTCCGAATCATAACTTTAATATGATTATCACTTGCTTACGGTGAAGGAAAACATCGTGAGGAAACCTCATGCAGGTTTCCTCACGATGTTTTCCTTCACCGTAAGCAAGTGATAATCATATTAAAGTTATGATCTAATACATTTTCGAAAGACATGTGAACCACCAACCCGCACTGGGTCAGCGTCGCGGATTATGGCTTGAATTGCTATTTAAAGTTCGCTTACGGTGAGGGAAAACATCGTTAGGAAACCTACCTATCCCTCGGGATTAGGTAATAATCAGTTCCTGTATACACGGCGACAAGGTTCACCACTTGTCACGTTGGGTTCTGACTATCTGGTGAAGCGTGGGCTTTGAGTTGGCTTAATACCTCCACAATGTGGTGGTGTATGACCACTCAAGCCTCTGACTACCCCCGAATGGGGGTAAAAGTCGTGACGTTTATTAAATTTGTATTTTCTTTTTTTTGCCTTCGCATTGAGGGGAGGCCCGTAACCAGGAGTGGGACGTTAAAAGATCTATTATTATTATTTACTACAACAGTAACATTGACACCGACAGCACCGATGAAATATGGGATATGGGTGCATAGCAGTGCACTGCTGCCTACCCCTTCGGGAAATACCGGCGTGATGGTTATAAATCTGATATGGTCGAATGCTGGCTGGTTATTTAGGCTATGTTGTTTGTTTGTTTATATTTTATAACGATTCTGATAATATTTGATTATTTTCTCCTTACCAATTTTGTCACCATCGCCTAATGTATAAAAAGTCCCTCTTTGCCAATTATTGGCCTACTCGGCAAACTCTTAGCCCCAAATTACCTACCAAGTCATTGAGAGCCGAATTACAGCCGCATCCGTATTTTAATTAAAGCTCGCCAAAGAAGATAATGGATTTTAAATTATCTGCTAATTAATTGTGCGGTTTAATTAAATGTCATCGATTCAGAGAGGAATGATTTCGCAAATCAAGTGCTAAGCGTTAAAGCTCATTGATTTATTTTGATTTATTTATTATAAGTATATTTGATTCGTATTACATTGGATTGGATGACGGAAATGCATGTAAAATGTAGATAATCTTTAATAGACACTGAGTGGTAATAGGATCTATTGACAAGACATCGATACTAAAAACCATTCTAGGCAATCCTAAGCATTCTAGAGTTTTGTATTTTTTTTACCATGTGGTCGACAGTTCTTCTACTGTATTCGTAAATAAAACCGTCTCTTAGTGCCTACTCTGTTTCATTCAAAAACTAAATTTCGGACGAAATTCGCGTATTTCCTACTACGTTTCTCATTGATTCCGACATTTCTTACGAACGAAAATTGTTTGACGTCTTCGTCGTCGTCGAATCTAAACGTCAAACAATTTTCGTTCGTAAGAAATGTCGGAATCAATGAGAAACGTAGTAGGAAATACGCGAATTTCGTCCGAAATTTCGTTTTCGTTTGAAACAGAGTAGGCCCTCTGATATCAATATCGTACGAGGATGTCTCCAAATATAAGTAGGGAAAATACGTTCAAGAAAAATAGGAAAACATGAATGCCATGTCATGGTACTTTCCCTCTGCCCGGAAAGGGCGGCCTTGGCTGGCGCCATAGTAGCCAATAAAGCATGTTTTCATTATCATACGATATGCTTATATCGATCGCTACGACGTAGGCTGCTACGGCGTAGGCAGACTACGATGATGCTACGACCGTAGCATGAAAATCATCGCGAACTTTTTTTTTCTTGTGTTAGGTTTAATTAATGAATAGGTAAAGTTAAGTATGTCATAGCAAAGGCCGTAATAAAATTGGGATTAATTGAGTTGTCCGATGTTACGGCGGGAGGCGCTCGTTACCGACGCGCGTACGTGAGTAGAGTGATGAATCTTCTTGCTACGTAATTTGATAAACTTTCCTGTATTGTAGACCCATCTATGTTGGAAGAATCTCCAAACTGACGCGAGAGTGCGAGGGATAGCTCGACACGTTTAGCGTCATAGCAGAAACAATAATATTCCTGACTTTAGTTGGTCTTTTTATTGAAGGCTTGACACAGGGAGTGTCATAAATAATGCGTCTTTTACATATTCTGAGTAAAAACATGTATTGGAGAACTTCAGCACGTATTCCACTACTTTATCAGTGTTTGTTTGCGAAAAACACACTACTGGGTTACAACTAGTACTAGGTTTTCTTAGTAATGCACATTTGTTACAAAGTGAGCCATAAACGCGAGTGCATTTTTTAAAAATCAACTAAGGTTCTCAATCCATTTGGCCTATCAGTAATCCGTGTTTAAATTCGGATTACGTACTTAAGGACTTTGAACCGCAATCAACTCGGAGCCCAAGTTCCGACCGGCTTACATGAACACAGCAATACGAGGTTTGGCTTAAACTTTCTGTTTGTGGTAGTTAGTTCTATAACTTAGTTGTGCCAAGCTAAATTTAAAGTTTAGAAGGAAACATCACCAGATGAACTGGATGAACTGGTCTATGTTATGTAGCTCATTAGCATTGTCTAACATTTTTGTCCTTCAGAGTTTATTTAAAGAAAAAATACTTTAATACTTTGAGAAACTAATTTGAATATTTGTACTTTACTGCTTTTTTATATTTAAATTATGAAACTGATGACTTCATCACATCCTTATCGAAGAAGATTGCATCTTTATTCCTCGAAAATGGCACAGTTTTCGAAAAATTTACAAGAGATGGCATAAGAACTTATTTATTTAATTTTATTAAATAATAATAAAAAGAAACTTTGTTACTAACGAATTTATTTCAATATATACAAAATTGATTAACGTATTTCGGGGGCCCGCTCAATCCCATTTCATCGCGGACCTCTCTAGCCGTCTTTAATCTCGGCGATTAATTTGTATTCTGACAGTGTGAAGGAAGTTCATGAGTTCATTCCGTTTGGATCCGGATCTGTATCGCAGATAGGCCTTTTATGCTAATATCTCGATAACGTAATTACGTTTGGATGATGATTATAATAGTTTTTATTTATGTTTTTGGGTAGAAAAGAAACAAAAGACAGCGTTCTGATTCTCTAATCGTAAACCCAGACTTAAAAACTAAAACACTGTATTAAACAAAAAAATGCAAACAATATGCTTATCAGAATTTTCATGTTGAGTATTAGATGTGTCCATATGGCGCGCCTGATGAAGACGCCGCCATTGAATAGTAATTATAAAGATGCCTGACAATGACTAACAGTAAAATAATTTCCAATATAACTTTAAAAAATTGAAAAAATTACAGACGTTTAAAATTTCTAAATAAAGTGACGTCATAATCGGACTTTTAGCAAACTTTAAAAGCGAATATTTCAGTTATTTTTTTAATACTTTCACAATATTGTACATTTGGTAGGTACTTATGAGTTAATGTATCAAATATACTCAATTTAACATCAGTAAATATTCCTATGGTGTCAACCATTACTAATTCAGAGCTTAGACTCTATCATCGAATATTATACCTATTCATAAATCTCGCATTACTTCACCGCGGGGTTCTCATATGACGTGATATCTACGTCACGTCACCCGGCAGCTATTATTCCGTGCGCTCATTTTTATTCCGAACACTCGTAGGTATTATGTAAGAAGGAATTAGCGGCAATGTGTGAACCGCTAACACTTGGGGCGTTGGAAATGTGTTCACATTAAGTGTTAATTTCATTGATGGAGGGTTAAATGTATACTCCGAAGTATTTTTGAAACATGTTCAAATAGATACTGTAAATTAGGTACTTTATGGGAAAGATCGCACGTGTTACAGAATCGGAAATAATATACAGTTACCTAACATTCATTATAGTACCTACCATATTGTACAAAAACACAGAAGATCGGCGTAACGTAGCTATTATTATAGCGTTAGCCCAACATACCCTCTCCCACCCTTCCCCTCCCTCTGTCTCACCCTCCTTCAGGTCAGCAACGTGCGAGCAATGCTTTCAGTATTGGTATTGCAAGCATCTATAGGCTACAGTAATTGCTTACCATCAGACGGACCGCGGGCCGTAAGCTTGTTTTGCACCTACATTATTATTAAAAAAAACGAACTAAAAAGTATAAAACAAGTGCAGTGTCATTGCAGTCGGGGGACCGTTCTGTGGAACATATTTAATCTAAGAGGGCCCCCGACTGCAATGACACTGCACTTGTTTTATACTTTTTAGTTCGTTTTTTGGCAGGGCAGCCGTGTTTTTAATTTTTAAATTATTTATTTTTATTTTATGCATTTTAGTGACAGCAGCTAAAAATGATATATTTGTTTTGCATGTACACCCTACCTATGTTAAATTATGCCTATAAATTCTACAGTTTTGGACTGTGCTCATCAAGGCCTTCAATTTGATACCCATATTGTAATAATGGAAGAAAAAAAATTTTTTTTCACATATTGAAGTTGAGCCATAATGCCGCCATATTGATTTTTTTCAAAAATAATATACCCAGTGTTACCCGGAATGATGTAAGGATTCTAACGATACCCCATACATCGAAATCCGTTCAGGCATTTATAAGTTATGGTGGAATAAAGAATCTCACATACAAACATACAAACATACAAACATACATACATGAACCCTAAACACATATACACTCTTTTTTTTTTGGGCAGTCGTGTAAAAAATAACTATGTAACAAGGTAAATGTGACTTTTCTGCTGGCAAAAGGAACATTGTTTTGCTTATTAGGTATGCATGAGTAGATAATATCAGGATTATTCTTATGTGTGTATTTTTAAGGAAACCGACCTGTTTTAAATCACCTAAAATCGGCTGAATACTCGTATGCAACTTAAATTTGAGAGCTGCTTAACTTTGACGCGCCATACAAAAAATGACAGTTAACGACGTCTCAAACTGCTAAGTGGGACCTAAATATTTAAGTAGCCTTTGAGTATTCGGCCATCAAAGTCCTAAACCTAAATTACCAGAGGTTTTTTTTCCACTATGCGGTTGATTCGTGGGAAAATAAACTTTCAAAGTACAGGAGGTAGGTATATAAAAATAAATTACCTTATAATGTATGTATCATTAAGGCCCGCCACATACATACGGAATTTCCGTACGGAATTCCCTTTCGAAATATCAAATCGGGGTTTTCGAACGCGATATGTCCATACATTTGGATGGATTTACTGCGTTCGGAATCACCGATTCGGTATTTCGAAACGCAATTCCGTACGGAAAATTTCGTATGTATGTGGCGGGCTTAAACTCGGTCTGGAAAAATAAACTAAATGCTTCTGTTTTAACAGATAGATATCGCTATTGTTTGTTCCCCCAGAACAATACAAATATTAAAATGTCTATTGTTCACTAACATACGTGGACAATCCGTCATAGTTGCCAATATGTTTTGAAGTACATACATTCCGTTCAAACTCGCTGCAAAATCGAATAAACGTAATGGAATCGTCGATAACATTGTTATTTCGTGAACGGGTCCGACCCTATTGTGTGCTGTGTCACTGTGGAAACTTTATCTGACATTTGCGGCTAATGGTAAACCGATGTACCTATTGTCAATCCTACTTCCTACTAATATTATAAATGCGAAAGTAGGTATGGGTGTGTGAATGTTTGTTAACACGTATCTCCATAACTACGAAACGGATTTTAATGAAATTTGAAACGTAGATAGTGTAGGCTCTGGCTACATAGGCTAATCCTATTTCCACGCGGGCGAAGCCACGGGGCACAGCTAATATTGTATACAGAAGACACGGTAAACAATTGGAAATTCATCGAGTCATTATTTTACACGTATTTTAGAAGTTCCTACTGACTTAAAAGGAACCTAAAAGAAGTGCGATAAAAAATAACGAACAAGTCGTTACAACGTTTATAGCTCAAAATGTTATAAAAAAGTTAGCAAAAGACTTGTTTTGTATGTTAAAATTGGACATATATTTGTACTAAAAAGTTTTTTATTTCTTAGAAAATTGTAACGGGTACAGTACCTACAATAATTTGTGCTCCCATAGGTACTTAACCGATAGTAGTAAATAATCCAATGTAATAGGAAACCTATGTCAAAACTGGGAACATTAAATTCTAATTTCAGGAGCGGGTTCACCAACCCTCATGCTCCTTAATAGGTACTTTTTTATTTAGACATATGGTTCCTCTGTTGGGAAAAGTCCTCCTTTTCCTTCCTCCACTACTTATTTTAATGTAAATAAAACTATTAATGGTATCATTTCCATCGATCACGCCGTTAATAATAATTAAAAATACTTTGGTCTCGCTCGTGCCATTTGGTTAAGTTCAGTTTGTGGACTAAACAGAATTAGCGCCAATGTTCTGTTGTTCAAACATTTGTTTCCAACAAATGTTGGCTACTCCTGGGATCACTTACAACAATATCAATTACATTATTATATACTCTGTGGTCCCAGTACGTGACCGGTTTCAGGACTATGCCTAAAAACTAATATTCGTGCTAATATCATACGAATGTTATTCGGTATCTGTGGCTCTATCACGAGTTATACGTTAAAGATATGTATCGCAAATAGTTATTTTTAGAACAACCGACTATTGTACCATTTTTACACGACTGCCCAAAAAAA
The DNA here is from genome assembly GCA_947859195.1 of Drymonia ruficornis. Taxonomy (NCBI): domain Eukaryota; kingdom Metazoa; phylum Arthropoda; class Insecta; order Lepidoptera; family Notodontidae; genus Drymonia; species Drymonia ruficornis. Next base: position 10,861,737 of record OX401909.1, read on the forward strand.
GGAGTGTATATGTGTTTAAGGTTCATGTATGTATGTATGTATGTATGTGAGATTCTTTATTCCACCATAACTTATAAATGCCTGAACGGATTTCGATGTATAGGGTATCGTTAGAATCCTTACATCATTCCGGGTAACACTGGGTATATTATTTTTGAAAGAAATCAATATGGCGGCATTATGGCTCAACTTTAAAATGTGAAATAAATTTTTTTTTTCTTCCATTATTACAATATGGGTTTCAAATTGAAGGCCTTGATGAGCACATTCCAAAACTGTAGAATTTATAGGCATCATTTAACATAGGTAGGGTGTACATGCAAAACAAACATATCATTTTTGGTTGCTGTCACTAAAATGCATAAAATAAAAATAAATAATTTAAAAAATTTAAAACACGACTGCCCTACCAAAAAACGACTTAAAAAGTATAAAACAAGTGCAGTGTCATTGCAGTCGGGGGCCCTCTTAGTTAAAATATGTTCCACGGAACGGTCCCCCGACTGCAATGACACTGCACTTGTTTTATACTTTTTAAGTCGTTTTTTGGTAGGGCAGTCGTGTTTTTAATTTTTTAAATTATTTATTTTTTTACGTATATTGTAACAACTAGCGAGCGTAAACCTCGCGTAAAATTCATGGTAGTTCAACTGTTTAGAAACGATGGCTGTTTTCACAAAAAGTAACCAATCCATACCACCCATCCCCAACATACCCATCCTTACCTATGTAAGTAACCATTTTTGATAAACGTTACCAACATTTCGACACGTCACTAAGTAATTCTAGTAACATTAGCACAAGTTGAAGCATTGAGGCTGTGATTGAGGTAACTATACGTTGAAGCAACCATTAAATTGATGGCATCGCATTTGACGGCTGACGCGGCCGAATCATTTAGATGGGGAGGCGAGCGTGCAATTCGTGCATTTGCACGAGCGTCGTCCAAACCTAGTAGATTCGGTAGATGAGATGATAGGAAGGATACATTGTTCTAGATGTTTCCACTTTCAGCGGTGGGGGAAGCGTATGCATGAAAAAAAAATTTTTTTTTTGTATTAAAAGCAATGACATAAAAATACTCAAGCGTGTCAGATATTGATACTTTTCATGCTCCAACATGATAAATTGAAAAAAAAAATTACCTTAGCGCGTCAGAATTTGTAAGCATCTATAGGCTACGGTAACTGCTTAAAATCAGGCGGGCCGTACGTTTTTTTGCCACCGCAGTCCTATATTAAAAAAAAAAAAAACAGGTGGTGAAAAAGTGAAACTTCCAGATGCTCCCATTTCTTAGACTGACGATCAAATTAGCAAAATTGACTCTTTTGAGACTTCTTAGCTAGTAATGAACCCCCGTTATCTTAATCTGACGAGTTCGAGTATTTTAAGATGGTCTATTTTTTGTTTTGGTTCCCCTGAGCAAACCCACCAATATTAAGGGCTCATAATTTTTTGAGGTTCTTATCAATATGTAAGCTATCTCCCTTATCTTAATCTGACGCGCTCGTGCGAATCCAGAAACCCCTTCTACGGCTCCCCATCTAATTTGCGTCAGTGCTAAGTTCGGAGCACGGGAGTGCTTCGCGAACATACGTAAAAGTAAAAGGCAGAAAGATATAAGGCCCGATACAAACTTTTTTCGATGAAAGCATGTAATGAAGCGGAAATTGTATTACGCTGAATTCACGAGCGCTTGAACTTTGATAGTTTATGACACAATATCACAAACCGTGGGTGCACACGATAAAATGGTTTTAAAAACGTTTTATATCATCTTTACCACATATTGGTTATTTTTTCATGATAAAAACAAACGCCCAAATTTATAGAAAGTTGTAATGGACTTACACTGACATTACAAATCACTTTTGATCCTAGAAATGCTAACTATTGTAAACTGGCAAAAAATAAAAAATAATATAAAATAATAAAGGCAAAAAATAATAAAGATCACACTTAATTTTAAATTCGTCCAAGACACGGACAAGGTAACATTACCGGGGTGGTGCAATGCTTGTTATAAAAACAAAACGTAAACCATAGACAATTTTTGTTTTATGGTTTGCGAATAAAAATAACCGAACAATGTTTTAACAAAAATAGATCCACACTTGAGAATATAGAGGGTCTCATATGTCGAATATCTGAGGGCTTATAAATCTTTGGAAACTAGGATTGCGGCAGCTGCGTGGGAAGATAGATGACCGCTCCGGACTGACAGACGGTTTCGGTACGATATTATACCGCTTTGATCTCTGCTTTGATGTAACATCTATGAATATTTTTAGAATATGATGAGGTCTAAAAAAATACACCACATGGAAAGGGCTCAGAGATCTTACAAACAGTTATAGGAACGGACGTAAAATTTATTAAAAATTCACGAATAAAGAGGCCAGCAGCCGCTTATAATACGCGCGTGTATTATTTGGCAAAGTTAAAACAAACTTTATATAGGCTTTTTCTAGGTACGTTTTTTCTAGCAAAATACGCAAAAATGTCAAACGATGGGTATTCATTTTAAAAGGAACCAGTCGTGAATACGGTTTTTATTAGCTTGCCAAATAATATACGCGCGTATTATACGCGAGTCTTCATACTTATCCTTTATTAAATTATGCTACATTTTACGGTTCCGGTTATTAGACGTTAGAACATCGGAGGCTTCAGGCGGTCTAAAAAAGCTGAAACTTAAGTTGACCACTACCGCATAGAACCGAATGAACCATAAAATAAAATATTATTTTGTGCTATCACTATTGAACTACAAACCCATCTTAACGGGAATACCCCACGTATTTACTTATCTAAACAATAAGTACGAGTCCCTCGTAGCCTCTTTCAGATAAGGGTTTTAATATCTGGGTAACACCCACACATCTGTACTAGGATGTGTAAATATGTGTTGAATCGAACCAAGATTTCAGGGTACTATTTTTCATTGTATATTATTGAAATTCGCACAAGCATAGTAATCTTATTTTACACGAGCTGTGCCCGAGACTTCGTACTCGTGGAATTTAACAAAAAAAAATTGTTAAGGTTTGTTGAAATAAAAGTAGTCTAAGTTACTCCTTATAATATCAGCTATCTGCCAGCGAAGTCTCATCCAAATAGGTCCAACCGTTTCGGAGATAAGACAAACACACATTTTTTTAAGAATATATGCTTTCTGCTTTAAGTAAAAAGCTGTTATTTTGCAATTACAATCAGACACTTCAATTTTATTCATTTGTATAGATTGCAGCATTTATCTTATTAGCGTCAACGCCTACTCATCAGAGGTCAATAGACAGGCTTATTATTCCCATCACGAAATGAATCGCACCCCGCCAAGGGATACTTTTGTCGGCCTGATTATATTTTCATTACGTATCGCTTTGTCTGCGGCACGTGACAATACGAAACTCGACAAGGTATTATGTGTCTTGCTGACAGTCTGAAATGATATCATATACACAAGTTAGGGGTCCAAAAAGGCCACAAAGCAATAAATTATTTTTTTCGGATTTTCTAGCAGAAAATGTAGCAATTCTGATAATTTTTCGTAAAATGGTCAAAAAATTTACGCCATTCGTGAGTGACTACAGACCTACCACCAAATTTATATAGGGATTATTTAGCCCGTTTACAATCATTTTACAATGCATTTTTACGAACAAAAGTGATTTATAATGACAGAGTGTAAGTCCATCATAGCTTTCTAAAATCTAGATTTTTCACTACATAACGGTCCCCACCGTTATTTAGTGATAGTGACTCGATAGTCTAAATTTGGATTAATAGCTTAAGTTCATTTTTTTCAATTAAATTCGGAGCGTTTAAAAAGAAATTCAACATTGGAAATGCATAAAGTAAATTTGGTGCAGGCTGCAGGGGCATGGCCACTCGGTCCGACCTAGTAACCTGATGTCTGAGCCAGCTGTGCTATACCAAAGAACTAGCCGACCTTTTCACCGTGTGCTTTCGCGAAGCTTTGTTATAATTCCTCGACAACTGTACAAATTATTTGTTTAAAATGGTTAGTTTCCGTCCGTTTGGCACGGTTTTCGGACGAGCTAACACATACCCAACCAAACGTTATTTGAGTTGTAAATTCATTGTTTTTATTTTAGAAATGTATTTTCTATGGCCTTGATATTTTTGAAATTACTTTTATACTTAAATCTTTGGTTTCCCTTGGTTAACATAAAAATAGTAATAAATAAAAGTGTTATCATGAGCCTTATTTTTTTTCGTAGAAAATGTAATCTTGAAACTTCCGTATACCAAAAGCCAATAGATACTATGAATTATTCATCGTCCTGTTCCACATACATTGCATTCTGAATAATAAATCAAAGGGCTAAAACATAACACATAAATATACTTTTCCCGCTTTATAAAAAAAAAAAAAAAATCGCCAGTCCTACACACCAACTGTATGGTCCCAAACTAAGCAACGGTTTCCCTATGGCTACCATACAATAGACTGGGGGCGATCTCAGTGACATCCAGACCAGACAAAATTATGAAAAGGCCGTTTCCGAAATTTGTCTCCGGCGGGAATCGAACCCGCAACCACCCGATGCAGTGGGCCGAGAGCGGCCTAAACTTGTACCACTGCGCCAAGCGGTCGTCGAAACTATTATCGATTATAATAGCATTATACTAAGTATTTTTTTTCGTGAAAATGTTCTTTAGTTAAGTTTAGTTATGCCAACAGAATTAGCACCAGCAACGTTATTATCGTAGTCACAGCAACATTGCCAGCGCGTTAGCTCGTCCCCCACTAATGTCTAGTGATGTTGGTCGTTAGGACGTAGGAGGCGATTAGGAGGCGCTCTTGATAGCACAGCGACGTAGACGAAGGCGATACAACGTGTAACTTATCTATCTGTTACACACATCTACAAGCTGTTAGGTAAGACGAGAGACGTTTCAGTACGGATACTGAAATGTCACGTTTGAATCGGAATTCAGTGGAGCTACTCCGAAATACGAAACGAAACGTTTCGGCTGACGGATAGTTCGTTTTCCTACACTCCGATAGTGTTTCAGATCCGAAGTTCGCATTCAATAGTCGTGATTTGAGGTTTCTTCTTTCGAGGACCCTACTAAGAACGAATACGGAACACTTCGGAAACACTTTTGGAGTAGGGAAATGTACAAAATGAAGTATGAAGGGAAAACTTTACACTAGTAAATTCCCATTAGTAAGACAGTGCATAGTCGCTCGCTAGCGTAACCGCCCGGCCACGACTTTGCGGTTCAGGGGGGTTACTCCGAAATACGTCGCTGACGGATCGTCCGAAGTACGGATTCGATTTACGATCAAAACAATGTCAAATCGTAGAGAAAAACGAAAGAAGAAATGTCAAATCACGACAATCCGTCAGCCGAAACGTTAGGTTCGTATTTCGGAGTAGGCCAGCAGAAACTTGCGTTTACCTATGATCAACCCGGACCATCTGTTTCGTTTGTTCGTTTGTGATTTTGACACTCATGTACCTACTACGGAAATGTGTCAACATTCAAAATTCGAAGCCCGAACGTAAGGATTACCTAGAAGGGAAGGGGAAAGAGTTGTAAAAAATGACATCACATGATGTATCAACGTTGAACTCATAGTTGTAAGGATGTTTGACCTTACTAACATTGGGCCCGACTCAATGGAAACAGACAGAAAAAATAAATATCAGATAAGTGCGTTTGTATAAAGGTAACTTACTTTTCTTTTTATATTATGTCTAATGTCTAGACTAGACAGTCGTGTTTTCGCTATGCGATGCGATATAAATCAATGTTACGGACAAACTATTTTGAGCCATGAATATATATGTCTAAGTCTAGAGCCTAAAGTCGGCTTTGATGGCGCTAATGATAATGTCTGACGAATATATACGTATCTATTATTAGGCGCTGTTTCTCTAAATATATATGATTAGGCGTTAGTTAGGAGTTCATTAGTGGAAGAGGTTGTGTAATTAATATTCCATTACATACCTATATAGTAATTTTATTTTCTGCTTACGAAAACACTTTGGTGGTTCTGATAGATTACATAATGATATTATATAAAATAACCTAGGATATGATATGGGATAAGCTATTTTACAAGAAAATGACAGCGATAGGACTGTTTTTGTTATGACTGATACTTGACCTTTGTTAACCTAAGGATAGAAATACCCAAAACCATACAAACAATGAGTATACCTTTAAGCCAATCAAAGGTGAAGGCTCTCAAAATATTCCCACGAATCACTTAACGCAGTATTCTAGGAATGTAGTACGACTTTGGACAGTTTACGTAAATTATAATTAAGGTTTTTATTTGTACCTAGGATTTTTAAAGATACATTAGCTGAAAGTCTGGAAAGCTTTCAGTGGTCTAGTACGGACTATCTTGAAATCTGCAATTTAACGAGACGGATCCGCAGATATTCAAATCGAGGGACCTTCTAACAAATCACGCGACGATAAAAAGGCACTTCACAATTTGTGAAGGACGAGTATTTCAGCCATTCCGTTGTATTTTGTTTTGGACGTTCACGTTGTTGGGGGGACCGGTGAAAAGGTGATTTTCCGCGCCGAATGACATGTGAATAGATGGGATTGTGTCGGCTGTCGGCTCCATTCTATACAATATTACTAGGAATGTTAGTGATTGTTTTCTGGGACAGTATACAAAGGCAAATTATATTCAAGAATAAAAATAATAATACAGGACACGGTAGGCCCACAGTATAAATATGGCCCTTGGCTGCTGTTTCAAACTCGGAATGAATAAAATTCGTTTCATTCGAATTCAAATTTGGATTTTTGGCATATTTCCGTAGTAACTTAGTGTAAAAATCACAAAAAAAATAATACTAAACAGGTACCCGAGACGTAATATGCCCCTTTAGCAGCCAAGCCGGTAACTATAATATGCTCTTGGTCATCTATAATTTTGTAGGGCTAAAATAGATTTACATAGATGCCAACAATTTTATTTCGGTGAAAGATAAACAAAAAAAATACAATAAACTATTTAGCAGTATTTTATCTTCATAAACCTAAGGGCGAGGCACCATTACCGCGTTGCGTTGCGCTGCGTCGTCGCTGCGTCGTCGCTGCGTCGTTTTACATATATTTTATACTGGCATGCCACATTTATGCGTTGTGTCGTCGCATGCGATGTTTCAACGCAGAGACGAAGCAGTGGAGGGTGATGCGCTGAACTGTCAGTGCGATGACGCACAGCGTTCCGCTGCTAGAGGGAGACGTGCATATACAAAATGACGTATACGACGGCGTGGCGTCGCCCGTTTGCAGGTGAGGCATACAATGCGTTGTCCGTTGCGACGACGCAGCGCAGCGCACTAGTGGGGCCCGGCCCTAACGAGTAACGTAAAACTAGACTGTCAAAACACAAATTCGCTCCTTGGCATGAAATTAATGAGATTTTTCAAGACAAGATAATTCTAAACGATTAAAATATAGCTCCGAAGAGCTTTACTGTGGAAATTGAAGATAGCGCGTAATAAAGAAGAGACGTGACTGAAGCGGGAGCTGAAGGAAAAAAGCACACAAGGCCTGCCAAAACAAGTTGACGAGGGGCTAAAGACGCCGACGTTGACTCAACGCGATATTTATCAAAGCGGGCGATATTATGCAATTATACGTGTAAGATGAACATTGTTCTAGAAAATATCATCAATACGGCGGTTTATTTACGTTTTCTGGTTTTTATTCTAAGAGAACTAAATCATCCAGGCAAATTTTTTTTCGCCACCAATTGCGGATAAAGAATCTTATTTCCTCTATCGCAACTGGTTGCGAAACTCAGTTGCGATGGCGAGCGGTTTCCTAAAGTTGATGTTATGTTGTGTAGGATGTGCGGGATCTTAATGTTAAAATTTCTGTCGATCAAATACTAGAGTTAGGAATCAATTTCAAATCTGGGACCCTACTGACCATCTGTTTAGTTCATTCGTGATTGTGAAACTACGGAAATGTGTCAAAATTCGAAGCCCGAACGAAATGTATTCGTTGTGTATTCGTACCGGGTAATAGCAGTTTTGGCACCGATATCTTGAGTATATAGTCCAGAATGACATTGCTCAGTTCATTCTGACACTTGAGACCAATATTTAACATTGTCCTACATCTCTCGTTGAAAATACACCTGCTATCCGTTGTACTTAACCGAGCCCCTCACGACTCGTTCCCATGAACGCGTGTACCATTCACACGTACTCCACCAAGATTTACCGCTATCGATGTGACTCCGGGGACCTACTGTACTGCCGATACCGTGGGCTCGTAAATCTATTTACTACAAGCCTAGTTAACTGCCCGTCGGCACGGCCTGTGAACTAGTGCGTACATCATAACTTCATAATTGCTGTGCTCAGCTTCTGTTACACTTGTGTTAATACGTGAGAGTTTTGGGACCTGTTTATAAGTGCACTAGCTGTGGCCCGCGGCTTCGTCCGCGTGGAAATTGATGTGCAAGATTAGCCTATGTGTTATTCCAGAGCCTACACTATCTACGTTTCAAATTTCATTAAACTCAGTTTAGTAGTTATGGAGATACGTGATAACAAACATTCAAACTCAAACTCAATTATTTTTTATTCATATAAGCTATAAGTAAGTAGCATTTATAAATCGTCAAATTAGCAAACATATTTTATCCTCACCTCACCATTCTCACACATACTTACTTTTGCATTTATAATATTAGTAGGATTTGTACTTGTGATACTTTTGGGATCTGTTTAAACATAAATAAATTACGTTAGACAATAATAAATTGCGTATAGCGACCGCACATCTCGCTACATACTACGCATTCACGACGCCACCAACAGATGGCGCGGAATGCCCGCTCCAGTACAACATGCGATTCTGCATAGAAATCCTGAATCACGATATAAAGATTCACGAAGCATTCGCTATATAAAGACACCGACAACATCTAGTGCGGAATAGCGGCCAGCCCCGCCAGTCACACCATTTGCCTGGCTGGAAGAACTACCCTTTTCCACTAAATACGAAAAGGCCATATTCAGCTATTACATTAATTAGCAGATTTTTGATTTTGTGAGAACGATGTTAATTACGTACACAAGTAGGATATATTTTGTCATATTGTTCAGACTAAAAAAAACTGTTATTAGGTGTTTTGGTAGTCAAAGTCCAAAAGCGTAATAATAAGAACGTGAAATTCTCATTTCTGACCAAGGTAGCGTGCGAAAATCGGATCTTTTTTAAGATAGGGACGCGAGCAAATAGTAATATAGACGAATATGAGCAAGAGTATGTATTAAGCAAATATTACACCAGACAACAGACGTTCGCAAAAAATGCCTGAGGGAAAGGCATTCAGCTCTTCATTGATCGTAACCTGAAAAACTGAAAGCGATTACGGCACGTACTAGGTATAAGAAACTGCTTACATGGAATTTGGCTGCGGATTTTTCTTACATCTAACCTACTTTATTACTAACGTAAAGTATTTTCATCTATCCGTAATATCGTTTTATCGATATTTCTAGAGCTTAGATGATATCTCGTGGGATTTCGACTTCATAAACACTTGAATGTATACCGCGAAAGGTTCGTATCGGCTTCGCAATAGCAAAGCCCTAAGGACTATTAATATTCACAAATGTGAAACGAACTTATGACATCATTTCACTTGGCGTAGCACAAATATTTGCTATATTCGGCCAAAACAAAAGAAACCTACGCTCAATCATCATCATCAATAGATGTGTCCATATGGCGCGCATGCCTCACCCGAGCACTCATATTATGACATTACGTCTATGCGTTCCGACGTCAAAAGTGAGTGCTCGCGCGAGGCATGCGAATGATGAAGACGCCGCCAATGACGTTTTATTTAATAGACCCTACATACACATACACTCAAAATAGCACATTAAACTATACCTACATATAAATGAATACAAGCCATATACGTCAGACTTGTAGTTAGAAAGAGATGAATATACGTAGCGTTGTAGCTATATAATCATTGGCAAGCGCGCGCGTGGAACCGTGCAGCCGTGACGCTGGGGTGCGTGACTAAGTGAATGTCAGGCAGTTACCTATCATTCGTGATGCGAAAATAAGTCGGGTAAGGCGCATCTAAAGGTTTAATATACATCATGCATGTGATGACGATAGCCCCAATATTTGTGAATATATGTGTTAATATTACTTTAAAATCACATAAACTCTAAAACGCATAATTTTCGCCCCGAATATTTCTGGCCTATATATACCTACCCAGTCGGTTGCAGTTGACAAAAATAAGCCTAAACAACACAAATTGCGCTGACAGCCGCTGCGATGTACGTTTATTGCACTGCGGTTTGGGGTTTGCGAAATTGCGGCTAGCTATTAACAAAATGTAAAAGCGAGCTCTATTATTTTGGGTACACCGAACGAAATGCGTCGGGTCAAATTGCGTCTACTATGTCCATCGAATATATGCATCTGGGAAAGGAGTAGATATATTCATGGACGTTATTCTATGATTGAGAGCGACTGTAGCCTAGGGGCGAACACGTTGGGCTAGCAATCAGAAGGTCCCAGGTTCGATCCCCGGTAAGGCATGCACCAATGGATGAATTTTCCATCTATGTGCATAATTTACAGTTCGCTTACGGTGAGGGAAAACATCGTGAGGAAACCTAACTATCGCTCGGGATTAAGTAATAGTCAGTTCCTGTATACACGGAGACAAGGTTCACCACCTGTCACGTTGGGTTCTGACTATCTGGTGAAACGTGGGCTTTGAGTTGACTTATTACCTCCACAATGTGGTGGTGTATGGCCACTCAAGCCTCTGATTACCCCCGAAAGGGTATAAAAGTCGTGACGTTATATTTATTTATTTAATTTATGATGGTGGTATGTGGTGGTAGAGCCAAGCTGTTGCCAATTGACTGCAGCTCATATGCCGCCGCCGATCTTCTATTTCCCACTCCCCTTCAGTTCGGCAACGTACGGGCGATGCCTTTGGTATACTGGGTGGTGACGACATCATGACAATAATTGAAACCACATACTGGGTATTACAATAGTAGTTCGCACATAAAATATTATTAAATTATATTCAAAGGTATTGCCACGGGATTGCTTTTTTATTTTGACTATTTTAACTTTACGCCTACAAAGGTACCGCTAAAAACACTGACACCGAAGCGATGTTGCCCTGCTTGTACTTACAGGTCAGTCTTTGAGGTCGGTAGACGTTTATAAAGGGTGTTGTGTTTCGTTTAGACTATTTCCGCATATTTTTTAAAATTTTAAATTTTGGACTTTGATGTAAACCTAATTTTATAATTTTAATGTGTTGTGATTGAATAGCAGGGATCGTGTTTTAATGTATTGTCGTTATGTCGTCACCACCCTGTTTATTGCAAGCATCTATAGACTACGGTAACTGCTTAACATCAGGCGCGCAGTACGCTTGTTTGCCACCTTAGTAACATACAAAAAGAAAACGTGTATTTATTATTTATCGTTTCACATTAATAATTCTTTTTCACGATCTCTTACCGGAGTTTGGTAGAGTTCGGAGTAGACACAATATGATGTGTGTATGTATTTAAAGTCACAAAGTACCTTATGATCAAGGGCCACCGCAGACATGCTACTTTTTGCATTTTGCATCGGCGATCTGCGATTTTGCGACTGCATCGCGTTTTGGCGACTCTGCGGTCGGCAACTGCTCTGATGCTAAAAGCAACTAAATTGCCGATCGCCCATGCAAAAAGTAGCATGACTGCGGTTTCCCTATGATTTGTCCATACATGAATACCTTATTGCCTTTAAGACCGATGTTACCATGGCTCTCAAAGTTGCGTAGCCTTAACTTAAAAAGTCTATTCAGTTAATGGTTTCATATTACGACAAGGCGGTGTTTGCGATTGGTTTGATGTAGCCCGAGAGAGCTTCGGATAAAATTGCTTTGAAAGCGCCGACACCGAAACAGAGGCAATAGAATGGGCTAATGGCACAACCAAGTTCCGAGGGATAACGACTGAGCATCTTTCTTTCTATTTAGATTATCTACGCAATGCTAGATCGTCTCTAGTTTGATTTCCTTTTTATACAGGTTATTTCAAATGTAGAAAATAAACTTACGCATAAGCACATTTGCTTTTTTATAAACAAAACATTACACTAATTTTATTAACCGGTTTTGGCTCAAGTACTAAAATATATAGGTAGTTTGGCCTCACTAAGAAATTACCTACAAATCAGCTATCTTATAAGGGGCCATCCATTAATTACGTCACACGTAAAGGGGGGGAGGGGGTCGACGAAATGTGACATTGTGTGACAATGGGGTGGAAGGGGTCCTAAGTTTTATGACATCACATTTAAAAATCTAATATATGTAAGTATTGAAACCGTAATTTGAATTTTTAAAGAAACATTTTGAAAATTTCTGAAAATTTTAAAAATATGTGACGTCACACAGGGAGGGGCGTCTCGCAAATGTGACCAGCTGTGACAACGGGGGGAGGTTTCTAAAAATCATGAAATTCGTGTGACGTCATTAATGGATGGCCCCTAATGTGTGTAACTAAAAATAATCTGGGTCTCCCTGTAGATATTAAAAAGGAAAAAAAGTTAAAAATTAAAAATCTCATTACGAATATGATAATTTTCTCCAATTAGCAAACCTTCGCAATGCCCGTACGTAGCTCAATCCGTGGTTTTACTTACGGATTTGATTGAATATTTATTTCATCCCGTCTCTATACACAGAATACCATTCAAGGCTCCAACCGACGGCCGCGGAAAATTTGCTCGAATCAGTTGGCGCGTCCAGATGCCTCGCATGCCTCGTCCGAGCGAGTTATGTCTATGCGTTCCGACGTCTTAACTGAGTGCTCGGGCGCGGCATGCGAGATATAAATAAAACAAGTTTCTTGAACTGCGGTATTTCCAAGGCACTGCCAATGCAGTGCATATAATAGCAGGAATATCCAATGATATTGTTGTGTTCTTTCTATCTCTTTTCCACCACAACTCTTACCACTGCAGATTTATCCGCGCGTGTCGGTTGAAGCGTTTGTAGTGCGGATCCCGGGTTGCTAGGGGCCTGTAGCATTAAGATGTATTTATGTCTGTCCTACGCGACTAGTGACCGAGATTCTCGAAGAGGTCATACTTCCGTAATTTCGAAGGCTTCACTGCGAAGGACTTGTGCTATTATGGTCATCTCAGCGGGTCAGGCTAGGATGGCTTTGATAATGATGATGTTTTTTTTCACTTGTTGGTTTATCCAAGTGTATAGAAAATTGTAACCGATTTACAGTGGCGTTACAAAGCACTAAAATGATTAATAAACTTATAGTCATTATTTTTGTTTTAGTTTAAGGGTATGTAGTTTGTTACTTTTTAAACATTACTGTGACAACAAAACAAAACAGGAGATACGATTTGGATTTAATTAGGGTTTCTACAGCTTCTTTTGTTTGCTTTGTCACACCACGAACAATGAAAAAATACATTACTGTATTCTTGTAGTCTCTTATAATAATATTTTATGAAAAATATTAACGTAATTCCTTATGTTGTCAGTGATGAAAGTAACGACTCACAAGTTGTGATCTGAATGGCCCACCCTCATCAAATATGATCCCGGGGCGACATGAATGGCGCCCTCTTTATGGTAAATACGCCATAACATGAATTTCTTTATAGTTTCGGACCCGCTTTTATTGCATGGGAAATTATGCAATTACATTTATTATTTTACTTACATATGAAGTGGACTATTGGCCAAATGGTAACATTATCTTATCTTGAGAGGGGTAAGATTGAAGGAAAATTTTATGAACTTTATTTTCGTTCAGGTAAAATACGAATCCTAAGCGTTTTGAGAACTTTAGACGTGTTAAAGGGAATGACAATGGGCTACTTTTTCAGCTCACTAGATGTCGCTATATTGGACTGGGTGACGTTATCTGTCAATTCACTTCTGTCAGTGTCACTAAATAATAGTTAACGCGAGGTTGGAAAGAGATAATGACTTTCTCAACTGTCAAGTGTTAATGTCAACCCACAGCTACGTGGCACAGCCCTGGCGGCAATCTGGGATGCCAATTGAATTTGACTTGCTGTCTAGTTTTAGTCTAGTCTATATTTTTATTATGTTTTATCTGACTACGGTAGCAAACAAGCGTACGGCCAGCCTGATGTTAAGCTGTTACCGTTGCCTATACCTAGATGCTTGCAAAGCAAAAGGCATCGGTCGCACGTTGCCGACCGGAAGGGAAGTGGGACAGAGGGAGGAGGGGCAAAAGGGGGGCGTTTGAAATCTTTATAAAACTAGTCTAATCGTCAGGAGGATCGTTTACAATAGTGGCTATACCTAACACGAGGTTATTACTTTAGCTAGGAGCACCTCGCTAATCTATCGTCTACATACATTTTTGTAAGTAAGTGTTGGTTTATCGAGTGGCCGATAAACGTTTACGAGTGGCGACAGTAAATCATACGTAAAACGCATGGTATAGCTAAAGTAAGCGGAAAAGAAAACAGGAAGGAGTAATACTTGAAACGATGTTTGAAATACCACTAAACAAAGTTCAGTTAAGTTTCAAAAAGTTAGGTAACTTCACGCTGATCCCATCATATTCGAACGGGACTGGTGTCCTAATTCTGTACAGTGAATTAGGTCGGCGTTACACGAGGATGCACTGAACTAAAACTACAGTTTTGAAGCCAGACGCAAGGCTGAGTGCATCAATTAGTCAGTCACAAAGAGCTCTTGGAACCACGTGGCACCACCCTAAACCATTCATTACCAAACCAACGTTTCACGTAACAAGTCGTCACTGTGACAAAAATAAATAAATATCGCAAACTAAGCAACGCTAACGCTAAGCAGTACCGTACATTGGACTGCGGGCGATCCCAGTAACACCCAGACCGGGGAAAATTACGAAATGGCCGTTCCCGAAATTTGCCTCTGACCCGATGAAATGAGCAGAGCGGCTAACGCTCGAACCACTGCACCAATCGGTCGTCAATGATAATTTAATCGTCATAAACAGTTGCTGAATTCGGGTTACAAGATTCATCGCTTGATTAATAAAAAAAATGTTACGGCTTAACTCACGTGCATTTCACAAATGGGTAAGTGATAGGCCAGTTTATAATACTTACACGTAAATCTTCCTTAAGAAATATTTAATGGCAGCATTAAAATTCGTCATTGTTAGCGTTTTACAGTACGGATATAGACAGACGTGCGAAGGGTATTTCCCTTTGAGGATGGTTACAATAAAAAAATGTGTAGTAAAGTAGATATTTTTGGCTCCAATAAAACGTAAACAGCTACTGAAGGAAGTGGAAAATTCTGCTAGAGCGAGGTAGGCTAGTATACCCGCGGGCAATAGGCAAGTAATCTTACAAAACATCAAACATATTTTTACATCGTAGTAAAAGTGTATACTTTAGAAACAAAACCTTATACTTACAGTCAGTTGGAACGGAAAGCATCACTAAAATACAAATCTAAATAAATAACACTAAAACGTTACAACACAATTGAAGTGCTACAATCGAGTTAACAGTGTTATAAACCAAAAGTGAATCCCGTGATGTCAGTGAGTAGCAGCGTTGTTGGTGCAAAAATGCAATGGGCCGGTGGGGGGGCGGGAGGCGATCTGATTGGCTGCCACTGTGATTCATTGCATTCGATAGTCAACTGCCAGTGAAACCGGACGCACCGCACAGCAAAATGTCGGCAGGTAAATATACGATCACTTATATTCTGCATCATATTTTATGGGACCTAAATATTTCCTGAATTAATGATTGATTGAACCACTATTGGTGGAATGCTGAATAATTCCAAATTAAATTATGATTTCGTTAATACTACCTATTAATTATTCCAATATTGTTCATACCATAACATTAGAAATTTATATAGAAACTGTACATCGATAGTACAATTAGTATAATAATAATAAGTAGTAATAAGTATTAGTGTAATATTGGAGACCTAGCATTTGTAGAAAGATAATGTACCACTAGGTACAGGAATAATTTGTATTATTTCTGGTGTCTACATATTACGACTAAACTAAAATTGTGGAAGACTACAATTAATTTACCCACGTTTTTTTTAACCTTTCTTCAAACATCTTCTTTCAGAAGACGAAAGTAATATTGAAATTACTATAGGTAACATAACTCAGTCTGTGTATCCTCATAATAAGATTTTCTCACGTGTTGTTATCATCTTCAAGCAGGGTCAGCCGTGGCTATGATCGGCGCGAACCTGCGCTTCGGCTCGGCCGGCGCGTCCAACTCCTCGATCGCCAATAACACGAGGCACTGTCCGCCAGGTGGCGCCGCGAGCGCCGCGGCGCTCCTCGCCCTCTCCGGCCTCGGCATGTCGGCCAACTTGGCGCTGATGGCGGTTATACTCAGCAAGAAACAGTTGAGAAGGTTGGTAGGAAAGTTCTGGCTTAAGTAGTCATGCATCAGACGGTACAATTTGGCTCATGATGGGTAGTGTCGATCAGGGGATATACAACTCGGGGGGGAGTACCCACTTTGCCTATTGACATGCCAAATGGTTAGGAACCGTACCTATCTAATCCTCGTAGATTTAGAGAAAGGGTAACTTCAAACCATGTTTCATTTTGAAAAATCTAGTTTAGTTGTTTTTTTATCTACTGAAAATAGCTTGGTAGTGTTACAGTGAAAAACATTTTCATTTTATGATAAAAAAAAGTTACGTCAAGTTGCGTCTGTGATGCGATATCTATGTAATATACCTAGCACACTGTCAGATCTTATAACAATATCGAAAATCGAGATGTTATTACGTTCAGCAATTGTCTCGTGTTTTATGACTACTATGATTCATTTACTAACGTTATTGTGACAAATGTGTTATGTGTACAGTAAAGATAACTAATAATGGTAATAACACACAATAACGTTATACCAGTTATTGTTGGAGCCGCGATCGGAGCTCGAGATTGGGCACGTTTGTATTCAGGAACACGGAATAGTACTTATCGGACTCTCTACGAATCTGCATTTTATATGACGCCTCTGCGCTACGTTTCGATTCAAGTATTGAGCAAATTCGTTAAATATTCTCTGATAATATGTAATACAATTTGGGCTAAATATAACAATATTTCGTTAAAACTACTAAGAATTAAGTATGTAGGTTCAGTTTGAGTCACGAAACAAAAGCAATTTCAAGCAATAACTATAAATATTCCGGGTTAATAATTATCTATCAGTTACCCATTGTTATTTTAATTCGGAATCTCAAAGATGGAAGAATATTTTCACTGTTACTTAACCACTGCTGTTATTATAGGACTACTCTATATCCAATTTTCTTGAAGTACCTCCCATTTTCCTCCTAAAAGATAGAGCTCGGGCAAAATATGATTTACACCGGGGAGAATTCAATTTAAGAGAAAATGTAATTACTGATTCGATTTCAGTAATTCGATAAGAGAGGATCTATCTCAATGCGAGGCCTTATGTGAGATAAAGAATACATTGTGAAGTAAAAGATTTTCTTGTATCGACCTACATCCAAACTTACTGCAAATCCCAGTTTCACAGAGCGATGCAAGATTGACAAGATAAAATGAATGAAAAGTTTATTTTAGTACTCGCTATTTTTGTTTTGGAATGGGAACTCTAGTACAGCTTGTATTAGAATAGAACCAGTTTGTGTTATTGTTAGGATTATTTGATATAGGTACCTATTTAGATGATCTATTTTATAACTTTGCGTAGTGTAGTGTACGAAGAGTTAAGTGAACTATTTCTTCTTTAGTTTAATAATGCTACAATAACATCCCATCGTTGCCTGAATTAAATGGTTATTATTATTATTACAACATAATATATGATATAATGTAATACTCAAGTAATAATTTACTTTTATTTCAGATTTGATACTTTTCTTGAATAATAAAGGATTCTTTGCTTGATTGTCAGAAATACTCAATGTCTGTTGTAAGGGAATCTTGATATCTGTATTGTTGACCTTTTATTCATTAAATATAATTATCAACATCGATGTGAATGCTTTATCATGATTATTGTTGTTTCTAACAATTTAGGGGTAGATAAGGAAAAAATGGTTTATTGTTCGTTTTTTTTATGATTATCTGCGGTAGTTGAAAACGAGGGTGAAAAGTTCCACATAAGCATTACTTGCTATTTAAATGGCTATGTATTTGAACGCCTAAAATTTGAAAGAAAACTTCGTGTAACACCCTCCAAGAGAGAGATTTCGTGAGAGCACGACACTTGGCATGATTGATTAATTGCCCGTGAAAACATTTTTATAGTTACGTAATCGACATAATCAATTATAATTTATTACCATAATGTAACTTTCATACCTGATTTTAGAAGTCTTTTTGGAACCGGGTTTAATTTTGTGTACTAACTATTTAAGTACCCGACCTTTCTGCTTGCTTCACCGTCGACCCCATCTTTGCCCCTGTGGCAAGATTAAGCCCAATTTTAGTTTAAAAAACAAAAACTTACGTACCTAAGAAAATTAATTTTTACATAATTTTCATTATTACAATCACAGATTTAGGAGCTACAGATGGAGCGCATAGAACACGAAAGTGAAGCCACCAAAGCAAATACAAAACAAAAAAGCGAATACAATCTCGCCCTATAACTACACAACTTTACACGCACACAAATGTATGTTTCCCTAGTGCCGCTCCTAGTTGTCACGCACACATATAATGCTACCTGGCTTCACTTCGTTTGTTGCCAAGACTACATCTGTCAACTTCTCTAATCTGTGATTACAATACTCTGTTTGGTATTTCCCAGTACTTAGTCAACTTTAAACCCAATAATTAATTCCTTCGTGTGTCCAGATGGTCCCACGGGCTACTGTTCCACCAAGCGGTGGTGGACTGCGCGCGTGCCGCTATACTGCTGCCGCTGGGCATTGCCGTCTTCCGCTGCCAGCCTGTCTACAAATGCTCGCTCGTGGAAACCGCATTTTTATTACTGGTTAGAAATATCGGTTTTTCCTTCACCTTTACTCGTTGTGTTCATTGGAGGCCGCTGTAGATCCTGGCTTACAGAAATGGCAGTGGGAGTGTCAACACAACACCCCTTAATCTCTGCACTTACTGCGGCGCTTTATGTAAAGTCACTTTCATTACACGACGCAGCTTTTATAGTAGGCTAATGAAGATGAAAGGAATAAAACAATAACATTATTATTTTTTATGCCGATTGAATTGGAAATCGATCGGAAATAAATAAAGTAGCTATCATAACATTTTCACGAGCATCAATTGAAAGCATACAGATTGACGATATTTTAAGTGCGTTTGTTTGTGAATTGTATGCCAGATGGGAAATAAACTATTTATTGTTAGATGAATTCTCAGTTAATACAATTGAAGATGATAATAATAATGTAAAATCTGTACAGATTATCCTTGATTTACCCAAAGGTATAAGAAATGTTAGAAAGTCGGTTAACCCGTGTAATGTCGCAGCAAAAAAAAACAATATATCTTCTTTTATTTTCTATACCCATGCGTAGGTGCCCGTGACCCGCGATCGGTAAGACGGGACTTATCTTAAAAAGTTAAAATTCTTAGGTGACGGTGTCAACAGTGAATATGCTCACCACAGTCCTCAACGACAGTCCCATCTTCCCTGAAAATGAAGAGGAACAAGCTGATTTATCAGCGCCATTACTAATGGACAGTCCGCAGGTACAGTTATCATATTTCAACTTTATGATACTATTTTATTTAAGTCCAGTAATAATTCTTTCCTAAAGACATATAATTTGGAGATGGCGTCTTCTTATTTTTTTATGTCCTAAGATAAATCTACACTCATATTTCAACAAAGTAAAATGGCAATCGGCTGGCCTGTATTGAGACCAACATACAGCTGTTGAAATATGGATGTACTTAATGCACCTCCGTATACCCCTTCGGGGAATATGGCTTGATAGTGTATTATTTTTAACTCACCAAAGTTCCTTTATCTATTTTCTTGTTGCAGTGTGTCCTTTTCGGTACATTCATGATATGGTTCGCATCGATCACAATAAATCTCGGGCCCACGTTCTTATCGGGAGCTTTAGCTGCCAGTGCGGGCTCTTACGGGTCTTACGGGCCGGCGCCGTCGTGTCCTTTAGTACGAGGGCCCTTCAGGCATTACGTACTTAACGCCCTTTGGATAGGCGTGAACGCTGTCTGCGTTGGATTGACACTTTTCCACTTGAAGAAGCTCCACCGGGACCTTACTAAGGTTTGTGTCCCACTTAATCACACGTTAAACACCAATATATAATTGACAGATGGCATGGAGAGGTTTCATTAGGATGCAACAGTAAAGTAACGCTTTGTTTACATTATTTGCATCAATGATGTAAAAAGAAAAGACGTAGATAGGTTACCTACACGACGACAAAATGTGTTTACAAATGGCACAAAAATCGTGCGCTGTGTGCACATGCTGTTTGCGGCGGTTGACTGAACTAGGTCAGTTAATATTATATAAACCACGTGTTAAAATCTACAATGTACGTAAAACGTGCAAAAGTAACACTGTCAACGCGGCCATTGGTGACGGATGACCACGCAAGACTGAGCTAAGTTTTGCCAATTAGCAAAGCTTGTATGTGTTACTTATGAAGATCGATAAGGATCGATAACCTATCTACCTTTTTTATTGAATATCTTTGATTTGCGTCATCATTTCCATGTTCACAAAAGAAAACTTCTCCATGATCATCATTTACATCGCGAATACTATTGTGATCACATCATCCACGGCTTTATGAGAAACAGTACTAGCTCTAGAAGTTGTTTGAATGTGAGAGTTCCGTAGTGCAAAGCTAATGTCCCCACTTGCGGGAGTACGCTCCGAAGCAGTTGAAACTTACGAAGTCATCCGCAATAT
Source organism: Drymonia ruficornis (assembly GCA_947859195.1). Lineage (NCBI taxonomy): Eukaryota > Metazoa > Arthropoda > Insecta > Lepidoptera > Notodontidae > Drymonia > Drymonia ruficornis. The sequence continues at coordinate 10,882,695 of OX401909.1, forward strand.
CGGGACTCTGTACTATAATGTGCATACATAGTGTTACGTTGGCCGGTAAAGGAATTTATTTGGTGCATTGCCAATACTCCTTGCGGTGCGCCGCAAATAAGATTTAAATTTACGGAATTCTAAACGAAACGGCGTTTCGCATTTTAGAAATGCGACGTCCGTATCAGTATTTTAAAAGAAAAACAAATACCCACCTTACGCTTGCTGGGGACCTATTACGAATCCGGACCATCTGTTTTATTTTACAACGGAAATTTCAAAACACAATATTCGATGTCTGGGACCATCCATAAATTACGTCACACGTAAAGAGGGGGGAGGGGGTCGACGAAATGTGACATTGCGTGACAAGGGGTGGGAAGGGTCCTTAGTTTTGTGACGTCACATTTAAAAATCTAATTTATCTAAGTAAAACCGTAATTTGAACTGTTTACGATTTTTTTTTTCAATTTCCGAAAATTTCAAAATGTATGTGATGTCACACTAGGGAGGGGGAGTCTCACATATGTGACCAGCTGTGACAAGGGGGAAGTGTAAAAAAAAAAAACGTGTGACTTAATTATGGATGGCCCCTCCTCACAAAACTAATTGCAAGTACCGGGTCCGTAATAGCAGAACTCAAATTGCAATTCTGGGCGCCTATTGTAAACCCGGATTACCTGTTTCGTTCGTTCGTAATTTAGACACTAATTTAAAAAGAAAATGTGTCGAAATTCGAAATCCGAGCGATACGGATGATTCCTGTCGTAGCGGGTTTGTAAGAGCAGCCCAGAAGGGCTAGACAAGTGGCTGACGTCTACAAGCGTTTTTTCAAATCGCTACGCTTCATGTATGGAAATGACACAAGTCACGTGTCTACATAGCAACTTGTTGTTGATCTACATAGCAACGTTTGACATTTCCATACATTGTGAAGTCTTCTATTCTATTCGATTAGCGTTCATGCCACTTGTCTAGGGGGGCTGATTTGGGTTGGATAAATTTAAATCTTATCGCATGCAGGCTAACGTAGAGGCAGTACGAGTAGCTGGTTTAGTGACCACGCTTGTCAGCATGGCAGGAGACAACCGGCGCATGGACTCGCTGCCCAACAGCGTCGGACCACGGGTAAGGAGCATGTCAGCTAGAACTAGTAGTGATTGTGTAGTTAGCAGCACAGTAGCTCAGTCTTTCATACAATATCAACACACTTCTACCCTACCCTTCCTTGTCTTCCAAGTTTAACTCTTCTTCTTTGTTGTTTTAATTAATTTCAATTAACTAAATTAATAAATAAATAGGACTCCGTATATGGAAATACGGATGATAATCCAAATTAAAATAACCTCCTTAAAAATATATTGAATTTCAATATTCCTAGATTTAGTCTCTAGTCTCTATCTTTTTGAGTATCTATCTATTATTTGGAGTGGAGAAAAAGTGTTCTAAGATCCAATAATGGAGCGATCCAGTGGATCCAAGAGTACGAATGGGTTAGAGCCATTACACACCGGGACGCCATGGTGAAGTCGCCAGCCACCGTAGTCAACTAATTCGTATTGAAATGTATGACAGGTAATACACCTGGCGACGGACTGGCGACGTCGCCAGTCCGTCGCCAGCCATACATTTCATTGGCTTCGGTGGCTGGACATCGCCATACTACCCGGTGTGTTATGGCCCTTATTGCAATTGGCTACAAACTGAGTAATTTGAAATACTCAAAGGTACCTACTTTTATTTTTTTCCTATCTCCTATAACATTTGTTTTCTCCAGACTGTAGATGGTACACTATCAGACGGCCACTGCAGGCCTTCCGGTAGTGCCAACTTGCCGTTGGGTGGCGGGCGTCGTCTCCGCGGGTACCTGGCGCGCGTGGAGCGGGAGGGCGTGCGGCGCGTGCGCATGTTCCTCGTCATCACCGCGGCCTATATCCTGTTCTGGGGCCCTCTATTCATCATTACACTGTTACATCACCCTTCGCTTACGTCGCATATAGCATATGAAGTGAGTATAAACACCTTTTTTGTGAGGTATTAGGGAGGTGTAATTCATATCAGGTTTCGCAATAATGTTTTGGTCATGGAAAATTTGTAAGTAGGTAGGTATAATATGTATGTGAAAGTGAAATGCTTAAGGACTGCAAATGCTTGCCTATCTGGGTCTAAAAGACTCGGTCAGATATTTCACTAGGTCATCCACTCTCCCGACTTTATAAAGTTCTTGTAGTTTTGTCTGGATAGAATCTCAAGAGTGGATAATTTTCTTCCAACTCCTCCTATTCTTTATTTAAGTTAAATTCGCGCAGGTTCCAAGACTTTAACCCGAGACTCGTCGAAGGTCAAACCTTGTCATCCCCAAGAAAGTATAATTTAATATTATTATTTCCAAAGCTAAAGTGTATTTGTGTTCGCAGATGTACTTCCAAATAACTCTACATATCTCGTACGTGCACGCGGCGGTGAACCCGTTACTGTTCATGGCGCTGCACCGCGCGCTGCGCCGCGCCGCACTGCAGCTGTGCTGCGGCTGCTGCGTGCACTGGAGCCAGTTCGTGCTCGCACTCACGGCTGCTGGTGAGCTATACATATCACCATTTCAGAGCGTAATGGCTCCTACACACATGCTGGAAAGTTTTTTCCGCTCGGGCGTTTTTGCGGTAATTTAACCGTCGAATACCCGCCCCGGTACAGCCGGATCAGCCGGCAGGGTTGTTGGCGGCATGCCCACTGACCATGCCGCCGGCATGTGTGTAGGAGCCATAAAGCAACGCATTCATAGACAGGTGCAATCACTGATCCGTAAATCAGTCTTGGTAAGGCCAGTCACAGATGGGTGACCTCTACCTGAGTGTCTCCCTGCTTTGAAGGTAACGTAAAAAGTCAGTCTCGGTTGTAGTCAATGAGACAGCAGTCGTTAAGACATGTCAGAGGCCTTTGAGTGGCTTTAAAAACTCTGACACTAGGTTTGCAACCATAACAAAACAGAAGACGAGTGTAATAGGTATTACGATGGTCTATAACAGCGGTTGCATAACAGTCTGCGAGGGAAAACCAGTAACAAACATTTTTTCTGAGCTTTCGCAGACACAGACACAGAAAACTCGTTATCGGTTTTAGGGCCTCCGCAGACTTGCTACTTTTAGCATCGGCGACCGGCGATTTTGTGACGTATCGATGCTGCGTCGCGTTTCTTCGAGCGCGAACGAGCGAGACGCCGCATCAAAATCGCCGATCGCCGATGCTAAAAGTAGCAAGTCTGCGGAGGCCCTTAGCTTCAATCTGCTTCCGAAAGCATTCTTCTGATCGAAATGATATTTCGTAGCCCAATCGCCATTGGCACCGTCGTCGTTCTCGCCCGCGGCGATGTCACCGGAGCCGCCGCCCGCGCCGCCGCCCCCTATGGCGCCGCCCGCGCCGCCCGGCCCCGTCCCTGCGCCTCACACGATGATGGTAATTACCTCTTATATGTAAGTGTTGACACCGTAATACGTGGTTTACATCACTCGCACAGTCCCGCACGTCTACCTATAGTCTACTATAGCCTTTGCATGAGGACGAAGTCGAAACTCTATCGCAGTTTCCTCTTCCGTGGTAGTGGCGCCTTAGCTGTCCCATAGTCGCTCTATAGTTAAACGATAACAAAATCTCGATCTCAGAGTTGGGAAGTTGAGGAGTGTGATGCTGAGAGTATGTCGAGTGCGCGTGTACAGGGAGACGAGGATATGATGGGGGAGGCGTGGAGCGGCAGCGTGCGGCGGCTGCCGCGCTCGCCCAGCCCGCTGCTGCCCGCGATCTGAGCGCGCCCCGCCGCGCCCGCGCCCGCGCCGGCCCACCGCACGCGCCGCCTCGCCCGACATATCCGACTATTGGCCGCTACTCTCCTTCGCGCCCTCATTACTGTGTAAATACAAACTCCTTCTTGTACATACTGTCCTGGTACATCTCTCTTGGTAGCACGTGGTTCTAATAAAATTGATGTATAGTAAATAAGGGTGTTAGTTATAATTGGAGCACTTAAGATAATTATAAACTATTCTCTAGTAATTGAAAAGTGGAAATCTATTCTTAACATTTAGCATGTAAATTGTGTATTTCAATTTTGTAGCGTAAGATGTCATAGAAGGCTCAATTTAAATGTGTGAAATATACTATAGTAGTTATCTTAAAAGCACTCTCTTATTGTATTCACTAGACACCGAACACCTTGCATCAAATTAAGATAAATATATTTTTGTGAAATAAATTGGAATTTCTAAATCATTATTCATTAAAATTAAATGAAACACCAAATTAGTTGATAGGAGTAAGTTATATAAAAGAGATTATGGATAACGTGCCAAATGGATAATGTAATATGTATAAGTATGGTGTTGTACTAAATCTATTGCTAAAGTACATAATATATAACTATTTCACCAGATAGTCAGAACCCAACGTGACAGGTGGTGAACCTTGTCGCCGTGTATACAGTAACTGACTATTACCTAATCCCGAGGAATAGTTAGGTTTCCTCACGATGTTTGACTATCTGGTGAAACGTAGGCTTTGAGTTGTCTTAATACCTCCACAATGTGAAGGTGTATGGCCACTCAAGCCTCTGACTACCCCCGAAAGGGGATAAAAGTCGTAATGTATGTATGACTATATCTTCCTACTGGATACCACTATCTATCTTTTAACTATTGTATAAAGACTGAATGTTATAGTTTAATGTAACTACCAACCTTAGTATTTCTTTAAGTAGCTTCTTGCTCTATCGTTTTCACTAATCTTGCACTATCGTTTTCAAAATACAAAGGCGACGCACATCGTTGTGGGGATATAAGATACACCACAAGAACATAATAGAAGGAAGATAGCGTACGTCATGGAAACTAAAATAGACGTTTGAAGTCTTTGTGTGTTCAACAATGATGCGATTTCACCTTTATTATATTCTTTCCTAATAGGGGCCATCCATAAATTACTCCCCCCTTGTCACAGCTGCTCACATTTGTGCGACTCCTCCCTCGCTAGTGACGGTACATATTTTTAAAAAATTTAGAAATTTTCGTTAACAATTCAAATTTCGGTTTCAATACTTAGATTATGTATATTAGTTTTTTAAATGTGACGTCACGAAACTTAGGACCCCTCCCACCCCTTGTCACACATTGTCACATTTCGTTGAAACCCTCCCCCCTTTACGTGTGACGTAATTTATGGATGGCCCCATATAACAAAGCGCTTAAATCGCAGAACAGCAGGTCTGTTTGTATTCTCCAGAGCAGTGCCAAAACAATTAAGCTGGAAGCGTTCTCTGCCGCTCGGCAAAATTAAAAAAGTTTGGAATCGAAATATTACCGGGACCTCCTCTAATGTATATTGTTATTCGATTCGAATACGTTTAGGTTAACGTAATTGAAAACATTACAGGAAGAAATATCTCCGAACTTCTAAGTAGCTGTAAGAATCTAAGATCTCATAATTACTTTAAGTTGTTGTCGAAAAAGTTTTAATGTTACTCTTACTTTATGTTTCTTTTTCCGTTTAGTTAATTAAGATTTCGTGTGTTAAAAGTAGAAGTTACGTTACGTTACGATTTAATTAACAATATTTTGTGTTTCATCTCTTGTAAATGATAAATCATAAAAAATGATCCGTTAAAATGAAAAAAATAAATCGTCCTGTTTACAATGTCTTAGCGGATATACAAATTTTACTAATTAAGATATAATTTTTAATGTAAATGGGTGTATTAATGATGGTTGTAACATAAGTACTACAGTGTAAAATAAAAAATTATAAACTAGAGACATATAAAATTGTGGTCTCCAAATTATTATAAAAGAAGGAAAAAGATAAATGATTAATAATAAAGTGATTTATTAAATGTTTTAATTGTTTACTTAGCTAAGCACTTGGCTGACAAAACCAATCAAACCCTATTTTTGTGTGATTCTCTACAGCTGTGCCACCATGATAAGTAGCAATCAATAGTAGGATATGATGTACGTTTAACGTCCATAATGTACTTATATCGTTTATGAATGTACCTTCACTAGGTAACTAGATATTTCACATTTTTGTTGGCGCTGCTGGGAATTATTTTTTTGCCCATGACGCTACGTATATAGGGTGTCTTTTCCGTTATAGAATAAATAACACGAGCCAAGATCTCATGCATCACCTACTTCCAGAATAGATATAAATCAAAATCCACGAGTATTATTTCTCAAGAGCCGAGGAGAGGAGAAGCCAATAGAAAATGATTCGATCATAACCCCAGACCCTTTCCGAGAATCTGACGGAGGCTAATTGAATTTCCCGTCTCTTCGGAGCAATCCTGCGGTGGCTACATCAAAGTGGTGCTGGTAATTAAATGACAACTCTATCCGCTCTATCTATAATTTACAGTTCGCTGACGGTGAGGGAAAACATCGTGAGGAAACCTACCCATCCCTCGGGATTAGGTAATAGTCAGTTCCTGTATACACGGCGACAAGGTTCACCACCTGTCACGTTGGGTTCTGACTATCTGGTGAAACGTGGGCTTTGAGTTGGTTAATACCTCCACAATGTGGTGGTGTATGGCCACTCAAGCCTCGGACTACCCCCGAATGGGGATAAAAGACGTGACGTTATATTATTATTATTATTAACTCTATCCGCCTTCGCTGGCATCCATATGATGAATCCAGTACTCTTTGTATCAAAAGCGAAGCTGATTACAGATAGACATATTGAAAAGCAATTTGTATCGAAGCCTTATTTACTTGTTACTACACATCTCATCTCTTTGCGTAAGTACTGTGAGTATTTCCATATGATAATGAAATGAATACTATTTCGTGATATAAAAGATAGAAATACTTAGTGTTATTTCGGGTATTCGAATATAATGCCATATTATTATTCGGCATATAACGCTTATATTTTGGTTCAACGGCTTATGAGTAAATTAAGACTTCTACATCGGTTCTATTTATATTTCTGGATATAACTAGAGCTAGCGAGGCCATTACAATTTTCGTCTGGTATTAATATTATGAGGCAGTAAAACGTTATATATCTACAAGTACATATTACGTCGTAAACATATAATATTATGTGAGATGGCACATCGTCAAGTGCGGTCAAATTAACGCGTAATGATAGCAACGATAAAGTTTATATTTCGGTTCTAATGATATTAAAAGTCTACTTTTTAAATGAATAACCCGAGTATTATTAAAAGTCTAATCATTAATTCTCGAGGCCACAGCGGTCACCCATCATTTATTCATCAATATACGATTTTAATAGGAACGAAAGCTTGAAGGTAATCTGTGGCTTGCATACAAGAGAGTAAGTTTTGCGACCCGGCGGTAGAATTAAAGGAAAAAATGGAAAATGACTATTTGTAAGTGCCCCCGTAGGCCTAAACAAAATAAACGCTTTGACTTGACTTTGACTAAGAGGTTTTTAGGCTCCCTTCATTTTATAAAAATGCTACTCAGTTTACGACACGACTTAATACGCTGTCTCATATCAGTGAAGTGTGAATGAATATGTGTTGTTGGTTAGACATTTAATCTCGCACTGTCGACCTTATACAATGAGCTACAGTTAATCGTGAAACAAAGCTGATTATTAGCGGACAATCTTATATTGTGCTATAGCGATGTTCTTTGCTGCCATACCCAACCCGTTTTAACGTCGTCGGAACTCTAGATATGTTACTATGACACATTACATTAACATTTTACTACTATATCGCCACGGATAATAAAAAGACAGAAAAAAGTTTAGATTGTAATAGTTTTATTTTTATTTTGTCCACGAACCCTCACGATAGGAGATCAGGAAACCCTAGGTTAATTCGATTTAATGTAAAGCTATGGCTCATCCTATCCCTAAACCATAAATATTATATAGTCTTCTGGTTTTGTGCTGCTGATCGGATTAATCCAGCCTTTGCTCACCGCTAGCTGTTGGCGCCTCAACTTTACTACAAAAATATGCGCGTGCGGAGAGCCTAAAGCTTACACGGCCACCGACCCTACATACCCCTTCCACGCACGCAGCTGGATCAACCCCGCTAGGCGGGGCCCACTCGCCATTAGATTGCCTCCAAATTAGGACTACTTGTGCCTAATTTATTTATTATTGTAAATTAGTCCAATAAATCTATTGTTGAGTCGCCTACTTTTTCTTATGTTCCCGTACTGAACACTAGCTTCTATTTCAGTTTCCTCACTCACTGGTTCGCGTCCGTATGGAGGATGCATTAGGCGACTAAGTAATGTTTCAGCCACACAAACAGAATTCGTAAGCCCTTACAGGAGTCTCAATCAGAGAGCACTATAATATATTCTCAATGTTGGATTCAGGATTGATAACTAGGGAGTTGAATTTGCCGCGGCACATCTGATTAGCATTCAGTTTGGAGGCAGCAAGTACTAGTAGATATTAATATTCATGGGCCACAATTTACCGCAGTCGCTGTAGTTACAAACCAAATTATAATAACGAAATATGGACTCGTATTGGACAGCTGTATAGGGCAGATCATAATTGTATTTCGCTGCAATGAATTTTGTAATCATTGACCTATTAGAAAGAGGGGAGTTATCCTAAAGGGGTCAAACACTATTATTATTACACTTAACTAAATTTAGGCTACTTAATTTAGTCGTTACTGAATTTATGCAAGTGTAATCGCATTCAGCAAGCTGTTCAGAAGCTAGAATGGTTTAAATATTTAGAAGCTTCTGAATTTAGGTTTCTAAATTTAGCCAAGTGTAATAAGCTCTTTAAGTACGTCACGGTGACACAGTACGCTCGCACGCGGGACATCATCCCAAACGCATGTCAGTGTTGTTAATACTCCTCATAATTTCGGATACGTGCCAAAAAGCTTTTTTGTGGCTTAAATAGGTGTTTTCAATTTAAGGAACAAAGAACAAATATGTTTTTTTTTTCACAGTAATTCTTGAATGGCTGCGCTGATCTTAACCGCACAAGCCTCGATGATGCCTTATATGTATGCCATTAGGCAACGCTGAGGACGGACTAGTCACGTGCAGTTTACTCTGTTTTCTTAGCCATTTGATGTGTGTTAAGGCAATAACACACTGTCATTAATATCCCAAGTCCCATAACTCAGAAAATGCCCTAGTTATGTACGTATAGTCCGTCTTCATTACGCATCTACATTTAGCTACCGTTTCGGAACTTTGAAACACTCGGCATTGAAGCAATTACTTCAGTAGGTAATTTACCTAAAACACATTTTATCAGCACATTACCGTAAAAACGCACCTAAACACACTTTATATCTCAAGCCTCGTCGAGTTTATGCGCGTTAAATTCCCGTAATGTACACTTTATTTACACACAAACCTTCGAATATACACCTTAGGTATATAAACTTAAGAACCTTAGCAAGTCTCGAATTAAGTTGGTATAGGAAGTGAGTTTATTGGACGAGAAAATCATTGAGAATGCTTTTATAGGATTAATGATTGAACAGAATTATTGCTTAGATTTACTACATATAAATAGCGGAAGATACTTTAGCCCCTTAAAATAGGGAGTGGAAGGGGGAGGTTTATATAGTGACTGAATTTTGCGATAGGTATTTTTAATAGTCCATTAAATATGTGCGAATAAGCAAGGAAACATGATTTGCTTAAATTCCTACAACATTTTGTTACTAGGTGGTTCCAAGTACAGTAAGTTTATAAAACCATCTTATACAAATTCAAATAATTTATTTTGTTTAAGCCAACAGAGGACTTAGAAATTGTCATATTTAATATTTTTTTCTCATTTCAAACTTCGAATCGGAAACGCGACCTCGACTGAGAAGATCTGGCAAAAAACTCAGCGTGTCTTTTTTACATTGATTATGTATTTTTTAAATCTACACTTGCTTAATTTAATACAATGTGTTCTGGTAAATATATTAACTCCAGTGTGCTGCCCTCCGATTGATCAAATTATCTCTTTTGTTTTTGCATAAAGCTTTTTCATCTTAGTAAAACATCTTAAAGCTTGCTCAGAAATGGTTTTAAAATGAGAAACATAAGGTCCCAGAATATGCTTCCATTATTCCACGTCCAATTCTAGTTGTAATTGCGTTGTGACTGCGGTACAATGTAGCCAAGTCATTAACGTTAATCCCCCCGGCTCGTTAAGCACGAAAGAAAGTTCAAGTTAATCCGTCCTAGATTACAGTACGGTGCTTGAGGAAACCGTACCGCACTATGTTATAAACTACTTAGTTAAAAATAGTTATTTTATTATAAATTTGGTAAGACGACGGTACCAACCTACGCATAGTATATTTATTGCAAATTGATTGCCGGTCTTATTGAATTTATAGAAAAATCTCATACGTAAAATAGTAAGTTATAATGGACTTTTGTACCTAGAAATGCTTTGTAAACCATTGTAAACTTAAGTCAATGAAGTAATTACTACGTTTTAGTAAGAACAATCACCATCGTGAAATGAACTAATTATATCCAAAAGTTTCGTGCATTTAAAAAAGTTGGTAAATATCAATTTTCCAATCATCTGTTAATCTTTCTCATTCTCAGTATCGTCTTAGTTTTTTTTATATGATCGCTATAAATCTAATATCTCAATATGAAACAAAAAGCAATTTTGCTATATCTATATCTACACAGCTTTCTAACTTATTGGAGCCCATTTCTATTCTAAGCAGACGCATGAATATCATTGGACACACATGGTTTGATCCCTGCGGCAATAAAATATTTCTACAGTAGGTAGTCAATGTATATTTTAGTAGAATTTTCTCCCTCCGCGTGAATTTCGTGGATGAAAAGTAGCCTATGCGTTATACCAGAGTATAAATTGTTCCAGTTAAGACTAGAAACAGATTATTTATTTGATGTTTTATTGACAGTCCGTTTACTGCTATTATCTATGAAATTACCAATGAACCAAACAATCGAATCTGTTCGGACGTGTTATGATGTGAACTTACAAATAAACAAACATGATGTTACATTTTAGCTATAGATGAGAAAAAATATTATGTGTTATTCAATTGCTGGCATTTTTCTGTACTGTTTGTAGCCAATAAATATTTATACACATCTTGCGCCTCGCATACATCCCTATATTGTTATTGGTTTTATTCACAGATATAACATAATATAGTATGTAAAGTACCTACCAATGTTTAAAGAAGATTGAAGAAAGATTTATCCAAGATATTATGTGCAAAATCGTCCCCCGGCTACCGTACTATGTGCTATTTTCTATAGAGTCATCTCAGTATCTATAAATTATTATTGATGTACATAACAAATCATTGTAAACTTTGAGATAGAAGTAATAAAGTACAATTTGCTTGACGTATCTGTCGTATAAGTCTAATATACTGATGTTGACATGTTTGGGATATCAAACATATGGGATTATAGGATTTCGGGTCATCGCCGGCTTGACATCTTCATGTCTCCGTGACGTCGTCGTATCCAATAACCTTGTCATATTTTTATCTATGGCTTTTATGATATTGCATTTTTTCATTTGTCGTAGTGAAAAAGATATGGATAAGACCGGTATATTCACTAAAGTTGAGCTCATATTATTTATTTTTATTTTACTTCTACAAAGTTTAAGGCCGCACGGGCAAGGCTACCGCAACGTGACAGCTACCCAACTCCTATAAACATCGTTGTCGCATTGTAATCGCCTTACCATTTTTACCCCGGCCTATAGCAATATTTTGGTCTGGTGAGACATTGCTACGAAAACGCTACGCTGTACTTATTACTACGGCGTAGCGCTACATGGGCTACAACATGCCTAGTAATTTTTATTCTTCGACTTTACGTAAGAAAGTCATAAATAGAGTAAATACCAGTCCAATGATACCAATGATGTAAAGAGCCGATTCATTTGTTAATGTTTTCGAAAAATGTTTCGAGAGATAAACTCGTGCACAAGGAAATGGATCCTAATCCAGTGGCACAATGAAAATGGGCCTGTTCATCAGATTGATTGTTCGGGTTAATTAGCGAACAGTGTTGGATGGCGGGACGAAGAGGGAGCCTGTTAGAGGGTGATGGGTAAAAACCGGATTAGGGTTGTATTGGGTTCTTATTCGGCATTGTTTTTGTTACTGTGACGAAGATGTTTCATTTGATACTGGGTGGAATAGTTTTTTTGTTTTTTTAATGACTTGAGTTTTTTTGCTTGGTCCAGAGGCATACTTTTATTTTAGGTACGTGTTCATCGCTACTTCGCGAAAATAATAGGAAATAAATGTAAATAGGCCCATTAAATAAAGGGTGAATGTGCTATATAAAAATACGAACGGCGTTAAGTTTATGACTCAAAATAGAGTATTGTTGTTTGTAGGGTTGTTTTACAGAAATGTATTCTTATTTAAGTATTATTCATAGCTTTTATGAAGCACAAAAAAATATCTCATGAGTAATGTTTTGTGTAGTTTGCATAATAAATGTACGTAACAAATCCATTTTAACACAATAAAACAATAATATAGCAGAATTTACATATTAAGGGTAAAATTTGACGAAATCTAGGCAATAATTGAATTGAACACCTACGTATGAACGCACAAATAACTATGTCTACTGAGATACCCAATACTTAGTTACACAAGAAATCCATTTAGACTGCTTAATATTCAGAGAATTATTTGTTTAGGCGTCTCGACTTACCCAACTGCGAATAAGTTAAGTGTATTTAGAGGTAGTTACTTTACTCGAAGGACGGAGATCAAAATAATGTGGTTTCTTCTATTGACATAAACCTACTTTATGTCAGGCCTTTCTCCCACGAAGATATTCACGAGCTACGCGACTAAGATGTGACTTATAGGTGACCAATTAATATGCTACTCTATGGATTCATGATTAGATGTGTCCATATGGCGCGCATGCTTCACCCGAGCACTCATATTATTACATTACGTCTATGCGTTCCGACGTCAAAAGTGAGTGCTCGCGCGAGGCATGCGCCTGATGAAGACGCCGCCAATGGAGACTAACATAAGATAATTTTTGTAGCGTCGTATATGGCGGTCCATATACGACGTTTTTGTATACGACATGCGAGCTATGGGTTGCATCGTAGTCGCATCTCAGTCGTATAGCTTGTGAATGACTTTGTTGAACAAAAGCCACGAGGATTTGACAAGTTTTTTTGGGTGCGTCTATATGAGGCGCATGCCGCGTGTACACTTAGTTTTGACGTCGGAACGTATGGACATAATGTCATGACATGAGTGCTCAGGCGAGGCATGCGAGGAATCTGGACGCACCGAGTCCATGTTCTGGTCAAAAGAACAATACAATAACAAAACGAGTCATCACTCGCCCCGGGGTGGGTATAGTAAATTTGGCAAGTTTCTCGCTTGATTTATGCGCCGAAATGAGAGCTCTATGCAAATCTTATTACCGCGCAGGTCGCCGCCCGAGCCGTAGACAATTATGTAGCTCTAATGCTGGGGACTAAATTACGGGACGCCGCCGGAGATGATCATTTGTAGAAGGTTCATATGAATTATGGATGGTGGTAGAGGCAAAAATATATTTACGAGGCAAAAGTATATAAAAGAAATTAAGATCACTGACATATTGACGGACCGTTAGAGTACCTAACCTACTAAACAGCAGTATATAAAGCGGTTCCTGATCAAACGGTTTGTTAAAGTGTTGTTAAACTCTGTCTTAAGTATGCAAGGATAAAGGTCTCATTTTTACTTAAATATAGACAGCCTTTTTATTGAATAAAACCCTCTTATATTGAGAAAAGATGATTTATGACTAAAGTATTTTTCTCTGTAACACTACGTGTTCAATGATGCGAGCGTAAGGACCTCAACGTATATATTGGTTCTTAAGTAATGGATACAAAGGACTTTGATTTAACATAGCGTCTTGAATACGGGTTCAAATAACAGATTAAACAGGAGATCACAGGCTCCATTAGATCACGAGCCATGACCTGCAGGGTGAAGCGGATAACGTATCTAACGAACTCTGACCCTCGCCTTGGTTCGACTAGTGTGGAATTTCCCACGGGAATCCCAATATAACTCTTACTAGGAGTTTTCCTTTGTATTGCTAATCTTTTCGAGGAATAAGCATTAGTATTAAGTAGGAGCAGAGCGTTAATTTTTTTTTTTATTTGCGTTATCCGATTTCCTTTACTTTTATTGTGTTTATTTTTATTTTGTTTTATATTATCTTAATCTTAGAGACTGTTCTGTTATAATTTAAAATTATTATTATCAGTGCCGTTTATTTCAAACAAATGCCCGTTTGCATAAAACATTACATAGCCATACTTTTCTGCACACATTATCATATTATAGGTAAGGCCACCACTGTGTCCAAAAGCAATACTAATTATATTCGAAATAAAAATAGCCCAACTTCATTATTACCATGTTTCGCTGCCCAAAACCAAACGAAGTTGTCTATTAATAAGGCCAAAGTGCCACATGCCCTGAATGGCTTAAGGTCGAATATAACTAGCACCATACATTACTGCTGGGAAAAAGGAAACATTATGAACACAGTGTGTCCGCTGTTATATTAATTTCCTGTCCTTCCACTTAATAGAGGGTTATCTCGTTATATATAACATACACGTTCGTCTGATCAGCTTGTAATAAAGCCAGCCTATATACCTACTAGAACAACGTTGTTATGGAAAACATAATTGTTCATTCGTTCGCTCATAGAATCTAGAGAGGCCAACTCTTGTATCGGAGTTTTTAGGCCTCCCGAAAAAAGCTAAGATCATGAAATTGTTCCAAATAAGTATGTACAGCAGGCTGCATATCTCAGGGAACATTTTCAGCATGGACTGAGCTCTCTTTACAATGGCTGTCAATAAAAAAGATATCTCAGCTTATACTGGCACGTTCCCTGAAACATGCAGTGTAGATAGATTTTCTATAGGGTGTATACCTAACGAACCATAAAACGAAATAACAGATAGCCTAATTGTCTGTATGAACGACGAAAAACTAATTAAGCCTTGCAAGAAAATCTATAACCGATTCGGCACATAAGGCTACCAATTTCTTAATTTCCGACTCGGCGTTTGCTCCAGATGTTATTTCAGCGGTATTTGCTGAAACGTTCTACTAGTTGCCTTATTATATTGAAAGTACGGAGCTAACATCAGCTTTTCCAACAGATTCAATATAATTAAGTAAACAGCTCTCTAATTAATTCCATGAATGGAATCTTCTAATTATCTATTTTCGTGTACTTGTTTATTCAAAGTTTCTGAGTATAATTAGAGAGTAGATATTTGCGTATAAATTAATATTTTTTTGTACTGTTATTTATAAAAATAATGTGAAGAAAATAAATGATTGGTAAGGCTTTATTTTTTTGTAAAAGGTCATAAAAAAATATGCAAAAGAATACTCCAAAAAAGATGGATAAGCCACCAACCTCTCTTATCTCTGAGATACGGATTACGAGGCAATCTGGCATCACAAAGATTTATGGCAGAGCTGAGGTGATCTTTTGTTTTTTCATCTTTTGAAATAAAAGCCTCTTAATATCAACATGAATTCTTAAATCTTTAAATTTTAAACATAACAATTTTTATTCAGCAAAATGAGGCTTAGGGCCTCCGCAGACTAACTTTTAGCATCGGCGACCGGCGATTTTGTGACGTATCGATTCTGCGTCGCGTTTCTTCGAGCACGAACGAGCGAGACGCAGCATCAAAATCGCCGATCGCCGATGCTAAAAGTAGCAAGTCTGCGGAGGCCCTTAATCATTGAAGACTTATTTTAGCGGATATGGTACTTTCTAAAATTGCAATCATGTTTAGCGCACTACGACATGAAGTGAAATTGACACATATGTTATCGCACTCGCAATTCGAGGCAATACCGGCAATATTTCCAATATTATTTTTCACGAACGACTGTATCGTACTGTGTCAATGGACTCAGTAGGACATACTATTTTGGGCAGTCAAATGTCTCCTTCTTACTTGGTAATACTTTTAAATTAAATTTGAGGGCTATAGTTTATTTCAAACCTTTTACAACTATGATGTCGTTCAGTGAAAAAGTATGCACGGGATTATTCCAGCCTTTATCTGGACGAAACAGGTTTTCGCTTAGTTATAGCTATCAGCGTGAAATTAACATTAATTTACATTACAGTTAACGTTTAACTTTCCAACGATAGCAAAACACTGAACACAAATTTATTCAAAGCGAAAGTCGCTTGAGATATCGAACAAAGATTACTTAGTAATTTAACTTCGCCAGTTGCTTGCTGTCTTGTTCTGAAGGCTCGCTTTTAACTTTGTGACATTAGGAAATATATAAAACAATTCTCCCCTTTCGAATAATGTTCTTACATCATTCTCGAAACAGAAACAAAATACTATCGAGATGTGGGTGTACCCACTAAGCTTCTACGTCAAACCGTTTCTGTGAAAAATTGTTGTGTTGGACAGACAGGCGCGATGGATCTTACAAGGGTTCCTACCGAAGCCTTTTGATAAATGATAAAAAAACTAGGTATTATACCTAGCTATATAATAGAATGACGACACAATAATGCCTTTGAAAACTTAGGGAGCAAAGTCGGTAATGTCTATAAGGGGCCATGCATAAATTACGTCACACGAATTTCATGATTTTTAGACCCCTACTCCCCTTGTCCCCCCCTGGCTGGTCACATTTGCGAGACTTCCCCCCTCCCAGTGTGACGTCACATATCATCAACAATTTACAAAAAAATTCAAAATTTTCCGTTAACAGTTCAAATTTCGGTTTTAATACTTAGAGATTTTAAAATGTGACGTCACGAAACTTAGGACCCCTCCCACCCCCTTGACACACAATGTCACATTTCGTCAACCCGCTCCCCCCTTTATGTGTGACGTAATTTATGGATGGCCCCTAATGTGTATTTAATAAAAATCAAGAGCAAGAGCGCACTCAAGAGTTTTTATTCTTCTTCTTATTGTATGGTTAGTGGCCAAAGCCAAGCCACCCGAAGGCCTCTGGCATGGCTTAACGACTGCTGCCCAAATGTCAACAACCGGTACCGACTTTTAACGTGCTCTCCAAAGCACGGAGACGCTCAGTTCAAATGCCCTAAACGGTCACCCCTCTCTAACTGACCTTGTAGAGTGTTGCTTAGCCTCCGATCGTTTACCCAAGAGTTGAAATCAATAGATTTGAGATTGATTTATAAATATGGATCATAGATTGAACATTAATACTTAACGTTATAATATAAATGATAAATAGCGACTAACGTAATACACTCATACCAATTTGTTCGGCCAACAATACGTTCGTGATTTATCATCACTTATCCGCTAAATATGGCAATTGCGGGCCCACAGAGACCAGTATATTGTTATATCCTAGACGTATGAGAGCACTGACCTATATTTATGCAATATGATTTATATTTAAGTTTGTGTTTGTACGAACTTTCAAAGTAAAAACATATTTTTTTGCAAATCATGAACACTTTCTACGGCAAATTACTAATGTAAACGTTTTACATTACTAAATTTTCTTTGTTAGCTACCAATTACTTTTACAGTATTTTCTTTGACTTATGTGTATATCAGTGTTTCTATATGTACATAGGTACGTATAAATCAAGGATGACGTCATGAATTTCAAACATCCAAAAAGTCGTAGGCGTTCACAAAATTACGTTTCAGATATGATAATTTTATTCATAGGCTATAAAAAACACGTTTTCAACTTTACAATTTCATTGCCAATTTTTCAAGGAAATCTCATACAAATCTCGACTGCACATACCTACATAGATTATTTATTGGGGTGGCCGAGTTCTTTATAAATTGGAGGCAATCGCGGTCAAGAACTAGTCTCGGGAATTTGGTGTTTAGCCAGATCTCTGGAGACATGATGCGGGGTAATTGGATGAAAGTTATATTTCTTCCGGGTATTGTTGTTTGATTTTATTATTTGTTGGCTATTAGCGAGGCTATGGCTTTAGGCTTAGGCTGTTGCATATGATTGTAATGACTCCAAATCTAGAGATTGAAATGATACTACGTTATGGATTGATTTTTTATGTCACTAAAGTGGCAAACAAGCGTTTTTTTTTTTTTTTTTTATGGTTTTGAGTTAATTCTCGCCACTATGTATTGTGTGGCGCTTTATCCTTTTTAGATTTTTTAGACCTGTTTATCTTATTTCTAAAAATCACTTTTGTAAATTGTCTTTTTCTTTTAATTGTATTATTTTAAGTTTTTATAGTTTTTATGCTTTTTGTAATACTTGGTTCATATATATTAATATACATAAATATAATACTAGATATAGAGATTTGTATCAGTTTGCTTATTATTACTTTTGTTGATTGGTCCTTTAAGTGAGATAGGTACTTTATGTGTTTATAAACTTATTTTAGAGATATATAAATAAGATATAATAATATTTATTCACTTTTTTGGAAAAATATGTTATCCAGTTATTTCCCCTTTTCTAAAGTTTTTTCCCATTTATCTTTGTCCTCGGGGTGGGGTTCCCTTGCAATTTCCCTTGTCAACGTTTTCATTAAGTTTTATTTGTGAATTGTGTTATTTATTTTGTAATAGTGAGAAAAGAGGTGTCAGTCAGTAAGTAAGTTTATTGTCAAGGATGAAAAAGTCAGTCAGTCAGTTTGTCATTTCTGTTTCCTATAGCTTTAGTAGTAGCTGATGACCGATCTTGATAATCGGTCATATTTTTGCCATTCTTGGCACTCAGGACTGTAGGCGGGGTGAGTGTTATTAGTGCTGCAGTTTTTGCACTTTGCTGGCGTATTCCGGGAGCACGATCGTGTGTCGTGCTCACCCGCGCACCAGCCGCAGACAGCAGAACGCTCACAATACTTAGCCTCGTGTCCGAATGAGAGGCATTTGAAGCACTGTTTTATGGGGGACTGATCTGACGCTGGGATTAGTTGGTAACCAATCCGGAGCCTCTGATCCTTGAGGCGGCTCCAGGTTTGCGGACCCACCTCCAAGACCACGTTGCACTCGAGGCTGTTTCGGGTTTTTGCTCGGCGTAAAACACGAATATTTTCAGTAGGCGGTAGCGATTCTAGTAAATATTTGTTTTGGGCCCTTATGGCCTCAATTAGTCTGTCGTCAGTCATGTCCTTTGTCAGTCCTGATAAGCGAAGGAGAGGTTTTTTAGGGTTGGGTTCAGTGACGCTGAACTTGGAGCTGAGGCCAGTGATGGCAGACTTTATAGCTTTTCGCCCTTCCTCTGTGTCCAGAGAAATGACTACTCGGCAGTCCTTACCCTTTCTAATGGCATTGACCCCAACTCCAAGGTCAATCACGTCGATCCCCGGTTTGATCTCGTTGAGCAGGTGTTCGCTCGTATCCTTCGGGTCAGAGGATTGTATGATGACCGTGTTTCTCTGCACCTTAAGGGCATCAGAGTAAGATGGTTTGTCGGTGCTATTGTTCGTTAGGGGGTGGGGGTGGGGGTGGGGGTGGGGGTGGGTTTTAAGTTGGTCAGTCAGTTGGTTAGTCAGTTGGTCTACGGCAGCTTTGAGGGGGGCAATAGTCGCGGCTGTAGACTCCGCGATAGCGGCAATTTGTTGGCGCATTGGTTCTATTGATGATTCAACTATCGGGGCTACCGGGGCTATGTTGGCTGCTTCCTGCTTATTAAGTTTGGAGTTAATGCGGGCAATATCTTGTTTCATTTCCTTAAGCTGTTTTTGAAGGTCTATTTCTACTATGTGACGGATGCCCGCATTTTGGTCAATTATGTGGTTGATTTTGTAACTAAGTTTAGATGGGGTTTTAGTGAAATCCTCTGAAGGAGGCTTATTGGCGAGTTGGCGGGTGAGGACGCGGTTCTTATCCGTTAAGCGGCTAACAAGCTTGACCAGGAGGGACAACTTCTCTACCACGAGCTCCTTAACCTCTTTCTTGAGATTACCAGCTGCCCGGCTATACAGAGCGGCCTTGGTTTCCAAGACCGCTTCGTGGGCAGAGGTAATCTCGCTGGGTTCTTCGGTATCGCCAGGGAGAATGTTATCCAGGTCGAGCACTATCGAGTCAGTGGTGTCAAAGTCGGTCAGTAATGGTGGTTTCTTGGCATGGGAAGCAGAGGTAGAGGTATGGGGGGTCGCAAAATTTTGTCTCATCTGTTTGGAGGACATAGGGTCCTCAGAAGAGTGAGGGGAGCGAGGTAGGATGAAGGTCTTGTCGAGTGTCGGGTTGTCAGTGGCGTCAGCTGATTTCTTGGAGCGGGGGGCAGGATTATGAGGAATCTCAAAGTTAAGTTTGACCGGGCGAGGGGCCATAGGGGCTTCCTGGCCCGATTTAGTTGTCCGCGGAGCGTCTTCGCTCGCGGGCCCTTGACGGGATCGCGGGGGGGTGTTGAACATGCTAACGGTATGAAATTTAACGTAATCTAAAAAATTTGCAAAAACGCGATATATGTAGACGATGTGCTGAAAAGCCGGAAAACCTAGCTAGCGGCGCGAGAATTGGGCAGGTGGGGGGGGTTTTTTCGATTTTTTTGTGCCCCTAGGGGGGCGAGCGACACCTCCACGGACGCGGGGCGTCGCGGGCAGTACGAATAAAGAAGTTTTGGCCAAAAATTTGGTCCAAAACTTTTGGGGGGGGGGAAAAAAGTGAAAATTTACGACTAATTTATGTTTTTTGTTTCAGGAAAGTGGAAATTTAGGCGACCGCGATACCGGAAACCGACAGGAAGACCACGAGGGACCTATCCAGCAAGTTTGGCGAATATCGGGTAAGTAGATAGAAAGTTATAGAGATTGAAATTTTCAGAAACTAACAATTTGTAGGTGACGACGGAAAATGAAGCTAAATTGTTCTAGGAAAATGAAAATACGGATGAAAACTGCACCGGGCACGAGTGGGGAGACCACGAGGGACCTTCCCACCAGGTTTGGTGAGTATCGGATAAGCAGGTAGAAAGTTATCGAATGTTATGTTAGCAAAACTAAAAATTGAATAAAAACGGACTAAGTCTGTTAAATGAATTTGAAAATTTCGATGAAATTTACACTGGATACTATTTAGGAGACCACAAGGCACCCCTATGCAAAATTTGGTTGCTTTATGTCGATTACAGAAGAAGTTATCAAAGTTTTAATTTTAATGTCTGGTGGGCAAACAAGCGTTAGGCCTGCTAGATGTTAAACATCTATAGGCTACGGCATCGCTCACACGTTATTGACCTGAAGGGGAGTGAGACCGAGGGAGGAAAAAGGGGGGGAGAGCGCATATTTGTAGAACAGTTATGGCTGCGTCTACATCAGGCACATGCCTCGCCCGAGCACTCAGTTTTGACGTCGGAACGCATAGATATAATATGATAATACGTGTGCTCGGGCGAGGCATGCGAGGCATCAGAAGGGCTAGACAAGTGGCTGACATCTACAAGCGTTCCTTCAAATCGCTACGCTTCATGTATGGAAATGACATAAGTCACGCGACGTTTGACATTTCCATACATGTGAAGTCTATTCTATTCTTTTCGATTAGCGTTCATGCTACTTGTCTAGGGGGCTGGACCATGGTTGGACACACCAATTGACGTACATTCTGCCTAATTTTTGAATACTAAGGTACATTCCGAATAGGTATACTTAATATAAAATACATTTTTGGCAGTAGACTCCCGAGTCAGACAACCATTGTGTATGAGCCGGGTGGATGGGATGATACGACAAGTATTTTCCATTTGCCGACATTATGTGTAACGAGCCGTACGCTCGTGTACATCACGCATCAATATCGGTAATGATTAATACTTTTATGAGTAATTAATTTTAGGATTAAAAATACCATTGTGTGTTGTGCTCGATGCATCTAAAAGCAGTATTTTTTATTTGACTATGGAACCCTAAAAACTGTTTAATCATTGGGCTTTTTTTAAATGTTAATTTGGAAAATAAACATTAAAAAAAATACAATTAAAAAAACGCCAGTTTTTTCATAGAAAGCTGACGCTTGATTTACTTCATTGAACATACATTACAAATGTACCTACAGCAACTCAAACAGAAGCAGTAAGGACTTAAAATATTTGAGTAGCATTAAAGTATTTTATCTATCAAAACCTTTGCACTTGTAATTTTCTTCTCATCGTATAATTAGTGGCCAACCTGATGACAGAGTTGTTCAAGCCGCCCGAAGGCCTCTGACAAGGTTAACGACTACTGCCTAGAAGACAACAACCGGGAACGACATTTTATAAGCCCTCCGAAGCACGGTAATGCTCAGTTCAAAAACCACTAAATGGTCACCCATCTCTGACTTACCTTGCCAAGCGTTGCTTAGCCTCCGATCGTGTAGCGATCAGTGATTGCAGATGGCTATAAGTGCCTAATATTAATAGGCACTGCACTTGTAATATTAATGGGATTATCTAAAGGTAAATGTTGACGGAAAATTTCCTTCCAATTCAGTGGGCCACTCGGTAATTTCATCACGTGCCTTCAGGTGCCTGTTCCAAATGGAACACCACACCGCTTGGATTATGTAATTTATTACAACTGCACTACGGAATCTCTGGGAGATCACCGATGCCGCGGGGTTCGGCCTACGGAATAAGCTTAAGAATAAGATAAGGTACCTATTCCGTTACCGCAGGCAGACTGATTTAAAAATCCTAAAACAGCTGTCAAAAATAATAATAAACCATAGACTTCAGTATCACTATAGACTAAACTTTATTTTAATTTTCGAAAAAGGGCGAATGAACTTTTTTAATTTCCCAATATAAACTGGCAGTTGATAAAAATAAAACTACTTCCTACTACTACGATTTAAACGGCATCCTACACATTTTTTTTCGCGTGTTTAGGCCAGTTGCACGTTTATAATATTGAAAAAGGTTTTGTTTGTCAAATTCCCATTTTCAATTCTTACTTTTCACTAGCAAACATTTGTAAGTAATTTTATTCCATTCATTAAAATGTCGATAGTGTTATCCACAAAAGGCAATAGGCAAAACCTAACTCAAAAGAGTTAAGCTCAGAATATTGCGATTAAATTGAAAAAAGAAATCCGTTGCCTTTGAATTTTAATTTAAAATTAGCTCTAGTAGCCGAGTCAAGTCAAATACTAGGTAGGTAGGTTTGTATTTAATGGTGAGTGTGAATAATGTGTTTTATAACCACCGATTTATTTTATCTACTAACTGATTGACCTACCTTTATTAGTTTCTTAAATAAAATGTTAAATTAAATCAATTTTGTGTTACCCAAAGTAACACATATTTGTGTTCACCGAACCAATATGTCGGTAAAACAAATAGTGTTAATAGGTTATCTGTGGGAGCTGAGCTCGGTAAAAGCACCGCAAACACTACAGAGTAAACACTGTCTGTTTGTCACTGTTGATGTATTGGTATGGGAAGCGAGTGGAATTTGGGGAAAATGGCGTATACGTATAAATATAAACATGAATACGGGCAATTTTGTTTTTATGTGACTAATTGGCGGCATTTTTTTTTGTGTGTTAATTTTATCTATGTTGCTTTGCCTCAATAATGATATTGTGTGCCTACTTAAACATTATTTTGGACTTTTGAAACATCTTATGGTAGCCATAGTACAAGCGTTGCTTAGTTTGGGATCATAAGAGTTGGTGTGTTTGTCTGGCGATATTTATTATTATAAATTATAATCCTGTCGTAAACTGCTTCCTGCCATGGTTTTATTTGCATATTGTTTTTTTTATGTGACTAAAGTGGCAAACAAGCGCATGACCCGCATGATGTTAAGCCGTTACCACAGCCTATAGATTCTTGCAATACCAAGGGCATCGCTCGCACGTTGCCGAACCGATGAGGGGTGGGACATAGGGAGAGGAAAGGGGGAGGTGTTGGGCTTCCGGCTCTCTCCCTCATAGTACGGAACGAAGCTGAATATATACTTTACACCGATCTTCTGTGAGAGGGTGGTACTACCCCGGTCGAGCCAGCCCGTATATGAGATGCAGTCGGTCACAGCTTGGCTCTTCCACCAATAAATACTGTTACAGAAACAATCTAAATCCAGCACAGATTTATTTCCGCAAATGTAACTGGGGTCTGGTTTGCTCCACTTTCTACCTGCATCCAGCACAGCTATAAACCGATATAAACCACCTACAAGACGGGAATAGCTCACTCGAAAGCCTTTTTATTCCGTCAATCTTGTAGAAACTCCGAAGAGAGTCGTAAACAGAAATTGAACTGGGTTTTGCGAGTGGTTTAAATTAATTTAGAGCTTTATGATGTGGTGTAGGCAGTAAAGTATTCTGAGATCTATTACTTATGGTGTTAATAAATAGATCTTACTCTGAGAGCAATCTTTGAACGATAGCGGACTTATTTTTATTTTATTTTTTTGATATGGTTTTTTGTTTCGCATATAGCCAGTGTCAAGTAAAATAATGCATAATTTCAAGTTTTTGGCTACTGGGTGGTTACTTTGAAATGCGAAACGAACGCTTCGGCTGACGGATCCGAAATACGGATTCGATAATCGTGATTTGACGTTTCTTCTTTCGTGGATCCTACTCCCGTTTTCACATGTTCATGACGTATGACGTATTTTAAAGTAACTCATAGACAAGATCGTATGAATATGTGAAAACCGGAGTAGGATCCGCGAAAGAAGAAACGTCAAATCACGATTTTTGAATGCGTACTTCGGATCCGTCAGCCGATGCGTTCGTTTCGCATTTCAAAGTAACCACCCTTTACTTTTTGGGGAACCCGAAAATCATGTTTCACCACTTTTGTTCCAATTGCCCACACGCACGCACATTTATGAACTTTTAATGGTTAATATTCCAGCAACATTACACATTTTAATACAAGGAAACACAAGTTTTGGAAATTAGAACACAAAAGTTACATCACTTTTCCACTTTCCGGCAAAAACGGACGTATCTACTTTGACGTAATAGTGAAACGTGAAAGTTAGTGGTCGGCTACGTGACCGCCTAGTGTAAATGTTAACCCTTCAATGTTCCGCGGCAGGGCACGTGCGAGCAGGATTTAGGGCTACAGACTTATAATATTATTCTGGGAGCCAATTGCGCATACAAAGCCACAATATGGTTGGTAGTAGAAGTGGGTGCTTAAACGAAAAGCCGTTTGAAAAGTTCGTTTTTTTACGTAAGAACACAAGCGCGCTTACAAACACAAGCGTGTAGCTTTTAAGCAATGACGGCCAAAAGACAAAAAAAAACCATAGTTTACAAAAAGTAACCTTATTGTTATGAAAATACAGCTCAAATCAATATTTTTGCTATCTAAAAGTTCAATGCATAAAAGCACTAAAAAAAGTAGAAAGCAGAAAAGTAAGTAAAAAAGTAAAAAGCAGAAAAGCTTCCGCGCTTATTACAGCGACTTTAAAAAACAAGCACAAGCGTTACAGCGTGCTTTTAATATAAAGCCGTTTATCACATCTTTAGTTGGTAGAACCAAGCTGTAGCACCGGGGTACACACTCAAAGAAGATCGGCGTAGAGTAGTTATTACAGCTTCATCTTTTAGAGCGTATTTGTACGAAATAATAAAAGTCTAAAGTAAAATTAATAAAATCTGGATTCGTCTGGTTTAAATTCGTTCAAATACACATAAAAGTGTGGTGGTTGATGCTGGCCGCGATTTTAATAATACATCAATTTAGAAGCTACACCTGGGTATTCCGAGATCGAGTCAACCCAATTAATAAATCCATTATATTATTGGGATTTCCTTTGGGAAATATTATCAAGAAATATTATCAAGGAACTATAGTTTAGACAGGGTTGTTACGAAAAAATCATCTTGTTTTAAACACAGTGTTTAAAACATGTTTTACACATTTAAAACAATGTTTTTTGTCCTCCTGTTTTAAATCAATGTTTTAAACAGTGATTTAAACAGTTTTCATTTTCAAATTTCCTGTTTTTTTGCAACTCTTTAGAATGAACTCTAGAGAATGTGTTGTTATTCACGTTATGATATCATATCTCGGAGATTCCAAAGACAACTGAATATTATCCAGCATTTCTTTAGTACCTAAGTTCTTACTTTAAACTCAAAAATTAACAATTTAGTTTTTTCTCCACAGAATTCTATTTCACTTTGACGGCTTATCGCGTTCATTTTAACATTGGAACTAAGATTGATGACTTGCCTACACTGGCTAGACGGTTTCGAACAACTGAATCGAAAATGTCAATCTCAAGTAGTACGAACCACAATGTTTTACGTGCGGGACCCTTTTTTTGTCTAGAACCTCGCCTCTAGATAAAGAACTCCTGATTTCAGACGAACATTATATAATGATCCTCTGTTAAATCCAAAGAATTTATAAGTACGTTCATGGTTAAATCAAACGTCATTATTTTTTTACACCCTCGATACAGAAAGGGGCGTGTTATAAGGAATTAGGTAAGTTTATCTGTGATATCAATGATATCATTGCTCCAGAAGAGATGGACCGTTTTCAACGAGTTTTTTTTATAACTTTATATTGATATAAGAGGTGTCTCACACATGCATTTTGACCATACTCGGGTGCCGAATACGTACTAAAAAAATAACTTTCTATTTTTTTTTTACGTTTACGTTAACGTACACGTTTACGTTTTCAACTTGTATGGAGTACCCTTTGTTTCCCACTAGGTGGTTGCGGCGCCCCGCTCGCCGCGCTGCGGTGCTCATAAACAACCAGACCTTAAATTTATATGAGCTTGAACTTCTCAGGCGATGTGCAGTGTTACTCAGTGGGCACTGACGTTTTTATTGCTAGAATGGGTATATGTATGCAATACCTAGTAGCATTTATATACAATAACTTCTTAAATATTTTTTTAAATCTTAGTCCCAACGTGAAAATGAATGCGATATACCATCAAAGAGAAATCCGATTCTATAGAGAAAAAACTATTTTAGAGGTCTGAATTCATAATCACGTCTGTATTCAAAAGGGTAGGCAGAGGTAGACTACAGTGCACTCCATAAAAGAAATTTGAAAATTGAGGCGGTCATAGCCAGTTTTAATCACAGATCGGTAAACGATCGGCGGTTAAGCTTGGCAAAGTCAGTCAGAGATGGATGAACATTTAGTGTCATTTGAACTGAGCGTTTTTGTGATTAACAAAGTAGAATTTTCTTTTCTTCATCACTATCAAAAACACCTTATCCTTGACAAAAACATAAAAAAGTTGTCTTAAACATCTCAATCAGTTTTACTACAACAAAATAATCTCAGTAGATTGTTCTACTTCTTTTGTAGACAGTTTCGTCTCAGGCAGTTCACGTTTACAAATTGAGAGGTTACCCCGCTTGGAATAACATTCTATTCGGTATAGTACGGCTAGAATAACAGGGGAATGCAATTTCTTTTGCGTGACGTCACTTTATTAGATTTGTTCGCTGTAGTTCGGGTCTTATAGCGGATGAAAACGAAATATGATATCTAGTAGATAAGTTATGCAATACATGCGATCTAAATAATTGGAACTATTTAATGAGGGTACAATCCAGGGCCCTAAGTCGCTTAGCCATTGCCATTGAGCTGATATAGTGATCGACCCTATGATTGGTATGAGCAATGGCAATTCAATGACTAAGCGACTTAGGGGACAGACATAACACACACACACATTAGACATTACCTATCACATTATCGAAATCTGTGATTATAGAGGTATAGCGATGAACGAATGAGAGAGTGAATGAGGGAGAGAGAGGACAGACATTCGGAGGAGGAACGATTTGTGATTGATTTAGGTGTAGGGAAGAGGTTTTAATGAGAAAAATAGTCTTTGACAATAGAACCTCAGTAACGTTCAAACTTAAAACTGAAATGAATTATGGTCGAATTTCGACCACGGGCGACCACTAGTAATAATAAAATGTTGAAATCGGAAACTGAACATCTAAATGGGTGAACAGATTAAAATGAAATTTGGTTTCCAGGTTAGTTATAGCATTTGTGATATGTGAATTTTAAGGAATAAAGTAGGCTATGCTTGCACGCGGGTGGGGCCCCGAGTAATTTCTAGTGAACTTAGTACCTCTTAACGCAACTCTGTAGCGAAACAAAAGGAAAATGTAAGCAGTAAAAACACATAGGATCACATAATGTACCTACGTCTGCTCGCAATTACGCACAACTTGTTAACCCATTGTATTCACAATTAACATTACACGGTATATAACTTTGTATGATATTTGCGAAACCCACGTTGAAGGCTGAAAGTACTGACTCGTTAGAGAGTAATATTCTTAGCTAATTATGGAATGGACCAGATTTTTTTTTCTTGTGTTTTACTCTCCTGTATAGTTGCCATGTCCTGATGCCTCGCATGCCTCGCCCGAGCACTCATGTAATGAAATTATTTATATGCGTTCGGAAGTCAAAACTGAGTCCTCGGGTGTGGCGTGGGCCTTATGTCGACCCAACCAATCACTTTTCCCATGAGGTACAGTAATATTACGTCCCATTTTTAATATGCTAGTATAGTGAATCGAGTACTGGAAAGTAAAAGCTCTTTAATGGATTAATTAATTAATGATTCTTCACCGACTGAGAGCAAGCCGAGTGTACCTTGGGAGTTAACCAACCAAATTGTTGTTATAGGGTCCATAACTACTGTACTAAACATTTGTGATGAAGCCAAGCTGTAGCCAAATGACTGCAGCTCACACGGGCTACACCGGGGTAGTACCACCCTCTCACAGAAGATGGGCGTAAAGTAGCTAAATTAGCTGCGTTTTATACGTTGAGTGAGAGAGTCGGAAGCCGTACCCCCGCCACTTCCTCTGTCTCATTCCCCTTCATCGGCAACGTGCGAGCGATGCCTTTGGTATTGCAAGTATCTATAGGCTACGGTAAATACGTAACATGAGATTGCCGCCTTTAGATCTATAAAAACAAATAAAAAAGTGTTCAGAAGAACAAAGTGTTTAACACGAAATTCTTTTCACATTTTTATACCCCATCCCAACTGACCGATCGTTTCTTATCAGCTATGAAATATTCCCTCCCGTGGGCCGAAAGGAAATTCGATATCTTTGTACTTATTTTACGTGTGAATTTATTGCATAACTTTGAAATTTATCTGGATACAATAACGTTTTTTTCAGGGCCTATACTTTTGTTACGTCGTAAAGAGAGATATTGCGAGTTTTCGTCTCCGCCTACAAACCTGAATGGCGGCGTATACAAGTGCCTAGCGGCGCGCTCGAGCAGTTTGGACGTCTAACCACGTAGACCATAACTGATTGCTCAGGTGCGGATGCTCGGGACATGTAGATGAAACTATTATTATTAATAGTGACATGGATCCTCCATGGATTACGGTGAGGGAAAACATCGTGAGGAAACCTACCTATCCCTCGGGATTAGGAAATAACCAGTTCCTGTATACACGGCGATCTGTTGAAACGTGGGCTTTGAGTTGGCATAATACCTCCAGTGTGGTGGTGTATGGCCACTCAAGCCTCTGACTACCCCCGATTGGGGATAAAAGTCGTGACGTATATTATTATTTTTTTCATGGATCCTCCAGACTTGGTTATCTCGTGAACACAAGGGTCCGTATTATAATGCACCTTCAATATATGAAAGCTCAAGATAATATTTTGCGGAAAAGAGAAGTTCCTGCCAGGCAGGGCGGCCGCTATGCCCCAATCCAAGTAAATCTTGATATCGTGATTCAGGATTTCTATACAGCACATTGTTGTCCGCATGTTGTACTCGAGTGTGCACTAAGCGCCATCTGTTGGTGGCGTCGTGAGTGTGTAGTATGTATCGAGCTGTAAGGTCGCTACAAAAATGAAAAAAAAATAAAAGAAAATACGTCACGATTTTTTATCCCCATTCGGGGGTAGTCAGAGGCTTGAGTGACCATACACCACCACATTGTGGAGGTATTAACCAACTCAAAGCCCACGTTTCACCAGATAGTCAGAACCCAACGTGACAGGTGGTGAACCTTGGTTGGCTTGATTGGTTGGTGGTCAATATAATAATATATGTACCATTAGCTTTTTGTTGACGCATATTTGAAATCGATTCCAAGTTGATACTTCCGAATCGGAATGGTAACAGCGAGTGTGTACTGGTCATGTCTGTACCGCCACAAATAAATTTTAACGCAAATGCCGGTCAGGCAGTTCCAGCGGGATCGTTACTGTGTCTAGAGTTTCCGCTATTAAGGGTCATATTTATTGTGTACTGCGTTTATGACACTTTTATTGACTACATATAAAATGTATGTAACTTTACGCTTATTATCATGCCTAAAACATTAGAACATCTAGCTCAGACGAATTCAAAAAAGGTAAGTAAGTAGTCATAATTAAGGTGGGTGAAACGGGTGAATACTCATATTAGCCTCACTCTATCAAATTCTCCGTGTAGACAGACATAGAGCACTTTTTCGTTGTTCTTTGTTCACGGTGAAAAAAGCAGGAAAATATTAAGAAAAAACGCTTTTATTCTTTCGCTCTCAGACTGATCCGAGTTAGCAGACAAATCGCTCGCAGTCCTGGGGGCTTACCACCACCTCTTATAGCAGTTTTGTTTTAACGTTTCAGCGGCCATTTGTGCAATGCCGTTTCTTATTGTCATGACAATAAGGTACGTCATTGCACAAAAAGTCGCTGAAACGTTAAGACGTTCCTGTAATTGAATCGCGTCAAGAGTTCGTGGTAAGCCCCCTGTTAGCTTGCAATGTTCGCTTACGCTAGCTTAAAATGTAGGCTGATATGATCGGTGTGAGCGCATAGGCCGCTCAGTGTGAGTTCATCGTTTCTTCATCTCAGTTGAGTAGCGTTCCATATTCAAAACACGCCACGCAATAAGCATATGCCATTGCGCACTCCCCCGGTGCTGTATTATTTATATGAATCATAAGAATGTCTTGTTGTTTGATTTATGAATATTAAATAAAAAAGAACACATCTTACAAACACCGCAAATACTTTCTGGAAAGAGTTTTTTTCATAACTTTCACAGAAAAGCAGTAATGAAAGGTAGTATAAGTAAATATTCAATATGACGCAGTTTGAGCGAAAAGTTAAGAAAAACAGAGAACTTGTTTGTCCCAAGAAACACCTGCTACATTATTTACAAGTATGTATGAGATTCGAAAAAACTTCCATCAAGCTACTCAGGGCGGTCTCACGCGAAAATTTCCCGAAAGCATTCTCATATTCACTGACTGTTTATGTGAAAAGTAAATAAGAGTATTTTTATTTAACACCTTTTATCAAACTAAGTAAACACGTTTGTTATTTCAACGCAAAATACATTTTGGATTATCTTATGACATGACAACTAAATATTATAATTGATATGGATTATGCAAAGCGTATACTTTACCCATCAAATTAATAAATAATAATAATAATATAACGTCACGACTTTTTTTCCCCATTCGGGGGTAGTCAGAGGCTTGAGTGGCCATACACCACTACACTGTGAATCCATCAAATTGATAGAGATTTTTAGTCAGTTAACAATGGTTTAAAAATCATTTCTAGGAACAAAAGTGATTTGTAATGCTAGTTTAAGTCCTTCATAACTTTCTATAAATTTAGGGGTACAAGTGTATACAAGTGTATACCTTCTTTATATATTATATATAGGTACCTTTAAGTGTAAAGTCGTAAAACACCTCAAATATAATACTTATTCGTTCCTTTGTTCAGTAAAGAGCTTTGTTCCAAGTAAAGTAATTCATCCCAGATCACAGAATCTTCACTGACCTTTAAATCATCCCATTCAAAACAGAATCAAGTTATTCAAGTTTCTTTGTTCGAAAACAGATAAAATCAAAGTGTCGTCAAGTTCAGATGCAAAAAGTAACAGATCTTCGCTCTTGATGTTTGAAGCGAAGTTACAGACAGTTGCGCACATAAAAGTGATTTATTGGCGCTTGGGTACAGAGATCAGACGGGAGAAGACGGAGGATTATCAGATGTAGATACTTAGTTAACCTTGTAATTATATTATTACCTCCTGCTTTTACTCTGTTACTTCGAATGGCAATATTCTGCCGCTATAGCACCGTATCGTACTTTTGTTAAAATATATTTTATTATTATGATTTGTAAGAAAAGTACGGTTGAAAAGATAAGCTCGATGATTTTTTTACAAGCTTCTGAGTGAAAGTCGCGTTTTAATCCGGTTGTTAATACTCCCATAGACATAAAAATAAAGGATTTGACTTTCACTTGAAATATGGTGTCATCGTTGTTTAAAATGCTTCGATTTGATTCTATTAAGGTATCTTCGATCACGGTATGAGCATTCCGTGCCTCAGATTTTATGTCAATGTCCACGGCTACGACGTAGCAGTTACGGCGTAGTCGTCTACGACGTAGCAAGTAGTTTACCTAAGCTAACGATACGATAACTGCCCTAATGTGGGAATGTATGTGTAATACATACAATAACCATTTACGAAGCCATGGAGTAGTATCTTGGGTGTTCAGACTTCACTAAAGGCATACTAAAGGTACTATAGCCTAAGGTAGAGGTGCCTAGTAAAATTTAATTTGCGGTTCGCCTTACGTCTTAACCTAAGATTAATTGCACGAATTTTGTGAAGTAACTAGTACCTACTTCATTAACTGTTAATTATTCCTTTGATGGCCTGCCATCTATTACACGGTGAGATATTATAATATGGATATGAGGAAGTGTAGGGAGGGAGCCTGATTTTGTGCCAAGTTGGAATTGTTGATACGCAATTATGAGGATGAAGTTAACATACGGGACGTATCTGCGCCAGCAATTTTGGGCTCTGTTTGTTAATTTGAATGAGCACCATCTTTCTCATAAAACTTAGCTGAATAATTAATCTGAAGCGAACGAATTCAATGTCTTTATTGTTGTTTAAAACGTAAATACAGCGAGTTTAATCTACAACAAAAGTAATCCGACCTTCGTCCTGCATTCAAAGGAAGAAAATTCCAAAACATGAGCTAGTTAAAATTTTAATCTGACGAAACAGGCCCATTGTTGTAGGAGCCATACAAACTTTACACGCCGTAAATTTTACAAAGGTTAACCTGGAAAGTTAATTGTTGGTAAAAGTAAGTTTAGGACGTAATTATCGCTTGGAACCTGAAGGTAAAGGGCGAGGGTACTGAGAGTTAAATTATGTACTTGCAGTGGGTAATCGCTCTCAGAACTAATTAATGAAGTTAAGTTACAAAATATTATGAATACGAAGTAAGACAAGCACTGACTAATTCTGTTGATATACAAAATAAACTTAACTAAACTAACTGGGCAAGATCACAGAATAGGAAATGCAAGATATAAATACCTACTTTGAAATGTGTTAAAAGGTTGTTTTTAGGCCGATTAGCGCATTGAAACCAACAGGATAAATCATGACAAAAAATATTATTTCTGAAGGGTTTCATCCATTCCATCAGTCTATCGGCATTGGCTCTTTATAGAATTTAGAAGGTTTTCCTATAACAAGGATTCTATTTAGCCTTTACATCGTGTGCTGTAATATCAGTTTTCAGAATACTAGTCGTAATGACGTCACTGAACGGCACTTTAATATTGTCAGTATCTCAACAAGTTTAATATCATCTCGCTAAGAATTTAATAGTGCAATATAATTGGCTAAATCGCTAATAGATATTATCGCTTATAAAATCTCATAGATGTTTTTTTAAATATGGGGTTAGGATGTATCAATCCCAGTCCATGGGTGCGTTTATATGAGGTGAGCTGCAGCTGCTGCGCGTTATGACATTATGTCTATGTGTTCCGACGTCGATGTTGTTAATTAAAACATAAGAAATTTGTATCTGGCCATCTAATTTTATGTCGGTGACAGCAAACGTATTTTTTTTTAACTGTTATTCTTCGTCTTATTCTATGGTTAGAGGCCAAGGTGTCAGAGTAGTATAGCTATGTCCCCACCAGTGCGCTTTCACGTTCATCTTGCGCTTTCGTCTGACGCATGCATGAAGAACCATAGCGCATGCAATAACGCGTGCGCTATTCTAGTTCAAAAACAGCGCACGCCCGTAGCGCACGCCGATCCGCCACCGGTGGGTTCGCGTGCAACATTCCGTGCGCTTTATATACAAAATGGCGGCAGATAAAGTTAAAACATTGAAATTATGAATGTTTTCTTTCGTAATTTTTGTTTCGTGTCTTCTAAACATCGTTTATCCAGATACTCTTTTATCTTAAGTTTTTTTCCTTGTAGGTCATACTAAATATTCTGTACAAATAGCTACACTCGTTCATCTTGACGACCGACCAGGGCGCACAGGTGTAGACACTAAGCTGCATGCGTCTTAAGGCAATCAATATTGCAAGCGCTTGACGCGAGATGAATTGAAAGTTGAAGACGCAAGAGGAACATGAAAGCGCACTGGTGAAGACATAGCTTTTCAGAGTTGTTAAGGCCGCCTAAAGACCTCTGGCAAGGCTTTGCGACTGCTGCCTAGATGACAACAACCGCCACCGACTTTTGTCTGCGACGTGCCCTCCGAAACATTGAGGCGCTCAGTTCAAATGCCACTAACTGTGCACTCTTGACTGGCCGTGTTGCGGTTGTGATTGCAGCTGGCTGAGAGCTCACAAATTATTTGATTGTGTGTTTATCAAAATAAAAATACTTCGAGCTTTTAAATAAATAATCAAATAAACAAAACATTCTCCGGATTTTAACTGGCTCATCAGCGAGGATGCCTCATATGTCTGTGTGTATATACCTACCCGAATTTTAATATCTTACGAGAGTCTCAACATTCATTACATGCTTCGCTGCGTACAATCGCGGCGCAGCTTATATAAAAGGCAGACAATTTTGGATTATAATAATATACTTTTAATATCCATTTTTTATAATAAAAGATTCTTTGTATAATATAAATAGCAATTTAGATTCTAGGCACCCTTGAGACTCGCTAAAAGATTTTGTACAAAGTGTGACTACTCTCATAATGATCACCAAATATTGAGTTGCTTATTTAGACTAATTTGATCATAACTTTTCTATAAAGAAACTAAAGCTTGGTACATGTATTAACAAAGATATAACGTATTTAAGTAAAAACTTATTTCTAAGAATTGATTGAAAGACTTTGAAAGCCTTTGTCACTTTACAATCAAAGCTTTCATTGTTTCCAGATAATCTCGAATCAAATTATATCTTATCAAGAATTTCTAGTGACATAAAGCCGATGTCTGCGGATCTTACAGCCCCTGAAATATTTCCATTCGCGCCCTGAGGGCAGCAATTTCTCAATTTAAACGCTCCAACGGCTCCCGCTGTTCCAACAATCAGTTCTAACAAGATATCTTTCACACTTTTTTCTCACCCACCTCGACAGATTACAATTCCAAATTTCAATTATTTTCTTGGCGGGTCTCGTTCACTGAAAAAACTTAGACCGTAAAAATATTTGATCTGAGTTTTAAGCCAGTGCCCGTAGTGTATGTTTGGTCTTGAGCAAACTGTATACTTTATAATCTGCGTACTTGTCCGCTTTGTATGAAGAATTGAAAGTTTTGGACACTGTCCGCCGCTGTTAATTTTTTTATGATGTAGAAACGGCAAACAGAGTGAGCTGAACGCATGACGGGCCCGTTAGCGTGGTTGGCGCGGAGGCGCCTTTCACGCTGCAGGTCGTAGGTTCGATTCCTACCCGGGACATGCATTTGTGTGCATGAACATGTCTGTATGTCCGGAGTCTGGGTGTATATGTATATTAAGTATGTATTTACAAATAAAAAAGTAGTATATGTAGTAATATCAGTTATCTGGTTTCCATAGTACAAGCTCTACTTAGTTTGGGATCAGGTAACCGTGTGTACCAAAATGTCCCAGGATATTATTATTAATTTGCCATACAATATAACAAATACGCAGACTATAA
The DNA here is from genome assembly GCA_947859195.1 of Drymonia ruficornis. Taxonomy (NCBI): domain Eukaryota; kingdom Metazoa; phylum Arthropoda; class Insecta; order Lepidoptera; family Notodontidae; genus Drymonia; species Drymonia ruficornis. The sequence goes on from OX401909.1 coordinate 10,918,581, forward strand.
AGTACCTATACGAGAAAAATTACACTTGGGGCCCTGGTTTATTTATTCTTCAATTAAAATCTAGCCGGCTCAAACCGGTTTGCACAACCGGTGCCTCTTACCGCCGGTGCGGTGCCGGTGCCGGTGATTCTTAAGAGCCAAACTTAGGGATATTTTCCTCGATTTCGTGCTAATTCTATTTCAGAATCGACTAAGTTTAGAACACTTTTGGACGGATATTTAATTGAAATGCGAAACCATCTCGTAAAGATTTTAACGTAACGCCGGATTCGGGATTATGTTTTATTGGATAAGTTTCAAAGTTAATAATGCGCGGTATAAATCAGTTTGGCTCTTGGACCCGTTGAGTTGTTTAACGATTTTATGTGGCCTTGGTTCTTTCAAGGGCAGGTAATTATGAAGTCGGTATACCTACTGTAAAAAAAACAATCAACAAAGCTCCTTTTAGAAGTTTGTTAAAAATAAAAATGCTAAAACACTCATTTCATTTTTGCGATGGACGGGGCAAATAACGCATGCGTTCAGCTAACTCTATTTGCCGTTTCTACATAATAAAAAAATGAATTAAATAATAAAAAATAAAAAGTTAAAGTGGTTGTGGTGTCCGTAAAAAAATGGGTCAAATTCAAGTTCGGGTAGTAACAGCGTCCACGTTGATTGTAACGAAGTAATTTGTACTCTGCATTTTTAAAGATCGACAACTAGAAAAAAGAAGACTATGTTTAAAAGTTTTGTCGAAAAGACTAAGAGGCTATGCACACGAAGCAACTTTAGTTGCCGAAACTATCAACTTTTTAATGGTTTTTTGGCAGTTGCAGCCAACAATTGCCAGTTGCAGCAACAGTTGCCGCGATTGTTTTATATGAAAACAACTAGTTGCGAGTTGGCAGTTGCCGCAAAAGTTGCCCGTGTGCATAGCCCCTAAACGTGAACAATAGTACCATGTCACGAAGTGTGTTGATTTTTGAGCTAAAATATTCAACATGTTTTATTCATGGGTAAAGTTTGATAGCTACAACTAAATTCAACTGTTTGAATTTCAACATTGTCGGGCTTTGATGTATTAGTTTAGCAGATATGGTGCCTCCCACAGAGTAAAGACTAAAGAAAGAGGTGCCCTTATTAGATATTTGTATGAAACAAAACGTGGTCATTGTTTTTTCATTTTCATTTTACTATTTACCGGTAAATAGTTGAACTACTCGCTTCGTTTTATGACGATGTTAGTACTAGGCCGACCACTCGGCCGACTTGCTTAGGGCCAGTCCCCTTAGTAACTGGTCCATGGTGCCTCCTTACTTTGCAATCACTAGACTTGTGCTCAGGGCATCACATGCAGCAAAATTCACACATCTGTTGTCGCACTCACAATTCAACAATCACTTTATAAAAGCATAAAAGGCAAATAAATTTTGAAGCGTATTATTCACCAGAAAATAAAGCATATCGGTAATACCGACATGTTTTCAACATTATTTTCCGCGAGCGACTGAGTCGTACTCTGTCCATGGACTCCGTTTAGTAGGACGTTCTATTTTGGACCGACATGTATCCCCCTTTCTTGGTAATGTCTTTGCTGTCGGGGCTGTTATATTTTACTATCGGGTTCATGGTCCAGTAATTCTGTTGAATACTTTAGGGAGTGCGCACACGAGACTAGTTCTGTCATTCATCTAGTGTCGTACTGGGTCTATCATCATAATAAAAATTGGCCATTTATATACAGTGTGTGTGCAGAATGTTATATTTTATTTTACTTACGGAGCTAATAGGCGGTTGTTTTGTTCGCATCTTTATAGTATTATTATAGTTAGAGTAAGTATTTACCTTTCTAAAATTAAGGGTGTGTTGACGTGCGTGCACCTTCCTGATGACTTCTGATGTTATTTACACACATTTTATAGAAGTTCTAAACGTAAAAATATATGAGTTTGATGATAGTCTGTTCGTAACTTTTGATTTATGACATTTATAGGACAGGATTTTAGTCAAAATTTGTTTATAAATTTAATCTCCACCAAATGAAAATAAAAATTACGTTAAATTTACCTACATAGGTACAAAATAATATGATCTATGGACATAAAGTTCATTGAACACATGCAGGCGGCGCGAGGCACTTTGCCAACTTGCATGCGTTCAGAGCTCGATGGCACATAAATTTTTGGACACTCCTGTATTTCTAATTTTGTGATATTCTGAATTTAAAACTTTCGATTCATTTTGAATTTGGAAAAGAGATACCTTTGTGTATTTAGCACAACGAGGAGATCGTTGCGTAGCGTGTTTTTTTTAAACGATACATGCAATCATGGATGCACTAGCACTACCTAAATAAAGATTGAGCGATCTGAAGATATTGCCGGAAGAATTTAAACTCCTACACGTATTCGTATATTATTTACAATGGAAACGCCATTGTATTTCAGTAGATATTACATGATATTGATATATAATCTTCCGCTTGGCACAGTTCGAGCGTTGGCCGCTCGTCTCACTGCATCGGGTGGTTGCGGGTTCGATTCCCGCCAAAGGCAAATTTCGGAAACGTCCTTTTAGTAATTAGCCCTGGTCTGGGTATCACGGGATCGCCCTTAGTCCATTGTGTGGTGGCCCTATGGTTATACAAACGTCAAGTTTGGGACCATAGAGATGGTGTGTCAGTCTGGCGATATTTATTTATTTATTCTACTATTTCTATTTGTAAAAATCCGTCTATTAGATTGTACGTACAAATAACGCAACGAAGGAAGGAAAGATCAAAGGACTACAAGCCGGATGCCGGAATAAAAAGTTAAACAAAAGACTACGATCGTGAGGACTTTAATTTTATTTTTATCTGTGGTAACACCGTCGCCTCTGACAGCACTTGGCAAGTTGGAGTCGTTTTAAAACAGATAATAAAGCCGGACGCCCGGCATTCATAATGAGGTTCTCGGTTTTTAAGGTTCACTGTATTTTGTTCTATATTTGAAATACACTCGTAAACTGGTGTTTAGGTACTATCATGACTGTATTCTTTGAAGGGGTAGGTAGAGAGTAGATACACGCATTTTTCTTCGAGGAAACTTTTCAAATCGTGATACCCTAAAACCCTGCATGCAACTCCAGTCAAACTGCCTTTCCTTGTTATATTTACCTCTACGATAACTATACGGTTTCTAGAGTCACTTCGCTAGTCGCTACGCTGGTCGCCACGCTGGTCGCTACGCTGGTCGTCACGCTGATTGCCACGCTGGTCGCCACGCTGATCGCCACGCTGGTCGCCACGCTGGTCGCCACGCTGGTCGCCACTCTGGTCACCACGCTGGTCGCCACGCTGGTCGCCACGCTGGTCGCCACGCTGGTCGCCACGCTGGTCACCACGCTGATCGCCACGCTGGTCACCACGCTGGTCGCTACGCTAGTTTCTAACGTCTATTTGAAACATTTGTATTGAAAATTATTAGTTCCGGGCAACCAATGGTAGCACTGTATAACATGTCATACAATTCTACGGTATTTTAGGTAGACGTTTACGACTAACGTGCGTTTTCATGCTACCGAGCAAGATTCTGTTTACGCAGTAAGATAAACAAACCAAAAATTGGCGCAATTGCATAGAGATTATTAATGTGAATTTATAATAGCTTCTTAACAAGTACTTAAGACTCTTAGCGCTATGCCGTTGGAATATTAATTTCCTGAGAAGTTACTAAGCGGAGAGGAAAAAACATCGCCCTAAATTAATTACGAAACCTCCCTGAGCTGTTTTATCAAGTGCTTAAAAAGGTGGAGTTAAAATAATAATGAAATGTTTCGTTGTTGAATCGTGGAGGAGTAACTACTCATATTTTCTATTTTCAACTCGTTGAGCCGGGCTAGTACATCTTTTCAAAATTAATTATCATTTATTTTCTCTTTCACACATGCAAAAAAGTAAATAACTCGTATGTGCGCACTGTCAGTCTCGGTCACCCGCCGAGCACCCAAAACTTCACTTGTCAAATGGTGCGGTTCAATTTCATTTTTCGAGATGTCACTCGACTATGTCCACGGACTCAGTTAAGTAGGTCAAACTATTCTGGATATATGTCTCCCGCTTTTATGGTAATGTTTTTGATTCCACATTTTTTTTCAATCAGATTTCACGATACAATACTGTTGACACAGTAAAAAACCGGACAAGTGCGAGTAGGACTCGCACCCCGAGGGTTTCGTACAAATTAGGACCCCATTACAAACTTCCACCCCTTATTTTACGCCCTAAGGGGTGGAATTTTCGAAATCGCTGAATTTACTACTTCTTATTTGTAATTAATAGCTTAAATACAAATTTTCATGTTTCTAACTTCAGAAATGAGGGACTTTCATACAAACTTCCACCCCTTATTTTACCCCCTTAGGGGTGGAATTTTCCAAAATTCTTCTTATGCTCTTCTTCTAGGCTATAAAAGGTACCTATTGTTTAAATGTCATGTTTGTAACACCAGCGGTTTCGGCTGTGCACGTCTTGACAGACGGACAGACAGACGGACAACAAAGTGATACTATAAGGGTTCCGTTTTTTCCTTTTGAGGTACGGAACCCTAAAAAAGATATCCTATATCGTTTGGGTCTTTATCCGAATTACTGTTTATTTATGGTAATTTTATGTTGTATCTACTTCTATTATGATGTCAAAGTCTCGCATTATAGTTTAAGAAGGTATGACTAAACTTATTTCCAGACAATTCAGGTTGGTATTCCCTTGACAAATTCCATCCTGTGAGGTGTGTACGCTGCAAATTCTTGCATTGTTCAGTTCCCGGGCGGTACCTTTAGCGTATAACTGCAGTTGGAGTCTTGTTGTTCAGAACATAGTTTACATCAACTTCACTTTGTAGTTTTGTAATGGTAACTTTGGGGGAATAAAGTGGTTGGAATATGAAGTCGAACTGATATACAGGGTCAATTTAAAATCATGGGCATCGTTTTAAACAGTGATTCTACACGGGATTCGGAATATTTAGGGGAATCAACAAAACAACTGATAAACATTTATTGCTCAGGTACGGTATAACAGTTAACTGGTTTGCTTATTTGCTTACTCGAGAAATATTTTTTTATCAATAGATTTTTTTATTTATTTTCTAAAATATCATCATCATAATCATGTGTAGAGTCATAGTTTAAAAGGATGCTCATGATTTCAAATTCACCCTGTAGTTTTTAGGAGAGTCACGTGTGTCTTTTTCGTCCCTCTTTCTTGATTTTCCCGGTGTATTTATATTTGTCCGTCACTTGTCAGCCGACGTAGACAGGTGGGCAGGTGGGTCGGCTAATGAAAAGCTAACAATGTGAGCGAGACAACAATTGGAAGCTTTCAAACAGGGCTATTAAAGTTACAAGGCATTTTTGTCTTTGTGACTCGAAATGTTTGTTCCAATTGATGAGAATGAGGTATCGCAATTTTTTTATTTGTTTGCTTTTTATTTTTTAGACGAACAATAAGACAAAGATAGAGGAACCGTTGATTTTTTTGTTTTTATTAGGCAGATACAAAGAAATTGGAATAAGGGAGGTAGATAGTATAATAAAATATTCTACTCCTTCTAGTCTAAATTAAGTACAGTGCCTCTCGGTTACCAGAATATACTAGGCTATTGACGTACCTTCCGATACGATCCGAACATTCCGTTTCCGATACGTTGCAAATTGTTGGTTTTGACTATGTTCACCAATATTTGTAAAATATTTGTAGAGTAAGTATTACCGATTTAAAATATTGATAATGATCAGCGGCTTATGTTGCTAACTGTACGTTTATTTGTACAAAAATACGTAAAACCTACATCATCAAATTATATTATGTAAGTACGTAATAACATACTGTCTGAAGACACCCAAAAACATCCCCGCCGATAGCAAACAAAGATGTTTTGTTCTATTCTCTCCGCCATTTTATTTTTGTGTTCAGCTCAAGCCATCAATCTTGTAGCGAAGCGTTTGGAGTGCCACCCCGTCGGGGCACGTAATTATTCTCTCAGACCCGGCCGATACAGACGGGCAACTGACACCAGGTTGGCCAACCATACGATAGAAAGAATACACAGCCAGCTAGGGCTAGCACGCGCGCGCCACGGCAAGACTTTTCTCACAGATTATGTCACACTGAGTCGCTCTCTCTTTCTTAATGTATGGGAGAGAATAAGACAAAATCGATATACCTTACGATTTTCCTTGTCAAAGCCGGCTTTGAGGTCTACATGATTTTTTGCCACCAGCGCAGCGCAGTGGGGTGATAATGATAATAGCGTTTGTAGCGACACTATCTGAAGTAAAATGACAGATTCGTCACCCCAGTCCAATCAAGACATCTCGTGAGGTATCTACAGATCGGAAACTAAATTATAACGTGAATAAGTAATCACTTTCATCAAAATGTATCATAAACAGTTAATGTACTTAATATTTAATTCAATAATAATTACTAATATTGTGAGTGGCTCGTGTACACAGACGGCCGCAAACCTAGTTTCCTTGTTGATACCAAAAAATATGACACGTGCAAACTTTTCTCTCGAATAAATATTTATACATCGTCGAATGTCAGGGGCGTTTCAAAATTATTACCTTGACCTTTTCTATTTTGTATATTCTCTTTTCCCCAAGGTATCAAAATGTTCGTGTGTATGTAGGTAGTATGTTTGTAAAAGGTAATCTCTGGAACTACGGATCCGATACTGAAAATTCTTCCTTTCACTAATAGAAAGTTACCTTCGAAGTACCACGCGGGCGGAACTGCGGGTAAATACTACTTACATAAATTGTTAAAATGTAGTTGAACCAAAAAAAAACATAGATAGGGAAAATGATGAGCGTTTCAGGAAAACGGGCCTTTTCCTTTTCCAATTTAGGCATTCTCCCCTCTCTAGTTCATTACTTGTATAAAGTTGCTGTAACAATTTTCTGAAGAGGTGGAAAAACCTTTTTTTATAACGCATCGTTTTAATTTATTTTGCTCTCGATTTTAAGAATTTTTTTCTTCAGACATTTCAAATTCCACAATTGTATAAACTTTACGCCGTATCTGCTTTGCATTAAGGTCTAGTTAAGTTTCTCGAAAGGCCTCACTTGCCAACTCTTGACTTATTCAGCAGCAAATTGGTTTGCCTCGCCTGAAGAGGTCGCCACTTCGCAGGCTAGGACGAATCCCAAGAGATATGTAAACATCTTAGCCGGAGTTTGGATTGTGTTAAACTTTTGCCTGTTTACCTATCGTTTATTTAAAATACCTAGTAGGTACTTAGAGAAGAATTAATTATTTTAAAATGTTAGCTATATAACACACGTATCAACTTTTTTTCACCAGAATATGAGTTACTTACGTACTTAACTTAACTTTACGTACTAGTGTCTAGTACTAACGTACTTATACAGAGTGGCGACGACATAACGACAATAACTGTAACCACATACTGGGTATCACGTGAGTAGGTCGTACATAAAAAAAAACAAAATAAATTTAAAGGTATAGCCACGGGATGGCTTTTTTACTTCTAAATGCACCGCCAAATACACCGACACCGAAGCGATTTTGCCACGCTCGTACCTACAGGTCAGTCGATGAGGTCAGTAGACGATCATAAAGGATGCAGTGTTACATTTAGATTATTTGTAGAAAATGTAGATTTTACAATTTTGATGTAAACCTAATTTGACAATTTTAAAGTATTGTGATTGGCGGCGTCTTCACCAGGCGCATGCCTCGCGCGAGCACTCACTTTTGACGTCGGAACGCATAGACGTAATGTCATAATATGAGTGCTCGGGTGTGGCATGCGCGCCATATGGACACATCTATTGACTAGTAGGGATCGTGTTTAAATTTATCGTCGTAATGTCGTCACCACCCTGTATACTTACATAAATAGAATATATTTCTACGGAATAGGTATAAATAGGTCGTATGCGAACAGTCGTAGGACATCGTCTACTAGAACTACGAACTTCAGTAAAAGCACTCTCTAAATTGAGCTCTCCGTTGGAGTGAGAAAACAAAATGGATCTATGTAGAGAAAACAATCGGTTCGTCCAGTCAACAATTTAATTAATTAAGTAAGTTTGTAATTCTATGTTGCCTTTTAACTAAATATAATAACATTGTATAAGAATTAGTATAAATTATTTATTTATTTATTTATTTATTTACGTAAGCCGAACGGCCTCAGGCCAATTACACGGACTACTAATCAACTACTAACTAACAACTATATAATAACCAGTCATGCATCTTTCTCGCAAAACTTCAAACACACTATCCTTGCGTCTGAATCCAGGAGCCCGTTAAGCGCTATGAGGGTGCGCGGTACAGGCGATGTAGCTCGAGCTACAGTATGGCAAGAGGGGACTGAATAAGAAATTCGCTAAGTTATAATATTTATAGATAATTATAATATTTCTTGTCATATAACCAAGAAGAGTTCAATTTAGTACGTTTAATTATTCTAAAAGGTTTTCTCCCGCGTTATAAATAATATTTAAATTCGCAAAGCGAACATTTCATCGCATCTTCAAAATATTCCTCTTAGTTATTGCAGTAAGTTATTAACATTTTTAACGATAACCTTTTTTCTACTTCAATACTGGAAAGCATTATATAATGTGACTTTTATTAAAAGGTAATTAAATTTATCATTCAGTTCTATGTCCTACAACTGGCAAAAAAAAACGATACGATGAAGTCTACGTAGAGCCACCGATTAATTAAAAAAATAAAAAAAAAGTTGTGATGACAAGTTTATCAAGGAAAATAAAACCTTTTTTAGGGTTCCGTACCCAAACGGTGCTAATGGAATCCTATTACTAAACCTAGGCTGTCCGTCTGTCTGCCTGTCAGTCTGTCAGAGGGCTGTATCTCACGAACCGTAATAGGTAGAGAGTTGACATTTTCACAGAATGTGTATTTCTGTTGCCGCTACTACAACAAATACAAAACAAATTACATAAATAATAAAAATAAAGGGGTGTCCCCATACAATAAACTTGATATTTTTGTCGATTTTATTCTACGGTGGTACGGAACCCTCTATGGCCGATTTTTTATAACTTTACCAGAGAGTTGTGCGTAAAATACGCGCTTATAATGTTTTGCTAAAGTAGTCTGCCATTACAAATCACATTTGTTCCTAGAAATGCTTGGTAAAGCCATGGCTAAAAATCTCTACAAATTTGGCGGTATGTTTATTTACTTATGCACTAGTCACAAAATACGATCACGCGTCGGACACTATTGCGTATATTTTAGTAAATATACCGAAGTATATAAGGCTTGATTTTACTTTGGTAAAATTTGATAGGTACCAACCACACAGAGTATTAACTACATAGAGACCACACCTGTAAGACACATCCACAGCGTAATGTTTTAACTACCTCGGACCTCGCACGAGATCCATAAATCCTCCCTACACCACTATACTTCATGTAATCCCACCCAATCTCTAATTAATCTTTAGTGGGAGGATGCCCGGGTAATCTGTCACGTGAAGACATATTTATGGGAAGAAAGCCCGTGTGAGCGATAATAACGAAACTAGTGGTTTTCGTGAGTTTCTTCGTGAGTTAGCGGTGGTACAGTCGAGCATGCGGGCTGGCTCGACTGGGGTAGTACCTCGCAGAAAATCGGCGTAAAGTGGGTAGCTACTTTAGCGTTGCGTTTCGTACGATAAGTGAGAGAGCCGGAAGCCCAAACTCCCCCTCCTCTCCCTTTCCCTCCGTCTGTACCATTCCTCTTCAGGTCGGCAACGTGCATGGGATGCCTTTTGTGTTGCAAGCATAATATTTACATTATAGGCTATAGTAACTGCTTAACATCAGGCGGACCGTACGCTTGTTTGCCATCTTAGTGATATAAAAAAAATACAATACGGCTCTGTCAAAGGGTTAGACACATGCAATTGAACAGTTTAAATTATCTATTTTGTATGTAAATAATAATCAGTATCTAAATTTTGGCTCGTATTTTTTCAGCTTTCATTATAACAGGGAAACAAAATTTAAAAAAAAAAACATTAGCAAGTAATTGGTGAAGGTTCGCAAATTGTTGCCTACGATACGGTAATTACCCCGAATACGTACACAAAGGTGTGGGTTGCAAACCCAAGTCAAATTAAAATACGAATTTAGCAACTTTATTATGTAAAAGGGTTGAAATTTCGTTCCGATTTTACAACAGTTGTTTGGACTTTTTTTCATTATTTATCGAGCTGTAAAATAATTTTGAAATTGGTATAAATGTTTTATACATAGACGTAGGCTTTTAGAGTAACCTTGTAATAAAAGTTTTCAATATAGGTAGTGTTATTTTAAGGGCCCATTTCAGAATCATCAGTAACTCTTAGGGGCTATGCACACGGGCAACTTTTGCGGCATCTGGCAACTCGCAACTAGCTGTTTTCATATAAAACAATCGCGGCAACCGCGGCAACTGTTGCTGCAACTGGCAATTGTTGGCTGCAACTGCCAAAAAACCATTAAAACGTTGATAGTTTCGGCGATAGTGTCGGTTGAATTGCACACGGAGCAATCCGTGTGCATAGCCACTAACCCACCAAATAAATATGGCGTTTTGATAGTTTTTCCATAGAAAGCCCTAAGCACACTATGATTGGAGGAGCACACTATGTTTTGATCATTGTTAAAAAACAAGTGAGTAGCTACGTCCAGAAGTGTCACATGCCGCGCGAGGAAAATTTTCCTCGCGGTGTTTGACTTGCCTCACGTGAGGCAAATGCGCGCCCTGCCTCACCTGAGCACTCACATTTGCGTCGCCTAGTTTGGCAGTCGTGAGACAGAACGATGTCAAACGTGTCAAACTGATTGATCGGGTATACCTTTCCCTGTCTAGAGTGTCAGTTGCCTCGCCATTTGCCTCGCGCGGCATGCGACTGAGGCAAACGTCGTGCTTCGCGAGGCATGTGGGTGAGCAGCCTCGCGCGGCATGTGACACTTCTGGACGTAGCTAGTGACAGCAGCTCAATAATATTGAACGCTTCGACAAAAGAATGTTGTTACTCCTACAGTACCAAAATTAGAAAGGGATAACCGGCTATTCGGGTTTATAGCGCGTCAGTAAGAGTGACAGAGACGATGCACTATGAAGCCGATTATATCTTTCTAAAGCACGATGTGTAATAGGTATTTACTGCCATTACATTTGACTCGATTCGGATTGGCACACTGAGAAAAAAAAAATGGTTAAATGCAAAACCCAATGTGAGGTTATTGCAAAAAAGTTAGTTAAATACTACTTAGTTTAGGTTTTTTGAACCTATTGTAGGTAAATAGTTTTAAGGTTTTGCATTTAACCAAATTTTTTTCTCAGTGCAGATGTTTCGGTACAACTCAGAAATTGATAGACGAATTCTACTTACACTAAATTGCGATATTTCTTGAGAGTGTAGTTGTAGAAGAGTGTATAAACTATCCGTTTGTGATATTTCGGGTTGAGATCCAAAGATCGCGTTTAATATACATGTGCCTATACTTCTATGCTATGCGTGTGTTGTTAGCATGTAATAAATATGGACGTGTTCCACGGCCCGCGACGGACCACGCCTTGAAACATGGCCGTTTTATTGCCGCCGTATGTACACGATGATATATTGGATTGGACAAAATATACACAAAGTTTATCTTTAAGGATTCGTCCATCCCTGAGCTGTGCTGTGCTAAGCGTTATTTCGTTATCAAGTATTTCATATAGGTAACCATCTCGGTAAAGGAAGAGGGAAAGGGACCACCTAGGGAAAGTTAAAAAAATACCACCTTAAGTGGATCATACCAGCACTGGTAGCACAGCCGGCCGTGACAGCACAAAACGCGAGATGAAGCGATTTTGTCTGTCTCTCATATGCATTAAGTCAGAGAGCGACTCGATGCTACAAAATGTGTGACAAAAGTCTAGTCTCGGCGCTTGTGCTAGCCCTTCTGAATCACTCACGGACACTCACGGATCACATTTTCCATATTAAGCGCTCAAAAGATTTGAAAATATTTTTTTTAATGGAACTAAAACAAAAAAACGTAGTTGCCGCTGATCTAAACAAGCTTTAACTTTCTACGTCATCCGAACCGAATATCGACAGGAAACTTCCTCAATCGTCGATAAAATATGATTATATTACGTCACTACCTAATTTACGGTGCAATCACAAGCTTTGCATGCTAACGGCTCTGTTGAATGTATTTTCTGTTAACGGTTGATCCGTTATGTTGATCCAGCGCCCTCTGCCGGAGACATGAACGGCCGGAGATTGAGAAGCTTCTTTACACATTGAAGCATCTATAAGCTCTGTTTTAATTAGGAACAAAAGCCTTTCGATATAGCGTTCCCATAGATCAATATTATACGTTCGTGAGCGTGCCCTATATTTGTTGTATTTGAAATTTTAAAGTCTAAACGAAAATGGGCAAGTTTTAGTCACAGTCGAGCATTGCGGTAATATCGAAGCGAGACAGTTATAGTTTTCTATTTTTAATTTTTTTGGATTCGTCATTTTCTATTCTGACATTTATTAGATTCGTCATTATTATATTTTGACATTATTCGTCTTTGAGTTGTCATTAGACATTAGTCGACTCTATACTACTTAACTAATTTCAACATGCATGAAACCAGAGATTTTTAGGTCTCGGTATAGTACATGAAATTATGTGTGCAAGTAAGTAGGTACGTCGTTATTTTAATGAGTTCGGAGCGCCTCTGAGTATCCCAAAATTGAATGTGCCGCGGACAAACAAAATACCCATTTGTGGTCCTTAATATTCATTGTTCATATTTTATTATTAGGGTCGCGCCTTCTGCGAAATATGGCCAATTAATATGCGCAATGGGACATTAACCGTTCAATAAACAATGATGTATAATAGATAAGTAATGAGTTTTTGGCAATGACTTTTCGATCAATAAATATAATTTTAGGGGCTAGTAGGTAATATGATTGCCAGCGAGTCATCTAATTAGAGTCTAGACTATTGAGACGCTCATAGCCAATTGCAACCACTGATCGGTAAACGATCGGAGGTTAAGCAACGCTTGGCAAGGTCAGACAGAGATGGGTGACCATTTAGTGGCATTTCAACTGAGCGTGTCCGTGTCGGAGGGCACGTAAAAAGTCGCTCCCGGTTGTTGTCATCTAGGCAGCAGTCGTTAAGCCTTTTCAGAGGCCTCCGGGCGGCCTGAACAACTCTGACACCAGGTTGGCCACTAACCATACGATAAGAAAAAGATCTAATAAATCGGCCCATCATTTTATAAATGCGCTTTTAAAATTAAGAACACAATACACTTTTTAAATCCATCATAATATATAATAATATAAAATATTTCAGTAGATTTTATATATTTTTGTGGTATAGTACAAAAAGTAACAATATTATGACTTTTGTGGATGGTGGATATACATTATTTTTGCCTGTGACTGTTCCGTAATGAGGCAGTATACGTAGTAACGCAACCGATCATTGAAACAGCAAGAAAACTAATCAGATGTGTCCATATGGCGCGCATGCCTCACCCGAGCACTCATATTATGACATTACGTCTATGCGTTCCGACGTCAAAAGTGAGTGCTCGCGCGAGGCATGCGCCTGATGAAGACGCCGCCAAAATTGAGTCAAATTACGAATAGATAAGGGTACATCTGCCTACATAAATCAGGATGAAACATTAACTAGAAACAGATCTCCGCAAAAAGCAATTAATATAATGTGAATTATTATAACGTTAGTTTGCGAACTCGTTACAACTTATTAATAACTTGAAGTTTAATTATATTTTAGTTCGAAATTTATAGATTATCGTCATACCAACGAGAACAAGCAAATATGTAATTTAATAGTTAGACAGTAATTAAGATAAATTCACTTTGAAGGCTGGTAAGATAAATTTCAACTTAGTGTCTACATAAATTATATCCTTACTATGAAGATAAGAAAAATCCCTTAAGCGCTTGAAATATCCGTTCTCTACGTAACTACTGAAAAGCAAAGACGTATTAAATGTTTAGATGCGCCTTATCGCATTTGGTTTGGCAACGAAAATGCAAGGTAATTGCCCGACATCCCCGTAGTCACGCATTAGTCACCACCCAACGTCACGGCAGCAAGGCTGCACGGGCACGCGCGCCAATGATTATGTAGCTAATAACGTTCCAACGTGTATTCATCTCTTTCTAACAACAGCGGACCTAATACGGTCCTTATGCATTAGTGCTAATGAATTGCATTGCAATTCATTTTTCCGATTTTCTGAAGAATCCTTAGCAATTCCGCTAAATTTCTGTAGAATAGTGACACATTTTACGCCATTCGTGACAATTTCACGGAAATTTAGGGGATTCTGCTGGAGGTTTGGAAAAATGAATTGCTTTAGCAGAATTGCCGCAATTCATCTTTGTGACGGTATTAACCCCACTGGTCTCGCGTATATGGCTTGTATACATTGATAAGTAGGTAGTACATGTTCATGCAGGTCTATTGTATAAAACGTCATTACTGAAAAGAGTTAGAATTAGTAGTAAAACAATGTCGTAAAAGAAAATTTATTGCGGTTGTTAACGTTAATGGAGTACAGGTGTTATTGCGGCTTTAAAATCACTTTACTGCTATTAGGAGGTCCTAAAAAACTGAGTCTAAAAGAAAGTGTAGAGTAACAATTTATTATTTCGTCTATGTTAGTAAGCATATTGGTACAAATGTTAGTAGTTCCCTTCTATTCCTGCACATCACTAGACCAGTGAAGCTGCTGTTAAGCGCAGTGAATAATATATTTCCGAATTTAACTTTTAAGTTCTCTTAAACATTCTTGCTTCGTTAAAACTCTATAAAAGTTTAAGCCACAACGAAGTTTTACAACTGAGCTTGCATCCATAGGTGCTGCTCCGGTATTCATTAAAAACTTTAAAATTTCACAACTTTAAGAGCATGTTGGAGAAATAGTGCTTTCGGTGATTTTCGACCAGGGTAGTGTCATCCTCTCACAGACGATCAGCGATGTGTTAGAGAGCCGGAAGCCCAAGCTCCCATCCCTTTCTCTCACTGTGGGCCACTTCCTTTCAGGTCAGCAACGTGCGGGCCATGCCTTTAGTATTGAAGCTTCAGGCTCTGGTAACTGTCATAAAAAACTATTTATATGTAGAAATAGCGACTGTAGCCTAGGAGCGAAGACGCTGGGCTGGCAATCAGAAGGTCCCAGGTTCGATCCCCGGTTGGGCATGCACCAATGGATGAATTTTCATCTATGTGCATAATTTACAGTTCGCTTACGGTGAGGGAAAACATCGTGGGGAAACCTACCTATCCCTCGGGATTAGGTAATAGTCAGTTCCTGTATACACGGCGACAAGGTTCACCACCTGTCACGTTGGGTTCTGACTATCTGGTGAAACGTGGGCTTTGAGTGGACTTAATACCTCCACAATATGGTGGTGTATGGCCACTCAAGCCTCTGACTACCCCCGAATGGGGATAAAAGTCGTGACGTTATTATTATTATTATATATTTATATGTAGAAGTTTGTCTGGGTCTTATTAGTCCGCCATATTATTCTTAAACCATTAACTGTTTTTCATGCAAAGATAATATTATTAATTCTACTCGGCAGGTGTTACTAAGTACCCATGAGACACATTTTTACTTATCGATTATCGGAGCTTATAAATTTTGAATACTACATATCTAGTACTCTCTTGGTACCCATCCATCATAATTTTCGACTGCCTTCACTAAAATATAAATTCTTGACATAAAAGCCAGGTAAAAAGATATTGGAACTAAAACTCTCATATGGATATTTTCCCGGTTTCTCTATTGACCTTCAATCATGAATTTATTATCCCCAGTAAATCGATCGATTCGAAGCAATATTTGCCGACGGACAAAACAACTTCGAAGGCAATTGGTTTGCGACTATGTAACAATAAATAGGAGTCTGGATGGACGACATATGCTCTGTTGCGGATATTGGATCGCAAACCAATTTCATTGGAGAAGAAACTTAAAGGTCGGCACTCATCTATCAACTCGGCACCCGACCAGCACCGCTTCGCCGCTCGGCTTCCACTCGTTGTCGGCAGGTGGTCCGCGGGCGGATGCTGCTTTTACACCATAAACGTCACGTGATCAACCAGTGGACCGCGCGTGGTCAACGAGTGAAAGCCGCTTGGTCAGCGCGTGGTCCACTTATTTCCGGTTCAGTTAGTAGACGCCGACCGACGAGGCGGTGCTGGTCGGGTGCCGAGTTGATAGATGAGTGCCAACCTTTAGTTCTCAAATTTATAGAAAGTTATGACGGGCGTACATAAATTGGCATTACAAATCACTTTTGTTCCTAGAAATGCTTTGTAAAATCATTTACATCATACATCATAACTTGCTATGAATTTGGGGGTAATTCTAAACCCGCTACTCATCCTTACAAAGTATTATTTCGGACCTTTGCGACAGCCTGTCTAAAGGCAAGTATACAAGTAAAGGTTTAAGGCTACGGTACACGCACGACTATATTTCACTGCTATCATATAAGGAAAGAGAAATGGCTCACATCCGTCTAAGGCTCCACGTTGTTGTCTCACGTTTGTTCACAATGTACGCCGACTTGAAATATGACGCTGGACGCATGGACCCTATTATTATCCCTATACCTTCTATTCTAAACATATTTCGAGGATTAGAATGGGTAGGGTAAATGGCCTGTTATGTCCCGCTGTCATGCCTATACAGGTAGCTGTTTTTTTATGCGATTAAGGTAGCAAACCGTAGCCTATACCAAGTACAGAAGGGCTAGACAAGTGGCTGACGTCTACAAGCGTTCCTTCAAATCGCTACGCTTCATGTATGGAAATGACATAAGTCACGTGATCTACATAGCAACTTGTTGTTGATCTACAAAGCGACGTTTGACATTTCCATACATTGTGAAGTCTATTCTATTCTATTCGATTAGCGTTCATGCCACTTGTCTAGGGGAGCTGTACTGTACTGTAGCATAGATGCTTGCAATACCAAAGGCAACGCTCGCACGTTACCAGTGGGACAGAGAGAGGGGAGCGGGGGGTTTGGGCTCTTGGTGGTGCGTACATATGCCTCACATACCTCACCCGAGCACTCATGTTATGACATTATATCTAAGAGTTTTCATGTCAAAATTAAGTGCTCAGGTGAGCCATGCGACTCACGTAGACACAACCACTATCAGAAACTGTTCTAAAAAATGTTTCCCATAAAAAGTGTATTTTTCTCCCAAACTATATCACCAAAAATAAATGCAGGAAACAACCCAAGACTTAACAATCTGCTATGAATTATGAAGCTTGGAGTAACTCCAAGTGCCGCCATTTCAAATGTCATCAAATTAATACGAGGCGAAAGGAAAATAAGCAATTTACTCTAATGTGAGGCTTGCTCGGAACGAGGCCGCACGGCGAACGAATTCATGCCGGTTTGAGTATTTTCTTATGTATTTACTAGCTGTGCCCGCGACTCCGTCCGCGTCCAGTCGGTGAAGCCCTTAAATATAATTTTGTCTATCGTCTAAACTGTATTACGTCAGTCTGAGTTCGTCTGTCCGTGGCTGTCTATCTGTACCAGTCTATACCAGTAAGGTGGTAGAGTCTGACCAGTAAGGTGGAGATCGGCATTCAAGTAGCAAATTTACCTTCGTTTCGTATGATGAGGGAGAGAGCCAGAAGCGCAACCCAGCCACCTCCCCGTCTATATCTGTAGTTACTCACAGTATCACGACGGAGCGGTTGGACTCCAGAGCTCAATGTTTAAGTTTGTACTTGATACCCATGTCCCTTATTTAAAATGAGTGAGTGCTCCAGACTCACGGCTTAGGTAAGAGTCACTGCGCAACATCGTGCTTAAAAAGTTAGAGTCCGGAGTTTATCGTCTAAGTCAATAGTCAAAGCGTTTATTATGTTTAGGCCTAGGAGGGCACTTACAAGTAGTCATTTTACATGTTTTCCTTAAATTCTAGCGCCGGATCGGAAACGCGACCTCGCCTGAGAAGTTTCTACTTGATACCCACATTGCTAATTCAAAGTTAGCAGGTCCTCCAGATTTATAGTTTAAGCAGGCAGTTACCCAGCAGCATCATTCCTGAGGGGTTGGAGTTCAGAGTTCAATGTCTGTGTTTCTATTACTACTTAATTCAAAATCAGCAGGTCCTCTAGACTTACTTCTTAGGTAAGTAGCTTCCCTACGGCATTAGTACTGTGGAGATGAATTCCAGAGTTAACGTCTAAGATTCCGCGTGATACAAAGACCCTCTTAATATTTTTTATACGTAATTAGGAATAAAAAAACTAAATTTCTTGAAGCAAGGAAGATATTAAATTTTGACATGTGGTGCAAGGCAGGTATTGTCTGATTTTAAGTATAGCGACATCTAGTTAAGAAAAACGAAACTTAAGATGGTAGAACGCAGCAATAAAATATTTATTATTATTATTAAAATTAAGATTATGTATTCCAAATAGTGTCGGATCACACACAACGTAGGGCTCCGTAGGGCTCCGCTCTAAATAGACGTATTTCAATAACTAAAACTTATTGTTGGCTAGAATTTCCGTGTGGTCATAAAAATTTACAATCTAATATTTTATAAAAAAATATCCTAGATGTTAAGTTGGACTATTAGTCATATCCATGCCAAATTTCATTGAAATCAATCCACTGGATTCGAAGTTGTGCGTGTTCGAATATTTAGGTAGTTTTTGAATGTTTTGTGGCAACCCTAAACTATACCGAAAAAAAAAAAAAATGCTAGATGTTAAGTTAGACTATTAGTCATATCCATGCCAAATTTCATTGAAATTAATCCGGTGGATTCAAAGTTGTGCTCTTTCAAACATTTAGAATTTTTAAGTAGTTTTTTGAATATTCTGTGGCAACTCTAAACATTTTCGAAAAAAAAAGTATCCTAGATGTTAAGTTAGACTATTAGTCATATCCATGCTAAATTTCATTGAAATCCATCCGGTGGATTCGAAGTTGTGCTCTTTCGAAAATCTGAGCAAACATACAAACATACAAACATACAAACATACAAACATACCCACAGACAAAAATTCTAAAAATGATAAAAATGAATTCTGCTGGTCAATCTAAGTCCCCCCCACTATTTTTTTTCCAAATATTTCGAATGTACAGACGCGACCAATTTTACATTCTTATTATATGTATAGATGTGGTATGTTATTTTTATTCTCACCACCAAATTTATTGTAAGTTATAATGGACTTACACTGTCATTACAAATCAGTTTTGTTCCCAGAAATGCATTGTAAAACCTTTGTAAACTGGCTAAAAATACTCTATAAATTTGGTGGTCACTGTTTATCCCTTTTTAGTTCTACACGCAGACAGACTCCGCTATAAGGTATTACCTCTTATTACCTAAGAGGAGGGGGCACATGGGTAGAGAAGGGGGCTGAGAAGAATCAAAAAGTGTCACAATAAAATTATAGCGCTATAATTTTGATCTTCTAACCGACTTCAAAAAAACGGCCAAGTGCGTGTCGGACTCGCACATAGAGGGTTCCGTACCAAACACCGTATAAATTTTATTGAAATTCTTCTTTGAAAATGTTCGTTTACACATATGCGACTAGATGGCGCCACTGTCGCTTAAAAGTTAAATAATTGGTAAAAAATGTAGTTTTACGATATTTTTATTCAACTATTTATGTAAAAGCTATTATAATGATCACTAATGGTTAAAATATAAGTTTTCCCTACATATATATGTCGGCACAGCGACTTTTAAAAAGTATTGAAACGATCGAAATGGGACGCAAGCGCCATCTGTAGGCGTTTGGACAGAGTCCAGTTGCATAGACCGGCATCGGCGGAGATGTGCTCTCCGCCGATGCCGGTCTATGCAACTGCTTTGCACCGCCGAGCAGTCGAGTCGCGCGATTGGAAACTGTCATCGTGCCATTTCAATATCTTATTAGTCATCTTTATACCCACTGAATGCCCACAATCCGAAAAAACGACGGCCCCATCATTCTTTCTTCGACATCAGAAGTAAGATCGAACGATGGCTAAAACCGTTGATTCGCGTAGAAATTTAAATGATGGCAGTTTCTTCAGTTTCCAAGTCGTAGTGCTAATTATCGTTGATTTTAAAAATTAAAAGTGCCACGTGTTTGAACAATGACAATGAAAAAATAGCGGTGCACAGTAGACATTATGCGATTCGCTAAGTCGAAACGGACACTTGAATTATTGTGTGTGAAGTGTTCACAAGTGTTTTGTGTGGTGATACGGTGCTACGTGAAAGCGGATGGCTGCGACGACGCGAGTATCGACAGACGGTGTGGCAGTCAACGGCGCAGAGCGGCATCGGGACGGCGATGGTGGTCGCAGGTTTGCATGGAGCAGAATCCGGTGAGTCGAACCATGTTTATTTGGTACCCGTGTTCTATAGAGAGGGTACACGCGGTACATGCTATAACATTGACAGAGAAAGTGCGGGTGTGCGTGATATTGCTATTTGGATTGAAGAGTGGACGAAGTTTTCTGCCTACCCTCAATTTACTCTGGTCAATGTTGCTATGTGATTTTGTTTTGTTGCGGATATTATTTTACGATTGCAGCCGGACTATTTTGCTAATGTGATCGAAGTTTGAGTTCCTAATTTTATTACGGCAGTGTCACGTTTTTAGAAGCTTTGTGTAAAGGACTATCTTTGCGCGACGTCAATTCAATTCAATTCTTTATTTGCGTAATATGGGTTTACAGAAGATGTTGCATTTTAAGTTGTTTCACCATATACAGCTTCAAGCATGCAAAAATTTAAAATTTCAATCTAATAATAAAAAATAACATTAGCCACAGGAACTATTACCACAATTAACGCAATAAAGTTATTTGAATTTTGGGTCAGTGTATATCCTTAGGGGCGCTATTAGGTTTAGGTTTATGTTTATGTTTTGGTTTAGGTTTATTCTTAGGTTTGAGTATAAGGGTGGCGAAAATGTCACGGGTCGACTTTGACCTCGAATGACCTTTAATCCCGCATGACCTTTGACCTCGAGTAACCTTACTAATACTACCTTAATAACTCCAAAACGGCTATAGGCACAAATTTAAAATTTTCGGTTTTACGCCTACGCCTACGAATGGCAGGAAGATGCATTCGGTCCGAGTGACTGCATAATATATAAGGCACTAAATACAACAAAAAGTCCAAACCCTTTCATTAGTGTCCATTTGTCTCGTCAGTCTTACTAGAGCAATAATTGGTTAAATGGCTAACTAGTTGGTTAACTAGGGAATCGGAATTCACGAATATACCTATGATCTTGCTGCCGTAACGTTACCGCAGCAGTGTGGTTTTTTCCTGCTGGTCCAATCAAAATCTGAATAATTCAGATAATTAGTGCTCCATGTCGTGTAATTGTGCCGAAAATTTTAAATTTGTGCCCCCCAAGGTTTCAGAGTTATTTCAAATCTTGCTGGCGTAACGTTTTGCGAATTCCTGTATCTCAAAAACTGTTTGGCACACAATCATGATTTTTCATACACACATAAGTGTTAATTTGTGCCCATTTGTGACAGTTTCATATTTCAATATATCGTTAATTTGTGCCCATTTGTGACAGTTTCATATTTCAATATATCAGAAAGGTTCGGGTGTTATAAGATTCTTCCTAAATAACTAAAATAGCTGCTAGCTCTTAAACTGGGAAACCTAGAAACCAAATGTTAGTGCTAGCTTGTATTTCTTATTGATCCTAAGCATTTCTATAATGAATGTAAGCCTACTCCAAGGAATTTACGATTTATTACGATTTATTGCTATCTCGCGGTGAAATTACTTAAACCCTAAATACACTAGTTTCTTATGTTCCGATTACTTTTATTAATATACAAAAATTAGTGCCCTACTTCAAATATACGTGTACCAATCAGCTCTGTAAACCTTATAATTAAATGAAGTCGGTTAAATATTATTAATAAATAACCATCACGAAGCGCTTTCGGTGATTAACTGACGGAATTGGAATGTATAGAAACAAGCGAACGCTCCGTACTTCAAGCCATCCTATTTCAACTGACAGCGTTGTAATGAGTACAGACGCGTACATAATACTTTGGAGTGTATTTATAAACTATTAAATAAGGTAAATAAATGTATAATTACAGGGTATGCTAAATTTGAATATGAAGGTACCTTACTTAATATTCCTTTTTAACTGATTTCAAAAAAGGAGGAGGTTCTATGTTCGACTGTATGTATGTTCACCGATTTCTCCGGCATTTTTGAACCGATTTGAAAAATTATTTTGCTGTTCGGTAGATCGTAGCTCCAAGTTGGTCCCATAAACCTGGAGCACTAAAAAGCCTGAAATAATATTTATATTACCACCACTGCCTACCCCTTCGGGAAAATCAGGCGTGATGATGTGTTATTGAGTATTTGGGGTCAGTCAATCTATCTTCTTACTTTTATAGTAGGTAGACTCGGCATACCAAGATTGGCACTGACTCCAAATACTCGATAACACATCATCACGCCTCATTTTCCCGAAGGGGTAGGCAGTGGTGGTAATATAAATATTATTTCAGGCTTTTTAGTGCTCCAGGTTTATGGGACCAACTTGGAGCTACGATCTACCGAACAGCAAAATAATTTTTCAAATCGGTTCAAAAATGCCGGAGAAATCGGTGAACATACATACAGTCGAACATAGAACCTCCTCCTTTTTTGAAATCAGTTAAAAAGGAATATTAAGTAAGGTACCTTCATATTCAAATTTAGCATACCCTGTGATTATACATTTATTTACCTTATTTAATAGTTTATAAATACACTCCAAAGTATTATGTACGCGTCTGTACTCATTACAACGCTGTCAGTTGAAATAGGATGGCTTGAAGTACGGAGCGTTCGCTTGTTTCTATACATTCCAATTCCGTCAGTTAATCACCGAAAGCGCTTCGTGATGGTTATTTATTAATAATATTTAACCGACTTCATTTAATTATAAGGTTTACAGAGCTGATTGGTACACGTATATTTGAAGTAGGGCACTAATTTTTGTATATTAATAAAAGTAATCGGAACATAAGAAACTAGTGTATTTAGGGTTTAAGTAATTTCACCGCGAGATAGCAATAAATCGTAATAAATCGTAAATTCCTTGGAGTAGGCTTACATTCATTATAGAAATGCTTAGGATCAATAAGAAATACAAGCTAGCACTAACATTTGGTTTCTAGGTTTCCTAGTTTAAGAGCTAGGAGCTATTTTTGTTATTTAGGAAGAATCTTATAACACCCGAACCTTTCTGATATATTGAAATATGAAACTGTCACAAATGGGCACAAATTAACGATATATTGAAATATGAAACTGTCACAAATGGGCACAAATTAACACTTATGTGTGTATGAAAAATCATGATTGTGTGCCAAACAGTTTTTGAGATACAGGAATTCGCAAAACGTTACGCCAGCAAGATTTGAAATAACTCTGAAACCTTGGGGGGCACAAATTTAAAATTTTCGGCACAATTACACGACATGGAGCACTAATTATCTGAATTATTCAGATTTTGTTTGGACCAGCAGGAAAAAACCACACTGCTGCGGTAACGTTACGGCAGCAAGATCATAGGTAGGTATATTCGTGAATTCCGATTCCCTAGTTAACCAACTAGTTAGCCATTTAACCAATTATTGCTCTAGTAAGACTGACGAGACAAATGGACACTATTGAAAGGGTTTGGACTTTTTGTTGTATTTAGTGCCTTATATACTATGCAGTCACTCGGACCGAATGCATCTTCCTGCCATTCGTAGGCGTAGGCGTAAAACCGAAAATTTTAAATTTGTGCCTATAGCCGTTTTGGAGTTATTAAGGTAGTATTAGTAAGGTTACTCGAGGTCAAAGGTCATGCGGGATTAAAGGTCATTCGAGGTCAAAGTCGACCCGTGACATTTTCGCCACCCTTATACTCAAACCTAAGAATAAACCTAAACCAAAACATAAATATAAACCTAAACCTAATAGCGCCCCTAAGGATATACACTGACCCAAGGTCAATGTATATCCTTAGGGGCGCTATTAGGTTTAGGTCTAGGTTTAGGTTTGAGTAGGAGGGTGGGGAGAATGAACGAACTTAACATTAACATTTGACATAACATTTGACCTTGACCTTGAATGACTTTTTATCCCAAGGTCACGGACCAAGGCCATGTGGTTTTTAAAATAACTGTAACGGGTTATATTTGGCTCTGGTCTTTGGTTGTGGTCACTGTTCTAAGCTGACCTAACCGAACGTGTCCAAGCATGTAGCAAGTTAAAAAGGTCAAGGGCAAGGTCAAAGTCAAATATCAAGTTCATTCGAGGTCTAATGACATTCGATATCAAAGGTTACTTGAGGTCAAAGGACATTCCGGGTTCAAGGTCAAAGGTCATTCAAGGTCAAAATCGACCCGTGTCCTTTTCCCCACCCTTATACTCACAGACAGAGACAGAGACAGAGACAGAGACAGAGACAGAGACAGAGACAGAGACAGAGACAGAGACAGAGACAGAGACAGAGACAGAGACAGAGACAGAGACAGAGACAGAGACAGAGACAGAGACAGAGACAGAGACAGAGACAGAGACAGAGACAGAGACAGAGACAGAGACAGAGACAGAGACAGAGACAGAGACAGAGACAGAGACAGAGACAGAGACAGAGACAGAGACAGAGACAGAGACAGAGACAGAGACAGAGACAGAGACAGAGACAGAGACAGAGACAGAGACAGAGACAGAGACAGAGACAGAGACAGAGACAGAGACAGAGACAGAGACAGAGACAGAGACAGAGACAGAGACAGAGACAGAGACAGAGACAGAGACAGAGACAGAGACAGAGACAGAGACAGAGACAGAGACAGAGACAGAGACAGAGACAGAGACAGAGACAGAGACAGAGACAGAGACAGAGACAGAGACAGAGACAGAGACAGAGACAGAGACAGAGACAGAGACAGAGACAGAGACAGAGACAGAGACAGAGACAGAGACAGAGACAGAGACAGAGACAGAGACAGAGACAGAGACAGAGACAGAGACAGAGACAGAGACAGAGACAGAGACAGAGACAGAGACAGAGACAGAGACAGAGACAGAGACAGAGACAGAGACAGAGACAGAGACAGAGACAGAGACAGAGACAGAGACAGAGACAGAGACAGAGACAGAGACAGAGACAGAGACAGAGACAGAGACAGAGACAGAGACAGAGACAGAGACAGAGACAGAGACAGAGACAGAGACAGAGACAGAGACAGAGACAGAGACAGAGACAGAGACAGAGACAGAGACAGAGACAGAGACAGAGACAGAGACAGAGACAGAGACAGAGACAGAGACAGAGACAGAGACAGAGACAGAGACAGAGACAGAGACAGAGACAGAGACAGAGACAGAGACAGAGACAGAGACAGAGACAGAGACAGAGACAGAGACAGAGACAGAGACAGAGACAGAGACAGAGACAGAGACAGAGACAGAGACAGAGACAGAGACAGAGACAGAGACAGAGACAGAGACAGAGACAGAGACAGAGACAGAGACAGAGACAGAGACAGAGACAGAGACAGAGACAGAGACAGAGACAGAGACAGAGACAGAGACAGAGACAGAGACAGAGACAGAGACAGAGACAGAGACAGAGACAGAGACAGAGACAGAGACAGAGACAGAGACAGAGACAGAGACAGAGACAGAGACAGAGACAGAGACAGAGACAGAGACAGAGACAGAGACAGAGACAGAGACAGAGACAGAGACAGAGACAGAGACAGAGACAGAGACAGAGACAGAGACAGAGACAGAGACAGAGACAGAGACAGAGACAGAGACAGAGACAGAGACAGAGACAGAGACAGAGACAGAGACAGAGACAGAGACAGAGACAGAGACAGAGACAGAGACAGAGACAGAGACAGAGACAGAGACAGAGACAGAGACAGAGACAGAGACAGAGACAGAGACAGAGACAGAGACAGAGACAGAGACAGAGACAGAGACAGAGACAGAGACAGAGACAGAGACAGAGACAGAGACAGAGACAGAGACAGAGACAGAGACAGAGACAGAGACAGAGACAGAGACAGAGACAGAGACAGAGACAGAGACAGAGACAGAGACAGAGACAGAGACAGAGACAGAGACAGAGACAGAGACAGAGACAGAGACAGAGACAGAGACAGAGACAGAGACAGAGACAGAGACAGAGACAGAGACAGAGACAGAGACAGAGACAGAGACAGAGACAGAGACAGAGACAGAGACAGAGACAGAGACAGAGACAGAGACAGAGACAGAGACAGAGACAGAGACAGAGACAGAGACAGAGACAGAGACAGAGACAGAGACAGAGACAGAGACAGAGACAGAGACAGAGACAGAGACAGAGACAGAGACAGAGACAGAGACAGAGACAGAGACAGAGACAGAGACAGAGACAGAGACAGAGACAGAGACAGAGACAGAGACAGAGACAGAGACAGAGACAGAGACAGAGACAGAGACAGAGACAGAGACAGAGACAGAGACAGAGACAGAGACAGAGACAGAGACAGAGACAGAGACAGAGACAGAGACAGAGACAGAGACAGAGACAGAGACAGAGACAGAGACAGAGACAGAGACAGAGACAGAGACAGAGACAGAGACAGAGACAGAGACAGAGACAGAGACAGAGACAGAGACAGAGACAGAGACAGAGACAGAGACAGAGACAGAGACAGAGACAGAGACAGAGACAGAGACAGAGACAGAGACAGAGACAGAGACAGAGACAGAGACAGAGACAGAGACAGAGACAGAGACAGAGACAGAGACAGAGACAGAGACAGAGACAGAGACAGAGACAGAGACAGAGACAGAGACAGAGACAGAGACAGAGACAGAGACAGAGACAGAGACAGAGACAGAGACAGAGACAGAGACAGAGACAGAGACAGAGACAGAGACAGAGACAGAGACAGAGACAGAGACAGAGACAGAGACAGAGACAGAGACAGAGACAGAGACAGAGACAGAGACAGAGACAGAGACAGAGACAGAGACAGAGACAGAGACAGAGACAGAGACAGAGACAGAGACAGAGACAGAGACAGAGACAGAGACAGAGACAGAGACAGAGACAGAGACAGAGACAGAGACAGAGACAGAGACAGAGACAGAGACAGAGACAGAGACAGAGACAGAGACAGAGACAGAGACAGAGACAGAGACAGAGACAGAGACAGAGACAGAGACAGAGACAGAGACAGAGACAGAGACAGAGACAGAGACAGAGACAGAGACAGAGACAGAGACAGAGACAGAGACAGAGACAGAGACAGAGACAGAGACAGAGACAGAGACAGAGACAGAGACAGAGACAGAGACAGAGACAGAGACAGAGACAGAGACAGAGACAGAGACAGAGACAGAGACAGAGACAGAGACAGAGACAGAGACAGAGACAGAGACAGAGACAGAGACAGAGACAGAGACAGAGACAGAGACAGAGACAGAGACAGAGACAGAGACAGAGACAGAGACAGAGACAGAGACAGAGACAGAGACAGAGACAGAGACAGAGACAGAGACAGAGACAGAGACAGAGACAGAGACAGAGACAGAGACAGAGACAGAGACAGAGACAGAGACAGAGACAGAGACAGAGACAGAGACAGAGACAGAGACAGAGACAGAGACAGAGACAGAGACAGAGACAGAGACAGAGACAGAGACAGAGACAGAGACAGAGACAGAGACAGAGACAGAGACAGAGACAGAGACAGAGACAGAGACAGAGACAGAGACAGAGACAGAGACAGAGACAGAGACAGAGACAGAGACAGAGACAGAGACAGAGACAGAGACAGAGACAGAGACAGAGACAGAGACAGAGACAGAGACAGAGACAGAGACAGAGACAGAGACAGAGACAGAGACAGAGACAGAGACAGAGACAGAGACAGAGACAGAGACAGAGACAGAGACAGAGACAGAGACAGAGACAGAGACAGAGACAGAGACAGAGACAGAGACAGAGACAGAGACAGAGACAGAGACAGAGACAGAGACAGAGACAGAGACAGAGACAGAGACAGAGACAGAGACAGAGACAGAGACAGAGACAGAGACAGAGACAGAGACAGAGACAGAGACAGAGACAGAGACAGAGACAGAGACAGAGACAGAGACAGAGACAGAGACAGAGACAGAGACAGAGACAGAGACAGAGACAGAGACAGAGACAGAGACAGAGACAGAGACAGAGACAGAGACAGAGACAGAGACAGAGACAGAGACAGAGACAGAGACAGAGACAGAGACAGAGACAGAGACAGAGACAGAGACAGAGACAGAGACAGAGACAGAGACAGAGACAGAGACAGAGACAGAGACAGAGACAGAGACAGAGACAGAGACAGAGACAGAGACAGAGACAGAGACAGAGACAGAGACAGAGACAGAGACAGAGACAGAGACAGAGACAGAGACAGAGACAGAGACAGAGACAGAGACAGAGACAGAGACAGAGACAGAGACAGAGACAGAGACAGAGACAGAGACAGAGACAGAGACAGAGACAGAGACAGAGACAGAGACAGAGACAGAGACAGAGACAGAGACAGAGACAGAGACAGAGACAGAGACAGAGACAGAGACAGAGACAGAGACAGAGACAGAGACAGAGACAGAGACAGAGACAGAGACAGAGACAGAGACAGAGACAGAGACAGAGACAGAGACAGAGACAGAGACAGAGACAGAGACAGAGACAGAGACAGAGACAGAGACAGAGACAGAGACAGAGACAGAGACAGAGACAGAGACAGAGACAGAGACAGAGACAGAGACAGAGACAGAGACAGAGACAGAGACAGAGACAGAGACAGAGACAGAGACAGAGACAGAGACAGAGACAGAGACAGAGACAGAGACAGAGACAGAGACAGAGACAGAGACAGAGACAGAGACAGAGACAGAGACAGAGACAGAGACAGAGACAGAGACAGAGACAGAGACAGAGACAGAGACAGAGACAGAGACAGAGACAGAGACAGAGACAGAGACAGAGACAGAGACAGAGACAGAGACAGAGACAGAGACAGAGACAGAGACAGAGACAGAGACAGAGACAGAGACAGAGACAGAGACAGAGACAGAGACAGAGACAGAGACAGAGACAGAGACAGAGACAGAGACAGAGACAGAGACAGAGACAGAGACAGAGACAGAGACAGAGACAGAGACAGAGACAGAGACAGAGACAGAGACAGAGACAGAGACAGAGACAGAGACAGAGACAGAGACAGAGACAGAGACAGAGACAGAGACAGAGACAGAGACAGAGACAGAGACAGAGACAGAGACAGAGACAGAGACAGAGACAGAGACAGAGACAGAGACAGAGACAGAGACAGAGACAGAGACAGAGACAGAGACAGAGACAGAGACAGAGACAGAGACAGAGACAGAGACAGAGACAGAGACAGAGACAGAGACAGAGACAGAGACAGAGACAGAGACAGAGACAGAGACAGAGACAGAGACAGAGACAGAGACAGAGACAGAGACAGAGACAGAGACAGAGACAGAGACAGAGACAGAGACAGAGACAGAGACAGAGACAGAGACAGAGACAGAGACAGAGACAGAGACAGAGACAGAGACAGAGACAGAGACAGAGACAGAGACAGAGACAGAGACAGAGACAGAGACAGAGACAGAGACAGAGACAGAGACAGAGACAGAGACAGAGACAGAGACAGAGACAGAGACAGAGACAGAGACAGAGACAGAGACAGAGACAGAGACAGAGACAGAGACAGAGACAGAGACAGAGACAGAGACAGAGACAGAGACAGAGACAGAGACAGAGACAGAGACAGAGACAGAGACAGAGACAGAGACAGAGACAGAGACAGAGACAGAGACAGAGACAGAGACAGAGACAGAGACAGAGACAGAGACAGAGACAGAGACAGAGACAGAGACAGAGACAGAGACAGAGACAGAGACAGAGACAGAGACAGAGACAGAGACAGAGACAGAGACAGAGACAGAGACAGAGACAGAGACAGAGACAGAGACAGAGACAGAGACAGAGACAGAGACAGAGACAGAGACAGAGACAGAGACAGAGACAGAGACAGAGACAGAGACAGAGACAGAGACAGAGACAGAGACAGAGACAGAGACAGAGACAGAGACAGAGACAGAGACAGAGACAGAGACAGAGACAGAGACAGAGACAGAGACAGAGACAGAGACAGAGACAGAGACAGAGACAGAGACAGAGACAGAGACAGAGACAGAGACAGAGACAGAGACAGAGACAGAGACAGAGACAGAGACAGAGACAGAGACAGAGACAGAGACAGAGACAGAGACAGAGACAGAGACAGAGACAGAGACAGAGACAGAGACAGAGACAGAGACAGAGACAGAGACAGAGACAGAGACAGAGACAGAGACAGAGACAGAGACAGAGACAGAGACAGAGACAGAGACAGAGACAGAGACAGAGACAGAGACAGAGACAGAGACAGAGACAGAGACAGAGACAGAGACAGAGACAGAGACAGAGACAGAGACAGAGACAGAGACAGAGACAGAGACAGAGACAGAGACAGAGACAGAGACAGAGACAGAGACAGAGACAGAGACAGAGACAGAGACAGAGACAGAGACAGAGACAGAGACAGAGACAGAGACAGAGACAGAGACAGAGACAGAGACAGAGACAGAGACAGAGACAGAGACAGAGACAGAGACAGAGACAGAGACAGAGACAGAGACAGAGACAGAGACAGAGACAGAGACAGAGACAGAGACAGAGACAGAGACAGAGACAGAGACAGAGACAGAGACAGAGACAGAGACAGAGACAGAGACAGAGACAGAGACAGAGACAGAGACAGAGACAGAGACAGAGACAGAGACAGAGACAGAGACAGAGACAGAGACAGAGACAGAGACAGAGACAGAGACAGAGACAGAGACAGAGACAGAGACAGAGACAGAGACAGAGACAGAGACAGAGACAGAGACAGAGACAGAGACAGAGACAGAGACAGAGACAGAGACAGAGACAGAGACAGAGACAGAGACAGAGACAGAGACAGAGACAGAGACAGAGACAGAGACAGAGACAGAGACAGAGACAGAGACAGAGACAGAGACAGAGACAGAGACAGAGACAGAGACAGAGACAGAGACAGAGACAGAGACAGAGACAGAGACAGAGACAGAGACAGAGACAGAGACAGAGACAGAGACAGAGACAGAGACAGAGACAGAGACAGAGACAGAGACAGAGACAGAGACAGAGACAGAGACAGAGACAGAGACAGAGACAGAGACAGAGACAGAGACAGAGACAGAGACAGAGACAGAGACAGAGACAGAGACAGAGACAGAGACAGAGACAGAGACAGAGACAGAGACAGAGACAGAGACAGAGACAGAGACAGAGACAGAGACAGAGACAGAGACAGAGACAGAGACAGAGACAGAGACAGAGACAGAGACAGAGACAGAGACAGAGACAGAGACAGAGACAGAGACAGAGACAGAGACAGAGACAGAGACAGAGACAGAGACAGAGACAGAGACAGAGACAGAGACAGAGACAGAGACAGAGACAGAGACAGAGACAGAGACAGAGACAGAGACAGAGACAGAGACAGAGACAGAGACAGAGACAGAGACAGAGACAGAGACAGAGACAGAGACAGAGACAGAGACAGAGACAGAGACAGAGACAGAGACAGAGACAGAGACAGAGACAGAGACAGAGACAGAGACAGAGACAGAGACAGAGACAGAGACAGAGACAGAGACAGAGACAGAGACAGAGACAGAGACAGAGACAGAGACAGAGACAGAGACAGAGACAGAGACAGAGACAGAGACAGAGACAGAGACAGAGACAGAGACAGAGACAGAGACAGAGACAGAGACAGAGACAGAGACAGAGACAGAGACAGAGACAGAGACAGAGACAGAGACAGAGACAGAGACAGAGACAGAGACAGAGACAGAGACAGAGACAGAGACAGAGACAGAGACAGAGACAGAGACAGAGACAGAGACAGAGACAGAGACAGAGACAGAGACAGAGACAGAGACAGAGACAGAGACAGAGACAGAGACAGAGACAGAGACAGAGACAGAGACAGAGACAGAGACAGAGACAGAGACAGAGACAGAGACAGAGACAGAGACAGAGACAGAGACAGAGACAGAGACAGAGACAGAGACAGAGACAGAGACAGAGACAGAGACAGAGACAGAGACAGAGACAGAGACAGAGACAGAGACAGAGACAGAGACAGAGACAGAGACAGAGACAGAGACAGAGACAGAGACAGAGACAGAGACAGAGACAGAGACAGAGACAGAGACAGAGACAGAGACAGAGACAGAGACAGAGACAGAGACAGAGACAGAGACAGAGACAGAGACAGAGACAGAGACAGAGACAGAGACAGAGACAGAGACAGAGACAGAGACAGAGACAGAGACAGAGACAGAGACAGAGACAGAGACAGAGACAGAGACAGAGACAGAGACAGAGACAGAGACAGAGACAGAGACAGAGACAGAGACAGAGACAGAGACAGAGACAGAGACAGAGACAGAGACAGAGACAGAGACAGAGACAGAGACAGAGACAGAGACAGAGACAGAGACAGAGACAGAGACAGAGACAGAGACAGAGACAGAGACAGAGACAGAGACAGAGACAGAGACAGAGACAGAGACAGAGACAGAGACAGAGACAGAGACAGAGACAGAGACAGAGACAGAGACAGAGACAGAGACAGAGACAGAGACAGAGACAGAGACAGAGACAGAGACAGAGACAGAGACAGAGACAGAGACAGAGACAGAGACAGAGACAGAGACAGAGACAGAGACAGAGACAGAGACAGAGACAGAGACAGAGACAGAGACAGAGACAGAGACAGAGACAGAGACAGAGACAGAGACAGAGACAGAGACAGAGACAGAGACAGAGACAGAGACAGAGACAGAGACAGAGACAGAGACAGAGACAGAGACAGAGACAGAGACAGAGACAGAGACAGAGACAGAGACAGAGACAGAGACAGAGACAGAGACAGAGACAGAGACAGAGACAGAGACAGAGACAGAGACAGAGACAGAGACAGAGACAGAGACAGAGACAGAGACAGAGACAGAGACAGAGACAGAGACAGAGACAGAGACAGAGACAGAGACAGAGACAGAGACAGAGACAGAGACAGAGACAGAGACAGAGACAGAGACAGAGACAGAGACAGAGACAGAGACAGAGACAGAGACAGAGACAGAGACAGAGACAGAGACAGAGACAGAGACAGAGACAGAGACAGAGACAGAGACAGAGACAGAGACAGAGACAGAGACAGAGACAGAGACAGAGACAGAGACAGAGACAGAGACAGAGACAGAGACAGAGACAGAGACAGAGACAGTACAACGCCATCTATAGTTATTATTATGCGTATTTATTGGTCAAAAATGTAGTTTTACATTTCTTTTTTTTTTGTCAACAATTTATGTAAAAGCTGTCATAATGATCACTCATGGTTAAAATGTTAGTTTTCTCTTTATATATTGATTAATTTATGAGGTTTAAATAAAAACGTCTAAAATATCGAGTTTATTGTATGGGGACCCCCTTTATTTTAAAGTTTTATTTTATTTTTAGTTTTTGTTGTTGTAGCGGCAACAGAAATACACATTCTGTGAAAATTTCATGTCTCTAGCTATTACCGTTTGTTAGATACAGCCCGCTGACAGACAGACGGACGGACAGACAGACAGACAGGCAGACAGACGGACAGCGTAGGCTTAGTAATAGGGTCCCGTTGGCACCCTTTGGGTACGGAACCCTAAAAAGGTTTACAATTTTAACTATACCTATATACCTATGAACCCATGTTCGCGTTGCTTATTTTGGATATTTAGTAGTGGTAAACATTACATTTATACCAAGCAAAGCTGAAGTGCTAAGCCGTTTCTATTTTTACCTCTCCGTAACTTAAGCCGAGGCTAAGTACGAAAGTCCACAAGTACAAGTGGGTTCCGTCTGTAATCCCTGGCTTACCGCGCAGCAAATGACAAAACTTGCCGAGACCTTCTGTCGCGTGGTAATGTTCATAAGAGTTATCGCAAACTTTACCATTTCGCGATATTATTGGACCCTAAATTGGAAGGGTGAAGTTTTTACTTAGCTTAGCTCAAGTGGTATTACCGTACAAGTAATTCTTAGATATTAATAATAATAATAAATAAATTTCGTCAGAATTACACACCAACTGTATGGTCCCAAACTAAAGAACGCTTGTATTATGGCTACCATTCAAAACACGGGGCGATCCCCGTGACACTCAGACCAGGGCAAATCACGAAAAGGCCTAAAACCTACCTACGCACTAAAAAATCTTCTATATCTATGACCTAAACGTCCTAAACAGTGTAAAAGGTCCTATCTTGTAAGTATAAACTACCTATCAATGGGCGTTTAGTAAATTAGTTAAACACCTAAAATAATCAAACAATTGTTTTCCAAATAGATGTGCCCACACGCCCCTAAAAGCAGTTTGTGGACGTCGCAAGTCTCTATTTTTTTAATTGCAGAAATTGCCTTCTTACTTTTTGAGAAAGTATTAATGTTTACAGTAGTGTACACTCTGTAGAATGAACTTACCATTCGATTTATGCAAGTTTCTTCTCTGTATATCAACACAAGGTAGGTTATCCCCGTTCAATCAGACTCTATTCACATGCAAATGTTTTCAATCCGCGGGTATAGACTTGATCCGAATAAAACTTCCTACGGAATCCATCAAATACAGATTGATTCCATTGAACAATTGATTATAAAGTAGGTACCTAGTATATGAGAGTAGGAACCCTTGAAAATATTGGAGTCGAACCTGCGATCTCTATTTCACAGAATAGGTAATATTTCGCCAAATATTTTTGTGACGATCAGGCAAACGAACATTGAGCTACTATGTACTAGAGGCGCTTACAAACGTCATAGCCCACACGCGCGCGGAGAGATAATAAGTATGATGCGTTCCATTCACTGTTAATTTTGTTAATTTCGTTATTTTCGATCACATATCTCATTCCACTCGCACCAAATTGTACTGAAAGTGATCATTATTATCGTTTTTAACAGTTTTTGTGGACGAAAATAACAAAATTAACAGTGAATGGAACGCACCAGTAGTATGACCGAGTAAAACGCGGCCATAGGGCCGCAATTGTATGGGAGAGCGTAGTGATGTGCGGCGTCTGTTCTAGTACCTACGTAGTATAGTAGCTCAATGAATTTTAATGAAATTTTGTAGGTATTTTATAGGTCCAGAGGTACTTTATACTTTGGAAGAGAGGTTAATCTAATCGGACAGATCCACGAGCCACGAGCTAATACTTGATATGATAGAGTAGAGTAAATATTATGTAAGTCCTCGAACGGCGGTGAGTGGTCGAATAATATTGTGACAAGGCCGCAGC
Source organism: Drymonia ruficornis (assembly GCA_947859195.1). Classification (NCBI taxonomy): domain Eukaryota; kingdom Metazoa; phylum Arthropoda; class Insecta; order Lepidoptera; family Notodontidae; genus Drymonia; species Drymonia ruficornis. Next base: position 10,954,169 of record OX401909.1, read on the forward strand.
CCGAGTCGGGTTACGTTACAATTTTGCACGATGTAGTTACAGGATAAAACTTTATATCTGGGGAACAACCATACCTATCCCAATTTAACACCAACTGCATGGTCCCAAACTAAGCAAAGCTTGCAATATGACTACCCAATAGTCTGGGGGCGTTTCCAGTGACACCCAGACCAGCAGGGCTATTACGTATGTCAGTTGACAACTGGCTTCGGATGTTCACCGAACTTTGATGGTAAATTAGAATGACATAACATTGGTATTACGTATTTCTTGCAGGGCTAACCTAACCTAAACTCACTGTACCTTGATATCCATTCACCGAAATACGTAATACCAATGTTATGTCATTCTAATTTACCATCAAAGTTCGGTGTACAGCCGACGCCAGTTGTCAACTGAGATACGTAATAGCCCTGCAGAGCAAATTACGGAACGGCCGTTTCAGAAATTTGTCTCTATGGGAATCGAACCCACAACCACCCGATGCAGTGAGCCGAGCGGCCAACGCTCGAACTACTGCGCCAAGCGGTCGTATGTATAGTTTTTTCTAGTAATATTTAAAATCTACCCTCAGTTCACATCGTACAACATTTAGGTCACGTAATCCATGACATATGGAAGCAGTTAAGTATATTCCTTCCAGAGTCGCGTGGAATAACGTCATGCATCAAGCTTCGAGCGAAATACTTGCACTGGAAGATAACAGTTTATACTAGACGTTAGTTATAGTCAAAGACATTACCAAGAAAAAGGGTGACATGTGACTGTCCAAAATAGTACGTCCTAATAAACGGAGTCCATGGACACAGTTCGACTCAGTCGGTCGCAGAAAATAATGTTGAAAACATGTCGGTATTAATACGGCTCATATTCTGATGAATAATACGCGATTGATTGTTGAATTGCTAGCTAACATGTGTGAATTTCGTTGCATGTAGTAGTGCGCTGAGCACATGTCTAGTGATTGAAATGTTAGGAGGTACCATATCCGGTAAAATAATACTTCAATGTTTATAGTATAAATATTGGGAAACATCGATCTTATTGGCTTATACTGACTTTACGCTCTCGCTGAGAAAGTACCAGATTAATCCTACCAGCTTTTTAATGAGATTGCTTCGCAAAATACCGCACATATAGCTTAGGACTGAGAGGTATTATGGTTTATGTTAATATAAATTTAAGTTTTTTGTTTTTAGGAGAGGAGGGAGGGAGGAGTATTTTTATAACTCATAAGTACCAATTATTTTTTGACATATCGTGAAATAATATTTTAAAAATTATAAATAATTGCAAAGATATTCACTATTCTTGTTTGCTAAAACTAAACTTATGGCGTCATAGGTGTAGTTAATACATTTTTCGTAATTTTCGACAATTTTGAAATTATTTTGTTTTTTTTTCTGTTAAAAATATGATGTTTCCTATTGTAAAAATGCATAGCTACCCATATACAAAACATATTTTGAAGACGAGCACACATCCAAATTATTATGTAAAAAATACGAAGCGCAAAAAAATCGAGTATTAAACAATGGGCAAAGTCGTAATGCTTGGGAAACATGACGAAACTTGACACTAATACACATACCCCCTTATTCATAGAGATTTTGGCCAGTTCTGAAAAGTTTTTTTAGGAACAAATGTGATTTGTAATTCCACTACAAGTTGATCACAACTTTCTATGAATAAGGGGGTCAGTGTATACATCGAGTGTCTGCGTGTGTCCACTACCGCGACGACACCTTGTTACGGTCATAGTGGCGGTGTCGGTACACTGAGATACACCGAGTCTCTAGTGTCGTGGCGCCGTGTATCCCAAACTTTAAATAAAATAATATAATAATATTTTCAGATTTCAAATGCACCCTGATTATCCGAGGGTTAAATTAAATGGTGTAGCGTGTCAAGATCGATCAATACTACGAGACCAACCTCCGATAAATTTATTTACAGCTATCTTTTCACTCTATAAAAAACTTAGCCCGCAGTTTCAGCTCTCCACAGACTCCCTCTATAAAATTCAGGACCTCATTAAATTAAGACTTGTCTGGTAGTGAAAGTTGACATAAAAAATAGCCCGCAGTCTTACGAATCTCCGAGTTAATTGAAACAAGGAAGAAATGTCGGGAAGTGGGAATCCGTTTGATGTCTGTAATAATTTTATTTCACTGTAAGGGTTTTTTTGTGAGATTATATTTTTATATCCCTCGTGGTGCTGTGACGGTTATCCAAACAAAAAACAGAAATGGAATATCAAAATGAGTGACTACATTTCTCGCTACCGTATTATGGTAAATATTTATTTGCGCGTCCCTTTATTTGGTTTTATTTCTATTTCCTTCATCAAACCATATTTCTTATATCAAAAGGAAATTATATATCATGTTTGGGATTATTTATTTATACATCATCTTAGGGAATACTAATATTTTACGAAATCGTAATTCTTATTTTTGACGTTTTTATTCTACGGTGGTACAGACCCTTTATATGCGTGTCCGACACGCACTTGGCCGGTTTTTTTATTTTCATTTAAGTATTCTTTATTTCATAAAGCTAGGTCAGGTACTTTTGAAGATATTGAATTTTCTAACCGACCCGTTTTCTTTGCTGTTCAGTGTAGATAGTTAAAACGTCAATAGCACAGTGATAGAGGCTGCCCACGTAACCTCGGTTCTTGGTTTGATCCCTGTTCGGCTACTAAACTATTAAAATTAATCCACTCAAGCATTTAGCTTAGCTGACTAGTGTTTTATTATGTGTGAAACTCTTATTGTTAGTACCTATTCATACAAAATCTTCTTGGCTTTGAAGCTACTGAATGCGTAAAAGATAAAACTCCAGCAGAACTACTGCATAACCTACTAATAGCATAGTGAATCGTAACTTGGTGAAGTTAACCGGGAAATTCCCATTCGCTTTGAGAAATCTGTAACAGAATTACAGCACTATTCCCGCGGGAAATTCGATATTAGAAGCGATTCAAAGAGCCGCCCGTTAAATGTGTATAGGCCAAGGTTATAGTTTGTACTATTAAGTATAACAGGATTGTAATTTATCCCTTTGAGATTATAGATTATGTTCGATAATATAATGAAGATATTAATTATCTTGATTCGTTTTAGTATAACTTCTTCACGATGTAATTCGTGATTGTCACATAGATAAATATCGCGAGTCTCACACCAACTGCACGGTCCATGACTCATAATAATATGCATGGCAGCAACGCCTGTACTATAGACCAGGGGTTCCTAAACTTTAAAGATAACGGAACACCAACCAAATACCTTTTATTTTATGGAACCCCATATCAAATGATTACAAATCAACAATGGAATTTATATACCTAAGATTTTTTTTTAAGTAATGTGTAATATTGTTCAATCACATTATTCTTAACTTAAAGTTTTAATGTGAAGAATGAAAGTGTTTTACTGTTTTATGAATAATTGTTTTATACTTCGGTATTATGTCCGACAATTGTATGCGTATATCTAGGGTAGCATCCAATCTTGACCTGTATTTGTTTTTTGTATAAACGTAGGCTGAAAAGCCTGTTTCACAACGATACGTTGTGATGAATGGGAGCAATGTTAAGATAGCCTTTTTGGCTATTTCAGGGTAATCATTCCTAATACCAACCCAAAATTCATTCAGAGATACAGATTCAAATGTGTGTTTTAAAGTGGATGAACTTAAGATAAATAATAATAAATAATTTTGGCGGAACCCTGATGACTATTCTACGGAACCCCTAGGTTCCGCGGAACCCAGTTTGGGAATCCCTGCTATAGACTACAGGTTTCGTACGATAGACTGGTGATCTCAGTGACGCCCAGACCAGGGTCAGACTATTATCGACTGACCTCGGAGTAGGCTAAAATTGTCGCCTAGTGGATGCGGCAAAAAAATGAGTGGAGTCAACCTGAGTGATACGTTTGAAATTTCTTATTTAGAGATTATCTTTACAAATAAATACATTTTAAGTGTCTAAGTCTTTTTACTAAATGCATAATATATGAAAGTATATACAGCACTTACAACAAAAAAAGCATTTTTTTTTTTTGTCGGTTTGTCTACTTGCTAATCTCCGAAACGACTGGACCTATTTTGTCAGGACTTTCACTGGCAGATAGTTGATGTGATTAGGAGTTACTTCTACTTTTATTTTGGCAAACAATAACATTTTTATTTGTTAAATTACACGCGTACAAAGTCGCAGGCACAGCTAGTAAATGAATAAATCAACAACTAACATTTAGTTAGCTGATGATCCATAATAAAACATAAAATTATTAATTTGAATAATGCCACCGTAGACGTAATCTCGTACAGGCGCGTCATTACGGCGAGCGGACACGACTCTCTGTAATCGCCTAGCATCGCGAACAACAAAAGACCTAATTAAACCCTCATACCCGACCCCCAAGCTTTGTGAAATTAGCCACCAGTGAAGTTTATACTGCGTTTGTTTGTTGAATTAAAATTATGATTATTTAACTCGCTCGTTAGGTTTTGTTTGCTCATTTGCGTGGTCTGTGCAATACACGATTAGAAATGTTCTACGTTTAAAGATTTGAATTAAACCTTCATAGACAATCTTCATTTAGGCCGTGGTCTCCTATTAAATGCCATCGGCCGCTTACAGCGTCTCGCGTAAGCCGCGCCACAATGCTTACTATAAAAATGTACTGTTGTGGTCTCCTTCACACGCCGATGTCAGCGTGCCATTTCTATAGTAACATTGTGACGCGGCGTACGCGTGACGCTGTAAGCGGCCGATGGCATTTAATAGGAGACCACGGCCTTACGGGAACTCAACAACATTTCTGATTCTAAATTTAAAAGAAGGAATGGACCAATTATATTCGTCACCCTATCAAAGTTTCACTCTGCCGATGGTTCCACGTTAAAAATAAAACAAGCAGGTAATTATCCCTTGCTGTGGCAAACACGTGTAAACCTGTTCCTGAAAAGGGACTATTATTATCTGCTGTTGAGTGAGGGACGGACGTTGTTATTTTTTACCCTGATCCAATTATAATCTGGTCCTGCGGTATGACGTCAAAGGCTGTTCTAAATAAGCTTATTATGGACGCGTGGAATAGGTTAATTTTATTTTGTTTCTTTAGCGGAAAAGAGAAGATCTTCCAGCCAAGCAGGTGGTATACCTGGCGAGGCCGGAAGCTATGAGAATGGCAGCAATACACCTAGTTTAGCCAGGTTTAGTTGCGTACTTAAAGAATCAGCACCACGGAATTCTCGTATACGAGAAACATAATAATTAAACATAATGAACGGAATGGGTGGAATATAAAATGCGCTCAACGGCCAACACCGCAATGACTGAACAATAATCGCGTCGTAGCAGCGTAGTAGCGCGTAAACTCGTAGCTGCGCTACGCCGTAACCTCTGCTACGCCGAGACTTCCGCTATTTGATGTCTTATTTATTTTCAAGATGTAGATATTTAATTTTTCACTTTGCTGTCGATGTGACATTTTCACTACAACAATTTTGCACTCCAAAAGGCATTAAACAAAGCTCAAACTCCCGATTCTTGGCTAAAATGGAACATGATCACATTACTCAAGTAGATATTCTTGATACCGTCATAAAAAATATTTCTCGTCGCGTAATTCCATCTCTGCAATAAAAAAGGTCACGACTCAGATTCAGGTCGCCAGTTACGAGTGTTTACGTAGACGTTAATTTTCTTATCCACGGGGCTTCTTTCAATCATGGTTGATATCAAATATTCACGATTTTTGTACTGACAGGAGTTCGTACAAAGATATTTATGCGTACGTGTATTTCACACAGTCGTAGTAATAGGGTTTCATATTGAAAATCGAGCAACAACAACTGTGCTCTCCAAGGATTGAACGAGTTCGTAAATTTGACAAGTCTCGGGAGATAACATCAGCATTTCGTAAGACGTACCTTCAGTTGAGTGTTGATTTGATACAAAATTTTCTTCTTCACGATATATTCGTACTTCAATTGAAGCGTCCAGATGCCTCGCATGACTCGCAAGCACTCATGTTATGACATTATGTCTATGCGTACATGTAGACGCAGCCAATGGCTGTCTAGATTGGGTATATGCCGCGCCCGAGCACTCAGTTTTAACGTGGGAACGCATAGTCATTATGTCATTACATGTGTGCTCGGGCCAGGCAATCCCACGCATCTGGACGAACCAATTACAACATGTCTATAAAATTTCTACGAAATGAATTTAGAAAATGGTGTGACTATAATCCTTTCCAATTATTAATTTAAATTAGTGTTACCCACAGGCACCCAAATGTGACATTTTGGCAAGACCTAGATCAAGGTAAGAACAAGACTAATGCTACGATACTCTAGTAATTTTACTATAGACTGTGAGATACGTTGTTCTAACCTCACTGGTAAAATATATTTAATATACTGATAATGGTCCTTATAAAATCTATAGTTAGAATATCTATATAGAGGGGCAATTTATCAATCATCCCATGTGACGTCATCCCCAGCGCTAATGGCGGTCCTCGGAGATGGAAGACTTCCCTCGAATCTCAGGACACATTAATCCCACAAAGTTATGGTCGCTTGGTATTTTCCTTGAGAAAACCAGCAAAATTAGTGAAAGTTCAGAATTATAATAGATAGTCACAGTATTTTTTGAACCGGAATTTCCTTATTCGCAACTGAGACAGAATTAAATTCTGCTAAAATTCTTTCGCAGTTTATTCAATCAGCATAATTAACAATTCAAATTCTACCTAATTGTTTGACCTTTACCCAAATTAAGCTGCTTAAAATGTTAAGTACTATTTTTGTGACTTGTTATTTCGGACTAAAAGTGAAAGTTACTAGTTAGTTACGCAGTTTCTTTAGCTCTAACATTCGTTTATAAGTACACTTAAGTCACAAATCGCTAGCGTCTTCGAAAAATATTTGTCTGGGGAATTGGTAATTCCTAAGAGCCTATGATTCTTTTCTTAATCGAGACGTAAACGCGTTTCAGACGCTATTGACCTGATCTAAGCGCTTCAAATAATCGTAGTCCCAAACGAGATAAACGCGTCAAATGGGTTTACGTTTTGATTGTGATAAGAACCTTAAACTAGCCCTGTAGGGTGACCGATACAATTTTGCCATATAAATACCCAGTTTACGTCAAGTCTAGCGACCACGGTGCTTGACTCTTATGGCCGGCGCACATAGAGCACGGCATGGCATGGCATTTTGTTTTTTATCAATCGAATTTGATACTTATCCAATGGAAATAAGGTATATATTTCAATGCTCGGTGATCGACCTCGGAGCATCGCGGAGCATTTTCTCGGTGCACCCGCTGGAGCACCTTATTTCGATTGGATAAGTATTAAATTCGATTGATAACAATTAATATGCCATGCCATGCCGTGCTCTATGTGCGCCGGCCATTATACTAAGGCTATAGCTATGAAATATGTATCCTATAGGAATTTACCTATAATCTGAGTAGTATACAAACTACTTGGCTACTCGGCATAAATTACCCATGTATGACAAACGTAGTGGCAATACTGAAATGGAAGCGATGTTTGTTAGTACCTCTTCTACATAAATAAAGTAAAATGAAAGTAATACACACTATGCCAAAAACACTCGCAAAAAGCGAAGTATTCGACACGCCAGCATGTTTACCATAAACAAGGGGCGATTGCGGCACTTTCACACGGCAGAGACGGTAGCGTTCTTCCCATAGACCTAGATTTTTTCGCTTTCTTTTTTTTAAAGCAGGTTTTTTTTAGTATCATAAACCCCCTAGACAAGTGGCATGAACGCTAATCGAATATAATAGACTTCACAATGTATGGAAATGACATTACAAGTCGCTATGTAGATCACGTGACTTATGTAATTTCCATACATGAAGCGTAGCGATTTGAAGGAACGCTTGTAGATGTCAGCCACTTGTCTAGAGGGGCAGAAGGGCTAGACAAGTGGCTGACGTCTATAAGCATTCCTTCAAATCGCTACGCTTCATGTATGGCAATGACATAAGTCACGTGATCTACATAGCAACTTGTTGTTGATCTACATAGCGACGTTTGACATTTCCATACAATTGTGAAGTCTATTCTATTCTATTCGATTAGCGTTCATGCCACTTGCCTAGGGGGGCTGGTATGTTATCATATTAGAGTGACCAAACAACACAATTTACATAGGTTGACGACCGGTCGGCGCAGTGGTTCGAGTGTAGGCCGGTCGGCTCACTGCATCGAGTGGTTGCGGGTTCGATTCCCGCCAGAGGCAAATTTCTGAAACAGCCTTTTCGTTTGCCCCAATCTGGGTGTCACTGGGATCGCCCCAGTCCATTGTAAGGTAGCATAGAGTTGGTGTGATAGTCTGGCGATATTAATTTCGGTACGTACCTACAAAAGTTGATGTACCAAGTTGACTGGGCAGCACAAGTTGTCGTCTTTGTCGTGTGTAAGAGGCCTTACGCCATGCTACGTTTGATAAGGGTGAGATCTTGTATTGTAAGTCGTTACCTACTCCCATAACTATATGACAAAAATGTTTTTGCGAATTAGTATCGGGTGTTGTAATATATTGCTGTTCCTAAGTACAGCAATTAATTAATTAATTATTTTTACTCAAAAAAGTTTATAATGTTGTCATTATTTCGCAAACCTATATTGGCCTATATTTTAGCTTGTCCATCAAGGGTTGCAATGCTGACCGCACTGTGGAGGCCTGGAGCTGCGCTGCGCCGCGCTTTCGGGCATCAACAACGCGGTCAACAACACACTAAAAGTAGCTAGTCTGCGGAGGCCCTAAGATGGCATACGTCGTAAAACATTAATGGAACATTTCGGCTGTAAGTAAAAGCTTATCTCGTGTACAAATAGACACCGCAAGGACCTCGGCAGACGTGGCAAATGGCGCGGAATATCGGCGATAATAAATTACACGGTGAAAGGGACTCGCGTCTACATACCTAATGTAATCTTGTATTCAGCTTCACATGAAACTTGGTTTACAACTCTGAAAAGCAAGTACATTAGCTAAGTAACCGGTAGTGTAGTTAAATAACTAAGTATTCTGTAATCTACCGAATTTATGTTAATAGCTCCTTCTACATCAGACACATACCGCGCCCTAGCAATAGGCGTGTCTACAACATGCACATGCCGCACGAGGCTGCTCACCCACATGCCTCGCGAAGCATGACGTTTGCCTCAGTCGCAGCCGCGCGAGGCAAATGGCGAGGCAACCTACACTCTAGACAGAGAAGGGTATACCCGATCAATCAGTTTGACACGTTTGACATCGTTCTGTCTCATGACTATGCCAAACTACGCGAGGCAAATGACAGCGCTCAGGTGAGGCAGGACGCGCATTTGCCTCGCGAGAGGCAAGTCAAATTTCGTGAGGAAAATTTCTTCACGCGGCATGTAGACGTGGTTAATCAGTTTTGACATCTAGACGCATAATCATAATGTCATAACATGAGTGCTCGGGCGAGGCATGCGAGGCATCTGGACGCACCAAATAGGTAGTTGTTTAGTTATTGTGTAGATTATTTAAACTGCCCAGCTGTACCCAATTGACTGCAGCTCACATATGGGCTGGCTCGACCGGGGTAGTACCACCCTCTCATAGAAGATTGGCGGCGTTAAGTAGCTATCACAGCTGCGCTTCGTGCAATGAGTGAGAGCCCCACCCTCTCTTCTCTTTCGCTTTCTGTATCCCACTCCCTACAGTTCGGTTACGTGCGAGCAATGCCTTAGACATTGCAAGCATCTATAGGCTACGGTAACTGCTTAACATCAGGTGGGCCTTACGCTTGTTTACCACTTTTCTAAGGGAATTAACTTGTGTTAATGATCTCAATCCGATTTCCCTTCATACTTTAGTTAATTCATTAATTATTTTGTTTGTTATTGGATAATTAGATCAAAAATTAAGGTGATATATTTTGTACATATTTGGAATGAGAATCGAATACTGAATAACTTCCTCCAATAGGAACATCTCGCGTCTTAGTTTACACCCTGGATACCAACTATATTCTATAACAGACAGACAAAACATCTATTCGTAGGTAATTAAACAAACAATTCGGTCAATCGTTGAAATATGCCAGACGCGACAGATTACCTTCGTCAATTTAATCTTAGACCCTTTGTTTAGACAATAGATACCATAGCAATATTATAACACGATGAATATTTGCCAAGACAATAGCATGAATTTCATTATAACATTGTTTAAGAGAATTGGTTAGAATTGAAACCTTATATCGAAGAACAGCAGGGCTAATGGCGACACTATGCAGTATTGCAGCAATTCTGCAAAAGCAATTCATTTTTACGAACCTTCAGCAGAATCTGCTAAATTTCCGTGAAACGGTCACGAATTGCGTAAATTGTGTGACTATTTTGCAGTAGCGGAATTGCTGAAGATTCCAAAAAAACAGAAAAATGAATTGCATTGGCAATGTTGCATAGCGTCGCTATCAGCCCCCTGCTGTACACACACAGAACACCAGCACACCACAGAACAGAAACAGAACAGAACAGAACAGATTTACCAAATTATCATGGTTGATATAACGTTAAAATACTATCAATATAATCATTCAAAATAGTTTTATAAAAAAAGACATTTAAAAGGAGGCAACACAGATACGAGTAGGTTGCCACTGTCTAAGAGCGGGGAGGGGCTCTAGATCTTGTCTTTAACAAATAATTGTCATATTACAATGTTCCTATGTTGGGTATTGCAGGTTTACATTATTAAGGAATTTTCGTAGAAGCGTACAACGTAGAAATACCAATCTTTTCACTAAAAGAATTTTGGTTACTATTCGCGGTTCACTATGTAGGTTCCTATAGTCACTAGATGGTGCGGATCAATATAATTCCGGATCACATCCAAACTAAACAATGGACTTAGGTATTAGGAAGATTTAGTTGTATTATAGTTTAGAAAAAAAATACTGTCTACCCATTAGGAATGTATGAGTGAAGTTTTGTTAGGTTAATATTAATTATATTTGTATATTTTATTTGAGCCTCAAGTGGTTCATTACAATTTACATTTGCAATTTGCTATTGTTCTGTGTGTTCTCTGCTATCTATTGCGATTATCCTAAATTAAAATCAATAAGTATTCTCGATTGAGCCACTCAGAATAGGCTATCAGTAGGTCGTGCCAAGTCGCGGATTATCGGCGCGGCTCGGCGCGAGGCGGCGATACCTTATTGGAAATTGACACTGAATCCGATGAGCCGAACGAATGCACCCACTGATAGCTTTTACAGCAGCACGACTTTATATAGATGCCTATTGTTATTATGTAATTAGAAAATTGAGTGGGTATCGTTTGGTTACTCAAAGTGAAAACGGTAGAGCAAAAAGAAATAATTGCCAATTGGCTCTTCATTCTCTTGGTCAACTTTTACATACTAAGGTAAAAAGTCGGTTACGGAGGTTTTATTGCCTAGGCTGGCACACTGACAGACAGTCTACCTGATGTTAAGTGGAAACCGCCACCTAGGACATCTGCAACTTAAGGGGAGCAGACGCGGCGCCGACTTACTTAAAACCACTTAAATGGCCGGCGCACAGTGAGGACGGCATGGCATGGCATTTTAATTTTTATCAATCGAATTTAATACTTATCCAATCGAAATAAGGTGCTCCAGTGGGTGCACCGAGCAAATGCTCCGCGATCCTCCGAGGTCGAACACCGAACATTGAAATATATACCTTATTTCGATTGGATAAGTATTAAATTCGACTGATAAAAATTAAAATGCCATGCCATGCCGTCGTCACTGTGCGCCGGCCATAAGCTGCTTAAAATTAAATTGTATAAAACGTGCTTTGCCGAAGTCAATTTCTCTTTGTAACGTTTTATCGCGTTCTTTTTCGCGTTGGGACCAAGATTGATGGACTCTGTCGAACGGCTAGACGGTTTCATCGAACAACTAAATCGAAAATGTCAATCGTTGTCGAAAATATTTGTCCACGGTGCTACTCAAAATACACTGGTTATTATGTACAGTCGGGTAATTAAAAGGTTAACCACCTTAGAGTCGAATTTTGCTTGCAAAAGTTCAAGAAAAAGAAATGCCAGCATTCCAGTGCAAGAAGCAGTGTTGTCAACATTTTAATATCGTTGTCAACATGTTACTATGGTTACGTGTGTAGTATGTGACATTGACAGGCACTGGGAATGACAATCGTTTTAATAAACATAAAAACCAAAGAGGATGTAATTACTAAGTTTATCATAAATATTCATGGCAGGTCAAACCATTAGACAAGTTAAAAAAAAACAAACAAATTTGCCCTGAATAAACTTAAACTTTGTTGTCGAACAGTTAGAACATCATTTTCTATGCAACTATCTGTTCTATGACTTAGTTTTAAGAGGCTATGCACACGGGCATGTTTTGCGCCAACTGGCAATTCGCAACTAGCTGTTTTCATATAAAACAATCGCGGCAACCGCGGCAACTGTTGCTGCAACTGGCAATTGTTGGCTGCAACTGCCAAACAACCATTAAAAAGTTGATAGTTTCGGCGATAGTTTCGGTTGAAAGTTGCTTCGTGTGCATAGCCGCTTAAACGTAATATGTGCTTGCAACACGATAAATTAATCAATTTTAAAACTGGTTAAGGTTTTCATACCTCTACTGTACTTAAATCATTAATGAGTTTCTAGAATTTAATAGCACTAGTATTTCTACGGCTGCTCATACACGACGCTACACAAAAGAAACCGGTTTGAAATTAATTAGTAACGCGCGACTCAAGCTGATCGCGCGCGACTGGTTCCGAGAAACTTTTCTGCACCGCGTACCTACTTGAGTCATTATGTTTTATTTTTTCTTGTATGGGGCTTGGAAAGTTACTAACGGGTTGCGTTATTACTTAGTAGCTCCGTGGACGAACCACGCGCGACTGCCGTCACTAATTAGTTCAAATGAACTTTAAAGGACTTTTGGTCACTAATGGGACGATCTAGATCAGGGATTCCCAAACTATTTTGGGCAAGCGACCCCTTTCCAAAATGAACTGATACCTCAGACGCCCATAGCGAGATTACTTTAAAAATATTTTCTCTAGTTTTTTCCTATTGATAATAAACACTAGGTAGGTAAAAAAAAAAAAAGTGTAATTCAGTCATTCTTATAACAAGTTGATACACGTAACACAACTTATGCAGTATCTTCAAATAAGAACTTGTATTAAGTTCTTGTTTGAAACTTTCAAGATACTGTATAAGTTGTGTTACCTACGTAATTAATAGGGGTCGATTTTTAGATATCGTCGAAATTAGTTTTCGTTTATGTCGGCCCCTGAGAAACCCGTTGGGGTCGATATCCGTTTCTCAGGGTTCGACCCCAAGGGGTCGATATCGACCACTTTGGGAATCCGTGATCTAGATTAATGAAAAAATGAGAAGGTAATTTATTTTACAGTTCATACTGCGCCAGAATTACTTGGGGTCTGTTATATTCAAAAATAGAAATGTCTGAATGCATTTCGGTACGAAAATTCTTGAATGTGTGACCCATTCATGGCTAGTGGAATGTTAGCTCGCGCCTATCTCGTCACTATTCACGCCGAAACACATTCGAGATGGCCTAGTTGGAGATAAATTAGGTGTTTAAGTTGGTTTTGTGTCGTCACGGACCTATGACGTCATTTGAGCTTAGAACACGTGACTAATTTAATAGGAAGGAAGGTGGCGCCGAAGGAGACCTCTTTACAACCAGATTAACGGTCTTTTCCGGTTAGGTCCGCAGCACTCTCAACCGACGGAAGTGTATGAGGAGATGTAGGAATGTGCATGAAGCAAAACAGGTGTGTCAAAATCGTAGTATGTGGCAGTCTGCCTACCCCCGTGGGATACAGGCGTGAGTATTTGTATGTGTGTTTGTAAAAAAATATACTGACTCAAATAAAAATTAATATAGCAAAAAAATAGTTGTGCAAGTAAATTAATTAGTTTTTACCCGACTACGGCGGAGGGTTATAATTTTGACCGGTATGTATGTATGTGCATCTGTTCCCGCCTAACTTCCAAACTACCTGTCGTAATTTGACAAATGAGGTATCGTTAGAAGCGGCTTAATGGCGCGCTGGTTATAGGCTATGTGACGTCACATAAAATTGCATATGGCGCCCTCTAGACGACATAATGTCGTGAACTAAAAAATTTTTTTGTTAATGAAACCGTGTGGGGTATCAAATGAAAGAGTTTGATGAGCACATTTCAAATATATATATATATTGTTACCTATAACTCCAAAATAATTAAATTAAAAGAAAGTTTATTCATGGCTCATTTTATAAGGTGCTCATTTCAAAATGATATTGTAGCTATAATTTCAACGTAATGTTAAAATTATTCATGCCATTATGTTATAATGTTCAGTGAAGCACCAAAATTATCGTTACCAAGGTTTAATTAGAGATCATTTGTAACCGGTGATAATAATCTCGACGGTTACCTTATAAATGCCAGTTTAATCGTTATATCCATTATATTACTGTCTCTAGATAGCGGTATTGCTCTATTAGCATTCCAGCTTAATGTAATTAAACAATGACTATGTATATAGGTACCTAGTTTGAATTAAACGTTTAACGCCTAAGTTATTTCACAAGTAGGTGTTACACGGGTAAAACTTTAATAAAAAATGAGTATATCACTTGTAAAGAAATATGCAAAAGAACATTGATGTCTTATTTTAGCAGATGTGATACCTCCTAACATTGCAATCACAAGACTAACCAGCTGTTCTAATCTACTAATCACACCCGAAAATCAGCTTAAATGGCATTTTGATGTAGCTATTCACCAGAAGATGAGCCATATTGGCAATACCAACAAATATGTTTTCAAGATTATTTTACTATTTTGACATACTATTTCAGGCAGTCACATGTCTATTTTTTTCTTGGTAATGTCTTTGGATAAAATCACAATGCTTTAATATTTCAGAATGTTTGTTATGCACCGCCGCGCCCTCTGCAAAGGACTTTGAGTTTTCTTCCCCATTTAAAACAAGTCTACCAAGAGGAATAAAATATTTACAACATTTTAATATAAATCGTGAATGTCAAATCGTCATAATTACTTGCAAAGCTTCTTATAGCTACTTTAAATACGTTCAAGGACGAAGGGATCGGAGTAATCGTCTTTACTAAATCGGCCTATAAATTTCCATAGCCGAGCGTGCCCTTTCAACCGGGGTCTTTACATCACCATTTATAAGTAAAGTCCATAACTTTAGAAAAATGTAGAGTGGAAAACCGTAATAGTCCACGCAGCTCTATTTTGAGTTTATTAGTTAGCTAGCAATCGCTATAATGCCTAAAATAATATGAAGTTTTTTACACTCTTAACCTCATTAATAATTGCCGTTACGCAATATTGGTGGTTATTATGTCGGCTACAAATTGCGACTAAACTATATTTGTCACATCTAGAAGTATTTCTGTCCTGTTCATACGTTACGGTAATGAGAAGGCTGGCAATAGAGTTAGATTAGTCAAGTTTAGTTGTGACATGTGTGCCAACATACCTAATCAGCATTATGGCATGAGAATTTTTCAAAAAAATAACTTTTATTACCAAGATATTCGCTATTTAAGTTATATCTATTAACATAAAAGTCACCATATATAATGATAAGTATTAAAGAATTCTGGAAAATACATCGGAGTAAACTAATATAGCTGAAAGTGGTGTAAACAAAAAATATTTATTGGCTGAGTCGGTGACCGCAGGGCGCGGATCGCAGGCGGCGCGGGCGGCGCGGGCCCGGCGCGGCACGGTGCCAACTTAACACCCGCCGACAGATAAATTCGAATGGGTGATTGTTCGAATTTTAAAATAGGAATGTTCGGAGGTCTGAAAATATTTGAACTTTGAATTAAATTATTCTAACTGATGCACATTTTGTGGTTAGGTAACATGTAAACGTGCTAGTGGAGAGATCCTTATTTATTATGTTTTTTTATCACCAGTCATTATTTATTTGGTCTCACACTAAATAACGCTCGTATTATAGATTACTTCAGATAATTCTAAATTAAGTGTCCTTAGTTAGACTCTGAATTAGCATTTTAGCTATATGTTAACTCAAGTCACATGTAAACGTGCTAGTGGAGAGATCCTTATTTATTATGTTTTTTTATCACCAGTCATTATTTATTTGGTCTCACACTAAATAACGCTCGTATTATAGATTACTTCAGATAATTCTAAATTAAGTGTCCTTAGTTAGACTCTGAATTAGCATTTTAGCTATATGTTAACTCAAGTCAATTATAACCAAAAACCTATTTGACAATCCCGTTCTTGACAGATTCTCTACAGAATATTGTCATATTATTTCCACGAGACAGGCTCGCCACTAAAGCCTCTGACTACCCCCGAATGGGGATAAAAGTCGTGACGTTATATATATATGTGTAATTATAAAAGCTAGTTATATAATATGGTTTGAGAACTTAGAAATGACGTAGGTGACTGTGGCTTCCACACTAGGAACTTCCACTTTATATACATATATATATAACGTCACGACTAGGCAGACTAGGTATAGGCTCGCCCTAGTGTGGAAGCCACAGTCACCTACGTCATTTCTAAGTTCTCAAACCATATTATATAACTAGCTTTTATAATTACTTTGTACCTATCTATCTAAGTGAACAGTGAATGTTAAACTTTGTAAATGAACTTATCTTTACGGCAAATAAATTTTATTATTATTATTATTATATGTCGAAACGAGATTGGTGAAAAGTAAAGAATACTATTCGGTTAGACTAGGTGTGCGGTATTGCTGCACTAAATCTAGTTTAGTTAAAGTAACGTTAAATTCAGACTCTGTAATAATAATAATAATAATAATATCCTGGGACATTTTTTACACACGGCTACCTGATCCCAAACTAAGCAGAGCTTGTACTATGGAAACCAGATAACTGATATTACTACATATACTACTTTTTTATTTGTAAATACATACTTAATATACATATACACCCAGACTCCGGACATACAGACATGTTCATGCACACAAATGCATGTCACGGGTAGGAATCGAACCTACGACCTGCAGCGTGAAAGTCGCCTCCGCGCCAACCACGCTAACGGGCCATAATCACAATCATAAATCATAATCATAAATCATAATCATAACATAATCTGAAGGCACCTTATGGGTACTGTAAAATGGACTGGGGTTGATCCCAGTAATATTAGAATGGAAATAAACTGAAAGTTTTGTAGATATCATCACCATCATCATCACTGAAATAATTGAGTCACATTTTTTTACCCTTCTGAAATACAATACTTCCATACAAGCGAGGACAAAGTAAATATTTGTGTAGTTCTCCAGCGCGACTGAAAGGTAAAATATAATGTTGTTATTACAGAGCCGCCGTATTGTTTTCAGACGGGCGCAGTTCGTGAAGGCTTTCCAACAAATTGTGAGCGATATTCGCTTTGAAACTAAATATCTTGAAAGGGGTACAATTGAAACAACGCTTTCAATGTTCTTGGGGATTATATTTCATAAATCATTTTGAGGGATAAAAGGTAAAGGTAGGTATATTAGCAAATAATACTACTGCGGGGCTAAAAAGACTACATAGCAATTTTGTAAAAAAAATATATTTTTATGAGTGTCAGCATTTTTTTCTAAATCAACCAGATCTATTTCCAGCTAGGGAAATTTATATTCCAAAAATCTAATACAGTTTGGTTTTCATCTAAATCGACCCTGAGACTGCTTAGAGCATTTTTCGCTGTTCCCTGTAATTTCAAATTTGGTCTTCCACACATCTTTGAAAAATTCACTGAAATAGAATACGTCGGGTAGACCTTTCATTTTCATGATGCCGCTAATTTCCAGGAGATATCTAAACGTACAAGGAATTTAGGTAAGTACTTTGAATTTAATCAAACGGAAACCAGAAGGCACCCTCGAGACCCTCGAGCCTCGACTACCCCAGTTCGCACCCTTCACATTCCCTCATTTAATCAACGCTCGCATGCAAGCATTGTGAGCTACGACCGCTTGTCTTGACGTCAAAAGGCACTATTAATCTTGTCTATAGCATCGAAACGTTTAAGTTAAACTTTAATCCCTACTAACTTCCGACTACAGCTGTGCCCGAGAACATTATTTTTAATTTAGAGCTATAAGCACAGGGTATAAGTATTTAATTAACAATATAAATAAAGATATAAATGAAGCAGAGATTATTGACAACATAAATTGATAATTATCTAGGAAATAGGCGAGCAAGCAGTTATGACGTTATGTTTATAGGTGGTCAGACAGACGTCAAAACTGAAATCTCGGGCGCGCCACTCGCTATATAAAGGCTGTTCTGGATCAGCTAGATCAACCAGCTAGCTAAAAAGTACCTAACTACTCCAGAATAAATTATTATTCCTATATTATTTCTGTATGTAGTTGATACATTATTTCAGTTAGAGCCATTTAGGTACGTCTAAATAGTTTTTGAAATGTAAGCACGTAGAATATTTAGACCAATATAAGTACATAATATCAAAGAATCTTTGCAGGTAACGATTTTATCCAAAACATAAAACAACTAAGCTTAACAAAAATTGTTGAGTACTAAGTTAAATAAGCTCCTGCTTGTCAAATTTTCAGAGTTTAAATTCAGTAAAAACCCTTTTCATGGTGTTGTTTACTTTGCGGTGGCAGGTAGAGTGCACGCGCCGCCACCGCCGCTCACCGGCATTTGGGAGTGCCAGCAAAAAATTGCTGAAGTTTGGAAGCAATTAAATCACAGCGGGTTACATGTTTCACTCATATTTTCGTTTTTAATTATATAATTTACATTACAAACTTCATAACGATGGAAGCGCATAAAAACCATTACCGAATAAAAGTACGTCAAAGGCAATGTGATAATGACATGGTAGGTATAGTTCGCGACAGGTCGAGATGACATTCGGGTTATCAGCTTTTTGCAGAATAAAATCCGAATCAAAATTAACAGGACCCGATAAACAATTAAAATCGCCCACAAAATTATTAAATAAATTATTCTGTTGCGTTGCGGGTCCTGGTAATTTTGATTCGAATGTCATCTCGACCTGTGTATGGCAAACAAAATACAAATTACTATGGCTATAGCTTTGATTAACGATTGATATCTACGAGGGATGCGCGCATAAAACTAATCATAAATCTATGGACTATGGATTATGTCTCTACTGAACTCTATTTACAGTTTCTCACAGTAAGATAATCTTTAACGAGTAAGTTTCTTTGGAAACTGCCGCGCTATTCTGCAGCGCGGTTTCAGCGCTACCAGTAGGCACTTCCGGATCACTATCTAGCTATCCCGACAAAGCATATGACGGCGTATTGGAACTATCTCGATGCTATAGGATTGCGAATCGAACGAACTCCACTCCGCTCTAAGAGGATCGTCGTAAATCCGATTTAATACACAAAAGATGAGTACGTAGTGTAACGCGTCCGCAGCACCTCTTGTCTTCTCAGTACTGGCACACCCTATCATTAATATTTCATCCAGGATTCCCGCGCGGCTTACAAAAAATACCGATACCGGGCATGTAAAATGACGCATCAATGTAGAAATAAAAATACTAAGTACAACTATCAGCTTTCTCATTATAGGTAGGTATTTAATTCTTATCAGTAGATATCAGTTTTCGGTACCTACTTGCTATTTAAATTAATTACCTTAAATAATCCTAAAACTGACCTGTAGCCGTAATGCCTATAGCGTGAGCGCAATGGGCTGCCAACAATTCCATTTTACAAAAAAATACACAGTAAGTAATAATTCAACAGCATTTTATGTACCCCGCGATAAAGACTGGGACGTACCTATTCAAAGAAGAACAAAAACCCTCTTCCGTTAAGTGGCTGTTCGAGTCAAATCCTTTGAGGATATCCGCGCGCCTTCTGGCAACGGCCACTGTTCCTCATGACATACAGTACCTATGCTTTCCAATAATACTTAAAGAAACTCAACCTTCACGGCGGCGGTCGGAAATACCAACGCTAAGTATAATGATGAAGATGATATATAACGGTCTTCAATGCAATGCAATCTTTTATTCGTTATAGGTACCGAAATATAATAGGTAGGTACTTAGCTTTCTAAATTCGTTTAAAACCAGAATTAACGATGGCTTTTAAAAATTCTGGAGCCTGACCTTTCGCAGACCTTTCGCGCTAATTGAATTAAGTAACTGAAGAAATAATATCAATTCGAGATTCAAGGTTTTTAAATTCTACCTCATTTCTGAATTCGCTTAGAAGATTCCATTTTACCGAAAATTAAAAAAGTTCAGAACATTCCAACAAGGAGTGTCATTGGACGATTGGGGCTTATTTTTCAGTAAACTTTTGGAACTTTTTTAGTAATAAAAGTGGAATTCACCATTCATATTTTTACTAAAACGAGAGTAGTGTCCGGTAACCTTTACTTCTATCTAGAAGCTTTGACAAAATGTTTATCTAAACACATAAACACACACAGGCACATTAAAACTACGCTAGCCCCCAAATTTCTGGCTAAGAATCTCTATAAATTTGGCGGTAAGTGTATCAATTAAGTATGTATCGCAGTAAAAATGGCCCATCACCAGTAATTTTGTACAACGGGCATTATCAACGGCCCTGGTAGCCTGTAGCCAAGTATCACGTTCATCGCATTAAAACCAATGACAGTTGGTCAAACATGAGACGATACCCGCTCTCTCAGTCCTGGTTTGAGCACGAACCCTCAAATCGCACAACTTGTACTTGCTCCGTAATTGCACAGGGATCCCAAAGTTTCGCATTTTGGAGTTATAATATCGTTGACGATATTATAACTCCAAAATGCGAAACTTTGGGATCTAGACTTGAGTCTAATAGCATTGACTTTTGATTAAGTTGTTTAGACTTTTGGTGTTCGTTAAGCTAACTGTTATGCATGTCTTATTTACGAACACAGAGTAAAGACTAAAGAAAGAGGTGCCCTTATTAGATATATGTATGGAAAAAAACGTGGTCATTGTTTTTTCATTTTCATTGTTCTATCTACCGGTAAATAGTTGAACTACTCGCTTCGTTTTATGTCGATGTAAGTACTAGGCCGACCACTCGGCCGAGTTGCTTAGGGCCAGTCCCCTTAGTAATTGGTCCAATGTTTACGAACTTCAAGGTTCTATCAACTTTTCCCAAGAGGTGGCATAGGGTTCTTCAAGAAAGGTGTTAAAAGGTTTTTACAGGGTCGGCAATGTGCGCTGCCTCTGGTGTTGCGTCCACAGGTTACGGTTTCCACTTTACATGAGAACGTAGAGTATATTAACAGTCAACCATTGCGAAACCTCTGGTCTTAAATAATATCTTTGTAAAACCTTCATATGAATCGTAAATTCTTGCCGATTGGCATGTTGTCGGCCAGAGAACTGCTGATAGATGGCCGACAACATGTCGATCACCAAAAATTAAGATTTACAATTAGAATTCACAAAAATCCCTAATATTATTATTAGCGACTGTAGCCTAGGGGCGAACACGTTCATCAGAAGGTCCCAGGTTCGATCCCCGGTGCGGCATGCACCAATGGATGAATTTTCATCTATGTGCATAATTTACAGTTTGCTTAGGGTGAGGGAAAACATTGTGAGGAAACCTACCTATCCCTCGGGATTAGGTAATAGTCAGTTCCTTTATACACGGCGACAGGGTTCACCACCTGTCACGTTGGGTTCTGACTATCTGGTGGGCTTTGAGTTGACTTAATACCTCCACAATGTGGTCGAGTATGGCCACTCAAGCCGCTGACTACCCCCGAATGGGGATAAAAGTCGTGACGTTAGTAGCTTGCCATTGATTTTCAGCTAGCACTCGGAGGCCAGGTGGGCCATGCGCTTGTTTGAATCTACTATAGATGTATCTAAGTACCTATGTAAGAAATAACATTAAATCTAATGCAACATCTACCTACCCCACACTCTACCCCCAAGAGTAGACGTAGCAATTTGCAAGCAATTACTCGTCTTATACAAAGAAAATCTTATAAAAGAAGATTTGTAAAGACTCAGCGTTAATCGTTCAGAAACGACTTTGAGATTAGAATAACTTCAAACAAATCCATATCTGCTGACAATAACTTTCCAATAAATTACTATGAATTTTTGAACGATTAAATTATTCCACGTCATTGGACAACTTTTAATAGGTTTTTTTTTTTTAGAGATCAATCAATTAACAATTTAATTGAAATTAATTCAAGTGGGGCGCACAAGCTAAAAATAATACCCATAATAATAGGTACCTAGTTAAGATTAAGTTAAGGTACTCACATTACCTAAAAAACGTACCTTAACGACTGTGGAATACTTGGCGTATTACACATTTATTTAGTAAAATCGTAAATAATTTAGCACCTTCTCCGATCGTGTCTCAATGGCGGCGTCTTCATCAGGCGCATGCCTCGCGCGAGCACTCAGTTTTGACGTTGAAACGTATAGACACAATGTCATAATATGAGTGCTCGGGTGAGGCATGCGCGGCATTTGGACGCGTCTACTAGATGTGTCCATATGCCGCGCATGCCTCACCCGAGCACTCATATTATGACATTGTGTCTATACGTTTCAACGTCAAATCTGAGTGCTCGGGTGAGGCATGCGCGCCATATGGACACATCTATTGGGTAATGGCGGCTGGCCCACGGTTGACAGCCGCCAAAAAGCTGCCTGCACTAATTATGTGCAGATTGCATGTAATCGACTGAGGTCGATTGCGCGTGAACAACGACCTTAGATACCTTAATAATAATAACATTTATAACAATAAAAATCATCATAATAATATTATGTTTTCTGATAAGATCAAACAGCAGGTATTTACACAACATTATTGTGTGCACGACAAATACGGTCGACGCACTCTTGTGAATTACATGACCTGCCAACTGAAATAGCAGTAGGTGCTATACGTTCCATTTGTATTACGAACAGAACAAATAGCAGAGCTGCTATTTATTCTGTTCGAAATACAAATGGAACGCAGGCTCCATCACGCTTTCTATTTCTGAAGGGTTAGGCAGAGGTGTAAGCTGTGTACCACGGAGTATATAACCACTACGTTCAGTGCACCTTTCACCGATGGCAGATTGTTTTTTTTTTTTGGGTGTAAGCCCGCCACATGATCCCACTACAGGAATATTGGTTACTGGGTGCGAGCCTATTAGCATTATGCCTGGAATAAGGATTAGGATTTAGTTTAGGGAGTCCGGACAAAAACGCTAATCTTTTTCCCAGTCGTTACCTCAATTCTGAGGATCGTGACGATTATCCTACTTCCTACTAATATTATAAATGCGAAAGTGTGTGTGTGTGCGAATGTTTGTTACCACATATCTCCATAACTACTAAACCGATTTTAATGAAATTTGAAACGTTATCTATGCAGGCTCTGGAATAAGACATAGGCTAATCTTACACATCAATTTCCACGCGGGCGAGGCCGCGGGGCACAGCTAGTATACAATAATACTACTTCTGGAGAGAATTTTCCTCCACCGGCTTCTGTCGCCCGCGACGTGTATCGCTTAGTGCAGCTGGAGTCGTAAAATCAGTGATCTGCGTGATCCATCTATCGACGCTAATACACTGAACCGCAAAGAAAAAGGGTCGGTTATAAAATCTTCAATATCGTCAAAAGTACCTGACCTAGCTTGATGAAATAAAGACTAAATTAAAGAATATTTTAATGTGCTTAAATGACTAAAAAAAAAATGAACTCAAGCTTTTTATTATAATAAATATAAAATAAATAAAAATGCGATTGAAGATATTGAAGATTTTCTAACCGACCCTTTTTCTTTGCGGTCCAGTGTATTTGCCGAAAATTATTGTAGCATAATTGTAATTAATTGCATTTTATAGTAAGGATGATAATTATGTGTACGTTTATTATTGACGTTCAGAACTCCGCCTTTTTATGAATTGTTCCCTTTTCTTCGAGTCTTAAGCTGTTCTGCAAGGATCTTGATTTTTAGGTTCCTTTTTACCTTTACATTGAGTTTACCAAAGTAAAGTATAGTAAGTATGGGTCACGGGCAAAAACTACACTCCCCAAATTAAAAGCTATAGTTACGTCAGTTAGTGCGTCCAGACTTCTCGCAAGCCTCGCTCGAGCGCTCATGTTATGACATTGTCTATGCGTTTCAACTTAAAAACTGAGTGCTCGAGCGCGGCGTTCGCCTGTTGTAGACGCACCTTCGTCATAAAGACGTACGTTTACGTCACTGACTCTAAATTGAGCTCAGATGGACGTCATTTTTTCGTCGCCGACGTTATTTGCAATCTGGAGTGACGGGTCTGTTTTATTTGTAGTCGACCCACTGCAGGGTCCCAAGGCAACCTCTCACGGTTTCGATACCAATCTATGTCTGGCTTGGTCTTCCCGCAAAGGTGTCCAGGTCGTCGCCTCGTGTTCTTCTCCTGCCCTGACGACCTAGACATTCAAACGTACGAGCACACAAATAAAAGGTGTCTCGTGTACAAATAAATAAAAGTTAATTATGACCGTAAAGAAAATAATTACTTATTAATTTAAAATGTGACATGGTGTGTCAATGTTCGAACAGGTGCACTTCTAAGCACTATAAATACATGGATAAACGATAGGTAGGTACAATTAAGTTACAAGACAAGCCCATTGCAAGTCGTCATGGCGTCGCGATCAGTTTTGGTTATCGCTGTAGTTGCGAATATATTCATTATAGTGTCAGGTAAGGAAGTTTTGATACCTTTTCTTCTTTTGCACATTAATATGGTGCTACATTCTAACATCTGCGCCAACCACGCCTGCCTCTGGCGGGAATCGAACCCGCAACCACCCGATGCAGTGAGTCGAGCGGTGAACGCTCTAACCACTACGCCAAATGTTCATAAATTGAATTACCTAGTATTTGCACGAGGCAGAATGTACCTATTTAAGACTGTACAGGCACCTAACGAGGCATGTTTGGAGGCTATCTCCTCTTAGACCAGTGGAGTAAAAATTTGGAAAAAAATATCTCCGTATTTATAGATCCCTCATCTTTAAATATTTAGCAGGAAAACTGTGCTACATGATCATTTACTATGTGAAAAAAAAAACTAAATGTAGCAGTTTTCGAATTTAAATTTGTATCTTCTTCCAAACGGCTCGGAATTTCTAAATTTTTTTTCACCAAGAGATGGAGAAAGATAATACCTAAAAAAAATAAGTTCAATTTTGGTGGTGCAAAAGTTTTTCATGTCACAATTAATGATTTCGCAAAAAAGTGGGCGGGGTTAGTGTGCTTTCGACCAATCCAGACGGCGAAAACGCTCGGGTTATGTCGAAATAACGCACATCTCCACAAAAGAAAATTAGATGACACCTACGTATCAGATGGTGTGCAGTGAATAATTTATATTTTCCTCTCTTTCAGGTAAACCGTATCAAACAGTACCATGCCAATCTGGATACGGACAGCCCGGCTCACAATGTATACAACCAGTATACTATGTACAGCCATGCAATTCAGCACAACCCAACCAACAAATATACCAATACCAGCCTGGACCACCAAACGGGCCACGACAATTCCGTCAACAAGGATATTGGCAGGGATAACCATGCGAACCAATACAACCTGGTACCCCGGATAAACCGGTCAACCAGGATACTCAGGGGACCTAGGCTCGTATTAATAAATAAATAATAATAATAATTTAGCCCTTTTAACGTCCCACTACTGGGCACGGGCCTCCCCTCAATGCGAGGGGGATAAAAAAAATATAATAAATGCATCTCAAAGGTGAAATCGATCTTATGAAGTTTTGATGTTGAATGTATGGAACATCTGTCATAAACAGCATCTTAAGATCGATCTAAACTTTGAGATGCATTTATTAATTCGAGCTCTAGACAAGTGGATTTGTCTACAAGCATTCCAACGATGTATAGAAATTAGATTACAGGGCTATGCGTAACTTTTTCAACTCTATTTCAATTGGCGGGCCCAGATGTTTCGTGCGATCAACATTTTATGACATTATGTCTATGCAGTGCGACGTCAAAACTGATTGCTCGGGCACGGCACACGCCTGATGTAGACGCAACCAATTAGTTTCGTTCGTCCCGAGTTGCTTTGTCAGTTGAACTTGATTGAAATCGGGAAACATTCTGGACTTGACTCTCCCCACGGTTTTCTAATTGATTGTTACAGCTAATTTCATTCCCATACATTGAAACGTAACGATATGTAGAAACGCTTGTAGGCGAATCCACTTGTCTATGCGCCCAGGGCAGCCACAGTTTTCTTGCATATTTCATGTACCAGATTTTGTTTACATACATATTTCATATACTAGATAACGTAAAATCAAAGAACATAGCTCTCCGCTATCGCACATACCTTGAATATCGTCTGGAGATAACATACGCTATAGATCAAACCGCAATTTGTCTACTTTATACTGCTATTTTTATTGCTTAACTTTTCGCAAGATAGAACTTGGTACTCGCGTAATATCAGGTTTGACACCCAAGAATGAAGAGAAATGTCTTGGAAATATTTACTTATGTCTTTCCTTGAAGTTGGTTTTATTTAAGATATATTTTGTTTATAAAATGCAGTCGATTGGTGCGTCCAGATGCCTCGATGTCTCGCCCGAGCACTTATGTTATGCGCTCCGACGTCAAAACTGAGTCTTCGGGCGCCGCATGCGCCTAATGTAGACGCAACGTAAAACCTCTAACATGTATGTTCATATATTTAATACCAAACTAATTTATAAGTTTGTTCCGAATATTCAGGGGCCAGATATTAAAAAAATTAGATACCTTTAAAATATCTGGCTTCTGAAAGGTCCTTAATATGTAAATTATCTAATTAATATTAATAAACGTTTAAAAATAACTTGCTTTAGTCTTATTCCTTAATTCTCTTAAAATCAACCTTGCAATATACATTTCCCGACGTAGTGCCTCCTCACGGAGCGGGCGCCCTTAAATTAATTAATTCACGTTCCCTTCGTACCTCAAAATTGCGGCTTAAAAAATAATAAGATTATTTTGGTGGTAGAGCCAAGCTGTAGCCAATTGACTGCAGCTCATATAGGCTGGCTCGACCGGGGTACTACCACCTTTTTACAGAAGATAGGCGTAAGTAACTAATACAGCTGCGTTTCTAACGACGAATGAGAGAGCCGAAAGCCCACCAACCTATAGTTTTATAATTGTTTTCAAATATTAGTACGTTTTAACTAGATATTTGTGTTTCGTGTCAGCTAGAAAATATGAATAAAATTGTATGGGTACCTATGTCGTTTTATTATATTATATGTATATTCGTTATACAGGATGAAATCGATAAATAAAAAAATCTATTGATAAAAAAATATTGCTCGGGTAAGCAAATAAGCAAACCATTTAACTGGTATTCCTTACCTGGGTAATAATTTTTTATCAATTGATTTGTTGATTAATATTCTGAATCATGTGTAGAATCACCGTTTAAAATATTGCCCACGATTTCGATGTCACCCAGTATAATCCACGCAATAGACTGTATTAAATAAAAGTTTCTACGACCAACCATTCTATAAAACTTTAATGTGAATTGTAACAGTAATGCCACCAACCTGCCCCAAGGGGTGGCTATCTAACTTTACCAGCTATTTGCACACATGTTGAAAATCTCGACAAGTTAAATAGCTTTTATAGCGGTACAAAGTTGTGCCGAATTTCACAGTCTTCGGTTCCCAACTAGTTAGAAACAAGGTTGTCTGGAATTTTATAATGAGTTCGGGCCCTACCACCATTATAGCAGTATTGTTTTAACGTTTCAGCGACTTTTTGTGCAATGACGTTTCTTATTGTCACGACAATAAGGTACGTCATTGCACAAAAAGTCGCTGAAACGTTAAAACGTTCCTATAATTGAATCGCGATAAGAGGTCGTGGTAAGCCTCTGTACTTTTTAGATAACGTGTTTCCCAACAAGAATGTTCCTGGATCACGTGTTTGTAAAAAAATTTGAATGCAGTTTTTCTCATCCCTAAAATTGAGGCTCTGGTTCCTAAAATAAATAGTAGTACCACCCGCTCACAGAAGATCGGCGTAAGCAGCTTACAGCTGCGTTTCTTACGATGAGTGAGAGATCCGGAAGCCCAACGCCCCCCCTTCCCCTCCCTCTGTTCCACTCCTCTTCAGGTCAACAACGTGCGAGCGATGCCTTTGGTATCAACAGGGTACAGTACCTGCTTAACATCAGGCGGGCCGTACGCTAGTTAGCCACCATAGTCACTTAAAAAAATGTATTGCTCCATTATATTCACCATTTCAGCAAATCAAATTACTAGGTACTCGCACATTCACAATATAAAGGACATTGTTAGGCAGAGTTGGGCAAAATTTGATTGCAATTAATTAATTACTAATTGCATGTGGTGTCACAACTAACAATTAATTTTGATTTGTTTGTCAATCGTGAACAAATCACAATTAATTGTTAATTGTGACATCACCTGCAATTTGCAATTAATTAATCGAAATTAAATTTTGCCCAACTCTGTTGTTAGGGCTCCAGGTAAAGGTAGCTTGTTCTAATTTAAATGTGCTAACTTAAATAGTACAGGCACGCATTCAACAATAGTTAACAAGAGCAAAGGTAACGTTACGATTTTGGCGCGTTTACTTAATGACTTTAACAATTTGATTTAATGTAGACCTAAGTAAATTCTACGTTAAATCCATTGTATTAAATTGTGGATATATTTTATTGGAGTGACATATTTATACAGGGTGAAATTGAAATCATGGGCATCCTTTTAAACTATGACTCTACACATGATTCAGAATATTTTGGGGGGAAAAAAAAGATCTATTGATAAAAAAAATATTGCTCGAGTAAGCAAATAATCAAACCCGTCCCCGGCAATAATTTTTTATCAATTGATTTGTTGATTAATATTCCCTAAGCATTCTGAATCATGTGTAGAATCACCGCTTAAAAGGATGCCCACGATTTCAATTTCACCCTGTATAATTTATGTTGCATGAAATAATAACTATAATAAATTTCGGAAAAATAGTCACACATTTTACGCGATGCGTGGCCAATTCGCGGAAATATTTGGCGGAATTGCTAAGGAATTGAAAATCAGAAAAATCAGCCAAGTGCGTGTTGGACTCGCACATACAGGTTTCCGTACCACGTTATAATAAAAACGTCAAATATATCAAGTTTCTTGTATGGGGACTCCTTTGTTTTTAAATTTTAATTTATTTTTTGTATTTGTTGATGTAGCGGCAACAGAAATACACATTCTGTGAAAATTTCAAGTCTCTACCTAGGTATTACGGTTTGTAAGATACAGCCCGCTGACAGACGAACAGACGGACAGCGTAGGCTTAGTAATAGGGTCCCGTTGCCACCCTTTCGGTACGGAACCCTAAAAATTAATTACGTTTGCAGAATTGCTATATGGCGTTTTTACTGTTATTAGGGGGCGTCCATAAATTACGTGAGGTGATTTTTGAGATTTTTCGACCCCCCCTCCCCCCTTGGTGTGATTTCGTGAGATTTTGCTCGACCCCCTCCCTCCCCCTCTAATCTCACGTGAGATTTTTCAAAAGCTATATTCTAGAGGAGAAACATGTTTTACTTAATTTAACCCAGTTTTCTCGCAATTTTATACTGTTCCTTACGGTAAAAAAAATACGTGAGATTTGCAGAGACTCCTTCCCCTAAATGCCTCACGTAATTTATGGACGCCCCCTTAGCCACCCAGTTTTTTTTTAAATAATAGTCTAGAAATCATAGGATAAACGTTTTTAGACAAAGCCACTTGGCTAGTTGGGTTGTTCATTATGAAACTTTCAGATCCCACTACTGACAGTTATTTTTAACAATTCCTGGGCCCTAAGTCGCTTAGCCATTGAACCGCCATTGCCATTGAGCTGCTATAATGATCGACCCTCTGATTGGTGGATTGATTTTCACCGACCAACCACCGACCAAGCAGTACAATGGCAATGACTAAGCGACTTAGGGCCCGGTATGGTATGGTAGGTATACTAATGCCATCTGTAGGATATGCCCAGAACTTAACAACCAATCCAAAACTTGTTTAGTAGGTCTACATACTAACATACTGTTTCGTAAGTACCCACTAGTTTATCATATAAATAACAGATGGCGTTAAACATACAATAAAGTTTTTTATTTTATTTATTTTATTATTATGTTTGAATAGAGACTACTATGCATCAACGTTCGTTCGCGAGTAGTTAGCAGCTGATCTTTGTAAGCAAACGACTGAGATGACGCGAATTCTGTTTATTAGTTTGTGCGTCATATTCGCCTATACAGCAATAGGTGAGCAGAAATGAACCTTTTTTTATTATTATCAACTAGCTGAAGCCCGCGACTTTGTCTTCGTAGAATTTATACATCGAGTAGCCTTTTTTATACTTGAGAAATTATTGGTATCCCAGACAAACTATCATTCCCTATCATCCCCTACAAAGTAGCCTATGTCCTTCTCCAAGATTTTGTCTATCTCTTCGCCAAAATTCATCCAAATTAATCTAGCAT
Source organism: Drymonia ruficornis (assembly GCA_947859195.1). NCBI lineage: Eukaryota > Metazoa > Arthropoda > Insecta > Lepidoptera > Notodontidae > Drymonia > Drymonia ruficornis. The sequence goes on from OX401909.1 coordinate 10,984,846, forward strand.
TCTCTTATCCCGAGAAATGAAAGTGCAATCAATAGCTATTCGTAGGTAAATCTAACAGGGCCTCGAGTCCCTTAACAATAACACTGTAAATCGCAAATTTTTGGCGGTCGGCATGTTGACGGCCAGAGGACTGCTAACAGATAGCCGACAATAATGTAGAATTCACGAAGATAATATTAGAGACCAGTGGTTTCGCAATGGACAATTGTTAAGAGACTCGAGGCCCAGACCTAATAAGTCACTGGTAAGTATAAGTTGATGGATAGAGTGGTGTGGAAAGAAAAAGGGGAGGCCTTTGCCCAGGAGTGGGACAGCCCTATAGGCTAATAAAAAAAAAGTTTAAGTTAATTTTACGATTACTACTACCAAATTGAGGAAACCACTACACGTATGTAAGGAGGTAGTAGGTACTACTAAGGGACACCGCAGACTTGCTACTTTTTGCATCGGCGATCGCCGATGTTTAGTCGCTTTTAGCATCGGAGCAGTCGCTGCGTCCGAACGCAGAGAGTCGCCAAAACGCGATGCAGACGCAAAATCGCCTATCGCCGATGCAAAAAGTAGCATGTCTGCGGTGGCCCTAAATTAAGGTGGTTCCTAATGTTTTCAGCTGCGCTAGAATGTGGACCAAACCAGATCAAAGATGATTGCCCTAGCGACTGTCCCGCGGATCACTGCCCAAAGAATGAACATCAGGACAAGATAGTATGCAAGACGCCTGCCAAATGCCCGCCGGCGAAATGCAAGTGCCAGTTCAACTACCGGTTCGCTGAAAACGGCACTTGCATACCCACTAGGGATTGCCGTAAGTTACCTGAAATTACTAATAAATAGGAATAGACCTAGGTAACTGGGTACCTTAATGTGGACCACTCGACGTCATTAAATGACGTCTTTTACGTCTTAATATGACTGAAAACGTACGTCTTTATGACGAAGATTTGATACCTGGGTAAGTTACATTGGTCTGCTCATCTATCATCCTACACCATACTAATAGCTAATAGCAGTAATAACTAATAGGTAAGTAGTTCTGTACAAAAATAAATCTTGGTTAGATATATTGGTGGTCGAGGCAAGCTGCAGCCAATTGTCTGTTTGGCTCGACCGGGGTAGTACCACCCTCTCACAGAAGATCGGCGTAAAGTAGCTATTACAGCTGAGTTACGTATGAGTAAGGGAGTCGGAAGACCAAAACCCCTACCCCTCCCTCTGTCTCCCCTTCAGGTCGGCAACGTGCGAGCAATGCCTTTAGTATAGATAGATAGATATCCACCACTAGAAAAATAAACATTAATAAAAAATAACATAATTTACACAAAAAGTGGAAAATGGGCGGCCTTATCACTAATAGTGATCTCTACCAGGCAACCTTTGGATGGAGAGGATTAGGAGTATTGCAAGCATCAGATCTATAGGCTACGGTAATTGCGTAACATCAGGCGGGCTGTATGCTTGTTTTTCATGTGATTCTCTGCAGCGGCGCCACCATGATAAATAGCGATATGTTGTACATAAACATGACACAAAAAAAATACTTTCAGCGCCTTTCGCCTGTAAGGGAGAGAAAGAAGGATACAAGTCGTGTCCATCATACTGCCCGTCTGACGACTGCTCGCAGGCGACCCCTGACGGACGGTGTCCGTACCCTGGCTTCATACTGATAGTGGTGGAGTGCAGCCCCAAGTGTCGATGTATTGAGGGCCACTGGAGACTCAATGGAAAATGTGTGCCTTATTCCCAGTGCCGTAAGTACCGACCTGTAGGATTTTTTATAAGTTGCGATAGGAGTTACGATTCTAGGTAGTAACGATATAAGTTGCGATTCGAGGTAGGTACGCTACAAGTTACGATTCGAGGTAGGTACGATACGAGTTACGATTCGAGGTACGATACGAGCTACGTTTCGAGGTAGGTACCTACGATAATAATAATAATTAATATCCTGGGACATTTTTTACACACGGCTACCTGATCCCAAACTAAGCAGAGCTTTTACTATGGAAACCAGATAACTGATATTACTACATATACTACTTTTTCATTTGTAAATACATACTTAATATACATATACACCCAGACTCCGGACATACAGACATGTTTATGCACACAAATGCATGTCCCGGGTAGGAATCGAACCTACGACCTGCAGCGTGTGGGGGCGCCTCCGCAGCCAACCACGCTAACGGGCCCGTCACAACGATACAAGTAACGATTGGAGGGAGATACGATACAAGTTACGATTCGAAGTAGGTACGATACAAGTTACGATTAGAGCTAGGTACAATACACGTTACAATTCGAGGCTGGTACCTACTTAATTTTATTTTATTTTTCAGCCAAGAATGCATTGATGGCATCATCGTTTTAATACATGGACAGATATGGATGTGAGAACTTCGCTTAAATCACTCATGAATTGAACAAACATACAGCTCGCACTACACACTTATAAGGAATACCTACATGAAGCAATCAGCAGAATTACCTACTATGGTTTTTACGCGTTTCACGCTCGATAGTCGTCAACGTCTGCGTAAAACATTTGGTCATATTGTCCACTGCTCCTGTCGGCCACCCGAGGAACTAAAACTGTATCACACAAGTTACGTAGAAGCTACCAATTCCTAGCGAAAGCATAAGTAAAACTAATGGTAGGGGTCTCGGCTAACTTCAATCATATAAGTACGGTACCAAGTACTGTACTGTACATATAAGTACGGTACCAAGTGAAGTTAGCCGAGAGCCTGTGCAAGTTCCAGTTATGACGACACAACATGGCGTTAGGCCGGTCCTATTCTTATTTTAATCGCATGGTACATCCATGTAGATTACGCAAAGACCGGCCAATATACTGATGGATTACCGGTTTGTAAGAAAAACACGAAATACTTTGTAAAATAAATAATAAATATCCTGGGACATTCTTACACACGGCTACCTGATCCCAAACTAAGCAGAGCTTGTACTATGGAAACCAACTGATATTACTACATATAGGTACTACTTTTTGTTTGTAAATACATACTTAATATACATAATTACACCCAGACTCGGCACATACAGACATGTTCATGCACACAAATGCATGTCCCGGGTAGGAATCGAACCTCCGACCTGCAGCGTGAAAGGCGGAATCTAAGGGCCTCCGCAGACTAGCTACTTTTAGCATCGGCGACCGGCGATTTTGTGACGTATCGATGTTGCGTCGCGTTTCTTCGAGCGCGATCGAGCGAGACCCAGCATCAAAATCGCCGATCGCCGATGCTAAAAGTAGCTGGTCTGCGGAGGCCGTAAACCAACCACGCCAACGGGTCCGTCAAAAATAGGGTTGTCACAAATAGGTCTAAGTACCTACTTACCTACACTATTGTTATTATTTCGTTGAACAGATTGATTAAATAAACGCTTAAATATAAAAAAAACTGTTTTATTTTTTGATGGATTATTTTTTGCCGGTGGTAGTAGAGCCAAGCTGAATTTACTGCAGCAGCCCGTATCTATGTGGGTTAGCTAGACCGTGGTAGTAGGTACCATCCTCTCACATAAGATCGGCGTAACGTAGCTATTACAGCTGCGTTTCGAACGATGAGTGAGGTTTGGGATCCCAAATGCCTTTGCTTGGTTGCAAGCATTAATAGGCTACTGTAATTGCTTAACATCAGGCGGGCCGTACGCTTGTTCGACACCTTAGTCACCTAAAAAATTAGACGGTACCTAGGTATCTACTTAGGTGAATAGAATCATCTGTTGCCAATACATATGCTATTATTTATTACCTTCCATATTTTACTGACTCGTTTTTATGACCATAGATACCTACCATTGTAAAATTAAGTGTCCCCACGAACAAACAATAAATACATTCTTATCTCCAAACAAAATTTAATAGGCAAGTCCTAAGGGCGTTGGCTACGTTAAGCGTGCGCACGCTGGCGGGTGCACGGAGCGGGTGCCCGCAAACCCATCGCATGTTTCCGTGCCAGTTAGCGCTGCTCATACTATTTCAATACAACGGGCACCCGCCGCGTGCGCACGCTTAACGTAGCGAAGGCCCTAAGACGTAATACCTTATTTTCCTACTTACGAAAATAAATAAAAACGGTGATTCATACATAAGAAAGTAGATATCCATGTTTAATAATTCAAATTGCGTTATTGATGTAAAGACAATACATACATAGTAAGTTACCTACCAACCATTGACGAAGTATTTTAACAGATATGGTTCCTCCTAACATTTAAATCACTAGACTTGTGCTGAGCCCACTACAACACAGGCAGCGAAATTCCATGTTATCGCAATCGCAATTTGAAAATGCTTTTTGATGCGTATAAAGGTTGGCACTCATCTATCAACTCGGCACCTGACCAGCACCGCCTCGTCAGTCGGCATCCACTAACTGAACCGGAAATAAGTGGACCACGCGCTGACCACGCGGCGTTCACTCGTTGACCATGCGCGGTCCACTGGTTGATCACGTGAAGTTTATGGTGTAAAAGCAGCGTCCGCGCGCGCACCACCTGTCGACAACGAGTGGACGCCGAGCGCCGAGGCGGTGCAATGCTGATCAGGTGCCGAATTGATAGATGAGTGCCAACCTTTATACTTCAGAATTTGAGCCGTATTGGCAATACCGACATGTTTTCAACATGACTGAGTCGTATTGTGTCAATGGACTCCGTGTAGTAGGACATACTATTTTGGACAGTCACAATGTCTCCCTCCCTCTTGGTAATGTCTTTGCTAGCAACTAATTATTTAAATTGTATCATGGTGTGACAATGTTTACAACAGGTGCTATAAAATGCAGCTATAATTGTTGTATACGTCAATACGATTATCAGCTGTCATGGCGGTTGGACCAGCTTTAGTTATAGCTGTAATTGCGAATATAATCATTACTGTGTCGTGTACTAGTACAGGTAAGGAATTTTGATAGCTTTTAATAGTACATTACTGCCGCGGTCTCTAATGAGTGTGTTGTTGACCGCGTTGTTGATGGCCGAAAGCGCGGCGCAGCGCAGCTCCAGGCCTTCACAGCGCGGTCAGCATTGCAACCCTTGATGGACAAGCTAAAATAAAGGCCGAGACCAAAGGTCGAGGCCTCTGCGCACCCCACTCTTTCTACTATGACCACATTTGAATTTATGCACACTGACACAAAAACGTTTTGTGTCATTATGAACGCACACGTACCTATAGGAATCTTTAACAAATACCTATTTTTGTACTTACTCTTTAAACATTGCTATGTTATCTTGTGTTTTTTTCACTGCGTTGTTTTTGTATATTACATGTTATATATATGCATACTCAATGCATAGCTACTCTACATATAAATGCTTCAATTCAATTGACTCAAGATCTGATATACAGGCCGCAGTGCTTCCAGCTATGCACCAACCACTTCATACACCCAAGACTCCTCAACACCAAGCCACACATCAGTCTCCACAAGTACATCCAGCTCCACATCTACCCATCACAAGAAATGCCGAAAAGGTGCACTGTACACATATCTATTTAACTTCCTACACAACATCAAATCATACATAAGTTTTAAAACTAAAACCCGACTACTGAAAAATCGTGCTCTAAAAAGTATGAAACAAGAAAATATTCTCATCTAGAGGATAGCCGTGGTCCGTGTAGGTCCTTTAGGGCCAAATGGCATATGAACACGGACCACGACTATCCTCTAGATGAGAATATTTTCTTGTTTCATACTTTTTAGAGCACGATTTTTCAGTAGTCGGGTTTTAGTTTTAAAACTTACTTTTTATTTAATTATTTTGGAGTTATAGGTAACAATATATATATTTTAGAAATGTGCTCATCAAGCTCATTCATTTGATACCCCACACGGTTTTATTAAAAAATGGTTTTTTTAGTTCATGACATTATGTCCTCTAGAGGGCGCCATATACAATTTAATGTGACGTCACATAGCCTATAACCAGCGCGCCATTAAGCCGCTTCTAACGATACCTCATTTTTTAAATTACTACAAGTAGTTTGGAAGTTCGGTGGGAACAGATGCACATACATACATACATACCGGTCAAAATCATAACCCTCCGCCGTAGTCGGGTAAAAAAACAACATCATCATTAATTACATTAGGAACTTTCACTGATTAGCCAGATCATGGTATCTTTTAACATAGCAATCACTAAACTTGGGCTAGGCGCACCACTAACATGCACCAGAATACACATCATCTCTTTGTTTCTTGAGTTAATGATTGTCCTCTTAACCGAATTTCGGCCCCGGCGCGGCGCGGCTGCGGCCAATCTCAAATCGCACGATGTTCATTAGCTTTATTTTTTAACTTTAACAATTAAAGTTAAAAAATAAAGTTCATGTTTATCCACATGCGGAAGTAACTTTCTTCCAGTCGACCGCGACGTACAAACAAAATATTTTCTTTTCGCGTAGGCATCCAAGTAGCCATCTATGTACCTCTCGCAGTGTGGTATGTGCGTGCGGATATATTTGCATACATTTGTTTTACATGGAGGTGATATCGCGCTGTCGAACCGCGACCGAAAGGTATCGCATCTTTGACATGTTTTTAACCTTACGCAGGTTGGGAGGTGCAAAGGAATCGCTAGCTCGCGTCATAGGTACCTTTTGAATATTAAGTTGTTTCAACAGGTGCCACCAGGCAATGAACGGTGCTAACCTAAGTATATTGGCTGTGAACATGTTATAAACACAATAGGTACAAATTCATGCATAACAACCATAGGTACGTCATATACTTACTTAGGTGGGTACTTAATTTTATTAGGCAAACATCATTAATAATAACACAAATTTAATTGTCCACGTGTAAACACTAAAATGTGAGTTCTTACACAAGCTTCGGTCGTTTAGTTTTTAGGTAGAAAATTCACTTAATTTACAAAAATTTACAAAAAATCATTTTATGTTGTCATTTATTTACTTGGAATGTACTTTCGGTACCCAGTAAACCTTGGTAATAAAAGAAACCTTCCACAGGACAGGCCTAGCCTAGTGTGGAAGGTTTCCAGAAATTAAGTGCACAATTTATGTATCTTTTCTTATGGAAAATAAACTATTTTATTATTTATTTTATTATTATATTAAAAATGGCGAAAATGATTCACTGATTAGTATTTTTTTACAATACGCTCATTAATTTTGGTTAAGTCAATAAACATACTGCACATTTCAAATAATCGTCTTCGTAACTTCATCATCATCATTTCAGCCAAAAGACGTCCACTGTTGGACATAGGCCTCCCCCAAGGTTTTCCACAACGACCGGTCCTGTGCCAATTGCATCCAGCGGTTTCCCGCGACCTTCACTAACTCGTCAGTCGACCTTCGTAACTTACCTATTTATTATTAATAATAATATGTACCTACCTATAAAAATATTCCACAGAAAAAAAATGCCCAATCAACGAAGAGTATTCGCGTTGCATCCAGTCAGTACATAGACTCCAAAATTGCACCGAGAAGGGGGAATCTGTCAAGTGCTCGAGAGTACCCGAGAGTGCCTGCAAGAAGGGTTGCGTTTGCAAATACAATTATTTACGAGCAGAAAATGGCACTTGCATACCGGAAGACCAATGTAAGAATAATAGAAATACTTACTTACCAAGACAAGACCGACATAAGACTTGGAAGTATAGTATCAATAACATATAAGCGCCGCCATACACGAACTGCTTGTCGACAGCTCTAGCAGTTGGTTGCATCGACCGCCCGCCGACTGCTTGACGCTACACGCACCGCTCATGCAGTCGGCGGGCGGTCGATGCGGTCGACTGCAACCAACAGCTCTAGAGCTGTCGACAAGCAGTCCGTGTATGGCGGCGCTTAGAGTATCAATGCAATATAAAACTATAAGTATAGTGCCTATCTAATCCTAAAGTCACAAAGTTGGTACTTAACATTTCAAATTCCCTTCATTTATTCTTTCAGGTCCTTTAAAGTGTGGTGACAATGAAGTTGTGGACGATTGCCCGGCGAACTGTAGATCGGACTACTGTCCCAGATTCGAGGGTGAAAATGCAAGGTGCAGTAAACCAAAACACTGCCCGCCACCAGCTTGCAAGTGCCGCTTCAACTATCGCCGAGCTGTCAATGGCACATGCATACCCACTAGGAGCTGCCGTACGTGCGCCATCCCTCTTTCACTCATGTTGAACACATTTAAGACTTCAGGACATTTTATCTCTATCTTTCTCTTCACTCTTCAGCTCCATTCGACTGCAGCGCTCGTCCCAACGAAGAGTACAACCCATGTCCACCTCTTTGTCCGAGCGATAACTGCAGCCAAGCCTCGCCGACGGGAAGGTGTCCGTTGGGTAGAATAGGCATAGTCTTAGAGTGCAATCCCAAGTGTCGATGCATCAAAGGTTATTGGAGAAGAGACGGGATATGCGTGCCTTATGGAGAATGCCGTAAGTTGATTACATCAATCAGTACTTTCCTGTGGATCGAAAAACTGAGATGCTTTTTGTAGAATGGACTGCTTGTAAACTTACCTCCGGTTAAGAAAATTCTCAGACCTCACTATATTTCTCTTTGTAGCCGGAGTTTGTCCATCACACGAAAGGTACTCAACATGCATTCAAGGTGAATGCAGAGCTTTGAACTGCACTCAAAAGAACAAGCCGATCTCATGTCCAAAAATACGTCCAGAATCATGTATAACTGGATGTGTGTGCGAAGAGGGCTATTTGAGAGCCTCTGACGGCACCTGTGTTCCCGAAGACCAATGCGAACGTAAGTTTATTGCATATAAAATTCAATCTTGTCAAGTAATCAGCGTTTGCTGTTGTTCAAATTAACTATCAAACTAGATAATTGGTACTACAGGTAGTCAATACAACACTAACATTTTGTTCACAGAAAATGAATGCCCAATAAACGAAGAGTATTCGCGTTGCACACAATCAATATGTAGACACCAAAATTGCACTGAGAAGGGGGAATCAGTCCAGTGCCCGAGAGTGCTTGAAAGTGCCTGCAAGAAGGGTTGCGTATGTATGGAGAATTATTTACGAGCAGAAAACGGGACTTGCATACCAGAAGACCAATGTAAGAAGAATTTAAGCAACCTTATTATTTTTGCTTCGCAAATAATCTACTTTTTTCTGATCCAAGTCTGCAAATCTACTAAATGTGGCGGATTACCTATATTTGGAGGTATGGTGGCTCATAACGCGAGGAGGGCCGGATGTGATACAAATAAGAAGAGCTGAATTTCATAATGTGGTGCAGCTGCCTTTTTAAAAGCATGAACTAAACTGAAACTAATAGTCCAGATTTACGTAAAATATTTCTTTACATAAAGTGCTAAAACGTTCGTGCCTTCGCAACTTTTCCCAGGTCCATTAACGTGCGGTGACAATGAAGTTGTGGACAATTGCCCAGCGGACTGCAGGTCCGACTACTGTCCGACCCGCGATAGTGAAGACGCAGCGTGCAGTACACCAGACCCCTGCCCTCCCCCCGCCTGCAAGTGCGCCTTCAACCATCGCCGAGCTGACAATGGCACCTGCATACCTACTAGGAGCTGCCGTACGTTCGCCATCTCTCTTTTACCCAAGTAGGATAATTTTTTGGAGAGAGAGCCCATTTTATCTCTATATTTCTCTTCACTCTTCAGCTCCATTCGACTGCAGCGCTCGTCCCAACGAGGAGTTTAACCCATGCCCACCTTATTGTCCGAGCGATGACTGCAGCCAAGCCTCACCGACAGGGGAATGTCCGCCTCGTTTTGGAAGAATAGGCATAGTCCTACAGTGCAATCCTAAGTGCCGATGCATCAAGGGTTACTGGAGGAAAGATGGAATATGCGTGCCTTATGGAGAATGCCGTGAGTAGAATTAGATACATTATGATATACCAATCGGATAGGAGGCAGGTACTAATACTAACATCGGCATTTCTATAAGTAAAGAAGGGCGCGATGTTTTGGGAATTCTAATCCTTTGCCATTATTTGAAATCTATATTGTATTATTTTTTTAGCCGGAGTTTGCCCATCAAACGAAAGATACTCTACATGCATTCAAGCTGAATGCAGAGCTTTGAACTGCACTCAAAAGGGTGAATCGATCCCTTGTCCCAGAGAACTTCCAGAATCATGTATAACGGGATGTGTGTGCGAAGAGGGCTATTTGAGAGCAGCTAACGGCACATGTGTTCCTGAAGACCAGTGTGAAAGTAAGTGGTTTCTTTCGTTGTTCAACCTACCTCCGTATTTTTTTTTTATTTTTCCGCGATGGATGGAAGAAAATGCAGGAGACTTTGCCCAGATGTGGGACACAGTAGGATAAAAAAGTAAATATTGGTCTTGTCTTATACTCGTATGTGTCTAGCTATATGGTTTATGTCTTGACCGTCTTTTATTATTCGCAGCCGAGCAGGGCCCTAAGTCGTTTAGCCATTGTGGCGCCACTGTGGCGTTTTGATAAAGGTAGTATAGTGATCGGTCAGAATCAACCAACCAATCAGAGGGTCAATCACTATAGCAGCTCAGTGGCAATGGCTAAGCGACATACGGCCGAATACTCAAACGCTTCTCAAATGTTAAAGTCCCACTTAGCAGTTTGAGACGTTATCGTTCATGATGGCGTCGTTATTGTATGGCGCGAAAAAGTTAAGCAGCTCTCAAATTTGAGTAGCGAACGAGTATTCGGCCGTTAGGGCCTTGATTGGTGTGACAAAAGTATTGATCTTTCCACAGCTCCATCGTGTCCAGACATAAATGAAGAGTACACTTACTCCAAAGTCTCCTGTCCACCTAATACTTGTATGTCACTAGTCGCCAAGTTCAAGTGTGATGAGAACCAGCCGGTCGAGTCAGGATGTATCTGCGCATCGGGGTACTTAAGGCTCAATGATCCGTTATCATGTGTACCAATATGCGAATGTCCAGAAATGAAAGATTCCGCCGATTGTCTACCAAAGGCCTAGGCAGCTCGAAGCATATTGTCTTTTATCAAAAAAAAACTGTTTTTTTTTCTTCTGTTCTTCGTATTTCACGAATAGCACATCATATGGAGCCATGGACCCTGATTCCTATTGGTATTCCTAAATAATAATACCTGATGTGTTTCTTTCTTCCTGAGATACAGGCTTTCACCTAGTTCAGGAGATAGGAGTCAATTTCATTTTGCTGTCCTCTACAACCACCACAATTACTATAAAAAAAATTATCTTAATTCTTATGTACTTCTACACGTATTCTTGGGTTAAGTGGTGAGAAATAAACTATTTTTTATTTTATTTTTTTCTGTCAGTTTCATTGAATCGAAGTGTAATCAAATGAGTATTAAACGATTTATGTATGATGGAGTGCATAATCGATATAAACGTCGAGTTATTTAAATATTCTAGGTTTCCTTGTTTAAGAGCTAGGTGCCATTTTAGTTTATAAACCTGAACCGTTCAAATTTATTGAAATATGAAACTATCACAAATTACAAAAAATCATGATTGTGTGCCAAACAGTTTTTGAGATACAGGAATTCGCAAAACGTTACCCCAGCACTGAAATAACTCTAAAACCTTATGGAACACAAATGTAATTTTTACACGCACATTTGAAGGATATCATAAGCTATCTTTTCATGTACTTTATGTCTATCTAGGTTCACTGGGAAAAACCGTAGTTCTGGCGTAACGTTACCCCAGCACGATTTATTTCCAAAATTATTTAATGAATAACTCCCAAACGGCTAGAGGCACTAATTATCTGCATCATTCAAATTTTGATAGGAGGCGTAGAAAAATATTGTGCTGCTGGGATAACACACATCTTACTTCATAACTTACGAAAAGAAAAAAATGGCCAAGTGCTTGTCGGACTCGCACATAAAGGTTTCCGTACCACCGTAGAATAAAAACGTCAAAAATATCAAGTTTCTTGTATGGCGACCTTTATTTTTAAATTTTATTTTATTTTTTGTATTTTTTGTTGTAGCGGCAACAGAAATACACATTCTGTGAAAAATTCAAAGTCCGTCTGTCCGTCTGTCAGCGGGCTGTATCTTACGAACCGTAATAGGTAGAGACTTGAAAATTTCACAGAATGTGTATTTCTGCTGGCGCTACAACAACAAATACAAAAATAAAATAAAATTTTAAAATAAAGGGGGTTCCCATACAAGAACGTTGATACTTTTTACGTTTTTATTCTACGGTGGTACGGAACCCGTCATGTGCGAGTCCGACACGCACTTGGCCGGTTTTTGGTAATGTATTTGCTACTCGAACAAAGTAACAAAATGGACCCGCAACACGCATAATTCAACGAACAAAATGTTCTGTCAATTCTTGGGGGAGGGGAGGTAACCACTACATTAAAATTGACGCACACTTACTCAAAACATTTTGTGTCATTATAAACGCACACGTAAAGAAATGTGCAACACTAGTATATTTTACGCACACTAAAAGATCTAATACGTCAACATACAAAATTTTACTACCGTAGGACCATCGGTGTAATAGGGTGAATACCACTATCGATATTTCTAATTAGCTATATCGATAGTTTCATATACTCATTATTACATTTATAGCTGTCATTATAATCTACTGAATTATCTCTACTGAAACAGCTGAACAAGAAATAATGAGTAACTCACGAGGCGTAAATATTCAACGGAAACAAGATGATTCCGGGTACATCCCAATTCAGTTCCTTGAAAATGAGATTATCTAAAAAATAAGTACCTAATGTTCCCAAATAAGCTGTTTCATCCCCCCCCACTCCCACTCGACCAGCGCCATCTGCTGCCACTGGCCTGGCTGATATCTTTTGTTAGGTAGGTACGTATAAACGTAATAGGTATTATTATACTAATGTCATCATCATCATCATTTCAGCCAAAAGACGTCCACTGTTGGACATAGGCCTCTCCCAAGGTTTATTATACACTATATATATTATATTTTTATCGATACCGGTCTGCAATCATAAATAAACACTACTACAACACTGTTCAAATCAAAAACTATATAGTAAAAAATCATTCTTGCAACATTCACTAATACGACTGAATAATTTTGATACTTGATTTATTATTTTCCATATTATTTATTATTCATAATGCAAGCGCAAGCACTTTTAAGTTTTCTTTGATGTTGGTCAATAAGATAATATTTGTTATACATATATTTATGCCATATGTGATTCATCGCCTCAGTAGCAAACGCTGCCTGCTTCTGGGTCATATGGACCCGGAGCAGTGTCAGGTTCGATTCCGTTTATCAAGATCAAGAATTTATCGAGATCGTATTTATCTGAATTGTTTCGATAGTGGGTGTTTTTGTTTCAACATGAGTTAGTTATTTTTTTTTGTATTTTAGGAAAATAAAACAAACATATCATAGCTACTGCGTTTTTTAATTATTTTTTTATTTTAATCTTGGTCTAAATATTCCACTCCTGATAAATCCATATATTGGCGTGGGCCTGCCGCTGCCTCATCAACTCATCATCATCAGTCTCCACAGCATTGCTGTCATCTTGAAGATTTATTATTAATCGATTAATGTCATCGTAAAGAGCAATTTTCGACTATTCTTCTAACGGTACCTGAAAAATAAAATAATTCAATATAAGATAATTTCTTTAATGCTTTAAGATTATTTGTTTATTTAGTAATTAAGTAACGATGTTAACTGACAAGCAAACATAGAAAAATAAAGCAACCTTAGTTTATGTATTGGTCGAGATGAAAGCAACATATAAAAATAATACGCAAGTATCAAGTGTGTTCAATCGAATGTACCTCTAAGCGATCAATGTATATTTACTGAAAAACCTGTAAACTGAAGCTTTGAGCCTGCCTTTGTATACAATAAACACATTATTTAACTTAAAAACTGTAAAATAAACTGCTTATATACCTATAATATCAGCGGTTCTTTGGTAAACATGGTCGAGTTCTGACAAAATATTTTGCACCTCAAATTCCGCGAGACACCGCCTGTAAACTTTGTGAATCACCTCTCTTGTTGAATTACTAATGATTTATTCATTGTAAATCGTTTTTAACGTTCTGCGACTGGTTTATCACCGCGTAATTCAGTATTTATCCGTTTGTTTACAAAGTTCAAATACTTGACAATTATTTGACAAATAAAAAATACAGTTGCCAGGGTAGAAAAGATTCGTCTATGGTCACAGTAGACTATTCGATTAATTCGTACTCGATTAATTGTATCGATAATGTTTTCGATTCTTATGACATTTAATATTTTAATGAATTTAATAGAAAAATTGCATTAATTACATCAAAAATACTTACATATGAAATGTTACCCCATCTTTTTGTATATTACTATTTTTTGTAATTTCTTTGCACACGTTTAATGGGACAATTCGGCATTTTTCACGGAGCACCTTACACCGCGAAAACGATACTTACTCTGATCAAATCGATTTCGAAAACAGTTTTTATATACGTGTCAGAGATTTGTGGTCTAGTACCTATAAAAAAAAGCTAGAGGGGAAGATCATGCGAAGCGCATCCTGAGTTAATACATCCATGATTTGCTACCAACCAATTATTTAAATGTTAACATGATGTGACAATGTACATAACAGGTGCTATAAAATTCAGCAAATATGTATAAACGGTAATTATTGTATTGGTCAATTTGAATATCAGTTGTCATGGCGGTTGGACCAGTGTTAATTATCGCTGTAATTGCGAATATATTCATTATAGTTTCATGTACAGGTAAGAAATTTTTATAGCTTTTAAAGCTTATGATATTTAACTAACTTATATACTTTGATATTTAACTTATGATTATTCCTACCTATTCAAGATCTATTTATCTACGTTCGTGTTATTTTTTCGGCAAATGTACCTAGTCTAGACCTAGATTGGTCTAGTCTAGGTGGTGGTACTTGTGGTAGTAGCGGGTTCTAATCCCGTCGAGGCAATTTTTTTTTGTTCATAATTTGCCCTCCATACCTCTGGGATCCATGATTGATATTTACGTAATTGTTTTCGTTATAAAAATACTTTTTAACCGACTTCCAAAAGGAGGAGGTTCTCAATTCGACTGTATCTTTTTTTTTGTATGTTTGTTACCCGATTTCTTTGTCAATTATGGACCGATTTTCATTTTTTTTTATTCGAAAGAGTATATACTCCTGAGGTGGTGCCATTATCATCAAGATCTGGTGAATGGATCCCAGGGAAATCGAGAGCAACCTCGAATATTATAGGCATGTACAACGTATTTCATATATATGATTATTAATTTGTTCTTTTTAAACTGTTATTTGGTAGGTGACTTCCTTTTGATCCTATAAAAATCATTTCGGAAAGCCCCAAAGGGGAAACTAGGGGGAGGTACGGCAGAAAAAAATAAAATAAGTTTGTGTCAGATTGAATTGAACCTTAGTATAGTATACTCCAAATAATAAATAAAGAAACATGTGTTTTGGAATCTTGAAAAACTCACCCCCAAAGGGGTACCAATCTTAGTATGCAAAGTCTACCTACTAAAAGTAAAAAGATAAGATTGGGATTAGATGCCAATTGATTTGGATTGGAGATAAGATTGGCACCGACTCCAAAAACTCAATGACACACCATCACGCCTGATTTTCACGAAGGGGTAGGCAGAGGTGGTATAGAAATATTATTTCAGGTTTTTGTTTTTTTATGTCGTTTAGGTACAGTTTGGGTGCTCGCAAACTTTAGTTAACCGCCAAGTTTATAGAGTTTTTTTGCCTGTTTACAATGGTTTTACAAAACATTTAAAGTGGCACAAAGGATCTCACATACATGAACCCTAAAAACGTGGATCTCATATACATGAACCCTAAAAACGTATACACTCCTTTTTAGGGTTCCGTACCCGAAGGGTGCCAACGGGACCCTATTACTAAGCCTACGCTGTCCGTCCGTCTGTCCGTCTGTCAGCGGGCTGTATCTCACGAACCGTAATAGGTAGAGACTATTCTGTGGTAGAGACTTGAAATTTGCACAGAATGTGTATTTGCCGCTACAACAACAAATACTAAAAATAAAATATAAATTTAAAAATGAAGGCGGTCCCCATACAAGAAACTTAATATTTTTGACGTTTTTATTTTACGGTGGTACGGAACCCTCCAAGTGCGAGTCCGACACGCACTTGGCCAGTTTTTTGGGCAGTCGTGTAAAAACATGCCAAAGATGCGCGGTTAAGGTCGCTATTTACCTACGTCGGGGATACTCGCACCTGTGTGTACAGTAGCTATTTACTAGGTATTTATTTAAATACAGTTCACGTGTTAATCCACACGCGGAAGCGAAATATTTTTATTTCACGTTTTGTTTAGGACTGAGGTGGCAAACTAGGTACCTACGGCCCGCCTGAGGCCTATAGATGCTTGCAATACCACAGGCACTGCTTACACGTTGCCGACCCGAAGGGCAGTGGGACGGAGGGACGGGAAGGGGGGGAGTTGGGCTTTCGGCTCTCTAAATCATACGAAACGCAGCTGTAATAGCTGCTTTAGGTACGCCAGTTGAGCCAGCCCGTATATTAGCTGAAGTCAATTGGCTACAGCTTAGCTCTACCACCAATAAAGGCCACGCGTGAGGTCAATGCTATTTTCTAGAAATTATTCTAGATCCACACCCTGGACGGGTGGCGTTGCATTGGGGCCATCATGTGGAGATGGCGTTACGCAAGTTAGCGTGCGAGGTGCAAAGGAATCGCTTGCTCGCGTCATACTCGTGCGTAATTATTATTACTAGTGGTCGCCCGTGGTCGAAATTCGACCACAATACATTTAAATTTTAAGTTTGAGGTATTAGGTAGGCAGGCACCTCTTTTTACCCGACTACGAAGGCGTTATGATTTTGACCAGTATGTATGTATGTATGTATGTATGTGCATCTGTTCCCACCTAACTTCCAAACTACTTGTCGTAATTTGACAAATGAGGTATCGTCAGAAGCGGCTTAATGGCGCGCTGGTTATAGGCTATGTGACGTCACATAAAATTGCATATGGCGCCCTCTAGAGGACATAATGTCATGAACTAAAAACAAACATTTTTTAATGAAACCGTGTGGGGTATCAAATGAAAGAGCTTGATGAGCACATTTCAAAAATATATATATTGTTACCTATAACTCCAAAATAATTAAATAAAAAGTAAGTTTAAAAACTAAAACCCGACTACGGAAAAAACGCGCTCTAAAAAGTATGAAACAAGAAAATATTCTCATCTAGCTTAGACCATATAGCTCATCCATGTCATCTAGAGGATAGCCGTGGTCCGTGTTCATGTTCCATTTGGCCCTAAAAGACCTACACGGACCACGGCTATCCTCCAGATGAGAATATTTTATTGTTTCATACTTTTTAGAGCGCGTTTTTTCCGTAGTCGGGTTTTAGTTTTTAAACTTATATTACTTAACAAAAAGTACTGGCCTTTGAGCGCACGCGCTCAACCAATCATTTTCTTTGTCTGGCCTTTAAAAAACAAAGTGACAGTGTCAAAATACCAAAAAGCATAATACCACATTGGCCGTTTTTCCACCAGCCGGCACGGCACCGGCACCGGCACTCCGGCGCAGTCGTCATTGGTCAGTAACCAGTTGTCATTGGTTACTGACCAATGAAAACTTCGCAAATAGCTGACACCGTGCCGATACCGGTGCCGTGCTGGCTGGTGGAAAAACGGCCAACCTAAGCAAAATACACATGCTCCTTGACAATTAACATCAGTATATAAATGAGTGTGTATGTGAAACGAATGTAGTGTGTGTAATGCTTGAACAAAGTAACAAAATGGACTCGCAACACGCATAATTCAACGAACAAAATGTTCTGTCAATTCTTGGGGGAGGGGAGGTAACCACTACATTAAAATTGACGCACACTTACTCAAAACATTTTGTGTCATTATAAACGCACACGTAAAGAAATGTGCAACACTAGTATATTTTACGCACACTAAAAGATCTAATACGTCAACATACAAAATTTTACTACCGTAGGACCATCGGTGTAATAGGGTGAATACCACTATCGATATTTCTAATTAGCTATATCGATAGTTTCATATACTCATTATTACATTTATAGCTGTCATTATAATCTACTGAATTATACTGAATTATCTCTACTGAAACAGCTGAACAAGAAATAATGAGTAACTCACGAGGCGTAAATATTCAACGGAAACAAGATGATTCCGGGTACATCCCAATTCAGTTCCTTGAAAATGAGATTATCTAAAAAATAAGTACCTAATGTTCCCAAATAAGCTGTTTCATCCCCCCCCACTCCCACTCGACCAGCGCCATCTGCTGCCACTGGCCTGGCTGATATCTTTTGTTAGGTAGGTACGTATAAACGTAATAGGTATTATTATACTAATGTCATCATCATCATCATTTCAGCCAAAAGACGTCCACTGTTGGACATAGGCCTCTCCCAAGGTTTATTATACACTATATATATTATATTTTTATCGATACCGGTCTGCAATCATAAATAAACACTACTACAACACTGTTCAAATCAAAAAGTATATATGTCGAGATTAATTCTTGCAACATTGACTAATACGACTGAATAATTTTGATACTTGATTTATTATTTTCCATATTATTTATTATTCATAATGCAAGCGCAAGCACTTTTAAGTTTTCTTTGATGTTGGTCAATAAGATAATATTTGTTATACATATATTTATGCCATATGTGATTCATCGCCTCAGTAGCAGACGCTGCCTGCTTCTGGGTCATATGGACCCGGAGCAGTGTCAGGTTCGATTCCGTTTATCAAGATCAAGAATTTATCGAGATCGTATTTATCTGAATTGTTTCGATAGTGGGTGTTTTTGTTTCAACATGAGTTAGTTATTTTTTTTTGTATTTTAGGAAAATAAAACAAACATATCATAGCTACTGCGTTTTTTAATTATTTTTTTATTTTAATCCTGGTCTAAATATTCCACTCCTGATAAATCCATATATTGGCGTGGGCCTGCCGCTGCCTCATCAACTCATCATCATCAGTCTCCACAGCATTGCTGTCATCTTGAAGATTTATTATTAATCGATTAATGTCATCGTAAAGAGCAATTTTCGACTATTCTTCTAACGGTACCTGAAAAATAAAATAATTCAATAAAAGATAATTTCTTTAATGCTTTAAGATTATTTGTTTATTTAGTAATTAAGTAACGATGTTAACTGACAAGCAAACATAGAAAAATAAAGCAACCTTAGTTTATGTATTGGTCGAGATGAAAGCAACACATAAAAATAATACCAAGTATCAAGTGTGTTCAATCGAATGTACCTCTAAGCGATCAATGTATATTTACTGAAAAACCTGTAAACTGAAGCTTTGAGCCTGCCTTTGTATACAATAAACACATTATTTAACTTAAAAACTGTAAAATAAACTGCTTATATACCTATAATATCAGCGGTTCTTTGGTAAACATGGTCGAGTTCTGACAAAATATTTTGCACCTCAAATTCCGCGAGACACCGCCTGTAAACTTTGTGAATCACCTCTCTTGTTGAATTACTAATGATTTATTCATTGTAAATCGTTTTTAACGTCCTGCGACTGGTTTATCACCGCGTAATTCAGTATTTATCCGTTTGTTTACAAAGTTCAAATACTTGACAATTATTTGACAAATAAAAAATACAGTTGCCAGGGTAGAAAAGATTCGTCTATGGTCACAGTAGACTATTCGATTAATTCGTACTCGATTAATTGTATCGATAATGTTTTCGATTCTTATGACATTTAATATTTTAATGAATTTAATAGAAAAATTGCATTAATTACATCAAAAATACTTACATATGAAATGTTACCCCATCTTTTTGTGTATTACTATTTTTTGTAATTTCTTTGCACATGTTTAATGGGACAATTCGGTATTTTTCACGGAGCACCTTACACCGCGAAAACGATACTTACTCTGATCAAATCGATTTCGAAAACAGTTTTTATATACGTGTCAGAGATTTTTGGTCTAGTACCTATAAAAAAAAGCTAGAGGGGAAGATCATGCGATGCGCATTAACTTCTTTTATTAATTAAATGTAGGTATTTCTAATAATTTTTATAAAAATATTAGGTTTGTGCATTCCTTCTCCATGTAAACTTTAACCTTGTGAAAATTCATACTCCTAATCTGTATACCTACTCTGTAATTTTCGTAAAAAGGGGTAGGTACGAAACTTATAATTGTAGTAATTGTGGTGACTGAACATTCAGTTGTTTGAACAAGTGCCACCAGGCAATGGACGCTGCTAACTTAAGTAAATTGACCGTGAACATGTTTTAAACACAAATGCACACAAAACAAATTCATACATAACAGCCGTAGGTATAATACCTACTTCATATACCATTCATTATTTAGTATACGAGCATGCACGTAAATTTGCCGAATCAGCAATCACTTTGACCTAAATGTTCACATTTACGCAAATAGGCTTTCATTCAACGCTCACCTATACTTGCCTACAAGGAGGGTTGTTTCTGTAAGGAGAACTATTTACGAGAAGACACATACATATCAGAAGACCAATGTAACACCTAACAACTTAATCATTACTTCGCAAATAAAATATTTTTTCTGAACCAAATCTGCAAATCTACCAAATTTTAGAGTGTGGAGGGTCATAATGCTATGAGGCCTAGGAGCCCTGGAACTTACAAATAGAGCTGGATTTCATAATGTAGTGCAACTGATTTTTAAGCATGCTAAACTGAAACGAATAGTCCAGATTAACGTAAAATATGTCTTTACATACATTGCTTTTAAACGTTCGTGCCTTCTCAACTTTTCCCAGATCCATTAAAGTGCTGTGACAATGAAGTTGTGGACAATTGCCCAGCGGACTGCACCTCCGACTACTGTCCGACCCGCGATGGTGAAGACGCAGCCTGCAGTACACCAGACCCCTGCCCTCCCCCCGCCTGCAAGTGCGCCTTCAACCATCGCCGAACTGACAATGGCACCTGCATACCCACTAGGAGCTGCCGTACGTTCGCCATATCTCTCTTTTACTCATGTTGTTATTTGGAGATTTCAGGGCATTTTATCTCTCTATCTTTATCTACTCTCTTCAGCTCCATTCGACTGCAGCGCTCGCCCCAACGAAGAGTTTAACCCATGTCCACCTTATTGTCCGAGCGATGACTGCAGCCAAGCCTCACCGTCAGGGGAATGTCCGGCTATAGGAGTAATAGGCATAGTCCTAGAGTGCAATCCTAAGTGCCGATGCATCAAGGGTTACTGGAGGAAAGATGGGATATGCGTGCCCTATGACGAATGCAGTGAGTAGAATTAGAAACTGTTACAAGTTTTTCTATTTGCGTAAATAAAAATCAATCCACTCGACACAGGGGTTTTATTTCTTCGAAAGTTATCCTTTATACATAGCCCCACCAAGCAAATTATGGTATTTTTACATTAGCAAACAAAGTAAATTATAGTGCAACCTGTAGACATTGGTCACAAAGCAAATGATAGGTAATGTAGCTTTTAGAAATTGGCCACAAAGGTTTCGGTAGGTTTAGTATTTTTTTTAATTTTTTTTAATTTTAGATAGTTTGAAGTAGGTAACTAGCTACATTAATTTCTACAATTTGCCTGATTTAAGTTTATTCATAAAACATGTACCTATGTACAGGGTGTCCAGTGGATGATTTCAAAGTTTGAATAAACGTAATTTCTGAACGCAACACGTTAGAGGGGCGGGGGAGGCGGCGTTGAAAGCGTAAACGCTGCGGATTTTTTTGTAGCCATAGAACGGTGGAGTGGAGACCGTCGTTCTTTCGCCGTCGAGGCGTACATTTCAAGTGGATTTTCGCATACTCAAGCAATAATCGTTACGTTATTCCCGATTACGTGATGGACCATCGATCAACTTAATTCAGTCTTGGGTAGCAGAGTTAAGAGCTACAGGATCAACATTAAACAGACCCAGACCAGTACCTATACCATCGGTAGCCACGGACGAAATGTTGAACGGTTTTGATTTCTGTAACTGAAAATCCCCGTTTATCATTTCGTGCACGTTCATCGATATTGGGACTCAACTCGATCCACCTTTTAGGCTAGGACTACAGAATAGTCCTTACTTCAACCGAAACACGTGGTTTCAGCAGGATGGGGCCACAAGCTCATAATGCTAATGTGTCCATGAAAGCAAGGCGGGAGTTATTTCCTGAAAAAAACATATCCCGAAATGGCACCATACCGTGGCCACCCAGGTCACCAGATTTAAGCCTGTGTGATTTTATCTTATGGGGATACTTAAAATACGTCGTTTAAAAAACGAATCCTAGCACTGTGACACCACTTAAAGAAAATATTCGGGCTGAAGTCAGCAGGATTACTGTAAGCGCGTTTTTAAGAAATGCGTGCTAGACTCGGAAGAGTGCTCTATGGTCGCCATTTGGAGATGATGGTTTTCAAAAAATTTAATCCGCATTTAGTCTATAAATTACAATAAATATTATTTGTATTAAGGGCGCAGTTTATTTTTGTAAAAACTTCGAACTTTGAATTCTGCCATTGGACATCCTATACATACCTTCGGTCACAGAAATAGGTAAGTACTTACCACACATAGGTACGAAAGTTCGGGGACGTTTTAAACCCTTCGTAAGTATTCATTCTTTGATACAGGGATTTCCCTTGATAACCGAATCCAACAAACGTTAATACCTACTTTAAAATTACGCGTTTAAAAGCGAGATACCTATAAATAAGAAACAAGATCTAATTGACCACAGAACACGTTTAGCTGGCAAGATGCTGGGACAACTGTTTGTTTTATTTTCCTGTTGCGCTGTTCTCTGCGTCGGATATAACGCAAGTAAGTTGTTTTTGAAATGTGTTTTTGTAAATTTGTCAAAAGAATGTAATGAATTACCATTGGCCACTATGGCGCGCGTCAATTTTTTTTTTGTCAACCCTCACGTCTACGGGGACGGTTGCCCGTAGACGTGAACGTTGGGAATAAAAATTACATGCCTCATTAACCAGTAAATCTCAACAAAAATCAAGTTTGGGCCAACCGACCAATCCATGTACTTCGTGTCTTCGCCACTACGTTGACACAATAACGTTGACACACTAAAGGCAACAATTTTTTTATTTTTTTTTATAGGACTGCGTTGGCAAAAAGCGTACGGCCCGCCTGATGTTAAGCAGTTACCGTAGCCTATAGATGCTTTCAATACCAAAGGTATTGCTCGCACATTGCCGACCTGAAGGGGAGTGGGATGGAGGGAGGGGGAGGGGGGGTGGGCTTACGGCTCTCTCACTCATCGTACGAAACGCAGCTGTAATAGCTGCTTTACGCCGATCTTCTGTGAGAGGGTGGTACTACCCCGGTCGAGCCAGCCCGTTTATGAGCTGCAGTCAATTGGCTACAGCTTGGCTCCTAATATTTCCTAATCACTTCCTCAGTCAGTAGGTACCCTATCGTTCCTGTTAGTAAAAAATCGGCATAGGGCCAACGCAACTTTTCGTAACATCAACTTGCGGCCTACCTATCTATCTCAGGCCTGTCTATATTTACCCGACTAGGGCGGAGTTTTATGTTTTTAGGTTCTGTGTTTATGATTAACTTAACACACAATAAGGAAAAATAAATAATTTGTGTGAATTATAACCGGTAAATTATGTATTCCTGGGCTATAATAAACATTATTAACAGGGAAATAACCTACCTACTATGACATCATTCATTATAATACAAACAAAAACCTAAAATACGTATAGTCATTGCCATAAGTAATTTGAACTTCAAGTCTCAAAACTCAAGTTTAATTACCTAAGTATTAGGTTTAAGTGTTATTAGTACAAGTACTTAAGGGGTCTGATAATAATATGTCTTTATGAGTACTGATCCAAAAAACTACTCTAGAAATTAAGTTTAAATATGTACGCACTTAAAACGAAATTCCCACAAATAAGTAAGTAAATTAAGGGCCATAAATTAAAAAATATATGAGTTTAATAAACATTTAATACTTACTTTTTTATCACATTGGACTTCCTTAAACCTAACATAAACTCAATCAACAGTAGATATATGATAATATTTCTTGTCATCTTCACTTATACTGTTTGGCGCTCCTGACAACGGATCCCTCCCATCATGGGACTTAGGAAACGCTATAACTTCCCTTATTGACTCTGCATTGCACGCTAACGTCACTA
Organism: Drymonia ruficornis; assembly: GCA_947859195.1. Classification (NCBI taxonomy): domain Eukaryota; kingdom Metazoa; phylum Arthropoda; class Insecta; order Lepidoptera; family Notodontidae; genus Drymonia; species Drymonia ruficornis. The sequence goes on from OX401909.1 coordinate 11,009,082, forward strand.
GCCTGTCCATTCCTAAGGCAATCCCCGCATGAGGCGGACATCCACATTTCAACGCATTCATAAAATGCGACAACTGTGCAGGATCAATATCCAAGATCTTCATCAATTTCTCCTGTAAATCCGCATTATGCACTCTAACTGACCCACCACCTACTTCATTACCATTCATGACAATATCATAAGCCAATGATCTTACTTTCAACGGTTCTGTGTCAAGTAAATGCAAGTCATCCGGGTGAGGAGCTGTGAATGGGTGATGACACGTCTCTAACCCATTTTCACCTTTTACAAATAAAGGGAAATCTATCACCCATAATGGTTCAATGTTGTCTTTAACATCCAACATTTTTAATGACCTCATTAGAGGTGCCAACATTTCTCTGATTTCACCTAAGCATAGGCAAGCATTCTCATTGTCACCCAAAGCAATAATAGCTGTATGAGCATCACCAATGATATCTTGAATTGTATCTTTGACATCTGTGCCAAGTTCTTTTGAGATATTTTCATATAAAACAACTTTAGTTGAATATTTCTTTGATAACTCTCTGATTTTATCTTTATATTTGGCTGTTAGTTTGCCTACTTCTTTCTGATATGGTAAAGCAAAAGCTCCAAAATTAGCATCTAGTTTTTCTCCGAATAAATTTTTTATATTGATGAACTTTAAGTCATAAGTTAAATTAGGTTTGTCACTGCCGTAGTTTTCTAATGCATCTTTGTATGTTATCCTTTTGAAAGGAGGTTTTGGAAGTGGTTTAACAAACGTTCTATACAGTAACTCTTCAATCATTGTTAGGACTCCGTTTAAGTTTGTGAAAGACAGCTCTATATCCAATTGTGTAAATTCTGGCTGCCGGTCAGGCCTCGTGGTCTCATCTCGGTAGCATCTTGCTACCTGAAAGTATCTATCAATGCCACCGGACATAAGCATCTGTTTGAATTGTTGAGGGCTCTGAACTAACGAATAGAACAACCCTGGGTGATGGGTGGGCACCACAAATTCTCGAGCACCTCCTGGTGTGCGACAGAACAACGTTGGCGTTTCAACCTCCACAAACCCATGGTTTTCAATAAGAAAACGTCTCATATTGTGAAGCATATGTGAACGCACTCGCAAATTGTTTTGCATCTCGGGAAACCTTAAATCTACGTATCTGTGCTGCAACCTTAACTGTTCCTTAGGCTTCTGATAGTCTCTTAGATTAAAGGGTAGTTTATCTACTGTGTTGAGTATTTCTAAGTTATCAATAATAACTTCTATTGATCCAGTAGCCATGTTTGAATTAATCATATCTTTTGGCCTCAATGATACCGTTCCTTCTATTTTAACGACTGTTTCTAGAGGAATATCGGGCAAGTTTGTACTGTTAATGATACACTGAGTGAGGCCATAGCCATCTCTGAGGAGAAGAAACTTCGAAAGTCGGGAGAACTGCACCCAACCACATAGAGTAACTTTATTACCTTCGTGTTGAGGTCTGATCTCACCGCACGTGTGTGTTCTGTACGTAAAACTGCTGCAATCTTGTTCCACTTGCACTTCTCCGATACTCTGCTTTGTGTCATGCAAACTTTTGGATAAGAAATACAAATGTTTGTAGGTTATGTTTTGAAACTTCGAAAGTCTGTGAGTACAAACACTAGCGAAAGTCCTTTGAGGTATTATTACAGATGCTGTAAAATGTTTAGTTAATGCACAGTAATTAGACCAATGTTTATACAAACTAAAGTTCTTTCCCCACATTTTTCACCGGTTAATAAATGAATAAACAATAAAATACACTTTTGGTACTGTGTTCTATAAATACGGATAATTTACTTTAAATAAAATTGAATAACTGATAATATAATTTAAGCCACTTTACCATATAAAATAAAAATAATTGTTTTTAAAAGAGAGTGCCAAATATGACACATGGATTCACAGGGTTGCCAACTCTTAAAGTAAAAGAGCCCTAAAATCAAGATGAAATACCCCTAAATAATCCTAATGGCAATGATCAAAAGCCCCAAAAAGCCCTAAATTGTGTACCTATTCAAGGATATTATAAGGGAATATTGTTTAAATGAGTTTCCTGTTTTATTAAGCTTAATAAAATATAACTTCGTTTTAATTACTTTTTATTAGAACTTATTATAACTATTAGTAAATCGTTTTAGGTTCCGACTTGGCGTTGCATTTGAGCATTCGGAATTCTTATACAACTGCAACATTTTAATAATACACTGTACAAGGAGAACAACTCGCATAGTACCATAGACATTTTGCTTATTTTTTACTTGTTTTGGTCAGTCAATGGTGTGCATGAAATATTATTTATGGCCTAAAATAAAAGCCCAATAAGCATGATTCCGCCCTAAATTTGGGGCTAAAAGCCCTAAGTTGGTAACCCTGATATGACACTTGCTGGCTTGTTGATACTTGCTTGTCAGACATTTTTTTTTTATTAAAGCTTCACTTTTTGCATATAGCCAGTGTCTAGTATAAAATAAAATAATACATCGAGTATTTGCTGAGTCAAGCACAGGAAGACCTTTGGGTAGGTATATAAAACGTATAAAATAACCCCCTAATCCCGATTTCAGCCATAGAGTACAGGGAACCAGAACAGAACCAATAATTTTAATACTCTTGGTCAGAACAGATTTTGTAGGCTTCTTCTGTTGATATTTCTGACCCCAGGAACCAACCTAAGATCCTTTAACTTTACTCATGCAATGCACATTATGCACGCCGATACAATTTTGTATACACCGCATTTTCATTACAGAGATTCCAGATAATTTACGATGCAGTGTTAATGAAGAGGTGAAATGCGTCAAACTCTGCCCTCCTGAGACTACTTGTAAAACACGCGGTATATTTTTTAGTTGTCTCAATGATGAGAAGCCTTGCGAACAAAAATGCCTATGTAAAGATGGATATTACAGAAATTCTGCAGGACATTGCGTAACTAACGAGCAATGTGGTAGGTATCTCCTCTCCATTAACGTACCTACCTATATACATAACTGAACAAAAATGCAATATTATGGTTACCAACTGTTTTTAAACCATTAAAACCGTTTTGTCCCACTCAGACTAGGCAACACGGTATTATACCTTCAGGTATAATACCGTTACTATAATAATATAATAATAATATCCGGGGACATTTTTTACACACGGCTACCTGATCCCAAACTAAGCAGAGCTTGTACTATGGAAACCAGATAACTGATATTACTACATATACTACTTTTTTATTTATAAATACATACTTAATATACATATACACCCAGACTCCGACATACAGACATGTTCATGCACACAAATGCATGTCACGGGTAGGAATCGAACCTACGACCTGCAGCGTGAAAGTCGCCTCCGCGCCAACCACGCTAACGGGCCCGTCTATTACCTACTTAATTTATTAATCACTTAGTAACGTAACGTAACACTATAATTAATTCACTAGGTATAGAATAGACCGTCCATATTATACAATAGACCGGGTGTACGAGCAAATTATGAAAATTAAAAAAAAAAACATGATTCCAGATAAATGCCGGGGTGACCATGAATATTTTGAGTGCGGCCCAGCGTGTGACCACGAATGCTCGAAGCTCCATGTTCAGAACAAAACAAACTGCCCGATTATAAACATTGTTTGCAACCCCAAGTGTTACTGCGAGGATGGTTACGCGAGGAACGGTACATGGAACTGCGTGCCTGTTCAAGATTGCCGTATGTACCTATCTACCTACGTACCACACCATCAACCTTGTATTCCCCGAAGGGATAATCAGTAGGAGGCACACAGCAGAACACACATTTCGATGTTTGTGTTGTTTGTCGAAAGTGGTAGAGCCGAGCTGTAGCCAATTGACTGCAGCTCATATACGGGCTGGCCCGATCGGGGTAGTACCACCCTCTCACAAAAGATCGGCGTAAAGCAGCTATTACAGCTGCGTTTCGTACGACTGAGAGAGCCGGAACTCGGAAGCCCAACACCCCCTCCCTCCTTCCCACTCCGTTCAGGTCGACAAAGTGAGAGCAAATCCTTTGGTAGGTATTGCAAGCATCTATAGGCTACGGTAACTGCTTAACATCAGGCGGGTTGTACGATTGTTTACCACATGTCCTATAAAAAAAATTGTCCCAGTAAGTAGGAGGCGAGCGAGCCTCCTGACACCGACTAATATCTTACCTTTTCAGACTATTCCAATTTCGAATTTCACCTAATAATATAACTCTAACCCATCTGAGGAGTACCTATATTTAGATAACTGTCGTCATACACTATACTACTATTTGTTTTTTTTTTTTTCAATTACAGCTCCCGCACCAAAATGCACAGGCCTGAATGAGGTTCATACTGATTGCAAGCGCACCTGCCCGCCAGAGACTTGCTTTTCAATCGTGGCGAAGTTTAAATGCGACAGTAAACAGTCCTGCCAGGCTGGCTGCGCCTGCCTCCCGGGGTACCTGAGACTCGATGACCAGTCACCTTGCATACCTCTATGCGAATGTCCTGAAATGACGAACTCACCAGATTGTAAAAAATCTTAATATTGAGATAATTAAAGGTATACTTATCTACTTAAGTATTTTTACTAGGTATCACTTGTCCTTCCGTTAGGCCGGATAAATGGATGGCTGCAGTAACGAAAGAGTAATTAATTAACTTAGGCCGGAATTAAATTAAAATACTCGTGAGATTCTTAACTGTGACAGACTGAGACAAGACGGACGGACGGACTGACTGGATGATCTTATAAATAGGGTTCCTCTTAGACTACGGAACGTCGTCGGAACCCTAAAAACTAGTTACGGCCTGGCGGTTAGATGAGACGATTTACGCGCACTCGCAATGAGCGTCTCTGTAAGAAATGTTAACCATGAGCTTAGGTTATGGTCGGTCTTAGGTTTTGGTACCTATACAATCCAAAAGGAGGAACATGAACTCCACCATGGGGTGTGGTAATAAACTGTATGGGAACCCTATACAGACGAAAAGCCACAATGAAACCAGAGCGCCCTACGCTTAGACTACTAGACCAACTCAGATCGCTAGATGCCGCTAGTGCGACATGAACCCATAGACAGGAAAACTAAAAACTTTGCTAAAATCCTAAAAAAAAAGCTCCCCACTAAAAGAAAACTTTCTTGTGCGTACGTGAGTAGTGAAATTAAAAGAAATAATGAGTTGGTAAATAATATTTATTACAGTCGAAAATTATGGTCACAACAAAACATGTTTTAAAGAAATAGTCAAGGCAGTGCATTCTCTCTGAATATACGGAGTATAAGCACAAGGAAGCACTGCACGTAGGCAACTTTACGGATGTAAATAGAGCCTTATGAGACGTTATGAAACATTAACATAAAACAAATCAAAAGCTTGCTCCCTAAATGTAGATATGTTACTTAAAATCCAATTTTAAGTTTACATTTAATTATGATTATTTAAAACTTGACTAATAAACTAAATAAACATGAAAATCAATGAGAACCACTGCGATTGCGCGTCTAATACAAAGTCAGAAATGAACGAAAAAGCAAGTAGACAACTTTACGGATGTAAATGAAGGTGAAACATTAACATAAAATAAAACAAATCAATAGCTTTCTACCTAAATGTGGATTCGTTACTTAAAATCCAATTTTAAGTTTACATTTAGTTATGATTAATTACAACTACTTATAATATATATAAATATCATGAAAGTCAATGAGAAACCACTGCGATTGCGCGTCTAATACAAGGTCAAAAATGAACTAAAAAGTCCTGAACACTCATGGAAGAAAAACTAAGAAAATTGTTTAAACCTTAATCCTAACTTTTTCGCCTTAACTATAAAACAAAGATAAAATTCTGCAAGTTCCATAAAAATACAAATCTCAGCCTTATTCTATCAGAAGCTTATACTTCAATACAAAGCTTAGTAATGGTCTTACTACAAAAAATCTGCCTTATTTTCTTAGAAATAATGTGCAGATTTAAACACCAATACAAAGCTTACTATTGGTCTTATACTACAAATTACAAAATCTCAGCCTTATTTTCTCAGAAATGAGGTGTAGATTTCAACGAGTCATAGGTACTAAGGTATTCAGCATACTCCTCTCCAGATAGTGGGTAGAGTGACAGGCATCACTGGCTGCGGTTGGTAGATGGATGGAGGCGGGCTGATGTAGTCGTAGGGCAGATTCATGCAGGTCTGGATCGGAGACATGGAAGAGTAGACCTGTTGCGGACGTACCGCCTGTTGGATGATTTCTTCCTTCAAAGTCTGGAACAGAATGATCACCTAATTAGGTACTATAGCCACGGACCGACCAGAGCCGTAAGCCCAATACCTGCACCCTTCCCCTCTCTGTCCCACTTCCTTTCAGGCTGGCAACGTGCGAGCGATGCCTTTGGTATTGCAAGCATTATAGGCTACGGTAACTGCTTAAACTCAACTCCGCAAAAAACTTCTAAGCGGGAGCAGTTAAGTGGCAACACGCATTGCGATTGTTTGTAGTGTAGTACTTATATTATAAGTTCAAAGGACCGGGGGGCGATGATACCAGTAACATCTAGATCACGGCAAATTACGAAAAGGCAGTTTCCGAAATTTGCCTTTGGCGGGAATCTAACCCTTAAAAGCACCCGATGTAGCGAGCCTAGCGTACCACTGCGCCAAGCGGTAGTCACAACTCACCTTAAAATGAAGTCTTAAGGTGGGAGTTTGGTCAACGGGGAACAGACGTCGTCAGTCGGTCCATAGAAATTGAATGCAGTCTGCCGTCGCGGCACAATCGCCACAATTTGTATGGACCGACTGACTTCTGCTGTCTTGCCGCGTTGATCGAACTCCCACCTTAAATGACGACCACTTGGCGCAGTGGTTCCAGACTGCAGGGCTCACATTCGGTGGTTGCGGGTTCGATTCCCGCCAGAGGCAAATTTCGGAAACAGCCTTTTCGTAATTCCCTTGTCACGGGAATCGCCCCCAGTCCATTTTACGGTACCCATATAGTACAAGATTTGCTTAGTTTGGGACCAAACAGATGGTGTTTTTTTCTGGCGATATTTATTTATATAAATTTTAGTGATCACATTAGGCCTATCCAACAGTGGACGTCTTTTGGCTGAAATGATGTTGATGATGATGAATAAAGTACATTGGTATAAGCCTTACCTTGATCACTCGCAAGGCAGTCTCGGCGGCCTCGATATTAGCCTGCTGTATGGACTGGCAGGGGCGCGTCGCGAACGGGCCCAGGTGTTGGGGCATATTCAGCAGGGGCACTCCCACTAGGGGCAGCTCCACTCGTCCAATCCAGATCTCACTGCCAGTTGGGTCGGTGTACTTCTGGTAGTTGTAGATTGGCGGGCTCCACATGTATCTGATGGAAATAATTCAAACCATATATTTATCAACTTTATAAATATGGCTTTTTGAAAGTTTTTCCATAGAATAACTTTCAAAAGGCCATATTTGATGAATAAAAGTTATCCGACGATTCTGCAACATGGCCCTAAGTACCAGTACCTACATAATGGCAGCAATTTATAAATGCCTCATAGGTAGCCAAACGAAATATTAAGGGGGAAGGCACGGGCAGGCAGGGTCAGGTATACACCATCAGAAATATCATAATCCATATCAGCACTAGTAGCACAGCCGACCGTGACGAGACAAACCGCTAGATAAATCTTATTTTGTCTCATTCTCTCCTGTGCATTAAGAAAGAAGAGTGACTCTGTGCAACATAATGTGTGACAAAAGTCTTGTCTTGGCGTGTGTGCTAGCCCCACAGCAATATTGACAATAGTTTGCCAATGTAGGGTAACCCCCTATTGGGATTTAAACTACCCACACATTAAAGGAAAAAAAAAGAGAAAAAATAATAACTTACCTCTTACACATTGAGTCAAGCTTAGCTGGAGCCAATGGGTAATTCTCTTTAATTGGATACCCAACAGAGTTCATCATTGATGGTGACCCACAGGAGGAGTCCCCAGCGCATGCCGAACCAATCCCTTCGTCATCCTTCGATGTCACATATTCCTTCTTATCGAGCTGAGACTTGTACAGCAGGAGTGTTTGGGAGAGGTTGAAGCTATTATTGAACTTGGCATTGCCTCTATTCATCTTCTGTATGCGGTACAATTCACGAACAACAGGCTTAGCCCATCGTATCTCCACAACGCTGCCATCAATCTCTGCATTCTGCAGTTTCATCATAGCAATTTCTGCATGCTGTCGTTGGTAGAAATGAATGAAGGCATAGTCATAAATCTTCTTTATACGTTCTACTTTGTTGTTGATGGCATTTTCAAATACGGTCTGGATAGTCTTGGATGTAGTCTTTATTTGGAAGTTCCGAACGTAGAGAACTTTTACCTATAAAGACAGTATAATTATAGCTATAATAACAATGTCTTCCCAGTCTGCTTATAGGTAGTATCAGATTCAAACTAAACAAGTTCGTAATGATCTTATGTCGTTATAAAATTATTTAGTTTGAATCTGACACCTGTAAGAAATCGCAATAAGCTCTTATACCATGGTCTATTGTTAGACATACACCAGGGTGTATACGCGTAACCTCATTAGGGGTCATCCATAAATTACGTCACACGAATGTCAAGATTTTATGACCCTCCCTTTCCTTGTCACAGCTGGTCACAGCTGGTCACATTCGTGAGACTCCCCCTCCCTAGTGTGACAATCACATAATTTTTGCAATTTTACATCTAGAAATAATGAAATTAAAACAAACAGCAGTTCCGCAATTAGTTTTAATTTCATTTAAATAATTTTGAAATCTGACGCCACAAAACTTAGGGACCCCCTCCCACCTCTTGTCACACAATGTTACTTTGTCAACCTCCTCCCCAGTTTACGTGTGACGTAATTTATGGATGGCCCCTAAGTAGGTAGGCATACAAAGTGTAGGTAGGTATATCGCAAATGATTTTACAACAAATTCGCATTTTTAACACAAATCCATTAAAAATCAATCACAGAAGTATTTGCTGCAGTGTAAATAAATCATAATAGCTCACCCTTTGCATCTGTTCGTCGTCAACGTCGGGCTCCGGCTCTGCCCAATCCACCATCACCTCGTGGTCCCATATCTTGACGCAGCCCGGCACCAGCGCGCGCCTCGCCATCGCCGCCGCTCGGTGCGACGTGAACTCCACAAACGCGAACCCTCGATTCAAATTCTTATTACAGCAATTCTTGTATAGAATCACATCCACGATCCCCGCCACGCGTTTCGAGAGCTCTTCCAACACTTCCTCCTTCGTCTTGGTCTTCGGAATCCCGCCGACGAACAGCCGGCAGTTGTCCACAGATTTCACGACACCAATGTGTCTCTTCGGTCGGATTTCGAAGCCGTTCAGCTCCTTAACAGCTCTGGAGGCCTCGGACCTCATCGTGAAGGTTACGAAGGCGTAGCCGCGGTTGGACCCGGAGAAATCCATCATCAGTCGCATTTCGTAGATGCGGCCAACGCGGGAGAAGAGAGGCACTAGCTCATCCTCGAAGATTTCACGAGGCAGCTTCCCAATGAAGACCTCGCAGCCTTTCTGTGGCGCTGGGCCGCTCCACTCTGGCGGCGGCCCGAATTTCCTCTGTCCATTGTGCTGCACCAAAGGGTATCCGGTACTCTTCATCAGCTCCAAGAGTTTCTGCGTCATATTCGGCCCCGATTCAGCCATTTTGTTGTTTGTCAATATAATTCGCAATCACAATCAACTCCGCACGTGCGAGCTTTGAATCAAACGATCGGCGAAAAAGCGGCGAGACAAAGTGTCGCCGCTCTTTATACTTTCGCCGACAAACACCGGGCGGCGGATTTGACGTCACGAGCATTTCGAAATTGGCGGTGGATTTTGAATCAAATTATGTACTAATTCATTTAAATAAAAGGATAAAATACGTGTTTCTTTGAAAAAAATATATGAGCGTGATATAAATAACATTGTTTTATTTTAATTAAGGAAAATTACTATGATAATAGGTACATTAATACAAAACTATGTATAGAAGAAGACCTTTTTTATTTACGTTACGTCACGTCAATATTCGGTACCTTTTTAGTACATGTATTATTAGATATTAATTAATTAAATAAGATACCTTATGAAAAACAACATAAATAGGTAAACTTTAATATAAAGTGTTAAGGATAACATTACAATCTATATGCACTTAAAAAGTATCAACTTGTAAATATTTTTTCGAATTCGCAGCGCAAGTTGCGAATCATTAGATCGTTGAATAATCTAAATATTGAAGATGGTACGATTATTCTTAAAATATAAACTTTTATTATTTCAAACAAAGTTATGTATTTACTTATGTAATAGCTTTACAAACTACCTAATAAATATGATATAAGGACCTAGTATTTAGGTAGAAAAACTACATACTTAATGGCTTTGAATTAATGTTCTCCAAAGAATTGTTTTTACAACGGTTATTTAACTCATTATAAATTCAATTTTAAAATACCAACCCCAAGTAAAACATAATATTCAAAACTTTTGTTTGCTAAGTTGATTCATTCATTCATAGATGGCGACTCTTGCACCACTATTTTTATACTCTGATTTTTTACCCGACTACGGCGGAGGGTTATGATTTTTTAATTATGTGGACTAAAATGACAGCTATAAATGTCAAACAGGCATCTAGTTAGTATGGATATCTAATATAATTTCGAAAATGTGTTTCAGTCAGGGCGAGGTGTATACGCCTTTTTCCATCCGGGAATTCCCTTTCCCAAGAACTTCATTATAGCAGGAAAATAAATATAAAAACAAATAAGTAAATTGCACGTTTTTAATCTCATAGACATGACACGTACGAATAATAATTTCTTTAATAGATACAGACTGAGGCTACAGCAACAGTAAGAAATGTAATAAACAACTCTATTGAGTAACAGAATAAGGTAAATTTTCACTTATTCTAAGCAGACGAAAAATAGGTACACTTAAAACTAAAAATATCACATTTAATGTTGTATGGAGCAGATCTGTTACTTTAATACATAGTTACAATGAATTATTAACTATAATACGATACCCTGTTACATAGATAAGTATATAACGATTGCCAAGTCTCCACTGGCAAGTAACTTCCGCAATTTCTTGCAGAAGTCAATTGCCGACTTGTTTCCACTGACTGCAATTTTACACAACGTGTACACGTGGGACTTGCAGCAAGTTCCGCAAGTCGCAGAAGTCCACCTTCGCGAGCGTTTACACATTGGAAGTCGCTTGCACAAGTCAACTTGTGCAAGATTTCTTGCCAGTGGACACTTGGCATATGGTATATAATAAAAAAAACGACATATCATACACATTATTTGCGAGGTAGGGTAAAAACATTAAATACTTTTTACATAATTTCACTCTATGAATACTATACGTTTTTTTAAACAGTAAAAAAAACTAAAATCTTCACTTCCCACATCACAAGTTAAAGCTACTAAGAATAATTCACATTGCATTTAGTCAAAAATAAGCCAGCACACAATCTTGTATTATATCGCTTAGATTTTAATCTAAGCGATATAATACAAGATTGTGTGCTATATTACATAGGACTTTTATCTATGTTTCTTGACCATTGCCAAATCTAATCAAAGGTGCGTCTACATGATCCGAGTGGCGGCGTGCTCGAGCAATAAATTTTGACGTTTGACCACGTAGATATAACGTCAAAACTGATTGCTCGGGTGCGGCTGCTCGTGGCTTGTGAACGCGGCCATCGAATCATCAGACTTGGGGTCCAGATCTGTCACCACCATAGACCAACAAGCTAAAGACGCCGCATAGCCGGGCATCCCCACTCGCTTAACATATACATTACCCCCCAAATTTATAGAACGTTATGATGAACTTACACTGGCATTACAAATCACTTTTGTACCTAAAAATGCTTTGTAAGCCCGTTGTAAACTGGCTAAAAACCTCTATAAATTTGGCGGTACGAATGTATGATGTGTGACCTGAAATGGTGAGTGGTCCTTTCAGGGGTTGTGCGTGAGCGGTCTCAAATATGGCATTCCAACCAAACTAATCAAAATTCTCTATCTTCCCCGATATCATGTTTTAACGATAGTAGACGTAAGAGGCGTTTTTTTTTTAAATTTGTTTATTTACTTAATACAAAATCCTCATTACAGACTTTATCATCTGCCAAACTGCTTAGCAGTTTGTGAGCAGTCAGTCAGTATTAGTTTGTGGCATCGGTTTTACGAATACCTAGGTACTGCTAATGTCGTGGTCACATCTCGGAGTCGAGTGCCTTGTTGTCGTAGCCGTAGGCGGGCGCGGTGGTGACGGAAGCACCATTTGTGTCGAAACTGGCGTCTTTCCGAAACCCCATCAATTGTTGACTATGACGTAAGTGGCCTTTTCTTATTGGTCTGCGGCCATTGCTTTTAAGGCAGAGTTGGGCAAAATTTAATTGCGATTAATTAATTTCAAATTGCAGGTGATGTCACAATTAACAATTAATTGTGATTTATTCGCGATTGGCAAACAAATCAAAATTAATTGATAATTGTGACTCCACATGCAATTTGCAATTATTTAATTGCAATTAAATTTTGCCCAACTCTGTTTTAAGGATAACTAGGCTAGTATTAATAAATCGATCTTAAGATTGAGATCGATCTCAAGATGCAGTTTTGACGTTTAATGTATGAAATATCTGTTAAAAACAGCATCTGAAGTTCGATCTCAACTTTGAGATGCATTTATTAATACGGGCCTTATACCGTGTGTCCACTGGCAAGTAACTTCCGCAATTTCTTGCAGAAGTCACTTGCCGACGTGTGTCCACTGACTGCAATTTTACACAACCGTGTACATGTGGGACTTGCAGCAAGTTCGGCAAGTCGCAGAAGTCCACTTGTGTGAGTGTTTACACATTGGAAGTCGCTTGCGCAAGTAAACTTGTGCAAGTTTTCTTGCCAGTGGACACACGGCATTAGATGCTAAGCTAATGGCGTGGTCACATCTCGGAGTCGAGTGCCTTGTTGTCGTAGCCGTAGCCGGGCGCGGTGGTGACGGAAGCGCCATCTGTGTCGAAGCTCGCGTCGGAGTCGACGGCCGCGACCCACGGTTGCAGCTCCGCGGAACAGAACAGCCCGTACACGACCGCGCCGACTAAGTATATCGCGCTCGATATGAAGAACACTATCCGCCATTGTTCCGCTGTCTGTGAAGCGATAAGATAATAAATTGACGGGCCCGTTAGCGTGGTTGGCGCGGAGGCGCCTTTCACGCTGCAGGTCGTAGGTTCGATTCCTACCCGGGACATGCATTTGTGTGCATGAACATGTCTGTATGTCCGGAGTCTGGGTGTATATGTATATTAAGTATGTATTTACAAATAAAAAAGTAGTATATGTAGTAATATCAGTTATCTGGTTTCCATAGTACAAGCTCTGCTTAGTTTGGGATCAGGTAACCGTGTGTACAAAAATGTCCCAGGATATTATTATTATTAATGACTGCGTCTACATCAGACAATTTGACAATTGAAAACTTGACAATTGAAAAATTGTTGTCATTATTTTGCAAACCTTCTTCTAGCAAAGTCGATGTTGCTGAGCTGCAAAAAAGGCTCCAGCAAAGTGTTATGAGACTTCATTACTGTCGTGGTTAGCGGCCAGCAAAAACATAACTGTCGTGTCGAGTGAGCAGCGGGGCGCCGGGAGGTCCGTCGGAACGCATAGACATAATGTCATAACATTAGTGCTTTAATGTTACTTAGATGGCAAACAAGCGTATAGCTCGCCTGATGTTAAGCATTTACCGTAGCCTATAGATGTTTGCAACATCAAAGGCATCGCTGGCACGTTGCCGACTTGAAGGGGAGTGGGACAGAGGGAGGGGAAGGGAGAGGAGGGGCTTCGCTTTCCGGCTCTCTCACTCATCATACGAAATGTAGCTGTAATAGCTACTTTACGCCGATCTTCTGTGCGAGGGTGGTACTAATTAGGTAGTTGTAGTACCTTGTCTGTGACAATAGAGCCGGCTAGCGGCGGGCTTATGATCCCGGGCAACGTGGCTATCGTGTTGGACAGGCCCATCAGCACGCTCGCATGGGGCGGCGCGATGTCCAAATGGTTCACACTGAAAACATATTTTACATCACTTAGTTATTACGAAAACTTTTATTTATTTTTAGAGCAAATAATAGGGCTTATTAAAAAAAAACAGTAATCGGGCCTCCACATGTGGGCCAAACATCAGTAATAGTAATTATTACTAGTTTATTATCAATAATTATTGAAAATAGTCCATTTATTTGCTTTCAAGTTAATTTTTTCACTAAATAATTCACAACGAATAACTTGTTTTTCTCTTAATTCCCTGATCAGAATTTGGAGCGCTTCAGTTTATAGGTTAGTATTGACGTATGGAATAAAATGCACTATGTGTTCATTCTGGGCAGCACTTGGTCCAACATCCATACATAGATTGTCAATGTCCTTTACCTGAATCCTGACCAAGCGAACCCGCCCAGGCCGACGGCGATGGTCAGGAATACCACGCATCCGATGACGCTCGTCGCGTACGCCGCCGCCACCATGAATATAGTCTGGAAATAATTTACACGAATGAGATAAAACCGCTGTTGGACTCGCACATAAACAGTTCCGTACCACCGTAGAATAAAAACATCAAAAATATCAAGTTTCTTGTATGGTGACCCCCTCCACTTTTTAACTTTATATTATTTTTAGTATTTGTTGTTGTAGCGGCAACAGAAATACACATTCTGTGATAATGTCAACTCTCTACCGATTACGGTTCGTGAGATACAGTCCGCTGACAGACGGACGGACAGAGTAGGCTTAGTAATGAGGTTCCGTTGGCACTCTTTGGGTACGGAACCCTAAAAATTGACAATTGTTTTTTGGTGTAACATACGTGAACTCCACTGTACACCGTACCTGCGAGAGGAACGCGCCGCAGTTGAATAGCTTCCGTATGTTGGTGCGCGAGAGCAGGCCGCGGCGCAGCAGCCAGTCGGCCGCGTGGCCCGCCACCTGCAGCACCACCGCCATCGCCAGGTACGGCACCGCCGACAACCACCCCGTCGCCGACGTCTCGAACTTGAACACATCTATACAAAAAAAAAATACGATGATAAAATGGAGATCCGTAACGAATTTAGTTGAGAATGCAGATTTATAGAGCTAAGAAATCTATAACAGATGATGCAAACATTTTAGTTTTACGACAAAAATTGATGAAGTTATGACCAAATAACTAGCGAAGTTCGCGCGCGGTTGCTGTGATGTCACAAGGCTTGCTCGCGCTTTGTATTGAATGGCGGCGCGCCTTCAAGCCGATCCGGCCGTCTGACGTTACGCGTGCCGGCAGCACATAATATAAAATGTGTTATAAAATCGGAACGGATGGACCAATTTCGATGATTTCATACTTATATTGATGAGAAAGCTTATTGTTAACTATAGTGTTGGTTCTGGTGTCGGGATGTATGTTCCAGCTAATCTCCGAAACGGCTAGACCGATTTTGACGGGACTTTAACTGGCAGATAGCTGATGTTATAAGGAGTAACTTAGGCTATTTTTATTTTGGAAAAGTAATTAGGGTTCCGCGCAAAAAAATAACATTAAATTCCACACGAACGTACGTGCTAAGCACATGATACCCGACAATCCCAGAGGTTTTAGAGCCACACTCTGTCTACCTTATTTCCACAGCGTGTGTTCGGCGACTTAGCTACAACTGCTTTTAATAACAGTCCCCTGTTGTGCTCACCTTTCATGAACGTGGGCAGGAAAGTGAGTAGTGTGTAGAAGCCCCAGTTCTCGCTGAAGTGCGCCATGACTATCGCCCACACGGGCGCCGAGGTCAGCATCGCCTTCCAGGGGTGCTTGATCTTGGACCCTTCTACTGCTTGCGTGCCGCGGGAGTCCTGTAGAAAACAAAGATAAAAAACGATTGTCAATCGTAGAAATACATTAATAATTTTAATCTAGACAACAGTTGTAAGCCCAATGAGTGCAAAACATTTTCAGCTCACCAACACTAGTAGCACAGCCGAAGGTCACGAGATAAATCAATTTTGTCTCATTCTCTTCTATGCATTATGAGAGGGAGAGAGCGACTCGGTGCGTCATGATGCGTGACAAAAGTTTTGCCTTGGCGTGTGTGCTAGCCTCACAGATGTTGCTTGATTGGACTGGGCTGACGTTAACTGTCACTTCACTTATTGTCAGTGTCACACACTGAGAAAAAGAGAGACTGCCAGAATTATCAAGTGTCTATGTCAGCCTACTCTTAAAGAGGCCTCGCCGCCGTATCGAAAAAAAAAAACAAAGTCTACGGTCGCCGTTCTAATGACAAAAAAATCCAGGCTACCCTCAGTAAAGGGCTTTGACTTTAACCAGGAATCCACACACTGGACCACATTGGCGAAATAAAAGCCAATACAAAGATGTAGCGTAGCGTGGGTAGGCCTCCCACAAGGTGGAACGACGACCTGGTGAAGGTCGCGGGATCCGCTGGATGCGGGCAGCGCAAGACCGGTCATTGTGGCGAACCTTGGGGGAGGCCTATGTCCAGCAGTGGACGTCTTTCGGCTGAGATGATGATAACAAAGATGTGGATACCTAGTTGGCTTGGCCCGCATGCTGTTCTACGTCAGCCCTCGGCCATATAATTTCGTACATTAACTACAAGATATTGAGTCATCTGGCAAGTCAGTAACATGGAGAAAGGTATACCTGAATATATTTGAGTTCAGCGGCAGATATGTGTGGGTCTTTCTCGGGCGACTCCTTCACCACGAGCCACCATATTGTGGTCCACACCAGACCAATGATTCCTGGAAATAATACGTATAATTTATATAAAATTTATCTTATAGCCACATTTATGTTGTTATTGTGCATTCTAAAGACGCGTGAAGTTCATCAAATCGCACCAGAAGGGCTAGCACACGTGCCAAGACAAGTCTTTTGTCACACATATCGCACGGAGTCGCTCTTAATCTTTTAATACATGGGAGAGAATGACAGAAAATCGATTTACGTCGCGATTTGTCTTGTCACAACCGGCTGTGCTACCAATGCAGGCTAGCATATGGTGGACTTTGGCCCGAATCCTCGTCGGATCGAGGGGAAAAGACTGTGTTCGATATAACTTGAATAACCCCTTCTTACGTCATACGCAAAAAATTGTGCTCTGAATATACCAATGCATGAATAATATAATAACCTTTTGAGTTATGTAGCGTTATTAGTTACATAGTCATAGTCGCACGTGCAGCCGTGCACGCGCGACACCGCGTGGTGCGTGACTAAATGAATGTCAGGCAAATTACCTTGCACGAGGGCACGGCGACACGCGGCTAAACGCATCTACCAGTACACGTGAAAATCAATACTAATATTATAAATACGAAAGTAACTCTGTCTGTGTGTTAAGTTTTCAAGAGTAAACCAATTTTGATAAATTTGTTGGAGAAGTTCCTTGGAGAAGGAAATAGGCTACTTTTTGTTGCGAAAATAAAACTTGAGAAGAAGTCGCGGGCACTAGCTAGTATCTTATTCTATGGGTGTTAATTATTTGGAAGTAGCTGTGTCCGCGACTTCAAACGCGTAAATTTTTGAAAAAGATTACTGCGTTTAAGCCCGCGTGGAATGTAATGGGTTTTTATTGTTTTACGCGGAACCCTAAATATTTTTATAAAATAAAAGTAGACTAAGTTACTCCTTATAAAAGCAGCTATCTGCCAGTGAAAGTCCCGTCAAAATCCGTCCAGCCGTTTCGGAGATTACCCGGAACAAACACACAGTCAACATTTTTAAAAATTGTGTTTATTGTTATCATTACCGTAAATTTAGTGAAAAGCTGTTATTTTGATATTACAAACATACTTCAATTTTATTTATTTGTATGTATACTTAGATGGTGGTAATAGGTAGTACCACAGAGAAATCACGAAGAAAGAGATGTTCTTATTAGATTTCCCTATGAAACAACGCGTGGAAATTTGCGCGGGATGGCGCGGGTGGTGGGGGTTAAGAAATGATGGCATCTATCTACCGGTCAATAGCAGAACTACTCGCTTCGTTTTATGTCGATGTTAGTACGTAGTTTAACTTTTTCACACTAGATGTCATTAAGTGTAGGCTGATGAAAAAGACATATAGAGGGTCGCCATCTAGTGTCGAATAGAAATATATTTGGGACGCGAACGTAGGCAAGACGTCTGCACAGGATGAACGCCAACAGCACACTGACTTAAGCCACGCCTACTGCGATGACGTCAACGGCCTAGTTGAACCACCACAGTGCCACTGCGGCTGAGTTGCTTAGACCCAGTCCTTCTTAGTATTAGGTTCATGGGTAGTACTGACCGAATACATAGAAGATGCCGGGCCAGCCGGTGTAGTGCGCGAGCAGCGAGGACACGGGCATGGACACGACGGTGCCGGCGTAGCTGCCGCTGAACGCGAACGTGGCCAGCCGCGCGCGCTCCGCGCCCGGCGCCCAGCGCGACCACACCGCGTGGATGCACGGGTACGTCACGCCCTGCCACACACATACACATCATACGTACATACATATACTCACGCCTGTATCTTACGGGGGTAGGCAGAGAACAAGTAGGTAATTTTGAAAAAGTAAAAAAAAAATGAAATATACGTCACGACTTTTATCCCCATTCGGGGGTAGTCAGAGGCTTGAGTGGCCATACACAATCACATTGAGGAGGTATTAAGCCAACTCAAAGCCCACGTTTCACCAGATAGTCAGAACCCAACGTGACAGGTGGTGAACCTTATCGCCGTGTATACAGGAACTGACTATTACATAATCCCGAGGGAAAGGTAGGTTTCCTCACGATGTTTTCCCTCACCGTAAGCGAAGTGTAAATTATGCATATACATGAAATTCATCCATTGGTGCATGCCCCACCGGAGATCGAACCTGGGACCTTCCGATTGCTAGCCCAACCTGTTCGCCCCTAGGCTACAGCCGCTTTTTACAAAAGTGTATACTATAAACAAATCTCTATATAATTGATGGAATCAGGCGTTACTTTGCGGAAATCCATTGTTAAACAATTATAGAGAGGGACCCACCACTCACCCTCGGAATTGTCAACCTCCAATATTATAAACCAAATGTATTGATCGATAATAGAAGAAGCCAACAAGACCTAACTCCCTGTCAGTCGAGAGTATGTCTGTCATGAGTCATGGACCCTAACAATTAGCAATTCTCCGCAGACAAAGCGAATCCTAAATAAATTCGACACGTGTTTCGCCTCTAAACGAGGCATCCTCAGGAACGCTGGACTGCGACTGAGCCAGCTCAGCAGCTCAGCTCTGCGGGCTCAGTCACAGTACGCATACAACAATTATTAATTCTAAGGGGGCACGAAGTTCGCCGGGACAGCTAGTAATTTATAACAATATGTCCATGACTATAAATACCTCAAACAGCCCTTCAATCACTCTGACGGCAATCAGCAGGGACGTGCTGGTGTGGGCGAGTGGGGGCGTGAATAACGTCAGCAATGACGTCGCACCGATGCCTATGGCGAACACCCTGTGAATGACAATAGTGTAAAGGTAGGAGTTCGTTGTAAGCGGCAGACAGCAGACGTCAGTCGGTCTCATATAAATTGAATGGCCTTCTGCCGTCGCGGCACATGTAATCGCCACAATTTGTATGAAGGTACGATTCCGATGAACGCGGCAGACAGCAGAGGTCAGTCGGTCTCATACAAATTGTAATGCCGTCCGCCGTCGCGGCACATGACATCGCTACAATTTGTATGAGACCGACTGGCGTCTGCTGTCTGCCGCGTTCGTCGGAATCGTACCTTGAGACCGACTGACGTCTGCCGTCTGCCGCTTGCAACGAACTCCTACCTTTAGGAAAAATGTAGGCCCAGCATAGCAACGTAACAAAGCGTTTGTCACGGTTTATGCCACGCTGAGTCGCTCTCACTGTTTCTAATTTAATAAAAGAGAATAATGAGAAAAAAATCTGAATATCTTACATTTTATCTTGTCACAGCCAGCTGTGCTAGGACTTCAGCACTACTAGCACAGCCGGCTGTGACAAGACAACACGCGAACAAAATCGATTTTGTCTCATTCTCTCCTATACATTATGTAAGAGAGAAAGCGACTCAGTGCGAAATGATGCGTGAAAAAGTCTTATCTTGGCGCGTGTGCTAGCCCTGCTGGTATTAACAAGCCGATATCAAGTCTGAGAAGGGTTGAGTAAGCTTTTGATGTCCCTAGCCTATAGATACTTGCCAAAAGATGAAGAAAGATAATGCCTAAAAAATATTTTTCGGATTTTGTGACGCAATTTCACGCACTTTCACGTCACAATTAATTATCCCATTAATATTATAAATGTGAATGTGAATGTTTGGATGTATGGATGGATGGATGTTTGTTACTCAATCATGCCAGACGGGTGAACGGATCTGGATCAAATTTGGCACAGAGATAGATTATAGTCTGGAATAGCACATAGGCTATTTTTTATTATGCGAGGACGACGTCGCGGGCGGAAGCTAGTTTTCAATATTTTCGCAAAAAAGTGGGCGGGATTAGTGTGCTCTCGACCAATCTAGACGGCCAAAACTCACGAACGAAGTAGCGCCGTAAGCGTTCACCTTGGTGTAAGTTAGTATTCTAATAAAACGGAACAAACCTGTTACCTCCTACTTTAGCTGCCAGCCACCCTCCCGGCAGCTGCGTGATGATGTACCCGTAGAAGAAGGAGCTCAGCACAAGGCCCTTCGTTTGGGAACTCCAGTCGAACTCTGGTATCTGAAATAGGATAGATTTATTAAGTAATAATCGTCTTTATACCTATTTTATTTATTTCTTTCGTATATACTTGTATACTATAGCTATACTTTAGATATACGGATAAAAAAATGGGAATAGGCCCGCCACACACTCCCACCACAGTTAAACTGACTGACTGAGGCGGAAACCCACCGCGGCGCACGGAGGCCACGCACACGGGCCACGCTTCGCTTTGCAAGAAATTGTATGTAAGACGTCATTTCGTGCGTAGCCTCTCCATGCGCCGCGGTGGACACGGTTACATACATTTTCTTGCAAAGCGAAGTTTGACCCACGTGCGTGGCCTCTCCGTGCGCCGCGGTGGGTTTCCACCTTTACTCATGTAAACCAGGATCGACAATGGTGTCCAATGATGATAATACGGATTGTTTTTTTTTTATAAACCTCAGGTGGCAATCAAGCGTACTAAGCAGCCACCGTAGCCTACAGATGCTCGCAATACCATAGGCATCGCTCGTACGTTGCCAACCTGATGAGAGTGGGATACTTATAGGGAAGGAGCAGGGGTTTGGGGTTTAGGCTTCCGGCTCTCTCACTCATAGTACGAAACGCAGCTAAAATAGGTACTTTATGGCGATCGTTTGTTCTAGTTGTTTTAAACTTCACGATATTACTTTAAAAAAATGCTGCCTATGTCACTCGCACTATAATAACGAATCGATTGATACCTCATTCATCAAAATCGGATGAGTAGTTTAGGCACTACGACGGAACACACGTAAATACAAACATACGTGCATAGACTGCTAAAAAACAAATGGCTAGGTAAGCACAGAAGTGATCCAAGTAGTATTTTGTAAGTTTTGAGATAATTAAACCTAAATACAATATGTTAAAAAAACCCTGTCCGAGCCGAAACCGGTATTTAGGTTTCCCAATCACGTGACCAAATAAAATAAAAATAATGAAATATTCATGATAGTAAACATATTAATGACAAAAATTTTTTTGCCCTTTTCCCTCAAAATGTAGCAAATTTTAAAAATATGACAACTCCGTTACCGGAAGTAATTATGTTAGATCGTGCGGCGGCACCTCTGACCACAAAGTATGTGATGACGTCATTTTACGTTTTTTTTTTATTAAACGGGTTATTTGTTTTTAAAAAAAATATTGGAGGACTTTGCCCAGCAGTGGGACACTTACAATGCTAAAAAAAAAAAAAAAATAGAATCTAATCTCGATACCCAACAACACGTTTTCGGGTCGGACAGGGTTTTCTTAACATGTTGTATATTTTTGAAAGGGTTCATTATCTCGAAACTTACAAAATAGATTCAGATCACTTCTGTTCTTACCTAGCCAATATTCCTTTTGGCTTTTCCACAGTCGGCTAAAAACAAAGACAACATAAATCACTGTAAATGTTTCATCAGTGCAAACGGAGGATACCATTCAGTGTTAGGTGGTCATCGTATATCGCTTTGTTGGTTAATAACAGGACAACAATAAAATTAAATTATACTGACCGCAATTTGTTTTGATAAGTGTGTAAGTACAGCATAACATTAATAATTTATTTATAACTGTGACCGTGACTTCGTACGCGTACCTATACATTTTTGAAAAAGATTTCCCGCGAGTACGTCTAGGATTTTAGTGTTTTTTGTGTTTGTTGCGTGGAAAACTTTTTCTTTTTCTAACATAAAAGTAGCATATAATACTCCTTATAACATCAGCTATCTGCCAGTTAAAGTTATGTTAAAGTCGGTCCAGCCGTTTCGGAGATAAGCCAGAACAAACATCCAGACGGATAGACAAACATTTAAAAAATTGCTTGTTTTGTTATAAGTACCGTATATTTTACTTTCATATGCATTTAGTACATAACAAACAGACACTTCAAATGATCTTGACCATGATGACTCCTACAAGTTTTCGTCCCTATTTCACCCTCTCAGGGAATGAATTTCCATAAACGCTGACACGTCTTACTTTTAATTTTAAACATAAACCTAAACATCGATTTCGATAGATTACTTCAAAAATGACGAAATTACCCTATTTCATCCCCTTAGGGGATGAATTTCCTAAAATACTTTCTTCACATCTACGTCATAAAAGAAACTCCTTTGCAAAATTTCATGCTTCATTTATTCTGTGAAGAAGTGCACCTACTACGTTGATGTAGTATCTATGTACCAAGCCTACTTACATATTGAGGCGCTCATAGCCAGTTGCAACCACTGTTCGGTAAACTATCGAAGGTCAACGCTTGGCAAGGTCAGGCAGAGATGGGTGACCATTTAGTGGCATTTGAACTGAGCGTCTCCATGCTTCGGAGGGCACGTAAAAAGTCGGTCCCGGTTGTTGTCTTCTAGGCAGCAGTCGTTAAGCCTTGTCAGAGGCTTTCGGGCGGCTTGAACAACTCTGGCAATAGGTTGGCCACTAACCATACGATAAGAAGAATAAGAAGACTTACATATACAACGGTCCCGTTCTCCAGTTTCGTCTCCACTGGCTCCGTCATGGCGACCACAGCGACTGACAGGTTCGCACGCAGCGCGTACACGTTGAAGAAGCCGAAGAAAGCCAACAGCGCCACCACGAGCCGGCGCCGCCGCCAGAACCGCCATGTCAACTGGTGGTCTTTTGACTGTTCTCTGTTAACAACGATGCTTATAATTAAATATAACGTCACGACTTTTATCCCCATTCGGGGGTAGTCAGAGGCTTGAGTGGCCATACACCACCACATTGTGGAGGTACCTATTAAGCCAACTCAAAGCCCACGGTGCTTATAATTAGTCCTTATTATTATCCAACGGGCTTAAACCAGCTCCGCACTCAGGTCGGCCGCTGCAGACTCAACATGTGCAAGTGGGGTTTCAGGGTTCCTTCTATGACGCAGTGCGACTGCGGTGATCCTATCCAGTCGACTGCTGGAGGGTCCCTTTGTGCCTGAACACCAGCATGAGGGAGGACTAGAACGCGGCCACACCCGACGCTATTAATGTGGCCAAAACCTTGTAAATAAGGTCTAATAATAGTAGAACTGATGACACGAAAAAAAGAATTATCATCATCTGCCTTCTTTTCCCATTATCTGGGGTCGGCGCAGTATGTCTTATTCTTCCATTCATCGCGCCTTGCTGTCATAGGTATAGTATGTTTTTTATATTTGTCCTATTTGGTAAGCAAAGATGGCGTCCAGCGGGGCGATTGCGTAACTTTTTTGTCAATGTTTCAATTGGTTTCGTTCGTCCTGTGTCAATTATATACGAAAGCAATTGAAACATTGACAAAAAGTTACACAATCGCCCCGCTGGACGCCATCTTTGCTTACCAAATAGGACAAGTATAAATTTTTTTACTATACTTACATCCACTCCAACCTCATTCATATCACTCTTATACAATGAATCCATCTTTTCTTGGGTCTTCCTCTCGTTTTGTATCCTTCCACATTCATATTCATTTTATGTGGTTACAAATCTATACTAATATATAAAGAGGGAAATGCTGACTGACTGACTGACTCATCAACGCCGAGCCGAAACTACTGAAGTTAGAGACATGAAATTTGGATAGTAGATATATTTTGTGACGTAGACAAGCAATAAGAAGCGATTTTGGAAAATTCAACCCCTAAGGGGGTTAAATAGGGGATGAAAGTTTGTATGCAAGTTCGTCATTTTTCAAGTTAGAATTATGAAAATTTGTGTTGAGGTGTCTTTTTAAAAATAAAAAATATGGTTTTCGGCGTTTTTGAATATTCAACCCCTAAGGTGGTAAAATAGGGGATGAAAGTTAGTTGGGAAGTTTGTATAGATGTTCGTCATTTTTGAAGTTAGAGTTATGAAAATTGGTGTTTAGGTTCCTTTTTAAAAATAAAAAACTTGAATTGCTGCGTTTTTGAAAATTCAACCCCTAAGGGGGTAAAATAGGGGACGAAAGTTTGTATGGAAGTTCGTCATTTCTGAGGTTAGCATAATGAAAATTTGTGTTTAGGTTTCTTTTTACGTATTAAAAATAATAATTTCATCTTTTTTGAAAATTTAAACCCTAAGGGGTTAAAATAGGGGGTGAAAGTTTGTATGGACGATTGTCATTTTTTGAAGTTGGAATTATAAAAATTGGTGATTAAGTGACTTTTAAAAGATAAACAATATTAATTTCAGGATTTTTGAAAATACATCCCCTAAGGGGGTAAAATAGGGGATGAAAGTTTGTATGGAAGTTCGTCATTTTTGTAGTTAGAATTAAGAAAATTGGTGATTAACGGGATACGGGATACGGGATACGAGATACGGGATACGGGATAAGGGATACGGGATACGGAATGTGGGATGCGTGATACGGGATACGGGATAAGGGATACGGGATACGGGATACGGGATACGGATACGGGATACGTGATACGGGATACGGGATGTGGGATGCGTGATACAGCATACGGATACGGATACGGGATACGGGATTTGGGTTCCAGAAAACGGAATAGGAATTTCTTAAATTTATATTCTGCGCGGACGAAGTCGCGGGCAAAAGCTAGTTACGAATAAACTAAATTGAATACATTTATAAGTATGTCTATCTTGCTCATACGTTACGATCATGAGAAGGATGGCAATACTGGTAGTTCATTCAAGGTTATCAGCACTATCCTAGAACACTTTTTCCTCTAAGTAGGTACCTGAATCCATCATACCAATAAAATATCAAATAATGGATTCTGAATCGAATAGGTCCTATAGAGATATAGATAAGTAGGTCAAATACTTGTACGTATGAGTTAAATTATATAGAATGATACAGAATTTAAAATTGGGCGCCTCGTTCCTTCGCCCTGAGGCCAAGATCCAATCAGGTAAAGTAAGCCTCGTGTGTTTTCTAACAATTCTTTTCGGAATAAAGTAGGTTTGCTTCGGGCTTATAGCGGTTAATTTGTATCGAATTTACCCAGTGTTTTATCTGAGCCGTACAAACTTGGTAGCGTTGTTTACCCAAAACAAACGGTAAATCAGATTAAGAAACTAATTCAAGACCATAGTAAATGTATTAGGGTATACATATGGAGTAACAAATAAATAGGATTGTTTCTTTTAAAGGAGTGCACTGTGGAAAGAACGACAGTGAAAATATAGATAGAGGATATCAAGTACTAGCAGAGATTATTGAGTGAGTAAAGAGAAAAGCATCCTTATTTCGACTAACAGGTGTTTCAGCCACTGTGATCTCAGACATGGAACAAATATAGGTGAGCATCAGTTATCACCCAAATTTTGAGAATTTGTTCTCACATACATTTTTCTTCCGTTGAGAAGTGTGACATTTTAATAGTCCACAAGTAATTCAGACGATACCTATCTTGACTCTGTTGGGTCTACTGTGTCGGACTTAACTCATAATTCATTCGTACCTTGATTGTTACAGGTAAGATTACTTACGCATGAGTTCATAAACATGGTAATGCTCGGAAATCCACGCAAGCATTGGAGCATTAAACAGCTGCTTTCAGCTTCAAAACAAGTATCTGTGGTTAGTATTTAATTAGCATTAATTACGTGCCAATTAACAGTTCATTGTTATATGTTTTTGTTCTTATTAAACATTATTATAATGTGTCATCACCTGATAAGCTAGGGTGACGCACGCTTTCTATTTTTTACCCGACTACGGAGGCGTTATGATTTTGACCGGTATGTATGTATGTATGTATGTATGTATGTGCATCTGTTCCCACCTAACTTCCAAACTACTTGTAGTAATTTGACAAATGAGGTATCGTCAGAAGCGGCTTAATGGCGCGCTGGTTATAGGCTATGTGACGTCACATAAAATTGCATATGGCGCCCTCTAGAGGACATAATGTCATGAACTAAAAAAAAAAACATTTTTTAATGAAACCGTGTGGGGTATCAAATGAAAGAGCTTGATGAGCACATTTCAAAAATATATATATTGTTACCTATAACTCCAAAATAATTAAATAAAAAGTAAGTTTAAAAACTAAAACCCGACTACGGAAAAAACGCGCTCTAAAAAGTATGAAACAAGAAAATATTCTCATCTAGAGGATAGCCGTGGTCCGTGTTCATATGCCATTTGGCCCTAAAAGACCTACACGGACCACGGCTATCCTCTAGATGAGAATATTTTCTTGTTTCATACTTTTTAGAGCGCGTTTTTTCCGTAGTCGGGTTTTAGTTTTTAATTTTATGATTATGGTACCTAATGTTTATTTTCCCTTATTCCAACCTAATATGTTACTAATGAGTAAGTATCAAGTATTTTGGTCTTCTGAGAACCAAACAGTGTAATGCCGCACATTGCATTTACAATCACGAGAGCAATTCAAGCATGCATGGGTAGGTAAGGTTTTCACCAAATTAATTTGTAAGTAGGTAGGTTAGCGTAGAAGAATGCAGAACAAAATTGAGACTCCTGTTTAAAGTTGGAGCAAGAAATCAGAACCAGCGGAACGAAGCAAGGGAAGCCTTTGTAGGCACTAAGAACATTAATATTGATACATGAAATGAATATCTGTGTCAGCTTTCTCGTAACCCAAACTGCAATGTATCAGATAGCAAAGTTATAGTATCGCCCAAGACGACTTTCAATGCGGTTTGATCGAAACTTAATACATGGAAATAAATCATTGCATAGAATAATGAAAAACTGTATAATTCAGCGTATTCGGCACATTTATTGGGACGATTGCAACACTGTCAACTTGTCTGAAGTGCGGCATTGACATTCGTGACAATTGTTTTGTAACTTGTGACATTTACCCTTGTTTGAATGGTATGCGAGGTGACACGCCAATCTATACAGCTAGAACATGTCCATGGCTAGAATCCTGTGCAGTCAAGTTTATGAGAGATAGAAGGTGGTAGCTGACGTCACTCTTCTGCAAATTCTTTTAGGATTTTGGCAATGGAAGCTCTGTAATTTTTTTAAATGTGAAAGGTTTGATTGTTATGCTATCTTCAAAGGACTATGAAGGTTCTTTATCAATGCCTGTGCAAGACTTTTCTTCAAAGATCATAAGAAACTCAAACTGAGGCTTGGTGTCGAGTCAATAGGTTATCATCAGAGATCGGAGTAGGTAGATTGATTTTTCGTACTTGCGCCAGGAGGTCAAACATGGACATGCAATTTTTCCAGAATTACCGGGAATGGAACTGGGATGTCAAAATATTTCGTAAAAAATATATTAAAATGAAAAACGTGAGCAAATTACATCATTTATTGTTGTTTATTTTTAATCTTCATCGGTTACAATTTGTACATCCTGATTATGTGTCTCTATACAATTAAAATAAATGACCATAAGTTTTCAATGTTTTTTTAAATTTCAATTTATTTATTTTGATGTCTAAAATCCATTTATAAGTAGAAAATGATCGTTCAACATCTGTAGAAGTCTGAGTCTTAATGACCATAAGTTTTCAATGTTTTTTTTAATTTCAATTTATTTCTTTTGATGTCTAAAATCCATTTATAAGTAGAAAATGATCGTTCAACATTTGTAGAAGTCTGAGTCTTATCCATATTAACATATACGTTTGACGTCAATAACCTTAAATCAATCTACCTACTCCGATCTCTGGTTATCATGTTGGACCCGTCTACAAGAAATGAGGTTAAATAAAATATTGGCACAATGATCGCAAACTTTATTACCACTTTCCGCGAGGCCTTTATCGGCTTTTCATTAAAGGCACTAAATATTATCAGCGACATCCGATAACTAAGTTGTGGCATATCCGCCGCCGGGCTAAATACGTCAATGGGTGCTTAGTTAAACCGTGAATGTTGTTTTAGCTTGATAGAGTTAAAAAGGTATTTTGTTTATAATACTTACCTAATCAATGAAATAGATAGGTGTTTAGTTGAATGTAAAATTCTTCAATATGAGTTCAGTATTAGGTATTTCGCGACGCGGTAAATAAACTTTCAGTGGTGTGAAGCTCAGACGACCAGCCAAGCGTCGTAACTTACATTGACATTTTTCTAATAACGATCCCAGAAAACCGATACCTATAAAGAGCAACCTATAACCATCAATAATTATTGCCGTCTACATCGACACTCACGTCCGACCGTCATTATGTTTATCCTCGTCACTTTTCTCACGATCCCGCAAACTTACTAATGTAACGGGTTATTGACGATGGTATGACAAACAACGACTAGAAACCTTGTACCAACGATCTCCTATCATCAAAGCCTTGTACTCATCCACGTTCTTCAACAAGATCAAAAGAAAATCGAGTAAAAACTGTCAGAAAAACTGCATAGCAACTGAAGTCAATTACTTGAATGGAGATGACCTTATTTCGTAATACGACATTGCAAAGTGAAAAGATGAAGATTGTACTATAACAGCTTGGTTTGTAAACAAACATCTTTGGGAGTATTTGAGGGTCCTCCCGCCACTTTTCATGGCGTACGTCGTTACACAAATCCCCTGTGGTGAAATTAATTCGATGACAGCCATAAGACGTTCGACAGGGGTGTCGACCGGTCTAATTAGGTTGTGACCCAATTACAATTTTAAAGCTTTCGGTTCGACAAATCGGTTAATTTAACAGATTGATCTGATGAGTTTTATGGGCATCGATAGTGGAATGTTTCTGTATGGCTCGCCATAACGGCCGTTAAATATGTAAAAAGAAATCAAATAAAGTAATACTAAAGTTCTACAATTATGGAAATGGAAATGACTTGCTAGGGTTCAAGCGTTTATCGTATTTGTGCGATAAGTAGCTAATTGTACCAATTGTATGTATTGTATGTCAACAAGACTTATTATAAGTAAAATTTGTGAGAGGGTTCAATTCACTTGACTATGATTCCAGACTATAGTACACTTTATCTATTCTGTGCTATAGTATAGTATACAGTCGCAACAACGTGCTGTAGGAACCTGTAGTGTAACCGGTTCAAAAACGTGACCAAAGGAATATGAATACAGGTATAGGTAATAAGTTTATAAGATATTATGATTATAATGTGAGTGAACTCTTACAATGACCAATAAGGAATGGCTAAGAACAAAGAATTTCCTAACCAGTTTTGGAAACTGGATAAGTATTTACGTTCAATACAAGCAATATAATAGCAAAAAAATAACAAAAATCGAACTCGAATGACATTGCAAACCTAGTAATGTTATTAAATGCATGCTATTATCAATTTCATGCTACTGCCTGCACCTTTCACATTCGAGGTTGAACAAAATTGGTAGGTATTCATACGAAGTAACAACAGGAACTTATAAAATGCATGGTTATGCGGAACCGTTGAGAAAAACTATATTACTTGTCATGTTGCTCTAAGAAATACTTGATCGAAATGTAAAGGACAACATCTATTTCAATTCCTTTGTCCCTTATGAAGTTAGACGAAGGAGAACAACCATGATTATGCATGACGTATGACAAGTAATGGAACAAAAACTGTCTCTCCTCATAGGCAGGTACCAAATGTTGGAAGACTGGGTATTTGGCTCAGCGCAAATCTAGGTGGAAGACACCAGAATTTGCAATTGATGTACTGGTTTGGCATTGATTACACTTTTTGGAGCAAAGTATAGTAAGGTTCATCATGTGAGATTTGGAGTACAATAATCGAGAGTTCCGCCATCGAAAAGAACAAAATTCAGAGACCCATTTTCGTATCTCATCCCCTTGATAGCTGTATAGAGGAGTGAAAATGTGTAAGACTTCCATTAACCATTCAGTTTCTTTAAAAGTAAAGTCCCTAGGGACAGACAGTAAGGATTAATATCCGCAGGAGAATCGTTCTCGATCGATTTACAGATATTTTATAGGCATTCGGCTCTCGCAATTATTCAGGAATCCATAAACAACACTGGATGCAAATGAATCCACGAACAAAGCCTGGAAAGGCCTCGTTACCCGCATAGGCTGCCTCCGATGTGGTGACGATAATGAATGGCAGCCGTTCGTAAAACGTCGAGCAATCAGTTCTCGACAATCTGTACAGTACTACAACCGGTCTTGTAAAATTCTTTAGGCTGTGGCTTACGTAATAAACTTAGCGACAATAGACGCATGAAATTTCTATTGTAGATGATACATATAACATATGTATGTGTCAAATTACAATTAGTTGGGTGTTTTGACACTTGTGTTTTATTTTTAGAACCTGTTAAATCTGACTTACAATTGACGCAATTCTATATTGATTGTTCTAGTTAGGAACTTGTTGTGTTGATGTTGGATAACCGAATTGTTGATTATCTAGGTTCAGTAACAGCTCAATAACTGTGACAATTAGATCACTTGTAATGTCATTACTGCACGAAAGCGACTACGTGCGACTTTATCACGAATTCATCAAAGAGCGAAGTGAGAACATAATAACACTTACATAAGTAAGTACTTAAAGATTGTATCTTTTTATTTTTGTTTATACTTATCTAAAGCCGTGAGCATATCGTGTCACAACCAGCAACCCTGGAGGATAGTTTCCAGCCGCCGAGGCCCGACGCGAAGGTGAACAAACGATTTGGACACATTTGCGGGCATTCCGTGGCCGCAAATGGAAGGCAGTTATGGAAGAGAGAAGGGACAGCAAAGGCCTCCTCTTCTCTTCCATAACTCGCTCAGGGCAAAGCCCCATCACAACAGGCTATAAATAAAAATCCAGGGTCTGATTCTGCTTGCTTATTTTTCGATAATGCCATCAGACCCTTATATTTAATCGGGGTAATACCGAGTAAATACGACTTTAGGCTATTATTACGTGACTGATCGCCTCTCTCGACGGCATATAGCCTTATTCGAGTCCTAAGCGATACTTGGTTCTATACCGCGACCTAATTCCTATTCTGCAGATAAGTCCACCAGTTATTGCTGCTTTTGTGGCCGGGATAAGCGGCACCGTACTAAAATGGATTTCTTTTGATGTCCGCAGTAAACGAAGCGGATCTATGTGTGACGGGGAATTAATTTTAGTCTTCGTGTTTAGTAGGCTGGGACTAACGTTGGTAATTTATGTAACAGACGGTGAAATATTAGCGTTGGCGGTTTAAATAAGTACTATAATCTCAATTGTATTGATTTTGAAGTTTCGTTTGTGCAGGTAAGAAAGAGGAATCACATAAGATTAGGAAACGAGGAGGATAACTGTTTTTTTTTGTCAACCTGTGTCGTTCCACTGCTGGGCAATAGTTTCCGTTTCCTTCTTCCATTCCTCCCTGTTTATGGCAATACTGGGCCAATCCTTCAAGTAGAAGTCCAACTCATTTTGCCATCTCCTTTTTCTGGGCCTGCCGCGATGCCGTTTGGCAGTACACTGTTTCTGATGCGGTCAGTCTACCTGACACCCAGAATACTGCGTTCCATAGCCCGCTGGCGTACCGATAGTGTAGACTTCTGCTGCTTTGTCAAAGACCAAGTCTGAGCACCATAGGTGAGGATGGGGAGAATGCACATGTCCATTATTCTTCACTTTAGGGTTAATGGAGCTGTTCAATAGGTACTAATATTTATATTGTAGCACTTTTGAATTCCATGCTATCAGTGGGTGCACTGTAGACTGTTACCGTATCCGTATTCCCGAAGATACACTCTATAGTATCCACTCTTCAGGAACGGAATACGGGGAATACGTATCAAAATAATAACAGAAATAGTTGTACGTAGTTTAAAAAGATATATGGGTAAAAATGAAGGTACACCTATCTACTAGCAAGTTGTCTTCATACCTTGTTAGCACAGATGTGTTATTTATTTTGACGTACATACCTACCTAGGCTTTTAGATATTTTTAGATGTATAGAAAGAGAAACACATCAACGTCTCTGACTTAATTAACACCATGTTTTACAGTTTTATAATAACAAGAAAAACCGGTCAAGTGCGTGTCGGACTCGCACATAAAGGGCTCCGTACCACCGTAGAATAAAACTTCAAAAAAATATCAAGTTTCTTGTATCTATAGGGACCCCTTTATTTTTAAATTTTATTTTATTTAGTATTTGTTGTTGCAGCAGCAACAGAAATACAAATTCTGTGAAAATTTTAACTCTCTACCTATTACGGTTCGTGAGATACAGCTCGCTGACAGACGGACAGACAAACAGACGCACAGCGTAGGCTTAGTAATAGGGTCCCGTTGGCACCCTTTGGGTTCGGAACCCTAAAAAAATGCCGTATCCCTGTAAAGGTACCTAATGTCTATTATAATTCAATCACTATCTCTTCAATAGCTTCAATAACATTTAACAAACGTGCCGTTTCGCGTAGGGTGTCCTATTACGCAAAACTTGTAACACCACTAGTATTTGTGAAAACCTTGAAAGCATTCTCATGTTTCTTATGAATGTTAATACTATTAATATTACTTCAGACAAATTGCACATAATATGCCTGCCTTTAGGCCCTAGTTACAACAAAAACTTATAATCATACCGTTACACTTAATTGTAAGTAAGTAATAGGTATACCCAAGTATTCACTTTTTACACAGCTAGATGACATTCATTTTACTTAGTTCCGTATATTTTTTGTGTAATTCGGTAAATAATTACATTGCAGTATTACTTACATACCTATGCGACTCGATTATAAAGAGTTCCTAGAAATCAATTAAATAGTTATAAAATTATTTGAAGAAAAGAAAACTAGTTCTTGCGGAAAGTAGATAATGTCCTAAATTAAGGCTAGCGGGAGCAAAATTCAATTTTGTTCCCATGGGAGTTTTTATTTCTCTTTCCTGATTGGTCAGCGTTCGTGCTTCTGAATTGAATGTGAAAAAAAAAACGAATCTGGCCGGTTAGGATTACGCGGCAACCAAAGAGAATGTAATGGAAACGCGCGCTGAAAAATTATTAATTTCTTTTGTCTCGGTTTAGTAGGTTAAAGTTATTGCAAATAATAATGAAAAATTTGTTCGAGTAATGATGTGATGATATATTATTTGTTTGGATACTACATAATATTATGAGAGTTTTGAGTAGGTAGAGGTACACGTAGCTTTTTCTTTTTCTCATAGGTAGTGATGAAAAATAGTATGTATCACTCAGGGCCAAAATATTTTGTTCACGGGCGGCGTATATTGCATTCCTAGCAAAGCTCTGGATTCTACTTTAGAATCCTTCGCTTTCCTCTGAATTCAAAATAACGCCCTCGTGGAATAAAATATCACTTTGGCCCCATGTGACACAAATAACTATTATTTGTTGGTGAATCAATGATAATAAAAAATATAGTGTCTGGAAAAGTAGGTATATTTATGTATTATAACTGCATGTTGCTGCAATTTAATTAATGACTAATGTGCTCGGTTGAATAACATACAAACATTGTACATTGCAATAAATGTGCGGTAATAAGGTACCTACTAGGTATAAGCACTTAATAGACACTTACGACATTGAAAATATATTTCCAGTTTTTCCGGTGTTTGTTTCTGTATTCTCATGAAAACCTGGTACATAAGTTTTTTAGTAGTATGTACTTACATTAGTCACTGTGGGTGTACAATGTGTAAATACGCTTTGTGTGAAGTTATATTCCGATAGCTGTGTTTAAATTACGTGGACAAAGCTATTTATGGTCGACTTATCTTTCGTGTTGTATTTGGATTAATGTGGTAGGACAAAAGGTCCCTTCCGAATGTTAATGTGTAACGCTATAATGTTAAAGTACTTTACGATAGTATAGGTAATGACTTCGTGAGGAAACCTACCTATCCCTCGGGATTAGGTAATAGTCAGTTCCTGTATACACGGCGACGAGGTTCACCACCTGTCACGTTGGGTTCTGACGATCTGGTGAAACGTGGGCTTTGAGTTGACTTAATACCTCCACAATGTGGTGGTTAATGGCCACTCAAGCCTCTGACTACCCCCGAATGGGGATAAAAGTCGTGACGTTATACCTATACCTACCTAGGTAATGACTTTACCTTCGTATCTACGTAAAAAATAGACGTATGTAAGACCTAGATAAAGTTTATTTTGGATAAAAATAAATTAACAAAATTTACCAGAAACTCAGAAAAATATGCCAGTCAGATAAAAAATATGACCAATTTTCAGCTGCACTCATACTTACCTATATTATTTTTATAATGGCACATACAGAAAATGGCAAATGCAAATAAAATACATGTATGTAACAAGGAAATGCGAAGGCCAGCCATTGAGAAAACGTGTTAGGTATAGAATAAAAAAAATGCCGACTTTAACGATCATTAGTGCTCACCCAGTAGCGCGGAGAATATGTACATAATTCGGACCAGTACAAAGGTGTATAGCCCATTTAACAACTAACCAAACCAGTTAATTGAGAAACTACTGGCTGAATTCTAGCTTACGAAACAGCACCTTTGTATAGATTACAGTTACTGTTTAAATAATCAATTTATAAACGTTAGCTAAATCTGCAGCAAAACAAAATATTAGCTCCTAAAACTGAGCACATTAGCACAATATGCGCTATAAAGAGCTACGTTTTCCAAACAGCTTTAAGTCGAGTAAAAGTCCGAAAAGATGCACTCGCGAATAAGGCATAAATAATACAGCTTTTTATACTGTAAAAGTTGCATAACTATCGTATTCTTATAGGTAAATATAATACCTAGTTGGTTTAAAGCAAAAACTAGTGAACGTTTTCCAAATATCACTGGAAATTTACAATAATAATTATTTGTTTGCCACAAGTACCTATAGCAAAAGTATCTGTGCCATTGCGAACAAGGTCTTAGGATATAATAGAATATTTCAAATGAAATAGTATTTCTTGCGGCAACACCAATAAAAAAAATATTAACAAGTAAACTACGTAGGTACATTTCTTTTTCTTTTGAATAGTAACAATACAGAGTTATTTTTTATTTATAAATAGGAAATAGAAAAATATAATTTTGTTAGAAATATTGCCTACATGGATGGCCTTTACGTTAAAGCAGCTTTGTACGGTTCACGTGACTTATTATTACGCTCTATTATGAAGCAAAGGTAACAAGGCAATGCCTTAAGAAATTGCCGCTTGCATTATGAACACGTTCTGCATTCGCTTTTTATGGTTGATCGAATTATTCGCAGTTGGAAAATTGCATTTGATTTGCAGAATAGGAAGAACTTTGCCAGTGTTAGTACGTCTATTTATGGACAAAGTCTGAAATGTACTAATACGAACAGGCATAGAATATAAAACATGTCTAATCACAATATGAAATACGTAATTTGATGTTTTATTACCACGAAACCGGTTCTTTTGTTTCATAATTCATCCTATTATGTTCTCAAAGCATCACTGAGATGCGGACACAAATACGTTATTATTGCTGATTGCTGCATTAAAGCATTATAAAATGCTTTCCTAGATAAATTAGCTTCCATACTTAATGTTATATAACAAACAATCAGCATATCTTGAACAAAGTTGGAATATTTACTGTCTTCGTTTACCTGTTGCCAAAAACTTAAACGAATGTACCTATCTGTAATATGTAAAGATAAATTACCTTATTTTTAGCAAGTTTACAGGCTTTACAAAGCATTTCTGGGAACTAAAGTGATTTGTAATGCCAGTACAAGTCCATCATAACTTTTTGTTAACTTGGGGAAAGACTTCCCTACTGAATATTGTAACTCTTCAAACACAACGGGACAGGTAAGAAACTCAATGGGTATTTATTTATCATAGCTTTTCCCCGCCACTTCGACCGCGTAGAATTTAAATTTTTAAAAATCGGATCTTCAGAGATCCGATTTTTTAAAATTTCCCGGATCTCGGATCCCGTATCACGGATCCCGTTTCCCGTTTTTACCGGATCCCGGATCCAGTTTGCTAGATCCCGTAGTCCGGATATCCCGGATCCCAAAAAATATAGCCTATGTTACTCAGGGATAATGTAGCATTCTAATGGTGAAATAATTTTTGAAATCGGTCCAGTAGTTTTTGAGTTTACTCATTACAAACATCCATACAAACATACAGATCGTTTCTCTTTATAATATTAGTGTAGATGAATCTTGTCAGTTCCGCAGACGGCACATTATATAACTACATTAAAATAAATATATCGATCACGTGTCGACGACCTGAGCAAAACATCTCAAGATCCACGGCTTATGAAGTCACCGACTAAAAGAAACGCAATAACTTTTTGTGGACTATCTGTAGATACACTTTTTCACGGGCAATAGACAAAGGTTGGATAGAAGATTGGATGAAATCTTTAAGTAGTAAAAAATATGGAGGCATCACAAATTCCTGCTTTGGACGATCAGTAGTACGCGATGTTTTCTGTACTTATCCTTATTTAAAAGTCTTGATAGATTGAGAAAATTCTTGAGGCCATAAAAGTCGTATTAAAGTAATTGTATCTCGGTATAAACCCTTTTCCTCGAACTGAACTGGGGGGTTACTCCGAAAAGCGAAACGAACGTTTCGGCTGACGGATCGGACGTTTTCCTACTCCGAAAGCATTACGGATCCGAAGTACGGATTCGATAATCGTGATGTGACGTTTCTTCTTTCGGACCCTACTCTGAAAGTTATTAGACATTTACGATTTCGGTGTTTGACATTGTTTTGATCTTAATTTAACCTCACTTTTACCGTTATCGTTTTAATACAATGGCTCGATTTTTATTGTTTGAAGAAACAATACAAGAGGAACATGCCCAGCGTAGTCGTAAACGACTGCGCCTTCGAGAGGCGTCCCTTTATAACCCCATTAGCGACCAAGACTTTATACAAAATTATAGGATCAATCGCAGTATATTTCAAAATTTGTGCGAGGAAATAATCCCTCACCTTCCGAAAAAAAACAATTCTAGAGGAATTGATCCTACAACCAAGGTAAGCTATAATAATTATAGGTATATTCTCGCTTCATTATCTCATATCAAATTCTTTTTTGATCTATCCTATAAGAAATGCAAGGATATGGATTAATCCTTAACATGAATGGAAGGTTTCTTATTAGTATTCTATAATTTATATATATACTATTTTGAATTGATTATTTCAGGCATACAAAAGACTTCAACGTGTGACTACTGTGTGTGAATATGTATCACCATTTTTTTGGAGATGTTTCTTTATATTCTACGGTGGTACGAGACCCTTTATGTGCGATTCCGATATGCACTTGGCCAGTTTTTTTATTATAAAATATATTAATAAAAGTTTGTTAATAATATAAATATATATATTGTAAATAAAATATTACATTTTCGAAACTATTTTGCCAATATTTTCATTGAGTATTTTGAGCTCGCCCAGGATGCCGGCGAGCAATACATTTTTTCCCTTCTCGAGGCGCAGGATTTCAGCACGCGTGTCCGACGGCATCAAACGCTGTCGTCGTCGTGGCCGCCTCGAGGCTGTAAAAGTCGAAAAATAAAAATCAGGATACAATTCCCATTACTTATGTATTATACAGGCTGACTGGTTGAACACTTTACATATTGAAGGACATGATAATTTATGGTAACATGAAACGTTTATAAAACTAAAGTTTAAAAACAAATAGTTAAAAAATGAGCGAATGAGCTGATTGTGAGCGACTGTAGCCTAGGGGCGAACACGTTGGGCTGGCAATCATAAGGTCCCAGGTTCGATCCCCGGTGGGGCATGCACCGATGGATGAATTTTCATCTATGTGCATAATTTACAGTTCGCTTACGGTGAGGGAAAACATCGTGAGGAAACCTACCTATCCCTCGGGATTAGGTAATAGTCTGTTCCTGTATACAAGGCGACAAGGTTCACCACCTGTCACGTTGGGTTCTGACTATCTGGTGAAGCGTGGGCTTTGAGTTGGTTAATACCTCCACAATGTGGTGGTGTATGGCCACTCAAGCCTCTAACTACCCCCGAATGGGGATAAAAGTCGTGACGCATATATTATTATTATTAATAAAAAAAATTAAAAACACGACTGCCCTACCCAAATCGAACTAAAAAGTATAAAAATTGCAGTGGCATCGCAGTCGGGGGACCGTTTTGTGGAACACTTTTTAATCTAAGGGGTCCCCCGACTGCAATGACACTGAACTTTTTTTTAATACTTTTTAGTTCGTTTTTCGGCAGGGCATTTTTATTTTATGGATTTTAGTGACAGCAGCCAAAAAGGAAATGTTTGTTTTGCCTCTACACCCTATCTATGTTAAGTTATGCCTATAAATTTTACAGTTTTGGAATGTGCTCATCGATGCCTTCAATTCGATACCCATATTGTAATAATAGAGGTTTTTTTTTTCACATTTTAAAATTGAGCCATAATGCCGCCATATGCCTTTTTTTTAATAATATACCCCGTGTTACCCGGAATGATGTAACGATTCTAACGATACCCCATACATCCAAATCTGTTCAGGTATTCCAAAGTTATAGTGGATTAAAGAAACATCACATACATACATACTTTTTTGGGCAGTCGTGTAAAAATACCAATGAACTACAGAGAAAACCTTAATTAAATTAATGAACTAAAGCTCGGAAATTGTGGACACCGCAGTGCCTCGCGTAGAACGCTGTCGCTAGTGTGTCCACAGGTCGTGTTCTATGGTGTAGCATCTCATTAAAATAATAACAATTTAGTGTTTAGGTACCTGGGATATTGCTGCCGCTTGTTCTTGGGCGAGCTTGAGCTATAATTGGACTGTCCTGGGCTTTTGCAGCTGGAGAGGCGGATCGAACTAGTGTGGCTGGAGGTTCAGAGGGTGCTGCATAATTAGTGGGCCATTCTAAAATCTATAACAAGTTCAGACACACTGATACAAAATGTAGGTATTATGATATTATTTTTGTTGGACGTAGCCAAACCACCAACAGAACTATAGTCTCTAACCCAATATCAAGACCAGCAGAGATTCCCGCAAATCATTAAACTTTAAAAAATATTATATTATGAAGTACCTACCTAGTATTATATTATTAAGTAGTTACCTAAGTACCTCTAAGTTTTTATGCAAATAAGAGCAGTGCATATCCATGCACTGCTCTTATTTGCATAAAAAAATGAAAAAGAAACCATTGCATAGGGTACATTACCCGCCAAATTAATAGAGATTTCCTGCCAGTTTACAATGGTCTTACAATAAGTATCAAACACATACACAAAAGAAAATAAATCCATACAAAAGCATTACCTCGGGAAAAGCTGGTACACTGCATGCCGGGATATCCGGCTGACCGAAGCCTACTCCCATAATGGAGATGACCTTGTGGTCATTCTGGGAGAGCGGGTCAGCCGTTGGTGGCCCACCACCAGTGCCAGTAGCAGACCGGCGAGCTGCTGCGCTAGCTTTTTTTGTCATATATTTTTTGTCAGCCCACACCTATATAAGCAAATGTTTTATGCACACACATTCAAATGACATGCTAACTGAAATAGTAACAAAACAATGATGCAAATGTTAGGGTTTTAAGCAGAAGTTATTAATAATAATTGTTATTAAGAATAGAGGAATTTAAAGGTTTAACGTTAATACTACCGACCTTTTTCCACTGCTGTACTGTTTTTACAGCACCCCCCAAGCTATTTAGCCGTGAGGCTAAATTCTCCCACAGCCTTTTAGTACGAGCTCGCCCCTCCACGCTATTAATAAAACCCCGCGCTA
Organism: Drymonia ruficornis; assembly: GCA_947859195.1. Taxonomy (NCBI): domain Eukaryota; kingdom Metazoa; phylum Arthropoda; class Insecta; order Lepidoptera; family Notodontidae; genus Drymonia; species Drymonia ruficornis. The sequence continues at coordinate 11,049,537 of OX401909.1, forward strand.
CATCCCTATGCGTGCTCATGAACTCTAATAATTCCTCCAATTGCAAGCTAGTGGTCGTCATTATTGAGCTGTAACATAAAAATAAATACCCGAAATCATTAGTTATGTAGGTACATGATACTTTTGTTGATTACTTTAAACGAATAAATACAGTAAACTTACTGAAATTGTTGCGCACGAAACTTTTATAAGATATAATAGTCTGAAGAATTATAAAGAAAACGAATAAAATTTAACAGAACCAACTTCCGAGTCATTCCGAGTGACAGCTTTCATCTACAGAAAAACTATAATAGAGTATTCAGAGTAACAACACATAAACTCTGTTAAGTAGGTGGAATGACAAAATAAATATGAATTTGCACCAAAATACATTATATAATGCATAAATTGTATGATAGTTTTTACAAAAGCAACTACACAATCGTAGTGCGTGTTTTTTTAAAGAAAACATCATATTTTAAAATGTTTTGAATGTTACCGTTTTTATTCACATGTTCATAGTTCATACGATCATCTCTGGTTCATCCGATTGATTGTCTATGGATCCGAAAGGAAAGCCATCCGTACATTACGGATTCGAAGTGTTTTGGTGGTAGGGTCACTGTCGTTCGTTCGTTGTCTTCGTTGTTTCGGATCGAAACGAAGAGTACGTATTTCGGAGTAACCCCCCTGACCCCATTGTAAAGGTCGCGTATTGTCGTATATAAACATTTCTTTGCATTCGAATCTCTCGTAGAGATCATTCTATGCTAAACAATATTGCTGAAATGATTCAATATTGCATGCTCAATAAATTCGTAGCGTGTATGGAGACGATATTAGACTCTTTGGGTGGAATGGAAAGTCATATAAGATGGAATTTCTAAAAGGTGTATCGATATGTTTACATATTTACATTTATTGCGGTTTAGTTTTCAGGAGAGACAAGCAATAATAAGCCACACGATCTCTGGTGCGAAGGTGCTAACAACTCTTGCAAGCATTTGCATCGATTTCTGAAGTAGTTACTTCGAAAATGTTTTGAAAAACTCATTATGACAGCCTTTTCCTACAAACAGAAATAATAATATGGTCAAACAACGCGAACACGAGCAAACACACGTGTAATGGGAAATCCGTTACTTTGGGCTCTATTTATTTGACATTAATTAGAGTGGAACTCCGTATAAGGTCGCTTGATATTTTATTTGTATTAATAGAACAAATCTAGAAACGTTATTATTCTTCACGCCTGATGACGTATTCTAAGGATTGAATAAATAAACTGCAAACAGCCGTAGGTATAGTATAAGCGTTTGTTAAGGCATGAGAATCAACACCAAACATTTCAGAGAAATAAATCAAAGTATACACAAACATGCATGAACAATCAGAAAATTTCCTATTTCTATGTTTCGCTGGTTTTGCAACTAAATAGGTATGCTTTTCTGCAAGACGTGCATTATGATGAACCTGTTTCTATTATGCTTTAAAAGAATTAAAGAGATTAAAATTTAATGCATTATTCATGAAAAACATTATGTTGACACAGTCATTTTATTAATACGTCTGTAAGTAGACAATTTCTCGCCAAAAAAAATGAATTTATGATGCTTGTATTTAACAAAAGTAAGTATAAGCTTATAAACATGAGCTCGGACATCTCTAGCTCCAACATACACTAGTCAGTATGATTCTAACAGGTGTGTGAGTTGAATTTTCATGTTTTAAACCTTTCGCAACAAACTTTAAGCTGCAATATCTTTATCATCATCGTCTATCACTTGTAAGCTTTAATAATTATTAAATAGGTACTATATAAATGCGACTGCGAGTGCGACTGTAGCCTAGGGGCGAACATGATGGGCCAGCAATCAGAAGGTCCCAGGTTCGATCCCCGGTGGGGCATGCACCAATGGATGAATTTTCATCTATGTGCATAATTTACAGTTCGCTGACGGTGAGGGAAAACATCGTGAGGAAACCTACCTATCCCTCGGGATTAGGTAATAGTCAGTTCCTGTATACACGGCGACAAGGTTCACCACCTGTCACGTTGGGTTCGGACTATCTGGTGAAACGTGGGCCTTGAGATGGCTTAATACCTCCACAATGTGGTGGTGTATGGCCACTCAAGCTTCTGACTACCCCCCATTGGGGATAAAAGTCGTGACGTCTATGTTATGTTATGTTACTATATAAATTAATATTGCTTCGGTAAAACCTTCGTATTCCGATTCACACGCAGGATGGATGCCCTACTTAAAACGGACGTCATTGCATGTTCTCTGAACCATGAACTAATGGTTAAATCATGTACATGAAAATGCTAAGAATTTGTTAATGAGCTATGTAAATCGTGATTAATTATTTTAGGCATAGTTTGGGTTCACAGCATAGTCTTTGTATAATGATTAATAGAAGCTTATTAGTTTCTAATTAACGTATGTACTTACTTAAAATTTAAACTGGCCTAGGGCCTAGAAACCGTCTTACGGACTAACATACTACCTAGTAGGTGCAGGCTTTTTCTGGTTGTCAGTACCTATCCCGAGATTCCATCCCGAAACTACTTCACTTAACGCATTCTTATATGTATATTCCCATCCTGATGGTTAGGCTGTTGCATCAAGGCAAAATTACATAGCAGCAGCTAAGTAAGCGACAAAATGGTACTTAAGTAAAAATACGAAAGAATACTGATGTGGTGTTCGCGAAATTTCATCGCTTAATTGCTTAAACGTAAATTTCTCCTATTCTAGATCATTTCAAAGTTAATAAACCCGTAACATTAAGTTTCTGAAATCGCCAAACGAACCGGAACGTTTTCTCGCGACACGTATATGCAACCGCAGGTTTTCAACCATATGTTGGAGGTATCACGAAAATAGATCTTAAGTCAAGGTTGTAAGAACAAACTCAAATGTTAACACCGGCAATTCGGTATGTGAGTGGCGATATCCGTTCGCTATTTCAAACAATCGCGTTGTTTTCGCAATAAACACGCACCTCTGTGTTGTGTTGTAGAACATAGCTGCTTGCCTCTTCATATCGTCGGAGACAGTATTGTCTTCATTCATGTTTGCACTTCACTATTCCACGATTTGGCAACGGGGTCACTGCGCCTAGATTTCACCACACCATGGGGTATTGTATCTAATTCAAACCTTATTGTGTCGTGTTAAGGTTTAGTTTGTTACAGTGGGGTTCAAAGGTGATCGTTGGTATGGCGAGGCCGGCAAGTCGTACGACGCCCGCGCCTCTCACTGTGCTAACTGAAACGGTATGAGTTCGATCGCCCACTCGTGCGCCCCGCAGCACCCCCCACTTATAATATGCGGCTCCATTGTCACAGACGACACGACATGAATATGTTAGCGGGTTGATTGTACTTATTATCATATGATATTTAGGTCAAGTTAATAAAGCAGTTGGTTAACTTAATTTTCTTGCCCATAAGTAATTGTACAAGGTGAGTTTAAATACCTATATTAGACTATTTAGTATACTTTATGTGTATGTTAACAAAAACAAATGTGGAGATTTCCACACAAAGATACCTAAACGACTGTGTAGTTGCAATTTAGTTATACGACTATTGGTCGCATAGCTGCGTTGTATACGGCGATTATGCTTAGAAGCTGCATACATAATATATGAAAATAATTATTGTTTTGTGCTGTTAAACTAGGTAACTAACTGTGCAAATAGACAACTACTTAGTTGACCTTAATACATTATATATAAATGATTAAGACAATGGAAACAAACTCTTATCACACATTATGCACAGGTTGTTCTGTGCCAAAAAGGCAATGAAACTTAACTAGCATTTAATACAGCCATAACCTTAACTTTGCTACCTCCTTGGTCACAAATGCAGTTCATAGATCACAAGATTCTAAGTTCTGTTTATGGATTATCTAGTTTTATAAAAAAATTTAGTGTGGCTGATAAAATGCAATATGCCCACCCATGGACCAGTTAGGTACTAAGGGGACTGGCCCTAAGCAAGTCGGCCGAGTGGTCGGCCTAGTACTAACATCGACATAAAATGAAGCGAGTAGTTCAACTATTTACCGGTAAATAGTATAATGAAAATGAAAAAACAATGACCACGTTTTGTTTCATACAAATATCTAATAAGGGCACCTCTTTCTTTAGTCTTTACTCGGTGGGCCCACCCCATCTGCTGTTATAATGTTGGGACCTTGTCATCACTCTGTATTATCATATGAATGTAGGTATGACCAGTACATTTCTACAGTTCCAAACAACTATGAAACAAACACAAACAAATATGAAAATATTTTCAGTTTTACCCCGTATAGCGTCCAGTGTAATGATGTCATTGTTTGGAGTCTCTATCACAATGTTTTTTAGGAACATGTGATTTACAATTAAAAGGTTCTTACTCGTTTTATGGCAGAGATATACAAAAACTCTTAGACTGATCTAAGAATTATTCCCTCTCATTTCTCTACCATAGATAGCAGAGACAGACATGAGTGGAACTATAAGAAGAAAACCAAAATATAATCAAATACGTTTTCCTGATAAATGCAGATTGTTTATTTAGCCCATGGTTTTGGCTCAAGTACATCATCCCCAATATCTTTATACCATAGATTTAGGAAATACATTGCATGTCTGCGATATTTACTTAGATCGGTCAGTATTTAAGTGAGCGAAGACTTTTGCCCAAGTTTGAATACAGCATTATTATTTCCATGATAGGACTATTTAGGTAGTTGTACCTTTTATTGCACAGCAGATATTCTACTAACAACATGAGTGCTGATGAATTGCAAAGCAAACAATATTTGAGATCATGTTTGACAAATATAGCACTGCTTTTTACATGAATATTAAACTTATCTACATTAAATAGGCTTGAAGAATACTATCGAAAATTTATTACCTATCCACATATTCTGTGAAAATACACATATTCCATTAAATAGGGCTCCATATTAAAATAGGCAGGGAGTGAAACAGTAGTGAAAGGACACCAGTTAAATATTTTGATGGGCCATATTCTTATTGTATGTACGTAAGTAATAAAAATTGATTTTCATGATATCCATGCAAGCTATTTACAAGCAGATGTGTATGTAATACTTACTGGTTGGCTGACCATAATGGGGTGTAACTATATTTGTATTCATTGCTTTGCCGTGTCGCCATTGCTCAAATCAACATTACTTAAGTTTAACACATTTATTAATAATTTATAACTAAATACAGATTTGTATTTAGAATCAAACTACGCGCTGCCGATGCCCATAGATTTATTATTAGCAGATACGAAGCTATTGTTTATGGTATACATATTTGATGTAAATATGGATCACATTAACGAAAACATATCTGTCTCATTCTTACTCGTGACAATTTAGCTATGTAAAACAGTACAGTATATGTCATATATTTCTTTTTTCTGGAAGTTTTTGGTTAGTTCCGTCAGTAAGCCGCCTCCCTGAGGGCCTTTTTGGACCGACATATTGGGTTGTCGGCTATGGTCGGGTCACTATGGTTAGTACTTCATCTGTCATGTCAGCGTCTTATACAAATTATTTTAAATTTTACGCTGAACTGTGTGTATTTTGTGACTCTTTATTATATTATTTAGGATTATTAAGGAAAAATCAATATAGTTTAGTGTTGCGTTAGGGCATGCAGTTCTGATTCTCTAAAGAATTTCGAAGGATTGTAATTTTTCAGGTTAGTTGTGTTATTTTCATATTTAAGTGTATTTATAGTGTGTGAAAATACCTTTCGTGTACATTATATTAATTTTTAATTGAGTTCCCGTCTATAATCGTACTCTCGAATTCATATTTTCAAATAAAATAGAACTAACAAATATTTGCTATGTTTACATAAAACCGTAGTGCTGTTCTTATAAGTTTTGTTTCAAAGTTATCGATACAAATTGGCCGTTTTCCGACTGCACGGCACGGCACCGGCACCGGCACAGTGACAGCTATTTGCGGGGTTTTCATTGGTCAGTAACCAATGACAACTGGTCACTGACCAATGAAAAAGCTGCCGCCATGCCGGTGCCGGTGCCGTGCCATGCAGTCGGCAAACGGCCATTCTATTCACCTACACGTTGGGCCGCGCCGGCGCCGTCACCCCGGGGTGACCACAAAGAAATTATTTTTGTTTTGGAAGGTGCGTGACTGCGCCGCCTTAAATTTGTTTTATAATATTTGTCATCACTACTCACGAACATAAAGATGCGCGACAGAGATAACAAGTTGATTTATGGATAGTGAACATTTTAAATTAAATGTGGGATTTGCTAAAACGGCTTAAAGAAGTTAAAATAGAGTTTATTCAAAATCTCCCGATTTCGCACGATTTTCAGCTGATAAATTTGTCGATTTTTAATTTTACGCTTTTGCTACACTGGGCAGTGGTAGGTAGGGATGATGGCCGTGTATGCTTGAGGCTCTCCACACGTGCATATTTTCGTGGTAAAGTTGAGGCGCCAACAAGGCCGAGACATTGAAATTCTGGTGGTCTCTAACGTTAAATTGCGAACCCCGAAGAGTTGCCATGTGAAAATGACTTTACTTGAGCAGCAGCGTCACTCTGCACAACCATTTTAGAGGGAAGAGGGTGACTCGCTCCACAGAGCCATAAAATAACATAATAGTCATAAATAAAAACATATTTTTTTACTGCCTACCCCCGATTAACATGATATTTGTGCTGCGGTCTCTTTCCCCCCTTCATGACACTTGACTGACCGACTCGTTTGGTACACTCGTCGTCGCGGTGCCTCCTGTGTCTAAAAACCTTAATCGCACGAAATCTACTCAATCCTTTGTGTAATTGTGTTGTGTGAACTGGATAAACCCAAGTGAGTGCTCTAGTGATGTGCCTGCGCAGAAGAATCTGACGATCCAGCCATACCACCCTGGAAATGCACCCGCCTCCATCGTGTCGTTAATGTACACGCTTGACATTGACCTGAGCCTTACAGATTTGTCTCCCCCCTTTTTTGCCTTATTTGATTTAGCCCAGCATAGCTGAACCCACAGATTAGAGAAGTTGACAGATGTAGTCTTGGCAACAAACGAAGTGAAGCCACGTAGCATTATATGTGTGGGTGACAACTAGGAGCGGCACTAGGGAAACATACATTTGTGTGCGTGTAAAGTTGTGTATTTATAGGGCGAGATTGTATTCGCTTTTTTGTTTTGTATTTGCTTTGGTGGCTTCACTTTCGTGTTCTATGCGCTCCATCTGTAGCTCCTAAATCTGTGGCTGAACCTACCTAATCAGGACCCAGCACTTTTCCCGCGACATGATCGAGTATATCGATATGGATACCATCGACTAACTAAAAGTACAACACTTTTTGCTGTGCGCCATTTTGGACGGTCGTGTGCTCGGGTTTGGCTACAGATGACGTCACATAGGGCTCGTCCTTTCTCTCTTAGGTCATTGCCGATGCCGAACCTTTTGTTTTGACAGATGATTGACACTGACACATGACATGAATGACAGTCTAAATATTTTTAAGGTGAATGCGCGCTGCTTTAAATACAAGGCTTTTTAGTTGACCATTATTATTCAAAAAGTTTATTACTCTAAAATGTTGTTTTTTACATCCATCTCCTAATCGTCGGTTTATAAAATCCGTGAAGCAAGTATCAGGTGGATTCCAAGCTGTAAAACTAAAAAGAGTTTTCTTCATAAAGAATCCTGACATGTAGTTTTGTGTAACTGTTTGCGCTAGTTGTTGCCTCCATTATTTACATAGGCGCTTTCGATATTTAGTTTTTAATGATTTTAGAGAAATGATGCGTTTAATCTTTTCTGGGTGTGAAACGTTATTTCGAGGTGTTACAAAGTGTGGCTACTAGGTACCTACCTAAGTCTAATTATTTGATTTCTAAATCCTACTAATCTTAAGTAGGGCCTTTTAATAAATATTATAGGTACTTAATACCATCAAAGCGTCTTATACGTACTACTCCAACCCCAGCGGAGGGCAAAATGGCCTAATACATAAATGGACACAGTGTAAAGAGGACCATAAATGGGTGACCTAATTTTTCCACAAGTTATTACTCAACTTATTATGGGGAGCTATGGCACTACCCTATGGGGATTTGCAAGCCACAAGTAAGTAAGGGATTCGAGGACACTTTTTGTTAGAAAAAGTCATAGCAATATGGATCATCGGGTTATTTGACGGTACGATAACCATAAGTAACAATAAACATAGCCATAAAATGTATCTATATTTATTGTTCGGGGAATGAATTTGGACCATTATTCCTGCCCATGGTTGAAATCTCTCCAAGTATAAGTTATTAGTTAATAAAGTTGTTTACTGGATACGGTTAATGTACCTATTGACAAAATATTCCTAGATTGGTACCTACTTATAAGTCTACTACTATTTTACGCGTGAGGGCAAGGTTTAGCTTAGGTATCCACTTTCTTCACTACCACAGTCACTTACACTCACATCCCATCCCATCACACTACTACATCACTATATAATCCCACTTATAATAATATTATTAATGTGAAAGTTTGGATGGATGGATGTTTGTTAACACATAGGATACTTTTTATCCCGATAGTATGTTTCCGTGGGATAAATTATGCGCGGACGAACTCGAGGGCAAAAGTTAGTAGTAAACTACAGGAGATACGTACTAACCGATTCTCTAATTTTCTTTAACGATGTTTACCAGCAGGTACTCTTTTAACCTATCTATTATCAAAAATGAGTGAATAATTATAGGATAATCTCAAGGAAACTCCTTGATGTCGGGACAAGATAGATCGAGGTCGGACATCAGTGGAGATCACCGTTGAATGGGTAAGATGGATGACCGCCTGATTATGGCGACGCTAATCCGATGCTTGGGTGTGTTGTAACTCGAAAGCCTAGGTATATGAGTTTGATAATCACCTCACATGCTAAGATGTAGGTAAAGAGTAAGAAATGAGATGTTAAGAACTGATTATCCAGCAGTGGAGTTCTTAGGGACTACTAATTCACCAAGCTAACTAGGCACTCGGGTATAAATATCAAATCATAATAAGTCAATAATTCCGCGGTCCTTTCACCACTAGTGGGAGCTACTGCCACAGCACAGGAGTGCCCAGACTCACTACGTTGTGGACAGACCGCGGAATCATTGACTTATTTTATCATTTAATTTTGATATTTATACCCGAGTGCCTAGTTGGCTTGGTGGATTATTGGTTTCTATTAATGGATTTTGCAGACAAAGCCTAATATGAAAGTTAATCGAGCAATAAGGGACAGCATTCTAAACTCAGTTGGTGGAGATTGCTCATATGCAGTCTAGGCACCAAAGTTAGTGAAATTATAAAAAAATAAAAACCGACTTCAAAAAAACCTGGAGCACTAAAAAGCCTGAAATAATCTTTCTATTATCACCACTGCCTACCCCTTCGGGAAAATCAGGCGTGATGATGTGTTATCGAGTATTTGGGGTCGGTGCCAATCTATCTTCTTACTTTTATAGTAGGTAGACTTGGCATACCAAGATTGGCACCGACTCCAAATACTCGATAACACATCATCACGCCTGATTTTCCCGAAGGGGTAGGCAGTGGTGATAATAGAAAGATTATTTCAGGCTTTTTAGTGCTCCAGGTTTTTTTGGAGTCGGTTTTTATTTTTTTATAAAAATAATTTTATTTCATGATTTTTAGTGGCGCCATGCAAACTTTATCACCCCAAATGACCCCTTTGGGGGGTGACTTTTCCAAGATTCCAAAACAAAAGTTTCTTAATTTATTATATGGAGTATACATACTAAGTTTCAAGTCAATCGGACACAAATATATTTTTCTACCGTACTTCTACCCCTAGTTTCCCCCTTTGGGGGTGGATTTCCGAAATGATTTTTTTACGGGACCAAAACGACTTAGTCACCTACCAAATAACAGTTTAAAAAGAAAAATTGGTTCATAAACGTTAGAGATAGACGGTAACTCTCCATACAAACTTCAACACCTCGTTTTACCCCTTTAGGGGGGGATTTTTCTAAAATCCTGAAACATGAGTTTCATTATTTGTTATGCAAAATATACATATTAAGTTTCAAATCAATCGGACAAACATTTTTTTTTCAGACGACCTTCACCCCCCCTAATTACCCCCTTAGGGGTTGATTCTAGGAATTATTTTTTTATGGGACCAACTTGGAGCTACGATCTAGCGAACTGCAAAATATTTTTTCAAATCGGTTCATAAATGCCGGAGAAATCGGTGAACATACATAAAAAAAAAAAAAAAAAAAAAGAGAAAAAAACATACATACAGCCGAACATAGAACCTCCTCCTTTTTTGAAGTCGGTTAAAAAAGCGGACCTAATTGTGAGGCGCTTACGCATGATCTACCGGAGACACGGTTAGAGGTTAGAGGTAACTAATCTGGTAGTAGATTCACTACCGGGGTAGTACCAACCTTTCACAGAAGATCGATGAAAACTAGCTAATTTACCTGCGTTTTTTACGATGCACTAGCTGGAAGCTCTGCCCCTCCATCTCCCTCTATCTGGCCCATTTCCGGTGAGGTTGGCAACACGCGAGTGATGGATTTGCAAGCATTTATAGGCTGCGGTAACTGCTTAACATAATGCAGGGCGTGCGCTTGTTTGCGGCTTTAGTTATTATAAAAAAAAAACATCCAAATCGTGGGCATAAATTCTGGAGAATTATTATTGAACAAATAGGCGCCATTGCAGAATCTCATAAGATAAAATACAAATCGAGCGGAAAACATCCATTTATCAACGTAAGTGAACTCAATGCAATTTGTTACAATGACTTGCCCAATATCACTTTACCGTATATGAAAATTAGAAGGGTGGAAAACACCACCTTTCATAGGGTACGCGTTATTTTTATACCTGCGGAAGTTTCGCGTGAATAACAAAGCTATTGTTTGGGTTGGCGGAAGACAGGTAACGTAGATAGCACAGTTTGGTAACTACATCCATCCAGCGTCTAGAGTCTTTTAACAATTATTTTCAATTTCGAAAACACTGGTCTCTAATATTATATTCGTGAAATCATCATTGTAAATCGAAAATTCCTGGCGGTCGGCATGTTGTCGGCTAGAGGACTAGGCTAACAGATGGCCGACAATATGTTGGCTACCAAGAATTTATGATTTAAAATGTAGTATTATATATATATTGTTATGAAACTTGCGGCTCAGTAAGTAGAGGTCAACTACTGGACATATGCGTCTTTCAATAATAATAATAATAATAATATCCTGGGACATTTTTTACACACGGCTACCTGATCCCAAACTAAGCAGAGCTTGTACCTACTATGGAAACCAGATAACTGATATTACTACATATACTACTTTTTTATTTGTAAATACATACTTAATATACATATACACCCAGACTCCGGACATACAGACATGTTCATGCACACAAATGCATGTCACGGGTAGGAATCGAACCTACGACCTGCAGCGTGAAAGTCGCCTCCGCGCCAACCACGCTAACGGGCCCGTCAAATATACCTATAATATAATGACTTCCATGTACCTATCACAGTATTCACAGTCCTCCGCCACTCCGCCATCCTTAGCTTCCTACGTTCCACCTTATGACAGAATGTTCCACACTACGTGTCCATTTTTTTGGACCGTGACTATCATTCTAGAACCTTTCTGCCTCAACGGCCATCGGTCCTGCAAGTTATGCTATCGCCAATTCAACTTTAGAGCTAAGCTATGTACCTAAGTATTTCTAGTTATACGTAACTTATATAAGAAAAGTTACTAATTGCTGTTTTATGTGGGTGGATGTCGTTTGTACCTTTAAGTACTAGTATCTACTAAATTATTCAGCAGATGCCTGGAGTCTTGCGTGCCTTTTTAAAAGTCGTAATAGCTCCCTTTGTACTAGTATAATTTTATTAAGTACTTAGTACAACTACAGCTACCAAAACAGTAGCACTTAAAGAAACAATATCGCCTAATTGCTATGTTAATGACCCAATATTGGGGCTCTGTGCGGAGCGATCACTAAGCACTTTTCATTTAATTATTAATCTTAAAAGCTCTACGCTGTATCAACTTCGGTCTTTCGAATATTTTTGTTAAAAGCTGCCATTTTTTAAATTAATAGTAAAACATGAAAAATGCATTTAGATACTTGCACCTAGTGTTTTTACGATACAATTGGTGTGTTTGTCTTACTTTATAATACTTACTTAGATTAGACAAAAAAGCTCAATCTACTTAGATAGGTACCTCTCTAAACTAAATAAGGGTTTTTATCCGTCTGGGAATACCCACGAGGGCTTATCCCTACGACGGTATACAAACTCTACGTATTTTCCTTTTGAATTAATTAACAATTTATGCTAAACCATTTAACGTTCTCTGGTAGAGTCAAAGAAGTGTAATTTGAAAGTGTATATTGTTTTCTTTTTCCAGAATTCCAGACTTTCTCCCTACGTATTAAATGAGGAATTCATTATCGCGTCGCGTAGAGTGTTAGAGATGTTTCAGTTAAAATGCACGCCTCTGTGAAAATATTATTTATTGGATTGCGTGCATTTTTAGACTGAACGGACTCTACCTACTGTCTTTTTTATGTTTCACCCACCGACATCCGATATATGTACATATAGAGAGGAGTTCTTAGGAAAATACAGTTATATTACAGACAATTATTATTCCTTCGCATAGCTCTGTCCATTGTCAGATCAAGGCGTGTAAAGTGGGTGTTTTAATTTTCAGCCTAACTGAAATTAATAAAAATTATAATACCTACCTATGAAAAAATATTATAAATATATTGTTGCTAATTTTATTCGTGTTTATTCAACTCAAGATTTATTTAAATTGTTTTATTAGATTGTAGATGAAATTCTGCTGTACATCATAAAATAGATAACCTTATTGAATAGCGCTATAAAAAAATAATTTTCAGTTATTGCTGAATTAAGGCTGAATAAACCATTTAATATAACACTCGAAATATCTTCGCTTAAATAATCAAAAATATTATTTAGAATACATATATTTTAAATAAAATCCTAGTCTTGCTATTTAGTTACATCTTTCAGTGACTAATAGCTCTGCTCACTCTAACAAAGATTGTTGTAAACGTAGGTATAAGTTTATCCTTTGGTATAAATACATAATAGGTTAAGCAACTTATATGGTAACAGTATCATATCATTTTCCTCGAACACACACAGTGTAGGCACAAAACCCTTATTGTTCAGCATCTCGGCACGTTTCATGCGTATCGTGTCACGTTCAACAACACGTGCTAACGTGTTCAACGTATACGTTCTTCTTTAGTAGGTATAGGCTGAATACATCCTATGTACCATTTCACACACATTTATATCGACCGTCTGACACCTACTCTACACTGTGTACCTATAGGTAGGTACACACGCGTATCCGTAAAATGTATGGAAAACACATTGTCGTCATTATCGTGAGAATTCCCGCTTATCGTTGAATAGCCCATTGCTAACTGCAATCACTGATCAGTAAACGATCGGAGGTTAAGCGACGCTTGGCAAGGTCGGTCAGAGATGGGTGACCATTTAGTGGCATTTGAACTGAACACATAAAAAGTCAGTCCTGGTTGTTGTCATCTAGGCAGCAATCGTTAAGCCTTGTCAGAGGCCTTCGGCCGGCTTGAACTACCCTGACACCAGGTTGGCCACGATAAGAAGTTAAATAACTTATATTGATAGACTTATAAATTCCTTGCCCATATTACCTACATGAGACCAGTTATATAACTGATCGAAGCTGAAGGTCAGAAAGCTGGCCATTATTACAACCTTAATAAAATGTAACGTAAATATTTCGCTCCTATGGGCAAACTGCCACCTTGACGCATAAACATAAACTCGATCCCTTATCGATTTATCGCTGTTTTTATACACATAACATTATATCGAAGTCAAGATCAGAAGTTTAACATGACCTACCTATGGGGAAAAGTACGCAGGGTAATTTCGTCAGGTTAGGTATTAATCAGGGACATTAAACGTGGACAAAACATTCATACCGATTAAAGTTCTGTCTCTATTTTTTGACACCACAAAATAGAGACAACATCACAAATTGGTGTAAATGTTTCCTTAGTGCAAACAAGGAGTAACACATCATTCAGTAAGTATATACCAACGCAGAAACGCTTCTATTCCAACTGCCGAAGTCCTAAAAATCATAAGGCACTGATAACAATATTTTGCTTTCAAGTCAAGTTAAACTTCTTTTAAATACCTACACAATATACGCGGAACCATAAAACCTATCATTATTGTTCATTTTGCACTGTATCGAGTATTTTCCATCGAGGCCGAAGACATTTCGACCCCTATTTGGCTCGCTCTGGAGCAATGCTAGACGATTAGCGTAAGAAAACACCCATTACATATTATGGGGGCACCTCATATAAAATTAAAGGTGCCTATTATGTCTCAATCCTGAAAGAGTTCAGGGTAGGATATCTTAGGGGTATAGGCAAAGGCGAATTGCGAGGGGGAATTACACATTAATTTAAAGTTCAGTAAGGAATTTGATTTGCTCTTTCCAATACCGCAAAATAATTTTAATTTTAAATGGTTCTTTAACTTTTAATGTCGTCGCCTTGTCTTCGTGCTATTTCTGAAACCCCAAATCGAGTCTTTTACCTGTTACATTTAAAATAAATAGTATAAAATATCAAATCATGGGCCAGAGCGAGATACCTATTCAATTATAGAAAAATGTCGAAGACGGCTTAGCAGAGCTTTACAGAAATGTGATAATATTTTTTTAAATCTCGCCGCAAAGAAAATATTTTTGACGTTATTTAAGAGTTGAAATGTTTGTCATAGTAAAAGTTTTTCATTATACATTAAGAAAATTGTAGGTACTACCTGCCTACTTAAACATATTTGAAAATAGCTGGATAAGGTGGACAACTAGGTATTTAATTTATTTAAAAAATGTAAGTAGTGCCTTCACGATTCCATAAGTAAGTTAATATTTACTTTATATTTTAATTAGTTTTTTGGAACTGGGATACATACATTTAATAAGAGCCTCTTTAAAAATAGTAAGTACTTTCGCTCGCTTAGCATAGGTACTCTTCTCCTCGCCAGGTACTCGTCACCACACCATTCTCTAGCATACATCTCTGTCATCATACTAATTCTTATCTGGTCAGCAAGGGTAACACCACACGTACTTTGTAAGGAGTTACTTCCATGCTTCTTTTGCCTTACCCAACATTCACTCCCGTAACTACTAGAAAATAGGGTAAACCGTCTACGCTAGTACCTATTACAACTAGTATTCTACTCATCCAGAGTATGACGCATCAGCTAGTATCTTTCCGCTATCCGATACAAGGCAAACTGTAACAGATTTTTGCACTGCGATCTAATGTCGCGGGTGACGTGATACAGGGTTTAATTTTACCACAATCCCCGCTTAGATCCCGTTGTTTTGCAGCTGTTTCACGAACAACCACTGTTGAATATGTTTATGTTATATAATAAACGGAAAACAAAAGATTCGGCGGCTCGGTGGGCGTGTTGATGTTTATATGAGAAAAAAATAAGCTTGTTTATGTGTTCTTAGTACTGTCTATTAAGGAGTACAGTATCTGAGTTATTTTCGTGGTTAGTGTATAAGGGAGATAATAGTTGATACCTACGATATACATACCCTACTTATGTTAATTATAATTTGAGTGCATGTCAAAACTCTGGCTTAATCTCTGGAGATTTTTGTGATTCTTGGGCTCACACTTTAGATCTTTAGTAGAATTTCCATTTTTAAATGGTATTACTATTTGATGTTATTCTTTTTCTTTTTTCTTTCTTTTTTTGGGGCTAAGCCCGCCACACATTCCCACCACTGTTACTCGTGTAAGCCAGGATCGACAATGGTGTCCTACGATGACGCCAAAGTTTGACCCTCGCCGTGTCTCGGGGAAAAGCTAAGTTGTCTTGGAACCCGCACGAATGTTGTTATTTGTTGTTATTGTTAAGAACAAAATTTTGTGGAAACAAGACTATTAAAACGTGTGTGGTTCGCTAACCTGCTCTTAGCCAGCGTAGACTATGACTAGAGACCCTATTCCGAATCCCTTGGACCATCTTGCATTGTAAAGAGTATGTAAAGTGTTATAGCAATAGGCCCACTCCCTATACATTGTGACCATTATCATCGTTATCATTATCATGTCAGCCAAAAGACGTTTACTGTGTCACATAGACCTTCTCCAAGGCTTTCCACAATGACCTGTCCTGGGCTACTTGCATCCAACGGTTTCAAATCCTATCGATAAAATGTGCTTACCCCTTCGGGTAATCCAGGCGTGATGGCGTTTATATCCGACTAATAGTAACACAGACTATAACTTCAAACAACTACTCGACATTATAAAATATCTGCAATTTATCACGAGATAAACCGTAATGTATTTAAATATAGTTAGAAAATTCCATAGTGTCGTGTAATCTCGAAACCAATTCGTCTATCAGTCAAGTGTGAGCCGCGCCTCGCATTCCGCGCCGAGTTTTGGAGCGCAATATTAGTTTGCGGAGGTTTGCTTGTAGGTTTTTGTAAGTGGAATTGTCTAATGTAGGGTTCAGTTACTATCGGATTATTGTTTGTAAGAAAACAGAGATAACATTAAAAAGTTAAGATTTTTTTATGTGACTGCGGTGGCTAACAAGCTTATAACCCGCCTAATGTTAAGCAGTTGCTGTAGCCTATAGATGCTTGCAATGCCAAAGACATCGCTCGCACGTTGCCGACCTGAAGAGGAGTAGGACAGAGGGAGGAAAGGGAGGGTTTGGGCTTCCGGCTCTCTCTCTCATCATACAAAACGCAGCTGTAATAGCTACTTTACGCCGATCTTCTGTAAGAGGGTGGTTCTACCCCGATCGAGCCAGCCCATATATGAGCTGCAGTCAATAAATGATTAAGGGCCTCCGCAGATTTGCTACTTTAAGCATCGGCGACCGGCGATTTTGTGACGTATCGATGCTGCGTTTCTTCGAGCGCGAAAACCGCCGATCACCGATGCTTAAAGTAGCAAGTCTGCGGAGGCCCTAAGTATGCCCTAGGGACGAATGCACTGGTTGTCGCAACAAAGATAACGATGAACGATGAACGTCAGCTTCAAATTCCTCAGTCTTCACAACTTCGTGCGTTCCGAATCACTGATTCCGAATGTGTTATCGGAATATCTGCGAACTATTTGAGTAATAGAGTACAGTTCCGAGCTGAGTGCCACTTTGAAAACTTGAGAGACCGGAGCGAGCGTCTCCTTTATCTGCTCAAATCGTTTTAAGTTTTACGGTGTTTGAAGATGAAGTGGAAATTTAGTTCCTGTTATTACTAGCCTTTTTATTTTAAATGAAATGTTAAAATTAAATGTAACGTCACGACTTTTAACCCCATTCGGGGGTAGTCAGAGGCTTAAGTGGCCACCACATTGTGGAGGTAAAGCCCACGTTTCACCAGACAGTCAGAACCCAACGTGACAGGTGGTGAACCTTGTCGCCGTGTATACAGGAACTGACTATTACCTAATCCCGAGGGATAGGTAGGTTTCCTCACGATGTTTTCCCTCACCGTCAGCGAACTGTAAATTATGCACATAGATGAAAATTCATCCATTGGTGCATGCCCCACCGGGGACCGAACCTGGGACATTCTGATTGCTAGTCCAACCAGTTCACCCCTAGGCTACAGTCGCTACTTTACCGCTTACCTTTTCGCTTACCTTTTTATTTTATTCTTTGTTAATGAAGATAATATCCGTTTAGGAATAAAGAGACTAGTTTGGTGATGTTCTTATGTAATATCATCTCAATTTGAACATGTTAAAAAAGCTGAATGGTCCAACAATACGAACTTTTATGACTGAATATAAAATTGTAACTTAACTCTTGCTTATTTCTAAATTCTCAACACATTTTTAAAATTAAATTTGAGTTTTCTAAATAAAGTGATACCTACTTATCTTACAACAAATATTATGAAAATATGAGATAGTTTCGGTCCCATCTATTGTGCGAGTTATTTGGGGGTGAAATAATACAGTACGGTCACGTCCACATCTAGTGGAACACAGGGAGACTGATATATAACCGAGATTACCTACTGTAAGAATGATGTGCACGCATTTTCATTTCGGTACCCTTTATATGACGGACTATGATAATTTTCATAATTTGAATAGAGAACAACACTATTAATACACTCTAGTAAATGGTAAAAACAAATACCATAGTACCGTAATAGTACTATGGTATTTTTTCCGTGATACCAATGGTACTATTAGTAAATCGAAATATCTAATTGTAAAACGGGCACACTCCCCATCAATGCGAGAGGATTTTACGCCATACTCCACCACTCTGGCCCAGAGGGCCTACTCTTTTACAAACGAAAACGAAATTTCGGACGAAATTTCGCGTATTTCCTACTACGTTTCTCATTTATTTCGACATTTCTTACGAACGAAAATTATTTAACGTTTAGATTCGACGACGACGAAGACGTCAAACAATTTTCGTTCGTTAGAAATGTCGGAATGAATGAGAAACGTAGTTGGAAATACAGGATTTTCGTCCGAAGTTTCGTTTTCGTTTGTAAAAGAGTAGGCCCTCTGGTTGGGTTGGTAGGAAAATACCATATTAAGTACCATAAAATAGCCATAGTACCATTATTGGAACGATCTAATGGTAAACCGGGAACGCTGACCCTTAATGCTACCTAGAGAATTTCTTGCCATGGTCTACCACCCTGGCCGAGGGCAGGGTGGTGAACCAGGTTGGTTGTTCACCACGGGAAACAAGCGGTAAGCACGACTGAAACTATGAAAACTTGACCAGACTTCTGTAGAGTTAATACATTATCAAAATATCCGGTGCAAGGAAAAGTAATTCGGCGACCGAGACGTCTCAATGACATTTCCAATTCGTCAATAAAAATATTTCACTCGGCGATAAATCTCCCGGTTTTCTTTGTTTGTTTACCACATACATTCCATATGTACAGATTGTAAATCACCACTAACTCGATTCTGATTTGAGGGTGCGCCACACAAAGATCGCTTCGTTATCTGTTATATATGAAAACTCTGCACTTAGAAGTTAGGAACTTAGGTGCACCAAGATGTTATATATTTCTAAAATGTTTAGATCCTCCTCCCTCCATCCCAGTCCCCTTCAGGTCGGCAATGTGCGAGCAATGCCTTTGGTATTGTAAGCATCTATAGGCTACGGTAATTGCTTAACATCAGGCGGGCCGTACGCTTTTTTGCCACCGCAGTCCTATAAAAAAAAAACCTAAAGTCCTAGCACACGCAACAAGACAAGACCTTTGTCACGCATTTTGTCACACTGAGTCGCTCTCTCTCTCTTAGACAAAATCTATCTAACTCACGTTTTATCTTGTCACTGTTGACTGTGCTACCAGTGCAAGACAAAGTCCAGGAACTAATAGTTTGTGATATTGAGTAAACTAAGTAGTACCCAGAGTTGGGCAAAATTTAATTTCGATTAATTAATTGCAAATTGCAGGTGATGTCACAATTAACAATTAATTGTGTTTTGTTCGCGATTGACAAACAAATCAAAATTATTTGTTAATTGTGACATCACATGCAATTTGCAATTAATTAATCGCAATTAAATTTTGCCCAACTCTGGTAGTTCCTATAAGTTACGAGTTTCGCAAAACTAAGCATTGTACCTACTGCAAAATAACGAACGAGAACCGTTGAAAGTTTAATTCTACACGTGTGAAGAACCCCTAGTAATATTTCGCTCACAGCGTTATTTACCGGCTGTATTATGAAAATAGCTCTCTGGATAAGTGCGTGTTGTCTGCGGTCCGACTATCAATGTGTCATGGGAGTGCAACGTCACCTTTATGCATGGAATAAGAACATAATGGAAAAGATCTTGCGTTACTTTTATGATCTGAATGTAGCCCTGATAGAGATAGAAACTCGTGACAGTGACAGGCGGCAGAGCCGTGATAGAGACAGGGGACAGTGACCAGGTAACTTGACAAACAGGTGATTACTTTTCCCATGAACGTTTAGAGTTAAAAATTCCTTGACTTTTCCTTTTAATTTCATTTGGGTAAGCTAACAGTGGCACAATACTTAAATAGTTATATACATTGTGCATTGAATGTGACACCAACATCGTTTACCAATGTTACCTATGTTAAGATTATGGAGACACGCGACATATTAGGCAGGCAAAAGAAATAATCCACAGAAACAAGAGACTAACAGAGAAGTAAAAGAGACCAGAAGGGCTAGACAAGTGGCTGACGTCTACAAATTCGCTACGCTTCATCATGGAAATGACATAAGTGACGTGATCTCAAGCGTGATCTTCATAGCAACTTGTTGTTGATTTACATAGCGACGTTTGGAATTTCCATACATTGTGAAGTTTGTTCTTTTCTATTCGATTAGCGTTCATGCCAAGGGGCTAGCCAAGTGGCATGAACGCAAATCCAATAGAATAGAATACACTTCACAATGAATGGAAATGTCAAACGTCGCTATGTAGATCAACAACAAGTTGCTATGTAGATCACGTGACTTATGTCATTTCCATATATGGAGCGTAGCGATTTGAACGAACGCTCGTAGACGTCAGCCACTTGTCTAGCCCTTCTGTCTCTATTACCTGTGATAGACAAGTAACAGATAATATAGATAGACAGGTGAAAGGTACAGGTGACGCCTGTGACCGCGAATGTATATAACACAAAATTGCATACTACATACATTTGTATTTAGATCTTGTCTTTCCCTGTCACTATAAAAAACTTTTAAACTTGACCGTTCACCCATTTGATCACCTCTTAAAGCGAACGCCAATATAAATGCACTAAAGAATATCGTCAATGCGCTAAATGTGTAAATTAGACCATTATAGGACTGTTATCGGTCGTAGAACTGAATGTGTCGCGCTCAGACTCGCTTTATTGAATCCCTTTGTGGACCGGACTGGCATTATTTGCTAAATGCCAGCTAAGTATCGATGATGCCAGCGGATTATTGACAGATTAGTTTAAAATTTAAACAACCATTAAAGGTTTGACGCGCGCTGATGAACATTTTATGTTCAGTGGCAAAGCAAGTACGCGCTTTGAGTGGCAAAACAAGGGAACAGCTGGCCTACTCCGAAATACGAACCTAACGTTTCGGCTGACGGATTGTCGTGATTTGACATTTCTTCTTTCGTTTTTCTCTACGATTTTACATTGTTTTGATCGTAAATCGAATCCGTACTTCGGACGATCCGTCAGCGACGTATTTCGGGGTAACCCCCCAGGCACTTGTTTATTATTCGTCAGAGTATCCGAACTATTCCTACTTATGTTTAGATGTTTGGATGTTTGATACTCAATGGCGGCGTCTTCATCAGGCGCATGCCTCGCGCGAGCACTCACTTTTGACGTCGGAACGCATAGACGTAATGTCATAATATGAGTGCTCGGGTGAGGCATGCGCGCCATATGGACACATCTAATCACGCAAAAACAGCTGAACGAATTTGAATGAAATTTCGCACAAAGATGGGTTACCTGGATTAACATATAAGTATTTTGTATCCCGGCTAAATCTTAGGTTCCTGTGGGATTATCAATAAAACTAACTAAATGACGTATCCACTTGGAATTTGATATAGATGTGTATTTTTTTTTAATTCTAAAGTCAACGTGTACGAAGTCGCGGGCAGAAGCTAGTGGGTACTTTCTTTTTTGTGAAAATGCAGGTATTTGAACCCAAGACTGGATCGCTATGTGGGGGCTATTCCCAGTGCCACTTAGCCCCATGACCGGTGAAAGGAATGTAGATGTATTTTTCCACGAACTAAGTTGCAGGCAAAAAGCTAGTATTCCAACATCGCAAACCCCAAGGCACATTGCTCTATCCACTCTACCCACACGTGTGTAAAACCGAACAAACCACTCGTTTGTATGAATTCTACAAGCGTTAAATTAATTACTATTAGATCTCGGCGTTCATTTGATACATCAGTGTGATGCGTAACTATTGAAATATTCGCAGTAACTGTGAGACGAAGTGTTGTTTAAAACTTAACTCACATGCGATCTGCAATTAATTTGATTAATTATTAACTCTATTTTGGTGTAATGCAAAGAATGGATCCTCTTTCCTCCTACCTCTATTTAAAGAGAGGAAAAAACAGTGTAAAGTAGACTACAATATTCCAAAATGTCACCGCCGGTACTAATTTTAGTAGTAAATTATTTTCAGTGTCTAATAATTTTTAATTAACTAGAGGTGGTAAAAATGTTCAGTAGCCCGTTCTAATAAATTAAAATGTAAGTCGAGTCAAAGGTCTCAGATGAGGCTTTTAAAATGCGTCTATTACGAGCGATTACTTTAATTAAATTGTACTAAATTGTTCCAATATGACTTTACCCTTGCTCTTGGTGGTCAATTTAAAACTATTTCAGCTTGGACTTCTTTTTTCTTTTATTAAGCTTCATTTGAGTTTGCTATCACGTTTCTATGATACCAGACTGCATAAGTGTGTAATCTTATGTTCTCATTCGTTGACTACAATTAGTTTTAGCTCCAGTTTCATTGTGTGGTGCATAGCGTGGGTTTTCGGTTGACAAAAAAAAACAGGGGGCTTACTACAAGCTCTTATTGCGATTCAATTATAGGAACGTTTTAACGACGTTTTAATGACGTTTCTTATTGTCATGACAATAAGGTACGTCATTGCACAAAAAGTCGCTGAAACGTTAATACGTTCCTGTAATTGAATCGCAATAAGAGCTTGTGGTAAGCCGCCAGCTCTATCTTTTGTTTGGGGAACGAATTGGTGATGTCTATGTGTATTATCAAAGCAAGGACCTAAGTCGCTTAGGCATTGTGGCACCACTGTGGCGTTTTGCTATAGTGATAGATCCTCAGATTGGTCAGTGGATGCTGACTGACCAATCAGAGGCCGATCAGCCGGTCGGTTGACCAATCGGAGGGTCGGATACTATAGCAGCTCAATGGCAATGGCTAAGGGACTATCGCCCTTGTGAGTTGATAGCGATCTCTTTCTCACTGTCGCTTTAAAAAATGGAGCATTTATCCAAACAGAACTGTAATTATCTGTTAAGACCCGAGGCATATAATTTATGAAGAGCAATAGTAATCAGCTTCTATCATATTTGAGATGAATAGTGTTTTGCATAAAGTTATCGCGTTTTATGTTTGTTTGTGAAGTAAGAATGAGCGTTTATTTCTCACTAAGTTTATTTTAGAATAATTATGCTAAAATGTACAATAAAATAGTTACGACTCGTTCATTTTGAATTTTATTTGATAAACAACAATGCGTTTTGTTCAGGACAAAGTTGTAAGTTTTTTGTAAAAATTAAAATTAAGAGCTGTTGTTTTCTTTGTTTTATGATTTATTGTTTAAAGTTGGAAGATTGTAAAATGGGAGTAAATATTTTAATGTTATTGTTTTTTATCTTAGCTGTCTCGAGATTTTTTTTGGCTCACTATAATACGTCATGTAATGTTATATAATATGTACAAACATATTGTACATGACATGACATAATTATAGTGAACCAAAAAAAAATTCTCGAGAGAGTTAAGATAAAAAACAAACACATTAAAATATTTACTCCCATTTTACAGGTATTTAGTAGTAGCACTTGTATGCTACTACTAAATACAGACTCTACATCAACTGATGTAACGGAAATTCAAACTCAAATATTTTATTTCGTTTAGGCCTTACAAATTGTCATTTGTAGGGTTCCGTACCCAAAGGGTGCCAACGGGACCCTATTACTAAGCCTACGCTGTCCGTCTGTCCGTCCGTCTATCAGCGGGCTGTAGTTTACGAACCGTAATAGGTAGAGAGTTGAAATTTTCACAGAATGTGTATTTTTGTTGCCGCTACAACAACAAATACTAAAAATAAAATAAAATTTAAAAGTAAAGGGGGGACCAACAAGTTACTTAATATTTTTGATGTTTTTATTCAAAGGTGGTACGGAAACCTTAATGTGCGAGTCCGACACGCACTTGGCCGGTTTTTACATTTTTAAATTCTGCCTCCGGATCGTAAACGATCTCAACTGAGAAGATCCGGCAAGAAACTCAGCGGGCTTGTCCTTTTTACATTGATTGTATTTTTTATTGCCACTTGCTTATTTTAATACAGTCAACGAGTCCTGATAAGAGGTAGTCAGTTGCAAAACATACAGTTGCGTAAAATGCTTTTAGCGTTTAGTGGGTCCACTTGAGATCGGTATGAAAATTTCACCGAAACTATTTTCTAATCTTTATTGGCAGTGCACCGCGCTGCATCCAATTGATCTGGTATTTTGAGAACATGAACTGATACAATGGTGTTTACGGTGGAGGGTGCATAAATAACACGGGCATACATATGAAAGACAGAAGGTTAGGTGGCTATTGTTTACATTTTCAATTTGTTAAGTCACCTGTGATAATATGACATTGCAGAAACTGAATTTCTATGTTCCGGAGTAGACTCACGCAACAAGTGCCACAAATTTATCAGGCCCGGCGATAAGAGTAACTAAAATGTTCAATAATATAGAAATGTCATATTTTGATAGTCTTGCTCATGGACCAATTACTAGGGGGACTGGCCCTAAGCAACTCGGCCGAGTGGTCGGCCTAGTACTAACATCGACATAAAACGAAGCGAGTAGTTCAACTATTTATCGGTAGATAGAACAATGAAAATGAAAAAACAATGACCACGTATTTTTTCATACATATATCGAATAAGGGCACCTCTTTCTTTAGTCTTTACTCTGTGGTCTTGCTCGACACTAGCGTCGCTCTCAGCGGGTCTGATGAGCTTGTAGGACTGTAACAGTAAAGTTACGTAAATATTTACAGAAAATGCCAATGCCAATGCCATATCTACTCTGCGTTTTTCTAAAAGTACCTTAAGAAATTTAATTTATTTACGCTAACAACCATTTTTCTTTTTCCTACTTTGATTTGGATTCGTCTTCCGGTCTAACCTTATTTTGTCATCTTCCCTCCAAAACTGGATGTAAGTACCTGGATGTAAGTAACCGACAGATCAATTATTTCAGAAAACTTTAGCTCTTAAAAATACAGACACCCATTTGATCGATTAGAAGTAGAGCAGAGTGAGACTTCTGTTCCTAACCGTTACAGTGACTGGGTGCAATGTATTGCAATCATATTTCTGGAAATATACCTCACGACGGACACTCAATATCGAAAGCTCGTAATTCTGTTTGTATGGGAAAGGTAATGGATGATTTTCAATTGAGATTTGACTTGACTTGAGACGCAGTTCAAGGTAAAATACGACGTGCCTTCAGGTATAATCTTAAGACATAAAGAAGCTTGTTTACACCATAACATCAGTGATCAAGAGAAGCAGCGGGGTAATATTTTTTAAGGGTTGCTCTGATTAATAATAATAATATTTATTTATGGAAGTAACTAGGACTCATTATGTTAGTACATCTCCTAAAACTATGTTAGTATCAAAATTACAAATATGTAGGTATTTAAATAAAATAAATAAATAAATGCAAATCACTGCTGCACCATCCCATGAGAGACGGTGCAGCAGCGATTCACATATACGCTATCCAACCTACTGGCGAACATTTTCGATAATTTTAATGTTTTAGTAAAGTATTTTTTCGCATTTGTTTCGATTCGAGATTAAAGAAAAATTAATTGCTTACTATGTAATATATGATTGTGTAAGAGTGTACCTCTGCCTCCCTTTTGGGTATTGTAGGCGTGATAATGGTTATAGTTATGAATTGTTATCTTTGTCTGCAAAAATGCGTTTATTTTTAAATCTATGAGAGCTATTTTTCATTCAGTTGTCCTGTAGTATGCGATGTTGATGTAAGCTGATGGAATATCGATTCTGGGTTGTTTATAAAGGCAGTATTTTGAACGTTACCGAGTTTGTTTAAGCTCGATTTTTATGTTTTAGTAAAATTTTATCAGCAGCATATAGGAATTGAGAGTACCTGTAGCCCGATTCACATAATAAAAAACCGTAACGATAGTAACGACATAGTCGTTGATAGCCTTTTCGTCATGGCAACAAGTCGTTGAGTAACCGTTTTTCGTTGAGTAAACGTTTGAGTTGAAGTCCTATCGAACTGCGTTCAAGGAACACGTGAACCAACTTTGGGTAGTATTTCGATAGAACGACTTTCGAACTTAAGCGATATTTGGATTGTTTGTTTTACGTGAATCGGGCCACTGGAAGGCAAAGGTTAATCCAATACCTACCCGGCAGTTAAGTTTACACATCGGGATTGGGTAGAGCCTCGTCTCTCTCATAGATGATGTTCCATAAAGCAGGATATCCCTTTCTATAGATCGAAGTTAAAATAAATTAACGAATAGGTGTGCTCATTGGGGAACTTCCTGGTGGAGCTGGGATGGCTGGAGTAACCGGCCCACCCTCCAACACACCAAACATGAGCACCAAGTTGTCTATTTGTGGACACCACCCGTAGAAGGAGAAGAAGAATGTGCTTACTGTAGTTTACTTTTTTATTTATTTATTGCCAAGGATGGCAGACGCAGACGGTCCACCTACTTTAATTCTTATATATTTAGATGTCTCACAAATTTTGTCACTACCTCTCTTCGACTGTGCAACAATATTCTTTGGTGAGTTGTCAAATCAGTATCATTGTGGATTTTTTTTGCAAGTCGTGCTAGCACTTAAGAGAACATAGTTTTATCTATACGTCAAACGAGTTTTCTGACATCTCTTGGTTTTTTCACGGCGCGCCATGCTAGCCCATAAGACAACACGGTTATGTCACGCCTAGAGCCCGCGGGGAGGTGTCAAAAACTCTTGTCGTGCACCGCTGTGCTAAGACCGCTGGGCTCTATTTAATAAAGCTGACAATCCGACAGGTGCGACATATGTCAAAAAGTGACAATTCGACAATTTATCTGTTTAATAAAACTTACAAGTGACAAAATTGTCATGGTCAACAAAATTATTTGCGAGTTTTTCAAAAGTTGACATAATTTTCATAATTTGACTGTGGTTTTTTGACATATGTCGAGTTTTATTAAACGCGTTTTTCTCTGACAAATTGTCAAGAATTCACCTGTCGATTTATGACATATTTGTCGCTTTTATTAAACAGCCTCAGCGCGACAATTCGACAATTTTGACAGTTTTTGACATATATGTCGAGTTGTCAGCTTTATTAAATAGGGCCCTGATGTTAAGTGGAATCCGCCGCCCAGGACATCTGCAACTTAAGGAGAGCAGATGCGGCGCCTACCTTTAAGATACCTGTAAACATGCTCTTTGAAGGACCCCATGTCGTAGTGCAAAGGAAATACTTCGGGAGGGAGATCATTCCACAACTTGCACGTGCGTGTGGGAGGAAAGCTCGCGATGCACGCACATTTGCAGTATACCAGGCATCTAGGTGGTGCACTTTTTGAGTACTTACCTAATTATTATTATTATTATTTAAATAAATGGCGGCGTCCACACGACTTGGGTCTGGTTGTCACACGTATTAAGGAAAAAGGTCCATAATATGAAATTCACAGAATAAAAATCTGCCAAGGTCATTATTAACAAAACATTTCTACATAATATTATAATTATCACGTCCCTACGCAATGACTAATGCATCTGCCCTAATTCGATTATCGCGGAATTCGTTATTCAAGCGGGAACTCCTCGATTACACTGGATATTACACATCATTTTCCTGTAATTCCGTTGCCATGATCAAGTTCAATAGTAGATAGTGAATGCTGGATAAACGATAAAACAATATTATAATAATTATTATGAAATGTACGCATTATAAACTGTGATAGAATTAATCGTATTGACGGGCCCGGTGGCGTGGTTGGCGTGATGGCGCCTTTCACGCTGCAGGTCGTAGGTTCGATTCCTACCCGGGACATGCATTTGTGTGCATGAACATGTCTGTATGTCCCGAGTCTGAGTGTATATGTATATTAAGTATATATTTACAAATTAAAAAGTAATATGTAGTAATATCTGTTATATGGTTTCCATAGTACAAGCTCTGCTTAGTTTGGATCAGGTAGCCGTGTGTAAAAAAAGTTCGAGGATATTATTTGTTATTATTATTCCAATGTTCTGTAGTATTGTATTTGGTGGATGTAAAAAGTGTAAATTATAACTGGGAAAGTTTGTATGTTTGATAATGTAATATAATAACAAAAATCCGAGACTATAAATTAAACATTTACAAATATAGACAATATTATAAAATTAATTAAAACATACGAAACGCGCACCGTTTGTCTGGGATTACCAAATTAAAACTGTGCGGCCGAAATAAAAGCATTTTAAAACCACACCAAACGCTGGGGGTCGCTGGATTAACTTTTTAGGGTTCCGTAGCTCAGAAGGAAAAAACGGAACCCTTATAGGATCATTTTGAAGTCAGTCTGTCAGTCTGTCTTTCTGTCCATCTGTCCTGATGTACACAGCCCAAACCGCTGGTGTCAGAAACATGATATTTTAACAGTAAGTACCTTTTATAGAGTAGAAGAAGAGCAAAGGAAGGATTTTGAGAAATATCACCCCTAAGGGGTTAAAATAAGGGGTGAAACTTTGTATGACGGTCCCATTTTTCTGAAGATACTCACATGAAAACTAGTGTTTAGGCTACTCATTACAAATAAAAAATATAATTTTCAGCGTATTTGAAAATTCAACTACATACTAATAAGTTTGTACGAAACCCTCAGGGCGCGAGTCCTACTCGCACTTGTTCGGTTTTGTAACTGTTTGTTGATCCTATTCAGAATGATTTCACACACAAACTAACATTACAGAGGTCAATGTATTCTTTGAATAAAAAAATCTATTCACGTGATCAAATCGAATTGAGCTTATAATGAAAGGGTGGACCCTTCGGACCCAATTGGCTTTCTTATCCAAATGAAAGCTTGTGCTCATACAATCGTATTTGATATTGAAGAGAAATAGGTGGAAATTTATTTTAGTAATGTTTCTTTATCATAGAATTTTATTTAAAAAAATATTTTCTAGTATTTAAAACTCAGAATACAGACAGAGTCACACTAGATTTTTTATCATAAACTAGAACAGTCACGGCCGTGCTTCCGCCAAGTTGAGTTTTGCTCCCTTTTCTCTTGTAATTTTTAAATTTCCTCTATCATTGTTACGGATCAAATTAAAAACCGGAAATTTCTGCCGCTTTCTTAATTATAAAAAAAACGAAACTAATAATTCTGTTGACTCCATAGAAAATGTATTTAATACACGTCTGGGTATTAATAATATATGTGGATTGTGGTCATTATCGTCACTCATAACGCCGATAATTTTACTACTTACTATAACCAATTAAATAATCAAGTCATTATCGGTAAGTAGCTGATATAAAATCCAATTCCAATACATTATGTGCTGGCGTCAGGGCGGAAACGCTACAGCGGGTACTAATAGCATATAATAAGGGAAGTAGCTTAGTTAGTACCTAACTGTAGTACGATAAGTATGGTATGTCTGGTGGGAACAGCCTTGGAATATCGATCATACTGAGCTGTGTGAATTATTTATATTTACTTATACAGGGTGTCCCAAAACTTTGCCACATGGAGGGGAAGTACCTTAAATATTTTAGATAGAGAATTTTACTGAAAGAAGACTTCATAATTATTTAAACAATACGAACTGCATTCAAAGATTTTTGGAAACTCGCTTGCCACACTCGGGAATCGAACCGGTTAAAATCCGAAAAAATAACACCCTGTACTTTTATGGCATCAATCGATAGGACCAATCACAAGGATCAAATCACTCTAACAAACATGGGAAATTAAATGAAAGGAAAACCGTAATATCTTAAATTATAAGAATTAAAATATGTGAAAATTAAAATAAGTAACGATTTTATGGGTTTCCTTTCATTTAATTTACTATGTTTCTTAAAGATATTTTATCCTTATGATTGACCCTATCGATTGATGCTATAAAAGTACAGGATGTTATTATTCGGATTTTAGCCGGTTCGATTCCCGAGTGTGTCAAGCGAGTTTTCAAAATGAAAGGAAACCATAAAATCTTCACTTATTTTAATTGAACGAATAAAAAATGGTAAACTAACTAATTTGTTGCTCGAAATTATCTCCATTTTTTGTGGATACACTTTATCTTTCAATTCATGAATGTATAAGTTTAGATTTCATGGTATTCCTTTCATTTAATTTACCATGTTTGTTAGAGAGATTTGGTTCTTATCATTGATCCTATCGATTGATGCCATAAAAGAACAGGGTGTTATTTTTTCGGATTTTAGCCGGTTCGATTCCCGAGTGTGGCAAGCGAGTTTTCAAAAATCTTTGAATGCAGTATTGTTTTTAAAATAAAAATGAAAACTTCATTTAGTAAAATTATCTATCTACAATATTTAAGGTACTTCCCCTCCATGTGGCAAAGTTTGGGGACACCCTGTATACTTGGTAATCTTTTTTACGGTAAAAAATATCGTGATTTTATTATTCATAGAAAAAATAGTATATGTGATAATATATTATTTATATGTATAACTATCTTTTGCCCGCGACTTCGTCCGCGCAGAATTTAAATTAAAAAAATGCTGATCCCGTATCTCATTTCCCGGATCCCGTATACCGTATACCGGATATCCCGGATTTCGTATCCCGGATCTCGTTTCCCAGGTCCCGTATCCTGGATCTCGATGCCCGGATCCTGGATCTCGTTTTCCGGATTCCGGATCCCGGATCTCGTTTCCCGGATCCCGAGCACGTATCCCGGATATCACGGATCCCGTATCCCATATCCCGGATTTCGAATCCCGGATCTCGTTTCCCGGGCCCCGTATCCTGGATCTCGTTGCCCGGACCCTGGATCCCGTTTTCCGGATTCCGTTTGCTAAATCCTGGATTCCGTATCCCGGATATCACGGATCCCGTATCTCGTATCCCATATCCCGGAATCCCGGATCTCGTTTCCCGGAACTCGTTTCCCGGATTGCGTATCCCGGATATCACGTATCCCGTATCAAATATACTGAATTTCGCATCCCGGATCTTTTTCCCGGGTCCCGTATTACGGATCTTCTTTCCCGAGACCCGTATCCCGGATCTCGTTTCCCGGATCTCAGATTCCGTTTGCCGGATCCCGTATCCCGGATATCACGGGTCCCGCTACCCATACCCCGGATTCCATACCCCGGATCTCGTTTCCCGAGTCCCTTATCCCGGATCTCGTTTCCCGGGTTCCGTATCCCGGATCTCATTTTCTGAATTCCGGATCCCGTTTCCCAGATCCCAGCTTCCGTTTGCCGGATCCCGGGTCCCGGAGCCTTATCTCTGATCCCTTATCCGTTTCCCGGAGTCCCGTCCCGAAGTCCCGTCAAAATCGGTCCAGCCGTTTCAGAGATTAGCCCGAATCGGTACCGCCATACAAACTTTCATTAGATGTGTCCATATGGCGCGCATGCCTCACCCGAGCACTCATATTATGACATTACGTCTATGCGTTCCGACGTCAAAAGTGAGTGCTCGCGCGAGGCATGCGCCCGATGAAGACGCCGCCATTCCCTATTTTACACCCTCGGGGGATGAATTTTCCAAAACGCTGAAATTAATATTTTTTATTTGTAAAAAGAAACCTAAACACCAATTTTCATCATTCTAACTCAAAAAATGACGAACTTCAATACAAACTTTCATCCCCTATTTTACCTCCTTAGGGGTTGAATTTCAAAAAACCCTTTCTTAGTACACCTCCACACATCAAGACAAACCCACCCTCCAAATTTCAAGTCTCTACGATCAGCGGTTTAGGCTGTGCGTTGTCTGTCAGTCAGTCAGTCAGTCAGTCAGTCAGTCAGTCAATCAGGACTTTGATTCTTATATATTTAGATTTATATGTCTTAGGGTTAAGTGACCTTAAAATAGATTTGTTGGTTTGACTTATTTTAACTGAATGTCTGATGCTTTTTTATGTGACCAGGTGGCAACCAGGCGTACGGCTCGCTTGATGTTAAGCAGTTACCGTACCCTATAGATGCTTGCAATACCAAAGGCATCGCTCTAACGTTGCTGACCTTAAGCGGAGTGGGACAGAGGGAGGGGAACAGGGGGAACACTTTACGCTGATCTTCTTTGAGAGGTTGGTCCTTGTCGAGTTACCCCGTATATGAGCTGCAGTCAATTGGCTACAGCTTGGCTCTACCGAGTCGAGTCAAAAAGGCGTATAATTGACAAAAACCTAAATAAATCTTTTAGTGCCAATAAAATCTCTAGTCCACGCGGGTCAACCCTAATCTTATCCTACTGTTTTACATACTCTGCGCATATTTTTATACGCACAAGTAAAGATAGGGCCAATATATTTTTTGAGAATCCACTTAAGTTTTTATGTTTATTTTTAGCACAAAATATATTTAATAAATAATACATTGATGTTGATAAGTCATCTTACTTTTATGTGCCAATTGTGTGGTGTTGATTCGATTTCTAGTTATTATTTACGAGTTTATTTATTCTCTGTTTTTCTTTCATTGTATAAAACCAGATGCCAATATCGTAAACTTTCATTCGCGACGTAGTAAAGCGAAGGTGACCTCTGTTTCTATCTATATAATATTATTATTTAGTAGCCTGAGGATATAAGAAAAAAAATCAAGATTCGTTACGTGGTTGGAAACGGTGGAACCAATTTTCTAAATGAATGGTCACTATTGGAACTACAAACAGAAGGACAAAAAAGACCTTGTTATGGGATTTACACCACTATCAATTACAGCTGCGTTGTACAAATACTACCTATAACTACACTGGACCGCAACGAAATAGGGTCTGTTAGAAAATCTTCAATAATACCTATCTTCAATCACATTTTTATTTATTTAACATTTATTAAATATAAAAAGCTTTAATTCATTTTTTAGGGTTCCTTACCCAAAGGGTGCCAATGGGACCCTATTACTAAGCCTACGCTGTCCGTCTGTCTGTCTGTCTGTCTGTCCGTCCGTCTGTCTGTCAGCGGGCTGTATCTCACGAACCGTAATAGCTAGAGACTTGAAATTTTCACAAAATGTGTATTTCTGTTGCCGCTACAACAACAAATACTAAAAATAAAAAAAAGTTAAAAAATAAAGGGGGTCCCCATACAATAAACTCGATATTTTTGACGTTTTTATTTATAACTCATAAATTAAACTTTATATAAAGGGAATACTAATATTTTAACCATTAGTGATCATTATAATAGCTTTTACATAAATTGTTGACAAAAAATATTGTAAAACTACATTTTTTACTAATTAATAAACTTTTAAGCGACAGTAGCGCCATCTAGTCGCATATGTGTAAACTAAAATTTTCACAGAATGAATATCAGCTACTAAAAATTTAATAATATTTATATGGTGGTTGGTACGGAACCCTCTATGTGCGAGTCCGATACGCACTTGGCCGGTTTAAAAAATTCAACTTATCATAAGTTTGTACAGAACTTTCAGGGCGCGAGTCCTACTCGCACTTGTCTGGTTTTTAGGGTTCCTTACCCAAAGGGTGCCAACGGGACCCTATTACTAAGCCTACGCTGTCTGTCTGTCCGTCCGTCCGTCCGTCTGTCAGCGGGCTGTATCTCACGACCCGTAATAGGTAGAGAGTTAAAATTTTCACAGAATGTGTATTTCTGTTGCCTCTACAACAAAAAATAGTAAAAATAAAATGAAATTTAAAAATAAAGACTTCATATTATTCTTGACGTTTTTATTCTACGGGGGTACGGAACCCTTTATGTGCGAGTCCGACACGCACTTGGCCGGTATTTTATTACCGTTTAAGCACATTAAAATATTCTTTAATTTAGTCTTTATTTCATAAAGCTGGGTCAGGTACTTTCGAACATATTGAAGATTTTCTGACCGACCCTTTTTCTTTGCGGTCCTGTGTACTATAACACCGTACATTACTATGCGATTAAAATAAGAAAAGGACTGGCCTAGCGTCATGTTGTGACGTCACAACTGGAACTTGTACAGGCTCTCGGCTAATTTCACTCTCAAGTACAGTACTTGATACCGTACTTATATGAGTGAAATTCACAGAGTAAAGACTAAGAAAGAGGTGCCCTTATTAGATATTTGTATGAAACAAAACGTGGTCATTGTTTTTTCATTTTCATTATACTATTTACCGGTAAATAGTTGAACTACTCGCTTCGTTTTATGTCGATGTTACTACTAGGCCGACCACTCGGCCGACTTGCTTAGGGCCAGTCCCCTTAGTAACTGGTCCATGGTGAAATTTGCCAAAGGCCCGTCCTATTCTTATTTTAATCGCATTGTACGTTGCGTCGCGGGCTCAAATACAATATTCAAACTCAATCTCGTTAACATTCAGCCAGCAACGTGCGGAATGAAATAAATTGGTTAAACCAAAAAAGTTTATTCAAAAAAGGGTAGAAAACTTTTCCATCGGATACTGATGACCATATACAAGTCATATTCGGATGTATTCCATGCTGACTCGAGTACTTTCCGTTCATAAGTTTCGGGTACTGAAGGGTTTCGTATAATAGAGTATCCTGATTTATTGTGTGCTTATTATCAGAAGATTTTTGGGATGTGGTTATGTAACTATACCTATTTAAAGATAAAATATTGGGCGTTGGAAAATTTAAATTAGTCTCAATGGAGTAAGGCCTGCAAAGTTAAGTAAGTAATAATTTATGTAAGTAATCTAAAATCAAATGATATGAACTTCCAAAATCTCTACATAAATTATAACTGAAATCATAGGGATAAATTAAGCAAGCTTTCTACATATTTAAGAGAACAAAGAGTACCTTTTTATTATCTAGAAATGTAAGATAATCATAATATATTAAGTTATCTCCTCCAACTTATCGCTGAATAATAGTGGGCCCACATCAAAACTTTAATACCCAGAGTCGATTAAGCCCCAGAACATCTCCGTTACGAGGGTTAACTTTCCAAACGATAGAAATTTTAAAATAAAATAAATAAATAATTTTAAAATAAAATAAATATCGCCAGATTTACACATCAACTGTGCAGTCTCAAACTAAGCAACGCTTGTAGGCATAAAATAGACTGAGGCGATTCCAGTGGCAAATCACAAAAAGGCTATTCCCGAAATTAGCCTCTGGCAGGTATTGAATCTGCGACCACCCGATGCAGTGAGCCGAGCGCCCAACGCTCAAACCACTGCGGCGAGCGGTCGAGCTGAAACCACTGCGTCATTTATTTCATGGTTCTAAATTGTTTAACATCAACCAGCTTTTTATAAATAAACAAATGACAGTCTAACGGTAAGTAAAATAACACAATGACACTATACATAAGGCCGCGGCTGCACCGGTAAAGCGATTGCGATGGGACGGCGATATCTATACAAATTTTCGCCTGTTGTCACCGCCATGTTTACAGAGGTTTGATCACTGTCGCCTCGCAATCGTCTTACCAGTGCGGCCCCCGCCTTAAAAGTACTGTCATTAACCCTTATGACTGCTCTATACAAATAGGCCGTAACTTTAGTGAATAGGCATCTGATGACTGACGATTCGTCAAAGATTGCCGCTGGCAACAAAAGGCTATATTATGCAAAGCTAACTTATACTAGCGGCTTCGCTTATGTAATTTACAAATCCACTAGCATTGTATAAACAATGTATAAAATGGGATGAATCTGTTACCATTATTAGGCACTTCACCCTTAATGCGAAGTAATAATGATGAAATTAAATGTATTTTCTGTAAGTAAGAGACCGGCCCTTTAAAAATGAAATACAGCCATTGTAAATGAATTTAAAATTAAAATTCGGGGGCTATATCCAACGCGGCCATAAAATTTCATACGTTCAAATTCATTTAATAGTCTCAACAGAGATTTATACATAGCTCGTACATTACGAAACCCATAAAAGTATTCCACAGGTATTTCAGAACAGCACAACGTCTTTAAAACTTCAACTTCGTGTAATTTAACGATTTTCAGCGAAAATTGTACATAAAAAGCATATTTCCCAAATGTGTACTGACTAGGTGCTTCGCAAAATGTGCCGAAATAAAACCAAGATGAAGAGCTTGGGCATAAAGTAGAGGCTAGATTGAAACCTTTTTTGTTTAGGGAATGTAATTTAGAGAATTTAGGACGAAATACAATTACTACGTTGCAAGCTACGTTGTGACAATGACTGAGGGACTATAGGGCCCCATTCACAAAGCAAAGCACCGACCGTTTTTAGGAGAAAAAACAGAATCCTTATACGAATAAGGTACCTACGTTGTTTTACCGTGTGAATGAAGAGTGAACTGGTTGAACGATGATCGCTCGACTACGCACCTTATAAAAAGGGTAGGTAACTAACTAGGCCCACAGCTGTTGGCCCGCGGGGGGCCAGTTGGCTATACTGCTCCACAACTCGGCCCGCAAAGGTTTTTTTGTAATGTTCTACATAACACCGATTCACACGACTTGTTCTCACGCGAAATAGAGCGACACATTGCCAGCTAATTGTAAATTTTCCTATAGCTCTGAGGTCTTGTAGAGTGTATAAATACTGTCTAACCACTTACTCAGAACTTAATCTTACCTCCTCTCCTCGCGAAAATAATACCAAGTTTTCTGATCCAAAAAATAAACTTTCCCAAACTAACCGCCCATGTTTGCCCCCAAAGGCTCATAAGTAGTTCTCGCTCAGATAATTGAGCGGATTTATGAAGGCAATGAACTTCCACAGCTGGAGGAGGTGCCCTGTACCTGGAGGGGGTGCCCTGGTGATATATTGTGTCTCCAAACATCCAGCTAGCTGGATAAACGATAGGAAAATGGATGGAAAAATCGGTTTATTTGTGGTCTCTGTTTTTCTAGGTTTTGGTTGTTATTTTTGATCCTATGGAACATTTTTGTAAGCGGCTACTGGAAAGGTATGATAACACTCCATTTTCCGCTTTGTAAATTTGTAATTTTAAGTGGGAATTATTTTCAACAATGATTTACTGAAATGGCGAAGGGAAACATTGCGAGCAAACCATCATTTCACGCAACATTTACTTATGTAAAAATTTTGGGTATGGTTCAGTGATTTAATTATTTACTTAGGTTTATTCCCATCTACTATAACCGCGCGTTGGGTAAAAACGTGATATCCCCGATATATCTAATAGTAGGCCCATAATATTTAAAGTACTTTTTACAGTCTATCTACAATTTGTGACACGACATGGTATTAAGATTTTTTCTGCCTCACACGCCCATTCAGAAGAACAATATAAAAAATGTCTCAAAGCTCATCTATTTTCCTCCATTGTCTATCTTAGATCGCATCGGTGGTTCGCTAGTCGCGCTGTTGAAAAGATTAATGAAAGTTCAAAAAGGCACTTTGTTCCACATGGACGAGGATAACACAAGAGGGTGAAGAAAGGAGAGTATTATGAACAGGAAAGTACGGAATACGCATGATTTTTGGTAGAGATTGGATATAGCAGGTACGTAGGCGACATTTTGAATTAACTTGATGTAGTATGATGCTATATAGCAGAGGTCGGCAAGTAGTTTTAGGTGGGGTCCGGATACTGTGGGAAAATTTTAACGAGGTCCAGAAAAAATTGTATGGTTTCAAATAAAATTCCGAATTATAAAACACAACACCTAAAATTAATGTGAGAAACTGCACCGACGGTCTTGAGCCTGTTTTTTATAGTTTGGTTTTCGAGAAGAACCGCAAATTCGAAGTGTGTCTTCTAAGTGGGCGTCCGTTAATCTTGAAGGATATTTGTTTTAAAAAAAAATCATCTTTGAGAAAGATGATTGTGGCCAAATTGATAGCTAGTCTTTTGCAATTTTCATATTTTTCTGGGAGATGTTTGGCGGTCCGAGGTTCGACCTTTCGCGGTCCGCCTGTTGCCGACCGTTGCTATATAGAATAAGCACACTTCTGTAATTACACCATTTTGATGAACAGTGGTCTAGAATGTTCAGATATTTTGAGTCGTTCATAGCCAGCTGAAATCACTGATCGGTACACGATCGGAGGTTAAGCAAACACCTAGTAATGTCAGTGAGAGATGGTTGACCATTTAGTGGCATTTGAACTGAAAGTCTCCGTAATTCGGAGGGTAAAAGGTCGGTCCCGGTTGTTGTCTTCCATGCAGCAGTCGTTAAGCCTTGCCAGAGGCCTTCGGGCGGCTTGAGCCACTCTGACACCAGGTTGGCCACTAACCATACGATAAGAAGAAGAAGATGTTCTAGAATATGCTTGACACCTTTGCAAAGGCTGTGTATCGTGATGTGATTACACAGTCCTGTTATCATCATACAAGACTGTTGCCAGTCAATCTGGTAAATTAGACGGTGTTTGACTCCGCTCTATATTTTACTTTTACTTCCAAAGGGACGGGAGAGCTCTTATTATCTTGTTGACAGAAAAGTAATAAAAGTTTTTATGGAACATGTGTAAGAATATGGTTCTAGCCTATAAAGTTATGGATTCTATGTAATTAGTAAAACTACTGACGCAGCAACAATAGTTAGATTAAAGTGCCACAAAGTTGTTTGTTCTTGTGGTGTGTTATCTAAGCAACAGGATGGTTTGGATGTATATTCCGGCTAATGCCTGGACCGATTTTGACGGGACTTTCACTGGCATATAGCAGCTGTTATAAGGAGTAACTTAGACTACTTTTAATTTAGGAAAAAAATAGAGTTTCGCGCAAAAGAAACCTATTTAATTCCAAGCGGACGAAGACGCTAGCAATCTTTTTCAAAAAAGTATGCGTACGAAATCGCGGGCACAGATATTTATAACTATGTACTTTAAATTTTTAAACGCGATCGTTGTATTATACACGTATTTAATTTTAACATGAAATTATTAATTAGTTAAGAGGTTAAATGAAGTCTTCTTAAGGCCGAGCTTACCAACATATTAACAGCGGACCGTTAGAGTATTAAACTACTGTTACCAATAAATTAAACAATCGGATATTGCCTCCATTAGTGAGCTTGTGGTCTTTAGACCATCATTGTGCGGTCTCTACAATTCTTTGACTGTAATTATTTTTCATAAGTTTTTCGTATCCCAGTAAATATAACACACAATTAATAAAACATTACCGATCAACTGTCAGTAAATACGTAGATTAATGACCGAACTTATCCACTTATCAGTAATAAGCTTATTAGATTACTCTGTAACTTGGGAACAAGTTTCATAAAACAGATGTGTGGCCCACACAGTGTGGGGTATATTAACATAGTGTGGAGGTTGATAGCTCTTTTAGCAATATTTGTCTCAGTATCAAGCAAAAACTGTTAAACTGAACGGTGGAACATACCCATATCCTGAGGAATACAGGTTCTTCCTGCAGTGTCAGCAAACTGCAACGGGAATGTCTATTTTTTTTTTCTAATAAATACTTTTCTAAGGTAAGTATATCTTACGAACAACGCACACTGAAATAATTTTTAAAATAACTTAAAAATTGGCAAAAATACAAAATTTTAATAACTTTCGAAAAATGCACTAACTACTTAGGTATGATGTCATAACTTAATAGTTTTAGCAAAATTTAATACCTAATACCTTGGTAATAAATTAAAATAATATATAAAAATCTGCCACCTGCGTAATAACGGCACGGCATAACGCGTAAATAAAGGCAAAACTTACATAAGCGTAGTTCTACACGAATTTATTTTCTGTTCCACGGTAGTTCTTCGGTATGCGGTTACCTAAAGGGTGTGACCTCAAAGGCAAGGAACAACTAATCAAACTTTAAGTTCGCTCTGTTAAGTCCTGTCTTAATGTAATTAAAACTATTTGATTGTGAGAAGTACCTAGTTACAATGTATAAGAGGCTTTAGATTCTTCTACTAATGTTGCTCAAATTGATCTTGAACTCGGATTCTTGGGAGAGATCTATCATTTTCGTAAAACCAAGAACAAGACCACCTTTTTACAGGAAGATAATAATAACAATAATATCCTGGGGCATTTTTTACACATGGCTCCCAAACTAAGCAAAGCTTGTAATATGGAAACCAGATAACTGATATTTAGTAATATACTAGCTGTGACCGAGGCTTCGCCCGCGTGGAAATTGATGCGTAAGATTAGTCTTATTCCAGAGCCTACACTATCTAAGTTTCAAATTTCATTAAACTCGGTTTAGTAGTAATGGAGATACGTGGTAACAAACATCCACACATACAGACACACACATTTATTTAGCACTTGCCCGCAACATCGTTCGCGCAAAATTTAAATTTAAAAAAATTGGACTCGATCCTGTTTGCCGGATCCCATATCCCAGATCTCATTTCCCGGATTTAGATTTTTTTAAA
Organism: Drymonia ruficornis; assembly: GCA_947859195.1. Taxonomy (NCBI): domain Eukaryota; kingdom Metazoa; phylum Arthropoda; class Insecta; order Lepidoptera; family Notodontidae; genus Drymonia; species Drymonia ruficornis. The sequence continues at coordinate 11,089,989 of OX401909.1, forward strand.
TTTTGATCTCTGATCCCAGACTCCGTATCCCGGATCCTGTTTTCCGGATCCCGGATCCCATAATCATTGATTCCGGATCCCGTATCTCTGATCCCGTTTCCAGGATCCCGTTTCCCGGATTTCGTATCCCGGATCTCTGATCCCGGATCCCGGACCCCGTTTCCCGTAAAACGTTCTCTGGATCCCATTTGCCGGTTCCCGTATCCTGAATCCTCCATCTCGGATCCCATATTCCCTAATCCCGGATCCCGCGGATCCCGTATCCCAGATATCCCGTATCCCTGATACCGGATCCCGTATACCGTATATATAACGTATCCCAAAACAAACTTGTATTTTAAAGACTAACTTAATTCTAACTTCAAAAAAATTACGAACTATTTTACCACCTTAGGGGTTGAATTTTCATAAATCCTGTAATTATTATTAATTTAATATAAAGAAACTAAAATACTTATTAGCTTCAAAAATGACTTACTTTCAAACAAACTTTAAACCCCTTAGGGGTTGAATTTTCAAAAACCCTGAAATTATTACTTCTCATTTTTTAAAAGACACCTATTCACCATTTTTCATAATTCTAACTTGAAAAACGACGAACTTGCATACAAACTTTCATCCCTTATTTAACCCCCTTAGGGGATGAATTTTCAAAAACCCTGAAATTATTTTTTTGCATATATAAAAAGAAACCTAAACACCAATTTTCACAATTCTAACTTCAAAACTGACAAACATCCATGCAAAATAACATTCAAAACTTTTATCCCCCATTTTACCCCCTTAGGGGTTGAATTTTCAAAAACGCTGAAATTACTAATTTTTATTTTTTAAAAGACACCTAATGACAAATTTTCATAAATATAACTTCAAAAATGACAAATTTACATACAAACTTTCATCCCTTATTTAACCATCTTAGGGGTTGAAATTTATAGGTATGATTAGCATATGTCTCCTTCCAGAGTTTAAACTATCTACGTTTCAAATTTCATTAAAATCGGTGCAGTATTTATGGAGATACGTGGTAACAAACATTCACACACACACACACGCGCACACACACACACACAGTTACTTTCGCATTTATAATATTAGTAGGAAGTAGGATACATATACTACTTTTTGTTTGTAAATCCATACTTAATATAAATATACACCCAGACTAGGGACATACAGACATGTTCATGCACACAAATGCATGTCCCGGGTAGGAATCGAACCTACGACCTGCAGCGTGAAAGGCGCCAACCACGCCAACGGGCCCGTCACCGGGGCTGGGATCATCAAGATAATCAACTAGGTAAATGCCTACATAGGTAAAACCGGAACAATTTTTTTAGCAGTCCTTGAGATAAGTCCAAATAGAACAGCAGACTCTGTCTATGGATTAGTTCTATTTTTTTTAGTACTTAGCAAGAAGTATTTTACTAATAGAGATTAATAACTGTAACTGTAGTTAAAAATACCATATTGCAAAACACAGTTATCAAACTATACCTATAGTTTAGTGCAATATTGTATTTGCTAAAGAAGATGTAAACAATAGATACACAAAAACAAGTTATACCTCAAGAGTCAGAAAGTTTAACGTAACAGCCAAACATACAAAACGATTAAAAAAAGTACACAGATAGCGCAAGAAAAGCTATGAATCTCATTAGAATAAATAAACATCTAACAATCTCTACTAGCCAGTTATATTTAATTAAATCCTGCCGCGTATTCTTGGAACGAACAAACAAAAATAGACCCGGAGGAAATACTGCGGTAGGTCGAGAAAATGCAATTATATTTTTAAAAAGTTTACGGTCACAGGAGATACTTAACCCAAATTCGGTTGAGAAACGCAACGGAATCGAATGTAGACTTCCGCTACGGACCATTTTTTAAAGCGGCCAGCATTCAATCTAAGTGTAATCTTCCTTAATTGAGTGACACGCGACGGTTGCAAAAACGTACTATGGGATAGCGTTTGGTGTAGTGATGGAGCTGGGAGCGTTCCTTGTTCATTTCACTTGTCGACTAACTGAGGTTGTGAGCGAACGCGCTCGCAGCCCTAAAGTCCCGCGCTCGCGAAACTTAAAAAAAAAATTGCGAATTAAAAAAGAATAATGTTCGATAGCGACGTGACTTAGATATTTGAAAAGTTTATAATTCTTTTAAGAACTTTATTCGAACTTTTAAAAAGTTTTGGTGACAATGTTATTTGAAAGTTCGTTTTCATGTGTGTTACTATAATTTCGAAGCTGTGTGCGGAGTAGGTAAGTAATTATATTCTAAGAATGTAGTACAAATAAGAGTGATTATATTTTATGATAGATACCCTTGTATTATGAAGTAGTTGTTGGTAGTTTGCAATTTATTAAATGGCTTTAGGAAGGAAGAAATTAAAATGCTAGTATAAAACTATGTAGAACATATAAAAAATGTTACATGATATTTTTAAAACGTGCTTAAATAAATTATAGTTAAGATCTAGTTAGCACTTTAGCATTATTATAATAATGGGGAATAACAAAAATGATTACACAAAAAAATAATTTAGTAGAGCTATAAAAATAGTGATAATTATTTTAGTTCGATGATTCAACTATGAACTTGGGTTTAATGTGGACCTGCAAAAATAATTGTTATTAAAAAAAAAAACAACGCAGTGTTATTTAAAAAAAAAGGAACAGACTCAATTAATCTCTTGTAAATTCGGGCTCAATCGTAAACAACAAATAAAATATGTTGCGTGATCATGAGTCTGTAAGTATGTCCTTAGCGACTGTTTTGTATGTTATTTATAGTCGTTTTAACACTTACTTATGAGTTTCTTGGAGTTAATGACAAAGTTTAAACAATAACTTAATTAACTCAGTTCGTTCTTGTTCATTAGATGCATATTAGTTATAACCATAAGGACTTTCTTATAATTTACTTATCTTATAAGATCCTTATTAAAATAAAAAGTATTTATTTAAAAAGTTGGTCCTAATTTACAGGGAAGTATTTAAAAATAACCTATCCTAAAAATGTTAAAAACGTTTGTTAAAATTTTACTAGTATTAACGAATACTAATACTTTATTATAATGCAAGTCCATTTTTTTTTTTTCATAAATTAACCACTGAAGAGAAAACACCTTATTATTGACCTAAATTGTATGATGAAATCAGTAAATTTTTTAGAAGTTGATAAAGTTTTATATAAATTACTTTACCTTGAAAATATTCACTCTTAATGAATTTATGGTTCTAATTATTGGATGATATTAATATCTGATAAAACATTTTCACAAATAATAAGAAACAAAGATAAGTGGTAAAATATCCTGAAGAATATCCTTAAAATATCCTTAAGAGCCTGAAGCTGCTTGCCTCGGATAAAAAATACATGACTTATGACCTTATTAGGTATCCTCCTATAAAATATTTCACACTTTTAATAGTTCTACGAGATTAAAACTTAAACTGCATCATTATAAAGTTGTACTTACATTTTGATTGCTATTTAAATTGCCATTGAACTAAAGTTAAATACGGAGGTCTGCAATGTAACCTTTGTATATAAAAAATGAGTTATTTCTTAAACGTTGTAGAATGTTTACCAGGCGTTAATCGCGCAATCGCAGTTATTAAAAACAGATTACCATCAGTCAGGTCGTGTGGTAGGTCTTATTGAGCGTTTCTTCACTGGCCGACACGGCCCGATAACGACACGGCCCGGCATCGACACGGCTTGGCAACGACACGGCCCGGCATCGACACCGGCCTGGCACCGTTATCGACATCAGTGGACGGATAATTCTATGAAATTGTTGCACCGGGTTGCACTCCGGGAGTGCCGACTGAAGTGAAAATTTGATGCGAGTTTAACATTTTTTACCCATCCCTTCTTACGAATTTTCGATCAGGCATCCCGTCTTACGAATTTTCGATCAGGACATGTGTCCTCACGCGAGTTTAACATTTTTTACCCATCCCAAGAAAAGTGCACAAAGCCGCTAAAGAAGTTTTCACTTCAAAAAGTTTTATAAATTAAACATAAAAAGTGCGGAACATTGACCTTTTCTACTAAGAAAAAAGTTTTGTTATTATTTTTAAGACTCCCTAAAATAATCTACGACCTTTATTATCACGCGGCAAAATTAACTAACTTTTTAATATTTTTTAAAGTGACATTACGTGCTACTTTCGGCTCACTTTATGCTTAATCTCGCCTTAAACTTGACTACATTAGGTAATCTGGTCAGGGTGACACACTGAATATTAAATTTTCCTTATTCTTAATAAATGTATCGTTCCTAGTCCACCTTGCGTATGTAATTTAAAAGTAATTTAGATACACGGAGATAAGTGAGTATGATGTTTTTGATGTAGACAAGCAACATAGCCTAGAACAACGTGTTCTATGAAGTACAGAGTGATATAAAATGACGTCATACGTTACTTTGTAACCCATTTAAACACATTTAATACCTGGATAGGTATTTTGTAGCGACCAACTCATTTTACACTCCTGAATCTGCTGATGAAATGTAAAAATATATATTGAAATAGACAAAAAAAAACATTAAATTCACGTGTCAGAAATGTGCTGAATAGCCCTGCTGGCTAGTTACTCTGTAACGGCAAACTCATAAACCGACCGACCGACCACGGCTTGGCGCTGTGCGCTGTGCGTTGGCCGCTCGGCTCTTCGGCCTTTTCGTAATTGGCGCCGATCTAGGTGTCACTGAGATGGCCCCAGTCCAATTTATGGTAACCATAGTACAAGCATTGCTTAGTTTGGGACCATACAGTTAGTTTGTAAGTCTGGCGAAATTTATTTATATCTTACGCGTGAACTTACTGATGAAATGTAGTTTGTTTTATTGCAATTTGACATTCCACCAGAAAATTCACGCGTGAGATAGGAATATGCCGTTCCAGAATAGCTATCCTGAAATCAATCCTATAGACAGTAAAGCCTCATCGGTAAACCTCAAAAATTCGCGCACGTATTCAGAAATCATGAATTCAATTACCAGACATTCATGTGAGCAGATAATTGTCCACAATATCAATTTATATGCAAAGGCCGGTCGTCCCAACCGCATTGAGGGAGAGATAAAAAGCAATTACAGGTAAAAGGGATTTCGCCGTTATGATTGCAATTTATACGTCGCTCTTGGGTTTGACGAGAATTTTGGTGTTTTCTTTACATAAATGGCTGCTTCTACATCAAGCGCATGCCGCGCTTGAGAACCCAGTATCGACGTCGGAGCGCATTGACATAATATCATAACATGAGCGCCCGGGCGAGGGATGCGAGGCATCTGGACGCACCACAGTGTACTGAGGTTATAATTTCATGCAGACGGTATTTTTACGGTTTTGACGGTTATTTTTTGACGGTAGGTATTTTCTTTTGATTGCTATACGCATGGATATGTAGTACGCAGTATTCAACTTCAATGCATATGCTCAATTCAAAGCAAACACATTCTAAAAGCATCAAAAGTTTTTGAAGTGAAAACTTCTTTAGCGGCGTTGTGCACTTTTCTTGGGATGGGTAAAAAATGATAAACTCGCGACAGGGGTCACGTGTCCTGATCGAAAAATTCGACAGATTGCGCAGGGCGAATAAAATACGAAAGATTCATAGCGACAGGTCACGTGTCCTATCTTAGGATGGGTAATAAAAAGTATATATGCATATGCTCAATTCAAAGCAAACACATTCTAAAAGCATCAAAACCATTCAAAGCAGGATTAATTGGGTATAAAATATTCCTCCTCAATTTCAGTTCGGTAAATAAGAGATAAGACTTGCTCCGGACATAAAAATGAACATAGGGTGATGAATATACGATACTGTATATATAGGTAGATAGTAAATATAACAAGTGCAGTTACTGTTGTTTTATATTTATATAAATTGATCGTAAAAGTATTCGTGAAGAACTATTTTAGAGAGGGACCCACCACTCACCCTCGAAATTGTCAACCTCAATAAATCATAAACCAAATGAATTGATCGATAATTAGAAGAGGCCAACAAGACCGAACTCCCTGTCAGTCGAGAGTATGTCTGTCATGAGTCATGGACCCTAATAATTAGCAATTTTCCGCAGACAAAGCGAATCTAAAATAAATTCGACACGTGTCTCGCCTCCTTCAGGACGAATCGGCAGCGAATGAGCCTAAAATGAATGAATATTTGAATTTGAATATTTGCGGCAGTGAATGAGTATGCCTGAAGAACAAGGAAGTCTGCCATTCAATGGAACGTAATTGACGTAATCACACGCAGGCCTGTTATTGAGCTGAGGATCATTGAAAACTACACCCAACTACAAAGACTATAAAATTCGTTACGCCACTACACAATGCTACTATAAGACCTTGAGAAGTTTGGATGTTCTTCGGAACACGCGTAAAGTTTGCCAACTTGCACTGGGCCAGGGTTGTGTACTATCCATATCCCCTTACATTGAGTAATATTGTGACCAGTATTAATAGGATGGCCAACATTGGATCAAACAGAGTTGGGCAAAATTTAATTGCAATTAATTAATTACTAATTGCATGTGGTGTCACAATTAACAATTAATGTCGATTTGTATGTCAATCGCGAACAAATCATAATTAATTGTTAATTGTGACATCACCTGCAATTTGCAATTAATTAATCGCAATTAAATTTTGCCCAACTCTGGGATCAAAGTACGTATCAGCGCGTTTCTGCCAACCTTCTCAGACAATACAGGATACACGTGATACTCAAAAAGCTTCTAAACTTTTACGCACCATACAAATAGTGATAGTAACGTGGTGGCAAAGTGAGGGCTTAAGTTATAAAAATAAGTAGCGCTCATAGACAGCTGCAATCACTGATCAGTAAACGATCGGAGGTTAAGCAACGGTAAGGTTAGGCAAAGATGGGTGACCATTTGGTGGCATTTGAACTGAGCGTCTCCGTGCTTGGAAGGGCACGTAAAAAGTCAGTCCCGGTTGTTGGCATCTAGGCAGCAGTCATCAGAGGCCTTCGGGCGGCTTGAACAACTCTGAATCCAGTTTGGCCACTAACCATACGTTAAGAAGTAGCGCTTGGGTATCAAGCTATTACTCAGACATTACGCGTTATTTTCGCGTGCAGGAGTTTCACAAGTGACTATGGCGTATACAAATACAAATACAAATAAAATACAAATTGTTTATTGCATAATTGTGGTATCCTATAACAAGACTACTCATCTGTCATCAGTAGAAAAATTGTTTTACCTTTTCGTTTTACCTTCATACATAACAAACGGGGACATGTCAACAATAAATTCAAACATAAGACAGTATACAAATCAACTAACGTACTGTAGCGTCGTCGCTTGCTTATGAATTTAACATTTCCGTTTGGTATAGATCCCGAGGGTTGGAGATTGAATATAGTTAATTCATATAGCGATATGAAAGGAAAATAATGTTCTCTGTTCTGTAAACCTTAGATAATCGACTAGTGTTGGACCTTTTGATAAAAACCTGCGGATTTCTTTGTACGTGGGTTTTTTTTTTGTTATGTGACTAAGTCAAATAAGCATACGGCCCGCCTGATGTTAAGAAGTTGCTGTAGCCTTTAGATGCGTTGCCCATCTGAAGGGAAGTGAGACAGAGGAAGGGGAAGGGTTGAGTTTCCGTCTCTCTCAATCATCATACGAAATGCAGCTGTAATAGCTACACTTACTGTGTACTTTACGCCGATGTTCTGTGGTATTACCCTCGTCGAGCCAGCCCATAATGAGCTGTAGTCAAATTGGCTACAGCTTGGCTCTACCACAATGAAGTGGATAGTATTGGATGGATTTTAATTTTATTGATGTATTAAGTACAATCAATAATTTTTATAGTTTCATTATAATATCTACGCTTCATATAATTTCTATCCAAACGACAGTGACCTCACACGACAGGCCGATTCCACGAGCCATTGATCGGAATAACGATTTCAGCGGACCAACTACTTCGGTCTGTTATTGTTTATTTTTCATTGGATATTCCTTTCTCTATAGATACTCTATTTCCTCTGTGTTCAGCGTTTGGCATATCGATTTCAATTCAAATTTAAAATTCGAATGCGATTCTCGGTATGATGTGCTTATGATGTGATATAAAACCGGTCAAGTGCGTGTCGGATTAGCACATAAAGGGTTCCATTCCACCGTAGAACAAAAACGTCAAAATATCAAGTTTCTTGTACGGGGACCTCTTTATTTTTTAATTTTGTTTCATTTTTAGTATTTTGTGGTTGTAGCGGCAACAGAAATACACATTCTGGGAAAATTTCAACTCTCTACCTATTACGGTTCGGGAGATACAACCCGTTCTCAGACGGATGGACGGGCGGACAACGAGGGCTTAGTAATAGGGTTCCGTTCCCTTTGGGTTCGGAACCCTAAAAATGAGATAAATAAGAAGATCTTAAAAACCTCCAACCTCCAGGTCATAGAGTAGCAATTTAATTTAAAATGTACCTAAGTACCTACTCTTATTATTTAAATAACAATAAAATAAACACAAAATGCGGTTTATAAACCTGATCCCTATAAAATTCAATTTCTTTTCTAAATGCTTTTCAAACTCGTTTATTCCATAGCTCGTATTCATTTTCATAAACGTAACACCTTCAGTTGAAAGGGGATCTTTTCAAAAGATCAAATAACAATTACAGATCACGTCCGTGACGTCATTATACTTGTAATGACGTCGATGTTTCGCAATATCCTTTCTTTTCAACATAACTCCGAACATCTGACGCTCGTTTAGTCCCGAAGTACCTATTCTCCTTTGTACTTTTATATTTCCTGTGCAAAATCTTTGTTGACAAAATTCGAAAATGGAACACGATTATTAATTTAAAAATTAGGGATGGGCTCCAATCGTTAAGCTTGTACTTGAGGTTGAGGTTGTAACAATCATAAATACTACTCCACCAAGCCAACTAGGAACCTGTCAAATGTGACATCACCTGCACAAAACGGCGGTGGCGGTGTGCGAGAAGTGTGGCGTGCGGGAAGCCGCAGGCGGTGGCGGGTGTGCGGGCGGTATGCGGGCGGGGAAGCCGTATTCCATCCGAGTTCCTAGTTGGCTTGGTGGAGTAGTAAAAACAACCTTCTTTATTTACCTTCCCCTCGGTCTTCGACCTTCCCCGTTTTCGTTTCGATTCGTTCGTTCGTTTCGTTTCGACTTTACCCGTTACCAGGAGCTTTTCAAGGCCTTCCTTGCGAGAAATGTGGCCGGCTATGTTCCATATGATCAAATTACCTTTGCAAACTGAGATCTTTGCGAACAGAACTAAATATTTTATTGGGATTCGAATTGGTCTTCGAGAAATGCCGTTTCACGTACTGGAGTCTAGAGGACCAATAAATCAAGATTATTCGACATTTTACTGAATCTTTCGAAGTACGGTCCCGAGTGTGACTGCTGTCGCAATAATTCTTCACTAATGTAATATGAAAACTGAAACTTCGATATTGTTACATACAAACCTGCAGTGACATAGTAAAATATCCTGAAAATTACTAAATATTGAGAATAATAGGAACATATTTACCTACTGATTTAATAATAATATTCCTATTAACATTAATTACCAAGTACCTTTGAACTTTTAATAGCTGCGTCCACAAATCCCGAACAGCCGTCCCAGAGCAATTACTTATGACGTTAAAATGTTATCTGTGTACGTTAAACGAAAATAATTTTGTGAATAATTGAGTGCGTCTATATGAATGAGCGGCTCGCCATTGCTCTCAGAACTTGTTAATTCGTAATACATACAAGACTTTGTGTATATCAATGCGGACCGTTAGCGGCTTGTATTAACTCCACATTCGAGATTTTAGTTGGTTGCTGTAAGTGGATGAAATCCATTATACAGAGTGAATTTGAAATCATAGGCATCCTTTTAAAATATTACTTTTCAAATGCTTCAAATATTTTGAAAAAAATAAAATAAATCTATTGTGCGAGTAAGCAAATAAGCAAACCAGTTAACTATACCTTACCCAGGTTATACATTACCTGGGCAATATATTTTTATCAATTGATCTGTTGATTAATATTGCATAAATATTCTGAATCATGTGTAGAATCACCGTTTAAAAGGATGCCCACGATTTCAAATTCACCCTGTAGAGTTTATGAGACCGTTGTAGTGTTTGCTAAACATTATTGTAATTGTGAGAGCTGGAGTTAGTAACTGCGGTTTGAACTTAGCGGGTCTAGTTATGGGTTTTATCGTATGGTTAGTGGCCAATCTGGTGTCAGAATTGTTCAGACCGCTCAAAGGCCTCTGACATGGCTTAGGACTGCTTTATAGATGACAACAATAGGAACCGAGTTTAACGTGCACTCAGAACGGAGACGCTCAGTGCGTAGTACCACTAATGTTCACCCATCTCTGACTGACCTTGTCAAGCATTGCGTAACCTTCAAATCGTTTAACGATCAGTGATTGCAGCTGGCTATGAGCGCCTCAATTTTATACTAAAAGCTTAAGATTAGAATTAAGTAGGTAACTTAACATTTGCCTACTTCATATATTCCATATGGTGCGTCCAGATGCCTCGCAGGCCTCGCCCGAGCACTCATGTTTTAGAATTATGTCTCTGTGTTGCAACTTCAAATTTCAGTTCTCACTTGCGGTATACGTCTGGTGTAGACGCAGCTATTCAACATAAATTTGGATCGCGATCATAAATTTTAATCGCGTTACACGCTCCTGATTTTGGATTGTGTCGCGCGATCCGTATCGTCAATCATTATTCATACTTAACAAATTAATAAAAGTCACATGTTTTCTGATATTAAATAAAATTGTCTCGTTGGTGGGCTGGCGGTGATAAATTACATTACTTCCAATGTGTCTTTCCATCCGGATCCGCGCGAACGCCCCACGTGCCACGCGGTGCTAACCTTTGCCTTTGTACGCACGCTTATGATGCGTACGATTTCACGCACGGATCTGATAAATATAATGTTATGTTATGCGATGTGTTATAATAACTTTCTAGGTAAAACATATTCGGTGTTATTACAAAAAACTTAAACACGTTTTGGCACTTTTCGTAATTGTTTGACTGTTTCTGAGATCGTACAGTCAATTGTTTGGTACCTATAGCTAGTACAAAATTTGCTTAGTTTTGGACCATACAGTTGTATGATAATGATTTAGGTACCTATACCTACTTGCTATTAACCTGTGGTCCTTACTACCAATATTTACACGGCATAAGGTATAAACACAGAGTAAAGACTAAAGAAAGAGGTGCCCTTATTAGATATATGTATGAAAAAAAACGTGGTCATTGTTTTTTCATTTTCATTGTTCTATCTACCGGTAAATAGTTGAACTACTCGCTTCGTTTTATGTCGATGTTAGTACTAGGCCGACCACTCGGCCGAGTTGCTTAGAGCCAGTCCCCTTAGTAATTGGTCCATGGGTATAAACGCCACCTGTAGCTGAAAAAACCACTTCACACTGTGCACTAAAGTAGTATCCATAGATTAATTTTCGTTTCCACAAGGGCGTAAAAGCGCGGGCGCGCTTTTATAAATCTAAAGTGGTATACTTATTGCTAGGTTCACACGGAAAAGTCACGTAGGAGTAGGTACATAAAACCCTATTATACAATCCATTATAATAGAATCCACCAACAAAAGATTTCAATAATAAAATGAAAATGGCTGGGACTACATCACACGCGTGCCGCGCCCGAGCACTTAGTTTTAAAGTCGGAACGCATAGACATTATGTCATAACATTAATGCTCGTGCAAGTCATACGAGGCGTCTGAACGCAACAAATTACTATCATCATCAATCAATCAATTCATTAATAGTTCCGAAGAGCGTTTAATTAGTAAGGATTGATTACAGACCTTGATCAAGTCCAATTGATCCACAGCGAAAAGGGAAAAATTTCCCTTCGTCCTTCAACCAAGGTTCAGTCCTTCACTTTTAAGTTTGAAATTCAAGGATTTAAAGGGAAATGTACAGTGGAATGGAAACTTCCAGGGATTTATTTTTGTTTAGTCTGTACCTTCCTAGGACCTTTTAGAACCACACCATTTCTTGGTTTGCCCTGGGGGCTTACCACCACCTCTTATAGCAGTTTTGTTTTAACGTTTCAGCGACTTTTTGTGCAATGATGACAATAAGGTTACGTAAGGTTACGTTCCTGTAATTGAATCGCAATAAGAGTTCGTGGTAAGCCCCCTGGTCTGGGTGTCACTGCCCCTCTAGCCAAGATGGCTTCGTCTACAAGCGTTTCTACAAAACTCTACGCTTACGCCTCGACTTATTAACGATCTACCTCCTACCTTACGCGATTCCATTACACCCAACAATATTAAAAGAAAATTAAAAGAACATTTCTTAAGCACCATGGTATGTTAAGTAAATGCGTTTAACTAGTTCCATAAAAAAAAAAAAAAACTATTAATTGTTACACCTACACATTATACTATATGCCTACTTACCTTCGTTGGCAACCTATCCTGAACTATTATTCTTGATTTAGAATATTATAACATCATGTTTAAACCTCAGTGGTTTTTTGTATGTTATGTACTTTTTCGATATAACATGTGTTTAAATGATAAATAAAAAAAAAAAAATGTACGCAAATAGCTACGTCCAGAAGTGTCACATGCCGCGCGAGGCTGCTCACCCACATGCCTCGCGAAGCACGACGTTTGCCTCAGTCGCATGCCGCGCGAGGCAAATGGCGAGGCAACTGACACTCTAGACAGGGAAAGGTATACCCGATCAATCAGTTTGACACGTTTGACATCGTTCTGTCTCACGACTGCCAAACTAGGCGACGCAAATGTGAGTGCTCAGGTGAGGCAGGGCGCGCATTTGCCTCACATGAGGCAAGTCAAACACCGCGAGGAAAATTTTCCTCGCGCGGCATGTGACACTTCTGGACGTAGCTAATGACATTAGAAGTCGATAAATAGATCACGTGACTTATGTCATTTCCATACATAGCCACTTGTCTAGGGAGGCTGGAATCGTCCCAGTTCATTCTATTGTAGCCATAATTCAAGCGTTACTTAGTTTGGAATTATACAGTTACCCCCTTATTCATAGAGATTTTAGCCACTTTACAATAGGTTTGAAAAGCATTTTTAGGAACAAATGTGATTTGTAATGCTACTGCAAGTCGATCATAACTTTCTATGAATAAAGGGGTACTTGTGTAAGTATAGCGATATTTATTTATTGACCGGCCCGTTAGCGTGGTTGGCGCGGAGGCGCCTTTCACGCTGCAGGTCGTAGGTTCGATTCCTACCCGGGACATGCATTTGTGTGCATGAACATGTCTGTATGTCCCGAGTCTGGGTGTATATGTATATTAAGTATGTATTTACAAATAAAAAAGTAGTATATGTAGTAATATCAGTTATCTGGTTTCCATAGTACTAGCTCTGCTTAGGTTGGGATCAGGTAACCGTGTGTACAAAAATGTCCCAAGATATTATTATTATTTTTTATTTTATATTTATAATTCAACATACCTTGAGTTTTCATCTTTATTATAATGTAAGCGTTCATACAAACTATGAGTAATGTTTGGGTCGAACATGTGTTCAGTTGGACTGTCATTAAATAATGTTGATTGGTCGGACTGACGGTTAGTATAAACAATCCTCGTCGGATATCCGGTGACTTTGGCGTCAACTCAAACATTTAGTACTGCAACATTCGTATCAAGATTATTATTATTGTGAAATATACAGTAATAAAGCGCAGAAATACTTGGATAATGATTTCAACATAATATGTGTATCACGGCAAATGTTTCATAATTTCAGCTCTTTTCAAGTTTTAATGACTTTCGAAACTCTATCCTATAGGCACCTATTAAATGACTGCAGCTTATATACAGTCTGGCTCGACCGGGGTAATACCACCCTCTCACAGAAGATCGGCGTAAAGCAGCTATTACAGATTTGTTTCGTACGATGAGTGAGAGAGCCGGAAGACCAACACCCCCCCTTCCCATCAGGTCAGCAACGTGTTAGCAATGCCTTAGGTGTTGCAAGCATCTATAGGCTACGGTAACTGCTTAACATCAGGCGGGCCGTACGCTTGTTTGCCACCTCAGTTCTATAAAAAAAACTTAGGCGGCAAACAAACGTACGGCTGATATTAAGCAGTTACCGTAGCCTATAGCTGCTTGCAATACCTATCATTTTTTATACTAAACCTTTTAAACACAGAAAAAGTGTAGCTTTGATGTAGAGTCAATCTGAAAATACAGCCCGATTGTCTTAACAGAAACGCTGAAAATACCTTTCACGAAATGTAATCCCGCAAAAAGATATATATCCGGGTGGAAGGGATCAAACGAATATAAATATATTGTCAAAGGATAGACTGCTCCTGACACGTACTATGGTTATGTCGTAGGGTCTCAAGGCGACACGCACTTTGTACAAGCAAAGTAGTATTAGATCTATAGTACGTTTTTTTATACTTGTCCTATTTGGTAGGCAAAGATGGCGTCCAGCGGGGCGATTGCGTAACTTTTTGTCAAGGTTTCAATTGGTTTCGTATATAATTGACACAGGATGAACGAAACCAATTGAAACATTGATAAAAAACTTACGCAATCGCCCCGCTGGACGCCATCTTTGCGTACCAAATAGGACAAGTATAAAAAAACGTACTATAGTAGGATTGTTCAGTATTCTGTATTGTATCTCATGTAGTTTTTTTATTTGACTAATGCGACAACCCACTTACCTACCTATTCAACCAATGAGCTAGAAAACGAATGTAAAATGCATTTACGATTACCAGTCATCAATACTGACTGATTGACTGCAGCTCATATACGAAGGCTCGACCGGGGTAGTACCACCCTCTCACAGAAGATCGGTGTAAAGCAGCTATTACAGCTGCGTGCGATAAGTGAGATAGCCGATAGCCTAAACCGTCCCCCTTCCCCTCCCTCCATTCCACTTCCCTTCAGGTCGGCAATCCGCGAGCAATGCCTTTGGTATTGCAAGCATCTATAGGCTATGGTATCTGCTTAACATCAGGTGCGCCGTACGCTTTTTTACCACCGCAGTATTATAAAAAAGATTGATAGAAGGTACATAGGCGCATAGGAGGAGCATTGGAGCTACTTGAAACTTTTTTAATTGCCGAAGAAAAAAAAAAGAGTGTCTCTGAAATTGTTTATACCATTATACTTTACGTGATACACATCCAAACCACCTATTATTATTTCGGACTTTTAAAATATCCTGGAGATGGCGGGATGATTTGGACACCTATGCGGGAGATACTTGGTCTGTAACCGTTCAAAATCGAGTTTTGTGGAGTAGTCAAGGAGAGGCCTACTCCCGACTCAATTTTTTATTCAGGGGGCTTACCACAAGCTCTTATTGCGATTCAATTACAAGAACGCATTAACGTTTCAGCGACTTTTTGTGCAATGACGTACCTTATTGGCATGACAATAAGAAACGTCATTAAAACGTCGTTAAAACGTTCCTATAATTGAATCGCAATAAGAGCTTGTGGTAAGCCCCCAGTTCGTTGATTCAACTTGAGTTGATTTGACAGGCGCGGTGAGGAGGCAAATTGACGCCCAATTTCAGTACGGTCAGTGTCGACTTAAACAAATTGAATCGACAGGTTGAATACGAAATTGCATCCTGATTAGCCGCCTTTAGGTATGGGACACGAAAATAGGAAAGAAAATACCTGTATATTTCAGCGTAGGAAGCACATTTCCTTCATTATTAGGTAAACAGCAAATCCAGTAACCCCACCGGAAGTGGTTCGATTGATCGAATCAAATGCTCGGGTACACTTGTAATGGTTTGATTAACTTTATTTCCCACAGCACTGTCGTGCACACAATCTGCGGGCTCAAGTCAAGGGACTTGCTCTAATTCTCCGACCGAGTTCCATATTGACCCAATTTGAACCTATATTGAGTTAAAAATGGTTTTTGAAATAGATACTTACCCCCTTATTCATAGAGATTTTAGCCAGTTTACAATGGTTTTGAAAAGCATTTTTAGGAACAAATGTGATTTGTAATTCCACTGCAAGTCGATCATAACTTTCTATGAATAAGGGGGTTAATGTTTTTACGCCGCTGTGCTGCGAAATCAGTACGCATGAAGACAGTGTGTGGTGTCAAAATATTTTTTTCTTGACTTGAGTTGATGTCTTTAATATCTTTCTATATGTGTGTGAATTAGTATTAGAAACTTGAGAAATATATCTTTACTCGTTTTTTTTATTTTTGGGTCTCGTTCTTTTAAATTTTAATAACAAGTAAAAATAAAAAAATATATATATATTTTCGTCTAATTGAGATAGTAAACATTAATATTAGTGTAAATTTTAGTTGAGATTTTGGAAAGCTCTTTAAAAAAAATATAAACTACAATTGACCAAAAAAATCACTCTTGAGAAAATTAAACGAATATAAATTCACACAGTGTAATAAGTCTTACTTAAAATAAGATTAAGCGCGGCAATACACGGACTGCTTGTAGCAGTTCATCTCGACCGCTAGAAGCGGTCGCTGCACGGCGAGTAGCAGTTTCAATACAAAATTTCCATTTACCATACACGAACTGCTTGTAGCGGTCCGCGCGCCTGCGCGTTGCATTCTATATAATACCGGTGTGGCCAGCTGATGACCATGTGAATTTCCCACCAATTTTATTCGAACTCCCCCGAAAATTCACTTTTAGAAAAAAAACCTCCTAAATAGTTTTTACTAATTTTAAAGGAGTCAAATTTAGGGGGTAAATAAGTGGGATGGGATTTTTTAGTGCCGTTATATTTTTAGGGGTAACCCAATCTAAACAATCATATTTAGTTGCCCTAGCGTAGGGATTCCCAAAGTGGTCGATATTGGTTACATATCGACATAAACGAAAACTGATTTTGGGGGTCGACGACGTCTAAAAATCGACCCCTATTAATTAACACAAGTTCTTATTTGAAACTTTCAAGATACCGTATAAGTTGTAACTATTACGTATACCAACTTGTTATAAGAATGACTGAATCACACAGTTTTTTTGTTGAGTTCATTTAGGAAAAGGGGCGTCTTGCCAAAATAGTTTGGGAATCTCTGCCCTAGCGGCTTAGCGACATCTAGTACGGTTCCTCGTTACTAAGAATGCGGACTTGAATAAAAGCAAATCACCATAGTGTTAACCATAAACATAGGACGATTATATTTCATGATTACAACTACAACCATGGTTACCGACGTTACCGTTGACTTTGACCGCTATTCATTCGGTTGCAACATGGATTCTGACGAAGAAAAACTACTTCTTTTGCTATTATTGCGCAAGCGAAGGCGTAGAAAACGTCGTAGTATGTGGGTGAATACCATATTACAATACCTTTACCAATTACCTTTTGAGGTACGGACCCCTAAAAACTAAATCTTAATCGGTCCACCCGTTCAATTTTGTTCCTACATCAAAAATGTGATAAATGTTTAACACTGAAAACATGACATGTAACAAATTATATGCTAAATGAAACAGGTAAAATACAATGGAATATAAAAATATTTGTTTATAAATATGTAGTTGAACTTATATAAAAATTAAGAGAGTATTTTTGATTTTGTATTTCTCCTAAATGAGCAAAACCAATTAATTTTTTTTTTCAAAAAACGAATCTTTGGAGGGATTTCGAAAAAAGTTGGGAACAATTCACATGGTCATCTGGCAACATTGGGGATTTAACCTGAAGCGACCACGGATGTATAATGAAGGATTGATGACTTGAGTTTTTGGTTAAGAAGAAATTAAGAAATTCAACTTTATTCTCCTGCCTTAAGGTCTACTATGACAATTCTTAGACAGATAAACGAACCGAACGAGAGGCCCCAGTTGGGACCGTGTCCCTCTCACTCCTAGTTGCCATGCCAAAATAATATTATCGTTGGGTAGTGATTGGTAGTTTTTAAATCAACCAAATAAATTAATTTATTATTTATCGTGTCGTGACTATTGTTTCGTCGAAACATGTTGGATTCATAATGATCATTTTTAATTTGTAGTCATATATTTTTTATAGCAAGTAATATTGAATATTATTTATATTTTGTAAAAGATCGGATTTTTTTTATCTTTAGATGGTAACATTGGTAATAATGCTCAGCTAGGGTGGCCATAAAACCACATGACTTTGTCATCCGTTTGCCGCAGTGGTTTGACCGTAGGCCGCTGGGCTCATTGCACCGATTGGTTGAGGGTTCGATTCCCGTCGGGGAAAATTTTGAAAATAGCCTTTTCGTAATTTGCTCTGGTCTGGGATAGCTTCCAGTCCATTGGACGGTATTTATAGTAGGTACAAGCGTTGCTTAGTTTGGGACCTAATAGTTGATGTATTGTCTGGAGATATTTATTTATTTATCCATTGTTTGAAATGTTTATTTTACTTGTAGAGTGGCTACCAACGCGAATGTGAAACATAGTAATAAGGTACTTTCTTTTATATCTTCGACAGGCATAGAGAAACCTCCGTTAGAGTTATAAAATATCAATCATGTGCGTTACTCATGTACTTACCTATATAATACAATAAGTACGTTAAAATTTTATTATTGCGTGGACACCCTAGTACAGGGACACTGTACCACTATGGGCCCCTCTCACTCGGCTCGTTTTTTGTGCTGCAGTAAGCTGTCCAGTATTCATTTACGTTCGTGGAAACGACCTGTCAGAGAGCGGCGTATTTACAAATTATAATGTCAGCGCTCCATAAAGTTATGATCGGTTACAGGTTGGAGTAAGCCAACAAGTCAACACAGAATAAGTAGGTACATTCACTTGTCAGCCATATTACTACATCACAAGGTCGACGGAGCCCCGTGCATTTAGGGTCACCAGTAACCTAACACGTAACCCACGTCGTAACCTTCGAACCTAACCCTAACCTAACGGGATCTAGGATCAGGTATACGGCAGTCAGGATACGGGATGCGGGAAATGGATTCGGGATTAGCCATACGGGATGCGGGAAACGGAATCCGAGATACGGGTTCCGGGATCCGGGATAAGGTATACGAGATCTGAGATCAGAGATACGGGGTCCGGGATACGGGAGTCGGGATACGGGATCCAGGAGCCTGAAAACGAGTTACGGTATCCGGGAACCATGATACGGGATTTCCGGAATACGGGATCAGGAAGACGGGATCCGGGAAATGGGGTCCGGGATCCGGGATCCATTCTTTTAAATTGAAATTCTACGCGGACGAAGTCGCGGGCAAAAGCCATAAGTTATATTTTGGAAATACGCATCGACCGCTCGCCGACTGCTTGAGCAGTCCGTGTATGGTAAATGGCAATTTTGTACTGAAACTGCTGTTCGCCGTGCAGCGTCTGCTTCTAGCGGTCGAGATGGGCAGCTACAAGCAGTCGCGTGTATCGCAGCTCTTAGAGTACACCCCAGGGTTACAGTGAAAAATCAGCATATTTGTTTACCCACAGTGTGATCGAGATAAATGGAGCGGAAGTGGCGTGCTACATCCGATGTTAAACATCTTTAAAATTATTAAATATTGATTGATTTTATGTACCCACCGATAACGATGATTCATAAGTTCAAATTAACTGACAACATTAAAGATAATAATTTATATACAAACTAAAATAAATTAAAAATCTTTAATTTCATTGTTAAAGTACTGGCTAACTATATTCTACTACTATCCTTTATTATTGTACCCTGGTCAGCGATAGACCTCTATCTCCCCTGATGGAAAGTCACGATGAGGTGGTTTACGTAGGTCGCTGACTCAGTATCAGCCTGTAACGTAATTTAAAAAAAACTCTTTGTACATAAAATCACAAAACACAGTAAACACTTTGAAAGATTTTGTGTAGCCCTACCGAGCACTTAAAGAATACATTTAATACACATGTTTTAACTCTACAACTGATGACATCTATCTATATGAGTATTAGCGCCATTTAAAAGATCCAGCAAAATATGGGACCAAATCTTAATAATCTGTTAAACGGATAGTCTGTTAAAGAAAATATTCATAGAAAAATCTGTAACGTATATTCCATCGCCATAATCTTACCCTTAAATAACTGCTGAATAAAGAACAGCTAAAAACGTCCTATTCTCGGATAAAATAATTCAATTCAAAAAAGGACCAAGGACTCGCTCCCCCCCCTCGACCCGTAAAGCAGCTATTTCCTAAAGTTCCATCATGGAAATGAGATCTGCTGATATGGTTATAACGCCAGGTTTATTTGGCTACCACAAAGAATAATTAGAATTTCTGCATTGTACTCGCTTTACGATTTTGTTTATGTGGGGTCCATGTTTTGTGAAGGTCGGAGGTGTGTTTGGGATGGTTCATGCGATAATACACCAACAATATTGTGTATCATATCGTTGTCTTTATTAAGGTACTAGTTTGGAGATACTTTTGTAACGAGACACACATCGCAAAAAGTTTGTAAATGAAAACCTACAAGTTGGCTAGAATTGTCTCAAACTTATTAAGTTGTCGACGACAGATACTCGCATGAGATACTGAAGACAAATACTAATTAGCCCGTGTTGCGTTCTATATACACTTGGGTGTAGGTATATCGAACAAAAGATTATCCAAAGTCAGCTTATGGTCGTTCGTCATAGAGTAAGGAAAAAGCCATATTTTGGAGATAGAGTTACAGTTTTTGGAGCATAAATATTTTTGTATCGTTGAAAGGCAACTAGTACGTATTAAGAAACTACGAATTTAGATTCTTCAGATATATGTTCAATGGAACGTATTTTTATAAGTGCGAATTAACCTACATTTAGAAGATATTTCTAGGAAAAGAGCCTATTTACTATGTCTGGAAAGGGAAAGTATATCAAGATATAATAAATCAGATACGATAAGCTCACGTAGCTCACGCGTAGCCTGAAATCTATTGGCTATTTATAGTATCTGTAGAGATAAATCTGATAATCTTTATAGGACGGTACAGATACTTGTTGAGACAAATATAGGTAACTTACACGTTTCTATATAAGCACAGACAGTATGTATAGTTTTAGCCAATACGGGGTATACTACCTATCTTTCTAGCTAGGGTGAGGCCATTTGTCCACGGTGATACTCAAAAGAAATGGAACTGGTTAGTAACTAAAATTACTAACTAATTGGTAACGCTAGTCGCGCGTGGCTAGTCCACGGCGCTACTTAAAAGGAACGCAACTGGTAAATAGCTCCATAAAAGAACAAAAAAAAAGAAAACACAAACACTCAAGTATGCGGTCTTTTGCATAAATGTTTTAACCACGGAAAAGTATCTCAAAACCTGTCGCGTGCGATAGCATGTCGATTCGCGTGCTATTAATTACCAATTAACTACTAACCAGTTTCTTATGAGTAGTTTCGTATAAGAGCTGCCTTATAGATACTTGTGCTATTACATTCTAGTAACTCATTAGTAATTTAAGTTAGTAACAGTTACTTTTGAGTAGCGCCGATGAATGGCCTTATTTTTAACATGACAAGTTCTCATTTATTAGGTACCTTTTTTAGGGACGTAACTACACTAATTTAAAGTCTCGTCTAGATGGCCTACTCATAGTAAAACGATACACTCGCACTTTATTACCGAACACATTATTATAATTTGTTTTCAACATTCCCGCCGCGTGTATCACGTTTCTTAGAACAACCTACTGACTAGTAAAAATATTTGTTTGTTGGAGCACGGTTTATTTATTGTAGAGAGGTCTATTTAGACATAGGAAGAACTCGCTACACTCTCGTAGCAGTATGCTTGTGCTACGAAGTCCACTCTACATTTACCACGTAGCGCTCAAAAAGCGTCAAAGTAGCTGATGGGAATGGATACCGTTTGTGTTTGAACAGGGCTAAAAAAGGTTGAAAAGATAATTACTTTGTTGACAAAACGTTTTTATAATTGTTTCGTTTGCTATCAATTAATCTTTTGGTTTATTCCGCCTACCGCTAATTTGTCACTCGTAAATAATAAAACATGACTTTAAACAGAATTGATTGCATCATTCTTTCGTTATGACTTGGTTTTGGATCATAGAATGACCTGGGTACTTATTTGTAAAAAAAAAATGACTTTTATTAAGCTTACAAGACATTTAAAGTAGAGCTACTGTTTCCTTTTGATAGATATTTCCATTACCGAATCCAATTCTACCTACAATCTACTGAATGTATAATATTCCGGTTTTACACTAAAACAAGAGCTAATTTACTAGGTACACAAACAAACCACTATTATACATACCTTAACCAACAATACTACCAATTGTTCTAAGGTTCAATGCACCCGAAATAGTAATGAACAATACAATGTAGAGTGTTAATTTAAACTAAAACAATAATACGATTGAGTTATTTGAAGGCTTGTCTCCTGTAAACAAGGATAGCAAATAAAAGTTCGGGAGACGGTTACGATAACGTGGCATCTAGTTGAATGGTGAAGGAAAAGCATTCTGCTGGTCTTCTGAAAGAAATATGAAGTGTATCAACCCACAGGGACCTCTGGTTGTTTTTCAGGATATTTTTGATAAAGAGTATCGCAAAGTAAAAATGTAAGTAACAATTACTATTTCATTTTAAAAACCTCTTGGACTATAAGTTTGTTATAAGCATCGCGTTATAGAGTCAACATCATGCAAGCATCTATCGGCTACGGTAACTTAACATGAGGCGGGCCGTACGCTAGTTTGCCGCGCTAGTTATAATAAAACAAACAAAAATATACGTAATACATTAGCAGCTGTAGGTTTAATAAAACCCAAAAGCATATTTACTCCAAAATGATGGACTTACATTACAAATCACTTTAGTTTCTAGAAATGCTTTTTAAAACCTCTGTAAACTGGCCAAGAACTCTGTAAATTTGGGGGCTAGAAAAACAATGCAATGGAATCCAATAAATTATACACTTTCCTACGCTGATTATAGTTTGAACCGCTTGCACCTTTCATCCGCTAAGTGTACCGCAAGGACACTCCGACCTACGTCAGCACTTTGTACCCCACTAGCATATTTTCCTAAACGCCCTTCCGTATAATACTTACATTTGCGGACTCGCTCACGTTGGTCGGCTCCCATACACCATATAATACTCATATACCATTTATCATAAGGTTGAATGCAAGATGACAGTGGATTGGGCAGAAAAGTGACGTTAAATCTGTAGGTTAGAGCACTGGCTAGTTAGGTTGATATTTCTATTTATTTGTGTGCACCAAAGAATTAAGATCGTGTGCACTTATTTTGAATATAATTTTAAATAGATACAAATAATAGACGGAGACGTTACTTACAAAAGTACAAAAAGGTTGGTAGGTATGTAAATAAATATTATTTCAACTTTAATTCAGGATTTCGCAAATAAAAAGTACAATTTAGTAAACACTCGATCCAAGAAGAATACCAGTAAGTACTTACTAAAATAGTACAATAAAGATACTATAGAAGTATTTATAAATCAATTTGTCTTCATCTTGTACGAGTTTATTTTCGTCCACCTTGTTTTTCATCCCAGAAATAGATTTATGCGTATCATTAAAAATATCACTTTAATCACTTGAATAATAACTAACGTAAGAAAACACGATGTTTTGCAAATACATTCAAAGGAAACTAATACTTCATTTGCGCTTCCTGGTTTCACACGATTCTGTTTGATGCTGTAATATTTCATCTCGTAATAATCTGTGACAAAAATAATTTGACAAACTCTAGCATTAGCGCAGTGATGCCAGTGGGGATCGGTCATAATTTGTCATTGGTGAAATTGAAACTAGGAAGTGTGATCAAGACAAAAATAAAAACAACATGACAAAACTCACAAACAAAATATTATTAAAAGAACTCAGTATTCAAAGTAAATGTAAGGCTTAGCATCCATTAGACGCGTCGTGGAGTCGAAAAATAATATTTCCTTGCCTGTTTACATGAACCGTCGCGTCGTCGTCACTTCTGCGCCTTGTTTCATTCAAACAAATTGGTCCCTAATGGCCACTTGAATTGTAATTTTCAATCGATTTCAAATTTTCTTCGTCTACTTATTACGTTTTCAGGCCGACTCTGACGTAACTCACAAAAGGTTCGTGGACATTCGCGGCGCGAGTGTAGAGCAGGCTTTAAAATTATTTCTTCACGAAAAAATATGAAATATTAATAAAGGTACGAACCATCTTACCGATATCAGCCATCAAACCAAAACTGCATTGAAATCTGTTCATCCATTTGGATTTGTTTATTTTTCTAGATTTGTATTTATTCATTGAACAGATCGCTGTACAAAACATTTTTTATATTGCCTATTTATTACAATAGATCAAAGAACATTTCGTTTCACACTTTCAATATTCGGGTTTCAGTTTATGTGCTCTTAGCCAAGATCCTTGAAAGTTTTACCCATTGTGGTGTTAGGACTTGGAATAGCTCTACTCTATCAGAGATGTATGAAATGGTGACGTCATCAAACTTTGCTCCCGTTACAACTCTCCATTCATAAGATGTTAATTATAACTTTGAATATAAATGTAATTAGTAATAGACAATAGAGCCGCGATTTATAAATTAAATAACTTGAATACCTATATAGTGTGAATTTTTGACTTATGGAAAATTAACTTTTGTAGACGTTATGCCTATAAACTTCTACCTAAATAAATAACTACTTATGTATTTGTTATTTATTCCATTACTAAAAATTTAAGTATTTCTTCACTGACTTTAAAAGTAAAACAAAATATACAACAGATGAATGAATTCTTGAATCACGCACTATATTAACTACTGTACTAATATTATTCTTCCTTCGTTAAAATACCAATGTAACAACGTAAGAAGTGTCACAGGAGAAAACACGAGAAAAAATCTGAATAATAGCATCTTTCCACGGAAAAAACACTGACGATGACAGAACTCTCATATTCTCGCCATAAATTAACCTTGCTCGCTTGCGACCGGAAAATGGGCCTCCCACCGAGTGGGACTGGGCCCGAGTGGGGCTGGGCCCAAGTGGGACTCGAATTACCCGGCTGTCGGTAAGTTCAGTTTTATGTTTTATTACACCGTTTATTGGCTGAGCGTGGCCTTGTAATTTATTGGACGATATTCTGAAAGGAGAGGGGAAAAGTGTTTTAATATGGGCCAGTAAGTGGAGGGGACTACAGGGATTTGATAACTTTGATTTCATCACTCTATTTTTTTGGCCTCTTTTATTTTGCAATGGAAAACCTAAAGAAATTACAAAATGGTAGGTAGCTTATAAATCGTCTATTTAGATTGCATTTAAGTCTTTCCTTTGCAATAAAATATGGGTCCCTAAAAAGTCGGCACCGCGTCTGCCTCCTTAGGTATTTTGTAGGTTTCCTGGGCGACGACGCGCGACGCGGTGACAGTCGCCACTTACCATCAGGCGGACCGTCACTCCGTGTGGCTTCCTAGCCAATAAAAATAATATATGGCCTGACATGTTTACCTAGTGCATATAAACAGCGAAATTTAGGACTTTCGTCTCTTCATGAGGTTTCGTAGAAAACTAGTCTGCTATTTTAAATTAGGTAAACGTGTAGGTACTAGAAAATACAATGACTGAAGTAGACTCGTACTTACGTTTGAAGAAAATGTTTTCTTTTAATTACCTATGTATCCTACACATTACAATCTATTTCAACTTTTAAAAGGCAAAGTACCTAACCTACTTATTCATATTTTTAGTTAGGTATTTTAGGGTTCCGCATTTTAAATTAAGATTTGGTGCCAAAAGGTATATCTCATGGAACAACCAGATGGGGTCAGTGGGCACCAAATAAATCATCATACTGAACCAGGGGATCAGAATTAGTTATAAAAGAGATTTACAACCACCGTGGGTTCCCTCTCATGTGTGCATTTAGGTCAGTGTTATAGGTAAATGTGTTAAGTTGTCCCATAAATTAATTATAATTGGGATATTTATCTTTCGGGGCAATTAAGGGTGGGTAATATACATTATAATTGTCCACGTAACCTTGTGTGGTAGTTTTGACATTCCGACATTTAGGGACAGCTTGATCATGGTTTGGTATAGAATTGTTTCGAGTTAAAATTAAGGTTTTTTTATTATTTAACATTGATTAGGTTTATTAGTTTTATTACTGAAATAATAGACTGCAGCTATAAGTGCATGTCTTAAAAAATAATGGAATGAATCCCCCTCGCATTGAGGGGAGGCCCGTGCCCAGGAGTGGGATATTAAGGCTCGTATTAATAAATGCATATCAAAGTTGAGATCGATCTTAAGATGCTGTTTTTGACATCTGTCACATCTGTCTGTCTGTCTGAAACATCTGTTCCATACATTAAACGTCAAAACTGCATCTTAAGATTGATCTCAAATTTGAGATGCATTTATTAATACGAACCTTAACTATATACCTATTACTTATGCCCTTTTACCGATGATACACACCTGCTGTTGCCTTACAATCTCATCAGAAAAATGGAAAATTGAGCGAACGGCAAATCCTAAAGCATTTTCTGTTTACCGAACCTTCGTAAAATCTACGATCTACGCGGCTCGATTTTTTTTATAGCTGCAAGCGGCCTCGGCCAATATGTTGCGAATGAAACAGCGGCTGAGAAAAAAATAGGAAAGCGCGAATAGATTTCTTTTGCAATGGTTCCTTATGCAAAATTGTTGCAGAGCAAACAAAGGTGGCAAACAAGCGTAGGCGTGAGCGTTATTTCACGTCACCGGTTACATTAACTGGTTACGAGCTAATTCACCGAATCACTGTTTACGCGACGACTGAGTAACTGGTGATTTTTGTAACAGGTTATTTAGCTGTAGCCCGAACTACATCATAGGTATTATGTCACCGGTCACCCATAGACATCTAAAAGTAACAAATAACAATGTTTGTATTTTTGTATACAAGAAGCTAGTAGTGACGAAAACCATAGGGTTACAAAAATCACCTATTAAATAACCAGTGACGCCTTTGACGTAACCGGTTACGTTACGTTTCGTGAAAATAATGTAACGACACACGTCTAAATAAACGTACGGTCAGTTACCATGGCGTATAGATCGTAGCTTATATACCAAAGGCATCGCATCGTATTCCGACGAGAAGGCGAGTGGCACAGAGGGAGGGGGAAGTTATAACAATTTTAGTATGGTATGGTGTGAGGTGGAAAAATAATATAAAAATGATTTTCAGAAGAGTCTAACTAAAAGTCTGATTAAGTATTGATTTAATTATACCCATTATAGTGCTTTTTACTAGTAACTGGTACAAAAAAAATGCCTCCAAATTTATAGATAGTTCTGATGGTCTTATACTGCCAGTACAAATCACTTTTGTTCCTAGAAATGCTTTATAAAAACACTGTGAACTGGCTAAAAACCTCTAAAAATTTTTTGGTACATCTGCGCACATATTTTTTTAGCGTAGGTTAGCGCCACCATACACGAACTGCATCTTGCTGTCGGAAGCGACTGCTCTATTGCAGTTGGTTGCAGTCGACCGCACCGACAGCTCGCACAGAGAAAAAAAATTACGACAACAAAATGGCTTTTGTAGTTCCTAGTAGTCTTTTTAGTATGTTTTACTAAACGTTTTGTATTTACAGCAAATGTTTTATAAATGTGAGATATTACATAAAACATTTGCTGTAAATTCAAAACGTTTAGTAAAAAATATTGAAACTATACTACTAGGAATTATAAAAACCATTTTGTTGTCGTAAAATTTTTCTCAGTGCGCGACAGCCCGCGACTGCTTGCCAAGCAGTCGCGAGCTGTGGACTGCAACCAACTGCAATAGAGCTGTAGGTTCCGACAGCAAAATGCAGTCCGTGTATGGCGGCGCAACGCTAGCAAATGAGCAGTTTAGTCCGTAGTAGCAGTTGGTAGTCTAATACCGTGGTACGAAACAAGTACTTTTTTGCGGATCCCGAAAGTCCGCGCTCGTAATTCCGAGGGCTCGTGAAACGGTTCACCCGATGTGACGTACGAACGACGTTCAATTACGATACATCGCGCGATAAACGTTCCGGTTTGACGGTCAATGTTACCCGACTAGGGAAGGGCACGGTTCGGGAACTGTTTATTTTAAGATTGAATGTAGGCATATCGATGTACGAAGATTTCTTTTTAAATGAACTTATAGTCATAGTCAAAATTGTTTACTCATGTAAGCTAGAGGTAGAGTCATAACACAACGGGACGCCATGGCGACGTCGCCAGCCACCGTAGCCAACTAATTCGTATTGAAATGAATGACAGGTAACACACAACGGACTGGCGACGTCGCCATCAATACAAATTGTTTAGATACGTAGCCGGCGGCGTCGCCATGGCGTCTCGGTGTGTTATGGCCCTTATGAATCGTTAACATCAATATTTTAGCGTTACTAATGGTTCATAATGTTGCTTCCATTGGTCGCCGGTAAGAAACTCAATGGAAAAATTGTGTACATTTTCAAACGGCAACGCTATGTGAGCAGGCAGCACCATTGTCGTTAGAAAATACAGTAATTCAATATTATCAAACTAACTCACTTAGATTAAAGTATTTAAATATAAAGTTAGCCTAGAAAGCTGTGCATGCCTACTCCCACTTTACAGTAAAACAAGAAGGCGGATATCGAAAACAATTGCCTTAACAGGCCTGAAAGTTAAGGAACAATGTTGTCAAGAGGAAAATGGGCGGACCAGTCCCCGCAAGCAGAGCCCGGACCCGAGATTAAATTAGTATGTTATACCTTTATGACTCACCTGGCCCCACGACCTCTATTTTTACCAATAAAAAAGTCACTGTTTATTAACATTATATCATAATTTTTGTATCGTAAATTGTAAATTCTTAGCGGTCGAGATGTTGTCGGCAAACTGTTAGAAGTCCTCTCACGGCTGTGATCTGTTAGAACACAACATGACCATTGCCAAGAATTTACTATTACGATCAAGAATTCACGAAGATAAGCATCTATAGGCTACAGTAACTGCTTAAGATCAGGCGGACCGTACGCTTGCCACCTTAGTCATATAAAAACATTGCATTTTGCCCTATAGTATTTGAACTCATAAATACTGAAGTGATTTGGCTCCACTCTCACTGATTTACTAACTCGATGTATCAAACGTACAGACACCAGTGCCAACAATGTACTATTTATTAGCGTTCCTCCTGACGTTTGACACGACTGCAATTAGCTTTAGCTGCTTTTTATCTGTGATATATTTCTGTACGGGATGTATGAAATTTTGCACGCTTTTAAAATCTTCAATAGAATAACTCAATTAATTCGTATTTTTTTTTATAGGACTTCAGTGGCAAAAAAAGCGTACGGCCCGCCTGATGTTAAGCAGTTACCGTAGCCTATGGATGCTTACAATACCAAAGGCATTGCTCGCATATTGCCGACCTGAAGGGGAGTGGGATGGAGGAAGGGGGAGGGGGGGTTGGGTTTGCGGCTCTCTCACTCATCGTACGAAACGCAGCTGTAATGGCTACTTTACACCGATCTTCTGTGAGAGGGTGCTACTACCCCGGTCGAGCCAGCCCGTATATGAGCTGCAGTCAATTGGCTACAGCTTGGCTCTACCACCTTTAACCAAATTAAAACCCTATGAAGGTAGGGAATAATAGAGTCCAATAAGTAGTCAGTTTACTATTCTCGTCATCTCATCCACTCCACTGATTAAAGGATAAGCGTACTGAGGAGGAGGCAGTAGAGACTAGAGGGCAACCTGGGGCCTAAACTACCAACCATATTTCTTGCAAAACTCCTACTTGAGTCCTATTTCTTTATTGTATTGATGTCCTACGTATTTTCTTTACCCCCCAAGCGGGATAAGTTATTATACATTATTAGGAGACCAAGATCAAAGGTTTAAAATATTGTGATTCCGGACATATTTCCCAATTTTCACTACAGCAAAGTCAAGGTTACATTCATAGTCTGTTTTTTGTGTGACGTACTATGGCCCGTAAATCACTGCCCACAGCATCGGCGCCGGCGCCGTCGGTTGTGCGTCTCGAGAGCTTTGAAGCTCTAATATTGGCAAAAGCGCTTTTTAAAGCGCGAGCTATTTCGGTCTACGCTTCCTGATGTATAACGTTGTATTTTTAATAGTCGTAGCATGCGTTGGGAATGCGTCAGTGGATGCGTACACATGCTCGCCCTGCCGCGTCCGAGCTAACAGTACTATCTTTTGGCTGCGTCTACATCAGGCGCATGCCGCGCTCGAGTTCCGCCCGACGCTGAGGTCTGACGCTCGACGTCAAAACTCGGATAGACATAGTGTCATAACATGAGTGGTCGGGCGAGGCATGCGATGAATTCGCAGCCAATTGACATGCATCTATGTGTATATGTGTTTTAAAGTCAAAACATGTTCGGGCGCACAGCTCACCTCTTGTAGACGCACCCAATCTTTATAATGTGGTTGTTAATCCATGCATGACCATACCCATGTACCTTTGATAAAAAACCTGATTTTACAATAGCTTTTTCAGTGTAGGTAGGTTAGCAATATTTGTTATCGTACGTATACCTCATACATTTAAAGAAAACAAATTCAGTTTTTCAGTGTAAATATAATTTAGAACTCAGTGCGGAAATTAAAAAAAGCTTCTACGTCGACCCCAGAGTAGGATACAGAATACGATTAAAAAAATAATTAATTAGATCCTCATAAATGTTTTTCAAAAACAAAATATCTCACTATAATTTTATTATTTTTTGACGATCGCTCGGCTGGCTCATGAAAATTTTGGAAACGGTCTTTTCGTAACTTTCTGTGGTCTGGGTGTCACGGGGATTGCCCCCAGTCCATTGTACGGTACCTATAGTGCATGGGTTGCTTGGTTTGAGACCGTTAAGTAATTTAGTTAAAGATATCCACGAGTAAATAGGTATTTTATTATTTAAATGTCATAGTGTGGGCGGCATTTATTTTTATACCTATTCAATCTCTAAATATGATTAAAGGTCGCTTATTCCTGTTTCTGCGGCCTTACTACCCTTATGACGCTTCGTTGAACACTTATTTATTAATAAGCGATCCTGATATTCTCTGAACTAAAATTATTTAATTAGTTTTCCTTTGTTACAGGAAAGAAGAATGAAACAGGCTCGCTAAAAAAGGTAATTTTTTGTAAAAGATAGCTTAGCTTAGTTTGCGTGGTTGACGCGGAGGCGCCTTTCACGCTGCAGGTCGTAGGTTCGATTCCTACCCGGGACATGCATTTGTGTGCATGAACATGTCTGTATGTTCGGAGTCTGGGTGTATATGTATATTAAGTATGTATTTACAAATAAAAAAGTAGTATATGTAATAATATCAGTTATCTGGTTTCCATAGTACAAGCTCTGCTTAGTTTGGGATCAGGTAACCGTGTCTACAAAAATGTCCCAGGATATTATTATTATTTCTTTGTATAGCTCCATCCCGTTCTGTCAGGCGTAATCATGCCTGTGTAACAAGTATTGGTGACGAAAAAGACCTTACCCAAAGAAATTATAAACTGGGGGGTTACTTTGAAATGCGAAACGAACGCTTCGGCTGACGGATCCGAAGTACGGATTCGATAATCTTGATTTGACGTTTCTTCTTTCGTGGATCCTACTCCCGTTTTCACATGTTCATGACGCATGACGCATATTTTAAAGTAACTCATAGACAGGATCGTATTATATGTGAAAGCCGGAGTAGGATCCACGAAAGAAGAAACGTCAAACCACGATCATCGAATCCGTACTTCGGACGATCCGTCAGCCGAAGCTTTCGTTTCATTTTATAAAGTAACCCCAGACTCTTTGACGTAACACTTGTACTCGTTGATTTTTGTAGCTTTGTCTATTTTTTGACAAAATAGAGACATCGGTGCAACTTTGGCGTCAGTGTAAATGAAGGGTGACATTACACACATAGTTATGTCTTCTTCTTATCGTATGGTTAGTGGCCACCCTGGTGTCAGAGTCGTTAAAGCCGCCCAAAGACCTCTGGCAAGGACGACTGCTGGTTGGCAACAAGTATGACTGACATTTTACGTACCCTCCGAAGCACGGAGACACTCAGTTCAAATGCCACTAAATGGTCACCCATCTCTGACTGACCTTGCTAAGCGTTGCTTAACCTCCGATCAGTGACTGCCCCGCTGGCTATAAGCGCCTCGAGCCCGTTGGCGTGGTTGGTTTAGATTCCTCCTATCACGCTGCAGGTCGTAGGTTCGATTCCTACCCGGGACATGCATATTTTGTGTGCATCAACATGTCTGCATGTCCCGAGTCTGGGTGTAATTATGTATATTAAGTATGTATTTATAATTAAAAAAGTAGTATATGTAGTAATATTAGTTATCTGGTTTCCATAGTACAAGCTCTGCTTAGTTTGGGATCAGCTAGGCTATTCTGTAACATCATACTCACTTCGCTACGTGAATTTTCTAGTGAAATGTCCAATTTCAATACAAAATTTGACATATCTCCTGCAAATTCACGCATGCGAAGTGAGTTTGTCGTTACAGAATAGTCTAGCAGGTAGCCGTGTGTTAAAATAATGTCCCAGAATATTTATTTTTCTATAAATTCAAATAACAGTAGGTAGCAATGATTATTGGCCAAAACAGACCTTATTAGTACTTAATCTGGAAACCAACTTAGATACGGTTTATTTTTAATAGCACTTTCCGAGGTCTGAGAGAGGGTTTAAGGGTAAAAAGGGTCGGATTTCTATAAAAAAATTACACTTACTCCACTTACCCGTTAAGCCTAGTATGTTACAGTCAGAAATTAAGCTTTCAGCCTAAATAACAGTCTAGATTTAAATAAATATGTAGATTTTCTCTTCGAATCAGACCAATGTAAAGAAAGGACATGTTACTAACAAGAATATTTTGGATTAAGCTGAACAGTTTTGTTTGTATTCAAGTTATGTATTAGCATCTGTATCGGAGATATGTTAATTTATCAACTTAGGGTTTACATAATCTATTTTACATACCTAATCTGTAAGTCAATGAGCTAAATTGATTGTGGGATCGTTTCGGTAAACAAGTGGTTGGGCTTTCTAGATAGGTACTATGTCGGCAATACATTTGTACATAAAGTATAAAACTTTAAAGACTGAATGAAACTCCACAATTAGCATTGTCATTTTTTTTTTACCTTTAGAGTTAAAGCAGTAAGATACAAAAATATTCAAATTAGTTTCTTGAAATATGTACACTACTACACTATATTTTCTAAAATAATATACCTATATTATAATCTAAGGGCCATAACACACCGGGACGCAAGGCGACGTGGCCAGCGACCGTAGCCAACTTACATCCCATACATTTCAATACTAATAGTTGGCTACGGTGGCTGGCAACGTCGCCATGGCTACCCGGTGTGTTATGGCCCTTAGATTATAATATATATTTTGACGGGCCCGTTAGCGTGGTTGGCGCGGAGGCGACTTTCACGCTGCAGGTCGTAGGTTCGATTCCTACCCGTGACATGCATTTGTGTGCATGAACATGTCTGTATGTCCGGAGTCTGGGTGTATATGTATATTAAGTATGTAGTATATGTAGTAATATCAGTTATCTGGTTTCAATAGTACAAGCTCTGCTTAGTTTGGGATCAGGTAGCCGTGTGTAAAAAATGTCCCAGGATATTATTATTATTATTATTATATAAGTATATTTTTTAGAAAATATAGTGTAGTAGTGTACATATTTCAAGAAACTAATTTGAATATTTTTGTATCTTACTGATTTAACTTTCCAATTTAAACTAGATAAACATAAATAGCAATCCGAACTCGAAATGCTTTTTCAATCAGCACGGTTTTTGAAAAATGGACAATCCCCATTCTAATTCCATCATAGCGCTATTCTTTTAATGCTTACTTATCTTTTATTTTCTTTCACGTAAACGATTATTGAAAACAGGCGATACATATCCAGGATTCCATTTATATCTTATCGATATGAATTGTCCGCTTATGCCGCATTGTTTATTTTCAAAGGCTCGGTGTATATGTAAAATCTACACCTATTTTTAGATTGTAGGACTTTATGAGCAAAGATTTCCAATACCTAATTACTTAAACCCACTCTATAAAACAATAATGCGCTAGATTTCTACGGTAGGTACATTTATGTGTACTTAGGTACATTTATGAGCGCTGGTATCTACGTAGGAACGTTACCTTTAACTGGAGAAAGCTTTCAGTATACCTTGCCCACTAACTAGCGGTTTCAGGCCATTTAGACCAAATAGGCGGGCAAAGTTTCGAGGAAAATCCCTTTTTATACGATGCATATTATTTCAGTGAAAACTTTTATTTATGCTTGACCGAGGTAACCTCCAGGGGGCTTACCATGACCTCTTATCGCGATTCAATTATAAGAATGTTTAAACGTTTCAGCGACTTTTTGTGCAATGACGTACCTTATTGTCATGACAATAAGAAACGTCATTGCACAAATGGCCGCTGAAACGTTAAAACAAAACTGCTATAAGAGGTGGTGGTAGGACCCCAGGTAATTGAATTGAATTGAGGGTTCAAGTCTAAATTGAATGTAAAAGTGTGGACTAACCGAACATTTATACATTTCACAGACTCATTTCACAGTTATCCTGAAAATAGCGCCCTCGCCGTAGGAATATTATTTTGCTCCTATATGATACAATTATTAGGCCTGCAGGAATATAAAAAGATATTTTTTAAGAAAAGAACCACAAATATTTGTAAGACTTCAATATTGTTAAATACATCTAGCAGCTACGTTTTTATCACACAGCACATATTTAAAACAGTTTACGCTAAAATAACCATCGGATATCTGAGACGTGCATTATGCAAAACATGAATTCCCACTCGACAAGTTTGACGCGCGTCGAATCGCCGCATAGCACGCCCCGCGGCGACGCTTGCGGTTCTGAGATTACTTCCCGCGGGCTTTCTAGTCACATAGACATAGGGCCCCATTTAGCTAATGATATAGGTAAGTAGAAACGTTCTAAACTGAACAAAGGGACATACAGTTTATGAACTATAGCGCTTTATGATTCGTTAGAAGAGTGAACATTCATAATTTCCTGAAGGAGACCTATTCAGACGTCAAAACTTAGAATAGTGACTATTCTAATAGATATTAGTGATCAGAGATGATCATCATCTAATTATCTAAACTACGTGTATGAGATGCGGCCACTGCCATGTTTAGGTAAGGTCATCGCTAATCATTTTGAACAGTAATTTAAACTGTTGATCCATCTAAGGGCCGTTTCAGGCCACGGGAGATAGTTTAATCTCGTGACATCAATACAGCATTGATAGTTTAAACTCTCCTCAATCGTTTAACAATTATACGGCACTTCGGGCAGTAAGATTAATTGTAGCGTAAACCGGGAGAGACTTTTAATCTATTATTTTTCATATAGAATTGACATTTGAGTAATTAAACTTTAAACTGTAAATTTATTACGAAAAATTACTAAAAATACAATATTTTATATTCGTTGAAGATACTGTGTGTGAAGCATTTATTTACTTGAGTGTGTGTGTTCTTTTCTGAATTAATTAAATACCTATCTTTAGAAAAACTTTTGCAGTAGTCATAGATCCCGCGTAGAGAATATAAACTCTCCAGGATCGATCAAGTACCGTTGATATTACTGATTTAAGTAGAAAATAAACAGTGAATGAAGAAACTCGTCAAATGTTTAATCACATTACCATTTGAATATCGAAATCTTCATTACTCTATAAATAAATACACGTTGGGAATGCTATCGTTTCTGTATTTTTAGCTCGCGGTCGTTAAACTCTACGAAGTCACTGGATTTATATTTTGTTTTGTATCGCAAAACAGAGAATTTTTAGGGTACCGCGACAAATTTTAGAAAACGCATAAGTGTTGATGACGGTTGTGTCGGTCAGTGTGTATTGCTACTTTTAAATATTTGTATATTACAAGTAATCAATGGATTGAGCATTACCGATCTCGCTCTCAGCTTGGATAAGTCTCAAATCTGTCGCTCACAATACTATTACCGAGCAATTAGCCGCGTTCCTAAGCCCCGAGCGAACAGCAGCGACCGAGCAATCAGAAATGACGTACTAATATCCAAGTGGTCTAACGTCAAAACGGTTTACTTAGGCGCGCTTCTCGGCTCATGCACACACCTAATAGATGTGTTCATATGGCGCGCATGCCTCACCCGAGCACTCATATTATGACATTACGTCTATGCGTTCCGACGTCAAAAGTGAGTGCTCGCGCGAGGCATGCGCCTGATGAAGACGCCGCCATTGGTTAAGATTTCTCCGTTGTATTTGATATACGGTATACGGAACCAAGGTTTTCAACGATAAAATCTCCACTTGGCTTTTCGTTTTATTTTATTTTTGTTTTCTGTTTAATCCGATAGGGGTGTGAAAGAATGCAAAATGGAGATGCGATTGTCATTTTATTTTTGTTTCCAATGTTGCAAGTTGCTGTCTTTTGTTAGTACTTTGTAAAATAAAAGATTTTAGATTTTTGAATGGTTGAGAGAGTCGTGTGGAAAACGTCTAAATAGAGGACAATTCTCTATCTACCTACCAATTTCTAACTAAGGTACAATGCGATTAAAATAAGAATAGGACCGGCCTAGCGCCATGTTGTGACGTCACAACTGGAACTTGTACAGGTTTTCGCTAACTTCACTCATAAGTACAGTACTTGGCCCGTCGTATTCTTATTTTAACCGCATTGTACGTGTAGTTATCGCTTGTAGCTCCATGGTAACATTACCAACATAAGCTGAGCTCTTTATTACCTTAGACGAGCAAGTGACCGTACTTCGCATTCTATACAACATTTAAAAATAGAACGCTTAATTGGATGTCTAAAAATATAATATTTTTCATTAAAAAAATAAGCGTCGGGACAGTTCAAAGTACTTACCAACTGAAAAAAACTTGGTAAAATTAGAATTAATTGCTTTTGAAGTCGATGCCAAGTTTTGACTAATTAGTGTGGTAAATAGTGTTCCAAACAAATAAATATTAAGCTTGTACCTATTAAGAAGATATTTATGGTGAGTACAACATCGTATCACAAACGTGCGGCGCGACGCGGGAGCGGCACTACGCGAAAAATATAATTTGGATTCATTCATATGGCTTTAACCGCACTAAAGCGGTGCGGCGCGGCGCGTCAAAATTCTCCATACAGCGCGGCATTCCTATGCGAAGAAAGTGTCGCGCCGCGCCGCACCGCGCCTGCATAGTGCGGTTGGGTAGTGTCGCGCCACGCTTCACCGCGCCTCTATAGTGTGGCTGGGAGTGTCGCGCACCGATATAATGCGGTCTAAGCTTTAATGCAGATTAAACTGGGTACATAATTTTCTTGACTCAAAAAATGTTATAATGTTGTCATTATTTTGTAAACCTTCTTCTAGCAAAGTCGATTTTGCTGCCCTGCAAAAGCCAGCAGGGAGGCAAAATATAACGTCCCTATTATCTGAACACCATCGTGCCATTGCCATGGAAACATCACAATCAGGTATAGTTATAGTTCGTAAAATAATCTGAGTAGCTGGTTAAAACGAGTTGGTTGTGCCGTTGCCATGGTAACTTAAACTGGAAAAATAAACAGTTATAGATATATTTCGTAAAAATAAAAATATAAGTGTATTAATTTTATACCTACTTAGCTAGTTTTGTTTAAACTAATATTCCCATTTTTGAGTAAAGCACTATAGAAGCCTGGTCGCTGGCCACGCTATGATGGCCTCAAGCTAAGCTTAGCTACGCTCTCGGCCTTCAAGCTTGGTCATCATTGCAACCCTTGCTGGCCGCGCTATAAAGGCCTTGACCTTCGGTCTCGGCCTTTATTTCAGCTTATCCATCAAGGGTTGCAATGCTGACTGCGCTGTGGAGGCCTGGAGCTGCGCCGCGCCGCGCTTTCGGACATGAACAACGCGATCAGCAACACACTCGTTACAGACCGTGGCAGTAATGTACTATTAAAAGCCTTCCAAATTTAAATATCAAGAGATGTCAAGTGCCTACTCTCGTCTCAATACTCCCATCATCCCATTAACCCAATAGCCGTCGAATGGTGAAGGGTGGCGAGCCGAGTGTTTACCGACACGTAACGGCACATTGCCTGGCGGAGTGCTAATTAACCCTGATTCCAGGATAAGGCCAAGTGTGTGGGCGACGGGGATATATTTATTCTAATAGGTGAACGAGTATGAATTGATAGCCGAGTGGTTAAGCAGGCGTGTTTCGTGCCCAAGGTCCTGGGTTCAAACCCCGACGCACCACTGAGTTTTTCGAAATTAATAGAATATGATTATCACTTGCCTAATATTAAAGACTAGTGGTGGATAGTATTAAGTTAAGGACAACTGGTTATCAATCGGTTAAAATTTCAGAAGACTTGGTGCCCTGGATTCTAGTTAAACACAGTTGGATTATTTCTTAAGTAAGTTAGTGGTATAACGATTAATTAATACAATTATTACCTAAGCTTCGTTGGAGAAGCTAACGGTATCTTTAATAAGCGACGATAAAGTTATATTTAATTAAACCTGTATTATTGAAGGAACATAATAATAATTAAGTCCCTTTAAACTCGCATTAAAACAATATTAGCAGCTCATTCCAAAGATTATGTACTTACTTATCATGTTGAAACGGAGCGCTGAAGTTTACAATGATCTCAGAATACAGTTAGTGATTCAGACTCAACTTGTTTAATCCACGCTTAAGTCGAACTAATAAGAAATACTATGTACCTAAATAAATACCTATTATGCACACTTATTTTATTAACTTACTAGCTGTGCCCGCGGCTTCGCCCGCGTTGAAATTGATGTTTATGATTAGTCTGTCTTATTCCAGAGCCTACACTATCTGCGTTTCACATTAAAATCAGTTTAGTAGTTATGGAGATACCGACGTGGCAACAAACATTCGCACATACAGACACATACACTTATTTAGCTTTTGCCCGTGACTTCGTCGGCGCAAAATTTAAATTAAAAAAAACGGACTCGATCCCGTTTCCCAGGTCCCGGATCCGGTTTGCTGGACCCAAGATCCGGTTTGCCGGATCCCATATCCCAGATCCCGTATCCTGGATCCCGTTTCCTGGATCTCGTTTCCCGGATCCCATATCTCTGTTCCCGGATCCCAGACATCGTATCTCGGAGCTCGTTTCTCGGATCCCGGATCGCGTTTGTCGGATCCCGTATCCCATAATCCTTGATTCCGGATACCAGACCCAATATCCCGGATATCACGTATCCCGGATATCCCGTATCCCGGATATCCCGTATCCCTGATACCGGATCCCGTTTACCGTATATATCACGTATCCCAAAACCGACTTGTATTTTTAAGAAGAGATCTAAACACCAATTTTCATACTTAATTCTAACTTCAAATATGACGAACTCCCATACAAACTTTCATCCCCTATTCTACCACCTTAGGGGTTGAATTTTCATACACCCCGTAATTATTATTATTTTTATTTAAAGAAACCAAAACAACTATTAACTATCAAAAATGACTTACTTTCACCCCTTAGGGGTTGAATTTCCAAAACCCTGATTTTAACATTTTTTATTTTATAAAAGACACCTGATCACCAATTTTCATACTTCTAACTTGAAAAATGACGAACTTGCATACAAACATTCATCACTTATTTAACCCCCTTAGGGGATGAATTTTCAAAAAGCCTGAAATGATTTTTTTACATATATAAAAAGAAACCTAAACACCAATTTTCACAGTTCTAACTTCAAAGCTGACAAACATCTATGCAAAATAACATTCAAACTTTCATCCCCTATTTTACCCTCTTAGGGGTCGAATTTTCGAAAACGCTGAAATTAGTATTTTAATTTTTTTTAAAGACATGTAATTACAAATTTTCATAATTCTAACTTGAAAAATGACGAACTTGCATACAAACTTTCATCCCCCATTTTACCCCCTTAGGGATTGAATTTTCAAAAACGCTGTTATTACTAATTTGTATTTTTTTAAAGACACCTAATCACAAATTTTTATAATTCTTACTTAAAAAATGACGAACCTACATACAAA
Source organism: Drymonia ruficornis (assembly GCA_947859195.1). NCBI lineage: Eukaryota > Metazoa > Arthropoda > Insecta > Lepidoptera > Notodontidae > Drymonia > Drymonia ruficornis. Next base: position 11,130,148 of record OX401909.1, read on the forward strand.
CTTTCATCCCCTATTTAACCATCTTAGGGGTTGAAATTTATAGGTATGATTAGCCTATGGCTCCTTCCAGAGTTTACACTATCTACGTTTCAAATTTCATTAAAATCGGTGCAGTAGTTATGGAGATACGTGGTAACAAACATTCACACACACACACACACACACACACAGTTACTTTCGCATTTATAATATTAGTAGGATAGGATTAGTAGGATAGTAGGATAAGTTTGGAAATGAATACAAAATACTGACTAAGCGCGATATCGCACGTGGCAACCATGGTGGCGCCACAGTGGGTAATTCGGTAGCCGACACCAAAGTCGTTGCGCTACCAAGCGGACACCAGGTGCGATATCCTCCATACAGCTCTATAATTTTTTTTGGTGGAGCAACTATTTGACTGACTCAGCTACCACTGGTGTCCTCGTGCGATATAGCCCTAAGAAATTATTATTGCTGCAATACTTACCCCCGTATTTATAGACAAGTCATTAGGTGTGTCCACAACACGCACATACCGCGCGAGGCTGCTCACCCACATGACTCGCGAAGCACGCCAATACTGCCGTCATAATTAAGAGTGCAGTACTTGCAAAATGGCGGTTTCGAGAAAAACGCGGAAAACATATTTTTAGTAATCTGTGCAAGATGTTCGTATTTTATAGCCATAAAAATATATCAAAAAATTAAGAAAAAAATCAAGCTTTTGAATGATATTTTTCTTTTATTTAATTTTTCAACCAATCCAAATATAATGCGTATTACTGCGTTTAGGTTTAGCATCAGGTCTTGTGGGAATCAGAGGCTACTAAAACTAAATGCAGTAGTTGCGCATATTACTGCATTATGGTCTAGCACATGTCGATTGCTGCATTATTTGTTAGTATTAATTTCCATTTCTTATACTGAAGACTTAGTGGAAGTAGACTTAATTATCCTCGCACATAGTTTTAAAGTTCTTCCTAAGTTTTTGCTATGAGGTACCCGATCGAATGCCTTAGCGATATCTAGGCTTACAGCCAGAGCTTCCCCCTTACTCTCTATGGCAGGTGCCCACCGGTGACTCAGGTACACAATAAGGTCACCAGCACAACGACCTTTACGAAAACCGTATTCTTCAAGGTCTTCAAGGTTACTGTTGAGCTGGATGTTAATCACCTGCTCCATGACTTTGGAGAGTAAGGAAGTTATCGCAATAGGCTGGTAGTTGGATGGGTCAGTGCGATCCCCTTTTTTAGGGACTGGATGGACAAAGGCTACCTTCCACGAATACGGAACCACTCCAGTGTAGGAGAGCGAGAACAATCGCGTCAGTACCGGAGCCAACTCAGGAGCACACGTCTTAAGCACAATGGCTGGAATACCGTCGCTTTTAATGCGAGGGCGAGGGCTTTTAATGCTCTTCGCACTGCACGTTATGTAAAGCGCACAGGCATGACGTGCGAGCATCGTGGGATAACAGATGGTGAGCTACCTCGGTCGTCAAGAGTCGAGTTCGACGCAAAAAGAGAGCACAGGAGATCGGCTTTCTCTTTTGCGGAATGTGCCAGCGAGTCGTCCGGTTTGCGCAAAGATGGTAAGGAGGGACGACAAAAGTTCGCCTCAACAGCTTTGGCGAGAGACCAGAAAGCGCGACTTCCAGAAGGAGGCTTAGGAGTCTCTCACCGACCCTGCGAATATGCTCAAACTTAACCCTAGCCATATTATGTTTCTTGCTGGATCTGGAGGCAGCATTGAAACGCTTCTTGAGGTCGGTGATATTAGGATCCTTCGCAACGCGAGCCGCAGCCCAAGCCCGACAGGCTACATGCTTTAGGCTAGAAGCCTTAGCACATTGACTGTCGAACCAGGGTGGTTACTTTGAAAAACGAACGCTGACGGATAGTCCGAAGTACGGATTCGATTTACGATCAAAACCATGTCAAACGTAAAGAAGAAACGAAAGAAGAAATGTCAAATCACGACGATCCGTCAGCCGAACCGTTTCGTTTCGTATTTCGGAGTAGGCTAGCAGGGCCGCAAGCGGCCGCCAGTGCGGACGGTAGGTACTCGGAATGAAATATTTCATTCCCATCAATACCGTGTCCGCGACTGCTACAGCGCAGAGCGAGGGATCGTCCGACGAGAAGCAGAGCTGTCTCCGCGGGTACGATGCGTAAAATTGACGCAGACCATCCCAGTCTGCTGACTTGTAGTGCCACAATCGACGCGACCCTGAGATACAGGGATAACTGGAGTGCAGCGGCGCCTCAGAGTGAACCAGGCAGTGGTCAGATGAACATAAAGGTGCACCAACGGACACCTGGTAGCCATCCGGGTGTGAAGTCAGCAGCAGATCCAGCAAGGAAGGTGTATGATCCTCAAAGTCGGGTATGCGAGTAGGCTCGGACACCAGTTGAGTAGTGGCAATTACTGCACTTAGCTCTAGGGTATTCAAGAATATGCTAAAAAAGAATGCAGTACTTGCTTGCAAGTACTGCATTCTTTTTTAGCACATGTTCAATGCTGCGCTTGTCCATAGCATTGATAAAATTTTCATGCAAGTACTGCGAAAATCGTTAGTTAGAAAACATACTTTCAGTGAAAATTTTCATGAAAATAAATTTTTTCCACTTAGACGAACCTCTTGGGATGCCATTTCTGTGAAAAAGTGAAAATCCCAAAAATGTCGATTACTGCACTCTTAATTATCACGGCAGAATAGCGAGCCATCAAACTCTAGACAGGGAAGGGTATACCGCAATCAGTTTGACATCGTTATGTCTCATGACTTGGCTACGCAAGTTAAAATGACAGCGCTCGGGTGAGGTAGGGTGAGCATTTACCTCGCGCGCGGCTTGTCAAACTTCTCTTGACCTCTTATGGACAAGACTATTGATTTATTCTTGAGTAATTTTTAATCAAAGTAGGTACTTATACAGCTTCATAATACGCGAGAGTAGTCTCCACTACCAATAACGCTTACTATGTACACATTAAGGAAACAGAAATATACCCATATAAGTCTTTTCACACACTTTGCAGATAAGACGGCGAATTTATTCTTATTTTAGCGCAACGGCCGTTTCCCAAGAGCCTTTTTCTTATTTCCGTATTCACTTACTGACGGTACGAGGTAAGGGATCCAAGCGTTAAACCCTGCAATAGTAATCAACGCTTACTCCCCGGTTTTACCCAAGGCCAAGGTTGATTAAGGCTCCCTAAGAAACCTCCACATATTTCACAAAAGACACTGAATATTTTTGTACAGCTAGCAAAGAAAGTTGCTGAACTTTTTTTTTGATGTTGTTGGTTTTTTTATTCTGTGTTTAGTAAAGTTACGTCTTAACCGACTTCAAAACAGAAGGAGGTTACTTAACTCGAACCGTAAGCTTTTTTTTCTATGTTGGCATGTCACCGCAAATCTCCAATATTTGATATTGAAAATTATTTTATTTCCTAGCAATAGAATTTTTACCCGACTACGGAAAAGCGAAAAGGAAGGGTTATGTTGTAGCAGTCTATATACTGACCATTTTGTTCTCCTAGGTCTCTCGAATGCGGCAAAAAGCCAAAGCAGAGACTTCTAACTTGTTTTTTTTTTTACTTTTTAGAGAGTTTTTTCGTAGTCGGGTTACAGTTTTTCAACTTTTTTGAGATTACTACTAACATAATAACATGCACAATGTATAAGTACCTACCTACTGATATTCTGCTTTCTCTGCTAACGGTACCATAGCAAGCCGTGACGTCATAATGTGAGATATTCGGGGGCTTTATAAAACTGTCGAAGGCAGGCCCAAGATAATTATCCGGAACAGTCTTACATCGCTAAGAGCTTTCCCAGTGCGGAAGAGATTACTAAGGGAGGCTTAATCTCCCTTTTCCAGAAAATATAAAGTATGTAGGAACAAGTGCGAAGGGATCGGATATGGCCTGATTGGGGTCATTAAGATTGTACTTCCATTAGGTTTTGTACGCAAAAGCTGTATTTTGCTGTCAAATCCTTAAGTGTTAAACGTTACTCAAATGTTCAGCACCTATACCTTATTGTCATGACAATAAGGTACGTCATATTACCAAAAGAAGCTGTAAGGTTAAAATAATACTGCTATAAGAGGTGGTGGTAGGGCCCCTGAAGGGCTAGACAAGTGGCAGACGTCTACAAATTCGCTAACGCTTCATCTATGGAAATGACATAGGTGACGTGGTCTCAAGCGAGATCTTCATAGCGACTTGTTGTTGATTTACATAGCAACGTTTGACATTTCCATACATTTTGAAGTTTATTCCATTCTATTCGATTAGCGTTCATGCCACTTGGCTAGCCCCTCAGGTATCTTTAAATGTTGACGACAACAGTGCAGTTTTATTCTGTAACAACAAAGTTATATCTCACGAGTTTATCCGCGGGTGAGATAACAAATTTTGTATTGAATTTTGTTTTAAATTTGCGGGCGTGAGATATGAATTTGTGCTTACAGAATAGCACCGCAGAAGGGCTAGACAAGTGGCTGACGTCTACGAGCGTTTGTTCAAATCGCTACGATTCATGTATGGAAATGACATGAGTCACATGATCTACATAGCAACTTGTTGTTGATCTACATAGCGACGTTTGACATTTCAATACATTGTGAAGTCTATTCTATTCTATTCGATTAGCGTTCATGCCACTTGTCTACCCCTGATGGTCTGCCCCCCTAGACAAGTGGCTTCGTTTACAAGCGCTTCTCAAAAACGCGCATCATGTATGGAAATTACTAGGTCACTGGATCTTCTTATCGACTTGTAATGTCATTTCGATACATTTAGGCGTAGCGTTTTGTAGAAACGCTTGTAGATGAAGCCACTTGTTTAATGGGCTGAGGTTTTGAGCGTATGCCACTCGATTCATTGCACCAATTGCGTCGTATCCCGTTGCGGTAAATTTTAGAAATGGCCTTTGCGTAATTTTTTCTAGTGTGGGTGTTATTGGGATCGCCTCCATTGTACGGTACTCATAGCTTAATTTGGTTAATTTGGGACCATACAGTTGGTGTATTATTCGGGCACTATTTTTGTGGTTTGCTGTATCTCACGCCTACGCATTTGACACAGAATGCAGCGAAATCCTCGAAATTACACATTTGGTCAGCGATATTCCATGTTCTCCATCGATAATAATTATGACCGAGGGTCGATCTTATTGATCGATTAAGCGATCGTTCTGATAAACATAATCTTCACGAAATAAAAAAAACATAAAGGCCCATTTCAACACTCTTAACATCTTTTTTACTTCAACATCGTATTTATATTTATAATTTTAACGATACAATAAAACGCTGAGCGCGATAAAGCGCCTGTTTATTAGCATTTTCCTGATATTTGCGGTTTATATATAACGATAAGATTATTTCTCGTTTAGTAAGCTCATTTTATTGTTATTTATAACACTTCGATTAATGTAAAGATAGATTTTATTGTTTCAGAAGCAGATTATTTAAAATTTAACAGCTTTATGTGCGGTATACGACTTCACGTTCTTTTGATTATCATCAGGGCCCTAAGTCGCTTAGCCATTGCCATTAAGCTGCTATAGTAATCGATTCTTGGTGGTTGGTCGGTCAGAATCAACCGACCAATAATAATAATAATATCCTGGGACATTTTTTACACACGGCTTCCTGATCCCAAACTAAGCAGAGCGTGAAAGGCGCCATCACGCCAACCATGCCAACGACCTCGTCACCAATCAGAGGATCAATCATTATAGCACCTGTATGGCAATAGAAGTTCAATGGCTAAGCGACTTATGGCCCAGTACACGTTGCACCTGCCCCATTATCTACACTGTCTATTAATTGCTTGTTTTTTAATTAAAAAGGGGTTTGCTCTTGACCTCAATCTTGTTGCGTTATTTGGCGACCGCTTGGCGCAGTGGTTAGGTTAGGTTAGCTCGGCTCACTGCATTGGGTGGTTGTTCGATTCCCGCCAGAGGCAAATTTCGGAATCGGCCTTCTAATCATTTTTTTTTATAGGAGTGCGATGGCACAAAACCGTACGGCCCGCCTGATGTTAAGCAGTAACCGTAGCCTATAGATACAATACCAAAGGCATTGCTCGCACATTGCTGACCTGAAGGGGAGTGGGATGGAGGGAGGGGAAGGGGAGTTGGGCTCCCGAGTCTCTCACTCATCGCACGAAACGCAGCTGTAATAGCTACGCTTACGCCGATCTTCTGTGGGGGGTGGTACTACCTCGATCAAGCCACCCCGGATTTACCCCGGTCTGGGGTGTTACTGGGATCGCTGCCAGTCTATTTTATGGTAGCCGAAGTACAAGCGTTGCTTAGTTTGTGACCATAAAGTTGATGTCGATATTCATTTATTATTTAAAACTAGCTGTACGCTGCGGCTTCGCTCGCATGGTACGTTTAGATAGCCTATGTCACTCAGGAATAATGTAGCTTTCTACTGGTGATAGAATTTTCAAATTCGGTTCAGTAGTTATGGAGATACGTATAGTACGTTTTTTTATACTTGTCCTATTTGGTAAGAAAAGATGGCGTCCAGCGGGGCGATTGCGTAACTTTGTGTCAATGTTTCAATTGGCTTCGTATATAATTGACACAGGATGAACACAACCAATTGAAACATTGACAAAAAAGTTACGCAATCGCCCCGCTGGACGCCATCTTTGCTTACCAAATAGGACAAGTATAAAAAAACGTACTATAGTAACAAACATTCACACACACACACTTGCTCTCGCATTTTAAATATTAGTATGAAGTGCTGATGTAGGCCGCACTTGCACTTAACACTTAACATATTAGTTAAGGATCGAGGTTTTACTCCGTCGGGAAATAATTTTCTCTAATTAAACTCAAGCTATTTTCGCCCTTACTGCAGCAAACAGTCCCCATGTAACAGTACATGGTAGCGTTTGCTCAATAAATTATCAATTAAGGATAGATTCGCGGAAATAGGTTCTCGTCCCGAGGGAGCAACAAATACGTAAGATTGTTCTGGTTGCGATGGTGGGGCATGTAAGATGTTAAACCAATTTTTGTGGTTGTGGAAATATGAATCTTACCTTTATGGAGTAGAGTCTAAAATTTGCTGCTAGTTTACTGGGTTAGTTGATAGAGTATTGCATATTAATGATGGTATACAGGGTGTAATTGACAGCCCTCCACATAGTGATGCGCTGACTTCAGTATATCATGCTAAGATGATCGGTACATAAAATTAGTTCAGGAACTTTATGGTACCCCAATAAAATCGGTTTGTTTTACTAGCGTATACGCAACGTATCGTTACTGTGGCAAAACGCACGTAGCGAACGGCCGCCCTCCCCGCAACAGGGTCAATGTTTGCCGTCAAACGCGCTCGCACTACGTGATTCACGCGTCGTTCTTAAGAGGAATTCAACATCCATTGCTGTTTTTTTATTTTAGCTGTTTTATTTACAAAAATGGAATACTGCGTACAGATAATATAATTGTACATTGAAATAAAGGAATTGTAACTGAAAAAAAAAACGATTAAAAATGTCAATTTTCCGGAGAAAATTTAAAGTGGAATATGATTCAAAATAAGGTCCTGAATTCACCCCGTCAATATGTGGAGGGCTGTCACTTACACCCTGTATGCTCTGTACATGAAATGTAATGTGATGTTTCAAGTAAGTTTTAGTATGCAATAGATTGTATTTTTGTATGTGACTAGTTTGCAAACAAGTGTGTGGCCGGCCTATACCATGATTTCAAATGCACCCTGCATTTGAAATCATGGGCATCCTTTCAAACGGTGATTCTACACGTGATTCAGAATACTTAGGGAATATTAATCGACAAATCAATTGATAAAAAATTATTGCCCAAGTAAATTATAACAGTTAACGGGTTTGCTTATTTGCTTACTCGAGCAATATTTTTTCATCAATAGTTTTTTTATATTTTTTTCCCAATATATTCTGAATCATGTGGAGAGTCATAGTTTAAAAGGATGCCCATGATTTCAAATGCACCCTGTATAGATGAATACCTAAGACATCGCTTGCACGTTGTCGACCTGAAGGAGAATGTGACAGAGGGAGGGGAAGGGGAGTTAGGCTCCGGGCTCTCTCACTCATCGCACGAAACGCAGCTGTAATAGCTACTTTACGCCGATCTTGTGTGGGAGGGTGGTACTACCTCGATCAAGCCGGCCCATATATGAGCTGTAGTCAATTGGCTACAGTTTGATTCTACCACTACAGAATAAAATCTACCTCCATAAATTGCAGTGAACTTCACTGGAATCGTACCTATCTCTTTAACAAACTTCACGAAACAATACTCAAATAGGGTCTGTAGTAAGCTTAATTTTTTTCCGCCAATTATTTCCGAATGAAATTTAAAGCCGGGGTCTGATCCAGCCATTTCTCTTTTCTGCACCGGATTTATCTCCAGCGAAAGAGATTAATTGTCGACTCAAAGAGCCATCTCTATATAAAAAAGGTTATCCGACTGTCTGATCGATCTGTCAACGAATCGCTGGGTATGGGATTTATGCTGTTTGAAAATGCATTTAGGCTGGGGCCGCACGCAATCGCGATGCAACAGCGACGTGACAGCGATCAAACCCTTTTAAATATATGACGGTGGCCACAAATTTACTAGAAATTGCCGTCACGTCGCATGGACCTAAAGTAATTTAAATCTACGTTTTGCTATTATTGCCATTCTTATAGCTCTATTTCTGTTATTAGCTTTATTAAATTAATATTACATTTTTGAAATGCAATCCTTTTCGAAAACACATCAGTCTTAGGTATAGCCAGTAAAACATATTTTCTTGGTCTTACGTGTCCTTCCTTTGGAAGTAATACTTACTCAGTTTAGGTACTACAGTAATTTTGATAATATTTTCAAATTCACTTGATCCAACTTTTAAGCAAGCACAGGCACTTGTAAAACCAAGATCAAAATGAATAAATACTGTGACACTGGTTGTTGAATATTGTTTATAGTACAGTAATGTCTTTACGAGCGATTTCAGAAGATATATTGGGGCGCTTTCTAAAATAAAATCTGAACTATTTTAGCCAGTGTATCCCGGTTAGCGAATTCGCAGACGCCATTATTTTTGCCATCAATTGCTATTAAAATGGTGGTTGGTTTTTAATTTTGAAATGACTAACGACTTGACATCATTTCAATACTCTAACTTTACGCGTGAACGAAACCTCGCGTTTTCTTTCGCGACAAAAACTGTCGTTTGAATCTGAACAATAACTGATTCACGTAAGTTATTTGTCCAATTTGGTGTTCCGTTTACAAGACTACGGTTTGTGATTACAATACAACATTATGAGCCTGCAAATAAATTGCGTGACTTATTTTGGACTTATTCTGGATCAGCATCTGATGGAAAATAAAATTACGTGAGAAGTTTTATTCGGTAAAATTTCTTAAAACTGAGTCGCTTATAATTCTGTATGTATAAGAATGGTATAAAAGATGGCAATGAATTAACACATTAGAAAGCTATCCATCAAATAAAATGCAGGATAAAAACTTGTAAAATTAAATATCATTTGGAATATAAGAAAGTGAATTCATAACGAAAACATCAAGTGACAGTGAAATAATGAATTGATGACAGCTCATTACTGAAATAGTCCATTAATCAGTCAACAATAGTCCGTTAGGATAACAAGCCGGAGAAAAATAGTTTAATTAATGTGGACATAACACTGTATTTTTTTGACGACGCAAGAACATATTTCATTTAAAAGAGCGGCGTAGATAGTGGTGCTAATTCTGTTGATACATCAACTAAACTAAGTATATTGCCGTGACAACAGTATTGGCACTTCTAGGTAGTTTATTTTTATACAGGGTGGTGATGACATCATGACAATAATTGAAACCACATACTGTTTATCACATACGTAGTACGCACATAAAATATTATTAAATTATATTCAAAGGTATTGCCACGGGATTGCTTTTTTATTTTGACTATTTTCACTTTACGCCTACAAAGATACCGCTTAAAACACCGACACCGAAGCGATGTTGCCCAGCTTGTACTTACAGGTCTGTCTATGAGGTCGGTAGACGTTTATAAAGGGTGTTGGGTTTCGTTTGGACTATTTCCGCATTTAATTTGTTTGAAAATTTGAAATTTTGGACTTTGATGTTAACCTAATTTTAATGTGTTGTGATTGACTAGCAGGGATAGTGTTTAAATTTATTGTCACTATGTCGTCACCACCCTGTAGATATAACATACATTCATGCATAATATTTATGCCAGTACTTATTACTACGCATGAAAATAACTCTCTCACAAAATAAAGCAGTTCTCAGACTTGCGTTCGGCGCGGCGGTTTTTTAAGATCTCCCTTATCTACATAATACGGTGTAATTTCTAAGTTAATAGTCTGTCTGTCTCCCTTTGTCATAATAAAACCAGTTTCAGGTTCACGACCTTTCAAACTTCAGTCATAAAAAAGTATAAATATTTGTTCCCCTCCCTCGCACTGCGAAGTTTCACCTAATTTAGATATATTATTATTAGCCTACTTTAATACAAAAGGGCAACACGTAATAGAACTAGGCTTTGTGACTAGAGTATTACAATTATAAATAGGTAGGTATACAATATGTTAAGAAAACCCTGTCCGACCCGAAAACGTATTTTTGGGTATCGAGATTCAATTATATTTTTGTAAAAAAAAAAATAGAATTTTATATATATATTTTTAATTTTAATTTTTTTTTTGCATAGTAAGTGTCCCACTGCTGGGCAAAGGCCTCCCATATTTTTTTGGAAAACAAATACCCCGTTTACATATTAAAAATCATAAAATTACGTCATCACATACTTTGTGGTCAGAGGTGTCGCCACACGATCTAACATAATTACTTCCGGTAACGGTGTTGTCATGTTGTACATTTTGAGGGAAAAAGGCAAAAAAAATGCCATTTTAAATTGTCATTATTATGTTTACTATCATGAATATTATTATTTTTTTATTTTATTAGGTCATGCGATTGGGAAACCTAAATACCGGTTTCGGCTCGGACAGGGTTTTTTTAACATCTATATCTATACTAATATATAAAGAGGGAAATGCTGACTGACTGACTGACTGACTGACTGACTGACTGACTGACTGACTGACTCATCAACGCCGAGCCGAAACTACTGAAGTTAGAGACATGAAATTTGGATAGTAGATATATTTTGTGACGTAGACAAGCAATAAGAAGCGATTTTGGAAAATTAAACCCCTAAGGGGGTTAAATAGGGGATGAAAGTTTGTATGCAAGTTCGTCATTTTTCAAGTTAGAATTATGAAAATTTGTGTTGACGTGTCTTTTTAAAAATAAAAAATATGGTTTTCGGCGTTTTTGAATATTCAACCCCTAAGGTGGTAAAATAGGGGATGAAAGTTAGTTGGGACGTTTGTATAGATGTTCGTCATTTTTGAAGTTAGAGTTATGAAAATTGGAGTTTAGGTTCCTTTTTAAAAATAAAAAACTTGAATTGCTGCGTTTTTGAAAATTCAACCCCTAAGGGGGTAAAATAGGGGACGAAAGTTTGTATGGAAGTTCGTCATTTCTGAGGTTAGCATAATGAAAATTTGTGTTTAGGTTTCTTTTTACGTATTAAAAATAATAATTTCATCTTTTTTGAAAATTTAAACCCTAAGGGGTTAAAATAGGGGGTGAAAGTTTATATGGACGATCGTCATTTTTTTAAGTTGGAATTATAAAAATTGGTGATTAAGTGACTTTTAAAAGATAAACAATATTAATTTCAGGGTTTTTGAAAATACATCCCCTAAGGGGGTAAAATAGGGGATAAAAGTTTGCATGGAAGTTCGTCATTTTTGTAGTTAGAATTAAGAAAATTGGTGATTAAGTGTCTTTAAAAATAATAATAATAATAGCGTTTTTGAAAATTATACGGGGTATGGGATACGGGATACGCGATATGGGATACGGGATTTTGTATATGGGATACGTGATACGGGATACGTGATACGGGATACGGGTAACGGGATATGGGATGCGGGATGCGGCATACGGGATGTGGGATGCGTGATACGGGATACGGGATACGGATACGGGATACGGGATACGGGATACGGATACGGATACGGATACGGATACGGATACGGATACGGATACGGATACGGATACGGATACGGATACGGGATACGGGATACGGGATACGGGATATGGGATACGGGATATGGGATACGGGATATGGGGTAAGGAATAGGGGATACGGAATGTGGGATGCGTGATATGGGGTACGGATACGGGATACGGATACGGGAAGTTTGCATGGAAGTTCGTCATTTTTGTAGTTAGAATTAAGAAAATTGGTGATTAAGTGTCTTTAAAAATAATAATAATAATAGCGTTTTTGTAAATTATACGGGGTATGGGATACGGGATACGCGATATGGGATACGGGATTTTGTATATGGGATACGTGATACGGGATACGGGTTACGGGATATGGGATGCGGGATGCGGCATATGGGATGTGGGATGCGTGATACGGGATACGGGATACGGGATACGGGATACGGGATACGGATACGGATACGGATACGGGATACGGGATACGGGATACGGGATATGGGATACGGGATACGGGATATGGGGTAAGGAATACGGGATACGGGATACGGAATGTGGGATGCGTGATACGGGGTACGGATACGGGATACGGATACGGGATACGGTATACGGGATAGGAATACGGATTCGGGATACGGGATACGGGATACGGATAAAGGATACGTGATACGGGATACGGGATATGGGATGTGGGATGCGTGATACGGGATACGGATACGGATACGGGATACGGGATTTGGGTTCCAGAAAACGGAAACGGAATTTTTTAAATTTATATTCTGCGCGGACGAAGTCGCGGGCAAAAGCTAGTATTGTATATTTTTAGATGTACGAATTTATGATGAAGTTGCTACGTTACCACCCACAATTTCTTCTTCTAACACGGCTATCCCCGGCGACTTCTACTCTTCGTCTCTCAGCCTGTATCCACTCACTGCTGGGTGTAGGCATCTCCTCTTTTACGCCATTCATTCCGGTCCTGTGATAGTCTTGTCCAGCAAGTGCCGGCCACCTTTCTAATGTCATCGGACCATCTGGCTGATGGCCTGCCTCTCTCCCTCCGTCCCCTTCTAGGCCACCACTCTTTTACCGTTCTGGTCCACCTGCCGTCATCGCGTCATCCCTCCTAATCACGAACAAAGATAAAGAGAACAATCGCATAAAATCTAATTACCTAACCTTTATCCTCCACAGTCATACGTCTATATTATTATTAAGTACTTTTTTTATAGGACTGCGGTGGCAATAAAGCGTACGGCCTGCCTGATGTTAAGCAGTTACCTATAGATATATGATATAGATAGATGCTTGCAATACCAAAGTGGGTTGGAGGGAGGGGGAGGGGGAGGGGGGGTGGGCTTTCGGCTCTCTCACTCATCGTACGAAACGCAGCTGTAATAGCTGCTTTACGCCGATCTTCTGTGAGAGGGTACTACTACTAGAGGGTAGTACTACTCGTGTACTTAACATAGGTACTTTTCGTAACAGTTGAGTCATAAAACTTTATTATAAGAACTAGATTCAGCGCACATGTGACTTTGATGTTTCACTCGCAATCACCCATGTCCTAAATGAAAAATTCATTTAGACCAAGAGCTTGGTGGCATACTGAAATATTTATTTGAATTATAATGTTGAATCTCCACTTATAATATTATAAAGAGGTACAGTTTCTAAGTTACTGAACCGATTTTGAAAATTCTTTCACCAGTAGAAAGCTACATTATTCCTGAGTGACATGGTAGTGGCAGGTAGGTTATAAATTGCTACGCTTTATGAAGAGGAAAATAGGTTTAGTATAGGGTAAAATGAGATAATAATTATTGGTGGTAGAGCCTCGCTATAGCTAATTGACTGCAGCTCATATACGGGCTGGCTTGACCGGAGTACTACCACTCTTTCACAGAAGATCGGCGTAAAGTAGTTACTACAGAATAAAGAATAACAAATGCCGGGAACAACAAAAACTAAACTGATAAGTGCTAATATCACTTTTGTCATCGTTGATTTATTTTGTCTTATAAAAAATCTGACTTTAGCTTTAGGTTGGTCTTGGAGGGTTTGACGGAATTTAGGTAGTAAGTACCTCTCCTTCCCACATTAGTGCCAGGAAAATGAGTTGGAAAAGAGCGGAGTTTTTGAAAATTCATGTGCGTAGGTAATATTTACAGAAAAAGTATATTCCACGATTTTATCGCCGGCTCTTTGCCTATTCTAAAGGAATCCCGGGCAATGAACATTTTAATATATGAGTATGATTATAATTTGCTATGCCCCATACGATTGGCGCACGTGTTGTGAGAATTGACCTTGCCCTTTAGGCTTCGTCTCACATTCATGCTATACTATGCGATGCTATCTGGAGAAGCGACAGCCCATCCGCTAAAGCGAGTCGATCAAAGTAGGCGTTACATTGCAGTAAGTATCCCTTTCCTGTAAAAATACTTTCTGCAATATTAGTTACTAAAAATTTGTTTTAGTTATGTATTTTTGTGTAATAAAATACGCTGAACGTAGAAAAGATGCATCATTTTTTTAATTTATTTATTTTATCGAAAAATATTTTGTCACTTACTTTTAGACGTGTCCCACACGTGTCCCACACACAAGAAGTGAAGATACAAATTACTGCAATAAATGCGTCTACATGTACCGAGCAGTGTTTTGACGTCTTACCATAATATAGCCATACCTAAAGCCACGACATAACGTCACTGATTTACAAGTTCATCATGAAATCGCATCGCTTCGTATATCTGACCAGCTTAAGGACATTATCAAATTTTTATACCCCATAAACGTAGTCTGTGCCCGTAATATAATGAAATATCCAATTTGATATGAAGGAGTGTCAAAGACGAATCGACTTTACACGTTAATATTCGCAGACCATTACTCGCATAATTGAATTGCGGATCATTAGGATGTGTGGGTAACCAGTAATGTATTAGGTATGGGTTTTTGTACACATTATTTTAATTTTCTTGTATTAAAATGTGAAGTAGGTATATGTATAGGTACTAAAGAGCTTTTATTATTTTTACGTATACCTATAAGATATGACTAAGTAACTGAAGATGGAGTTCTGATAGGTTTTTACTCAAAATACGATATTAAATTGATGACTCTACCGATTGACATGAAATTTCGTTTTGGTGAACGGTATTATTACAAAGCGTTCAACTCGTTTTGAACGACTGTCCAGTATTTTTTTCAAGGGAAATTAACAATTAATTAATTGATTTAATTGAATCAGTGCTTAACTATTCATTACATTGCGAAAATTAATTTTATTTTAATTCTTTGACCCTTTCTGTATGTGTGAAATAAAAAAACATCGCAATAAAATTTTCGTATTTTAATAAAAAAGGGGCTCACATAATTGATCTCTAGACGACTTTCATAGCAACTTGTGTTGATTTAGCGAAGAATTTATCACTGTCAAACAATAAACATCGAATTTCACTTTAATTAGTTGAAGAATCGCTTTAATTCTGTATCAAGTTAGCGGAAACCACGCCGATATAGGCGTATAAATCATGCTAAACAGTTATTAATGTTGTAACCATTTGTAACGGTGTAATTGTTTTAGTTTGAACTAATTGATTTTAATTAATGATTTGTGAAAATGTGCATACAATTTTGGTAATGAATCTGATAATGGGTAGATAACTAGAAGGTATTATTATTTCACGTGTATTATACTACGATTTCTTAACATGACAAAAAAACGAAATTCATAGTGTAGATTTACTCCTTAAGGCCGTGGTCCCCTATTAAATGCCATCGGCCGCTTACAGCGTCATGCGTAAGCCGCGTCACAATGTTACTATAGTGACGTCGGTATGTGAAAGAAACCACAACAGTACTTTCTATAGTAAGCAGTGACGCAGCGTACGCGTGACGCTGTAAGCGGCCGATGGCATTTAATAGGAGACCACGGCCTAACAGACTTTAGAAAATAAGAGGTTTTTAATTTTAAAAATTCTGTAAGTACTTAATTAAAATTGTTTACTCCTAAAATTACAAACCAAACAAGTTGATAAGTTTAACATAAGTTGATCGATAATAGAGGATCTCAGCTTATTTGGTTTATCATTTTGGAGCTTAACAAGCTTAAGATACCTAAGCGAAGGTGCTTTCTTCCACACCCGAGTCATTTAATTAGTCTGTAACTATCTCAGACCAAACTCTATGGGCCACGCCTGTACGCGCCTATATAAGCCCATTCACCCCTAGTATTAATTACTTCCAGCTGAAGACATTTTCAGTGAAATACGTACCTACTGTACCTACCTACCGTCTATGACACCATTACTCAGTAATTGCAAATATATGACCGTACCGTCATTGTGATTTGATTGGGCATAAAACTGAGTTCACACCTACGCGTAACGGCTTAGGGAGGGAAGGCAAAAAGTCGCCGATAATGAAGTGAGGTGCAAATTCTATAGGCAGGGCGGAAAATTTGTGTTGTTACTAGTAATTTAAAGGATTAAGATCCGCGGCTCTCTATTGGTCTCCACGAGACCACTCCGATTAGATAGCGCCGGCGTTCTAGTTACCGCATTCTAAATACAAATTTTTAGCAGGGCACTAATCGGACGGAGCGCTCGAAGACCAATTACTTATTAATTTTAAGATAAACTATGTATTTGAAGGGTTATACACTAATCCATATGCCAACTGGCGTAACCAAATACAAATGAGACGCCTCTTTATGACTGCTAAACAAGATTATCGCGTTAGTGAATTAGTTGCGCCTGCGTAGTTTATTGAGAGCTTTTACGACGCATCAGCGGGTTACTGGTGAAAACGTTACGACCGACTGAAATTGATCGCTTAGAGGTGAGCACGTCCGGATTGTTTATGGATCCGGAATCGGATACTCTTCCTAAGAAAACTAGGATTTTGGATACAAAATCCATTTGTATCCTTCTTCTTTAAGTGCCACTACTGAAGCCATAAGGGTTTGCAGTCAGCTGCTTGAATTTGGTGAGGTTTAGCTAAGTCGGTCTCTGCCATTAGAAGAATGATTTAATATGGTAAGGTGGCTTATCCTTAATTAGCCGGTCGTTAGATAGTTGACATAATACCTACCTGGATTTTAATATCTTCACTGTATGACAAAGGAGTACTTGCATGAATAAAATCATAGCAGTCACAAGAGTTAGAAGAAACAGTGCACTTAACTGACTCTGTAGAATCAATCAATTCATTTGGTTTATAATTTTATGAGGTTGACAATTCCGAGGGTGAGTGGTGGGTCCCTCTCTAAAAAAATTTGTAACAATGGATTTCCGCAAAGTGACGCCTGATTCCATCAATTGACTCTGTAGAATATTGATTCATTGTAAATAATGTAAATGCGTCCACATAATTCGTATGTGAACCATTTCCGCGGATACACATTGATCCCGATACACCCATCTCTATTTCCAAACCCGGATGACGTGTCACGGACAAGACGTTAGCCATCAAGGTCGGTATAAAAATATTATTGTTTTGTTCTATCAGCGATGATCGGCGCCCACGACGCGAAAACAAAACGTCATCACCCTACTTCATGAAGGAGATAGCTCGGAAATGTATATCGTTTATTTTCCGTCGACCTAAAAACTTGGTGAGCTAGCGATTAAATTCTTCTTAATCAACGATTTTCGGTGTTTTCAAAAGAAAAGTTGAGTCTGCAGAGTGTTGATCGAAGACTCTTTTTTGTCTGACGACAGTTTAAAGACGGCTGATTAAATCTTATTTTATCTTTTCGTGGAAAAATCAACAACTCAAAGGTATTGATTCTTTTGGTTGGTAGACAGTACCTATTTCTATCTTTGTCATAGTCGTAACGTATTTGTAAGACAGAAATATCTTTAGATCAGTCAGTTTTAGGTTAGTCGTGATTCGATGACACAATTATTGTCAACAATCTCCTTTATTTCATCAAAGAAATCTATTAAGTAGGTACCCATTGATGTGTTATTTTATCAGTTATGCTACCTTCTAACATCGTAATCACCAACCTTGTGCTCAGCGCACCATTACATGCAGCGAAATTCACAAGATGAGTGGAAAAGTTAAGGGGAGGCATTTGTCCATTTTTTTCGCGGGCCCGTTGGCGTGGTTGGCGTGATGGCGCCTTTCACGCTGCAGGTCGTAGGTTCGATTCCTACCCGGGACATGCATTTGTGTGCAAAAACATATATGTATGTCCCGAGTCTGGGTCTGGGTGTATATGTATATTAAATATGTATTTACAAATAAAAAAGTAGTATATGTAGTAATATCAGTTATCTGGTTTCCATAGGACAAGCTCTGCTTAGTTTGGGATCAGGTAGCCGTGTGTAAAAAATGTCCCGGGTTATTATTATTATTTAAAAAAGGAACTCAGCTATGTTTACTGGAAATCGATTCTACCGTTTTCAACAACGACCACATGGACAAAACCACAGGTTAGAAGCTACTATGTAATAAATGTAGGTTAACGATGCCACGACCTAACCGCGTTAATGAGCTGGTTCGATCAAGGCATACACTGCTCATTACTGATCGTTCGATGGCTGACAACAGACCGCAGCGCACGTGCGGCGTCGTAAATCTATTGTATCATCTGAATATGGCCGACCAGCTGTTTGCGATATGAAATATTACGATGTTTATGGTCGATGAATCTATTTTGTGGCTATTGTTAGATTTGGCGATTGCCAACTTTGTTACTTGGAGATCGACGACCGAAAATCGACTGAACGAAAAAAACATGTAGGTAATGAAAATATACCGTAAATGCTTATTCTTTGTGGTGTATCGTTCGTATTTCTGTACCGTATCGGACCTACTTTGGTATCGTAGTCGTCAATACCACTCTAGTTTAACATAGAACTATAACAGTCCCACAAGCTTCTCATGATCGCTGCGAGTTTCGCTAGACTGTCAAAATATGAATAAGATTTTTTTTATTGCCAAGGATGCCACACTGGCAGGCGGGCCACTTGATGGTAAGTGGAAGCCGCCGCCCAGGACATCAAATTCTCCATTTGAAAATTTCAGTTTTTCTTTTGGCCACCGGGCGAGATAAGCTTGTGGCACTGCACAATACTAGGATGTGTTTCTTCTAAATTTTGACATCTCTAAATTTATTGTCGTCCCCGATACATGCAAGGGTGTGACAAGGTCAGTATATCTACAAAATATAAAATATTTTTTTTAAACCCACTCGCTTTAGTTTCTACTAGACATCAAAAGAATGTTCATAACATAATACCTATTAATACCTACGCTATAAATTAAAAAAAGTCAATGCTGCAACATTTCAACAGAACGAAATACCTTTGGTCAAATAAAAGTTATAATCGGATCAAACGCAAGTGTAATGCTTTGATGTCATAACATAATGTTTGTAGGTGCGATTTAGTCGCAAATAGAATCGGAAGTGAGACTAATCCCCATCAAACGGCGAAACTGACGTGGATCGACATAAGCCAATTATAACGAGTATAGCAGAGAGCTTCCAAGAGTATAATGAAGTAGCTTTGCCTCAGTCAGTGACGTGAGGCTGGTCATTAAGCCTACAATAAGAAGAAGAGACGTGCATCGCCTGAGCTCTATCGTTTTTCCTCTGGTCAAAGCTCAGGGGCCCGATTCACGTAACCAAAACCGTAACGACATTTCAGCGATATAGTCGTTGATAGCATTTTCTTGTTACGAAAAGTCTATCAGCGACTATATCGCTGAGATGTCGTTACGGTTTTGGTTACGTGAATCGGGCTACAGGCCGCCGCTCGTGGCGTGTGCCTGAAATAACCTCACGAGGATGTGCGTATACCTATAGATACCTATAGATACCTATAGATACCTATAGATACCTATAGATACCTATAGATACCTATAGATACCTATAGATACCTATAGATACCTATAGATACCTATAGATACCTATAGATACCTATAGATACCTATATATACCTATAGATCATAGACCATGTGACGACGATACAGCTTCTAATAATGATAAGTCAAAGATGTGTCTATTAAGACATTAAAACCATGTTGTTCTTTGTGAGGATGTCAAGGATGACTATCCAAATGAACAGCGCATGAATTTTTGTCAGTGCATTCAAAAATAAAAAATACTGGCTTCGAATTATTATAAACAACAACTCAAAGCTTAAGTAATTACAATAAAAACGTTTCTTTGTACTATTCACGATTGATTTCTTAACATACGGAAAAATACGGACTCATTCAACAAACTAGCAATTCATGCTTGATTTAATACAAGTGTTGTTAAAATGCTGACTATGGACTACACAAGAAATATTGCTCAGTCGATGAAAATTCTCTAAATTCGTTAAGGAGATAAAGAGGAACCAATTCTAACGAAGAAGGCAATTAGTTTTGTACAAATGAAACCCTAACTTCACCCCAGGGTTGTTTTTCGTCCAAGTTTATGAATCTAACAAATTGACATTACCCTCAGTCTTCTTGCAAATTTCACGTTAAAGTTTCGGCTGTAATTGGAACCTCAGCGAAAGTTTTAAGACATAAAATTCATTTAGTAATAAGTACTTCTCTTTATTGTCTTATGAGTGGATTTTAATTTCATATTTCATTATAAAAAGTGAAGAATAAATTCTTCAATTTTTTTTCTTACTCTTTTGACTTGATCTTCCGTGTTGATATTTTGATCCTACATACCTATGACCTTTTCCTATTACCTCTCAATGATCAGCTGGGGTCATTGATTAGTGTCTTCACAATATTGGCAATTCAAAATTTATTTTGTACCCAAAAGTCACAACTATGAATAATCTTATTCCCTATCGACGTTGATCGAATTTGCATTTTCATTTCCCTAAAATGATCCAATTTACTACCAATTCTTTACAAACGCTTTCATATTTAAAATTTACCTCGAACCAATTAAAATTCCCCAGACTTTATTAATAAAACAGATCGGTGAATGCACTTGCTTTTTACGATATTATGAGATCATCAAACAGCTTTCAATCTATTCACCTGTGAATTTTGTTACTCTGTTATTCTTCCGGACTTGACTTGCCTGGATCTATTTCGTCTACTTTAAAGAAGTCTATTGATTGTGAAGTGGTTTTCGGGATTTCACACCCAAAGGGTCCAACTGGAGCCCTATTGTTGTGCAAAGTTTGTAACTTCACATAGAGCTTTATATTATCTTATTAATGAAGCATTACTACCTTTGACGGGCCCATTAGCGTGGTTGGTAAGATTCCGCCTATCACGCTGCAGGTCGTAGGTTCGATTCCTACTCGGGACATGCATTTGTGTGCATGAACACGTCTGTATGTCCTGAGTCTGGGTGTATATGTATATTAAGTATGTATTTACAAACAAAAAGTAGTATATGTAGTAATATCAGTTGTCCGATTTCCATAGAACAAGCTCTGCTTAGTTTGGGATCAGGTAGCCGTGTGTAAAAAATGTCCCAAGATATTATTATTGTTATTAAATCTAATAAATTAGTTTTTTTTTATATTTATATTATTCCAAATGTGTTGAGGTCAGTCTCTAATCTAATATAACGTATAAACTACCCCAGTTAAAAATCAAGGTTAGATTAAAATATGAACAACTTCTCTACAATATCAGCAGTTATAAAAACAGTTTATTATTTAACCCTGTAACAGCTAACTCAACACATTGAACTCCTGAATATTTACAGATTAGTTTGAGGTTGGTTTATGGGCTAAAGGTTTAAGAAGCGTATAAATCTTCACTTTTCACGAGAATTATGTCGGTTAGATGTTTCTGGGGCCGCAGTGATGGCGGGCGGATGTTTTTTGTTATTTATTATCCTTCGACTTGTTCTCATTTGCAATTGATAGCGGATTTGTATTCGCTGTTTGGGCAAGTTTGGAATTATTTTAGGGCCTCCGCAGACTAGCTACTTTTAGCATCGGCGACCGGCGATTTTGATGCTGCATCTCGCACGTTTGCGCTCGAAAAAACGAAAAAACGCGACGCTACATCGATACGTCACAAAATCGCCGGTCGCCGATGCTAAAACTAGCTAGTCTGCGGAGGCCCTTATCGAAGGCGACATCCCTAAGTAAAGTCTACTTTCTGGTGTTAGTAGAGCTGTAATTTATTGTTTGCTTGTATAAGGGGAAGTATTCGGTATTCTGAACATGAAAGTTCAATAATGAGTAGGTACTAGGAACTCAGTTGATAAAGGAGGTGTCTCGAGTAACTCCACATCTCTTCTGTATGACTGTTTGTTTCTGAAAATAAATAAAGTAATTAGGTGTAGAGTATGAAAACCCGACAGGTGACGTAGATGGAATGACGGATAATGTGTTAAGCGCTGGTTTCCTCCAAAAGCGGTGCCGTCATATAACGGCCGTCACTAGAACGTTGGCTATGTAAACTGAATGACGCGGTTTCCTAGAGAGCGGCATTGGAAACCGTTTTTTACATAGTCAATGTTCTGTGACGCCGCTATATGACGTGACGCCGCTATATGACGCCACCGCTATTGGAGGAACCCATAGCTTAAGCGAGCGAGATAGGTGACGACAGGAAACTTATTTGAGCAAATCACGATGATAACTACAGCTTGGCTCTACCGCCAATAAATAATAATCATCATTTAATTAATCAATAAGTTCTCTGAGTACGGCTGAAAGATTTGTAAAGAGTAAAGCCAATATGTCGCTAAACTAAGTGATTCCCCGCTCAAAGAAAATTGAAAAAAATAATATAGCGACTGTAGCCTAGGGGCGAACACGTTGGGCTAGCAATCAGAAGGTCCCAGGTTCGATCCCCGGTGGGGCATGCACTAATGGATGAATTTTCAACAATGTGCATAATTTACAGTTCGCTTACGGTGAGGGAAAACATCGTGAGGAAACCTACCTATCCCCCGGGATTAGGTAATAGTCAGTTCCTGTATACGCGGCGACAAGGTTCACCACCTGTCACGTTGGGTTCTGACTATCTGGTGAAACGTGGGCTTTGAGTTGGTGAATACCTCCACAATGTGGTGGTGTATGGCCACTCAAGCCTCTGACTACCCCCGTATGGGGATAAAAGTCGTGACGTTATATTTATTTATTTTTATAATATGAAAATGCTTCTTCGTTTTCACTGAAACTCCCGCCTCCATTCGTCAACACGCTAACGAGTGTTTTACTCGCGCTAACCGCATTTAAATGCTGAGAATAAATAAGAATAAACACATCAACGCGCCATTACGTACCCAATAAAGAGACAGCGCTTTGAATGTTCGCTCGGAAGTCAAACGGCCCGCTTAGCGGTGCCACTAATTTAATAAAATACTTTACAATTTACGAGTACGTCGATGTTAAGGCCGATTAATGTTATTTCATTAGTCGTTGGTGTAAAGGAATGTTAGTGTGCTCATTTTGATTTTCTTAACTTACTTCCATTATTTATGTTAAGCCGTTTTCAGACGGAAATATGGTCGTGCAATCTTATAATTTTTAATAATTGACGTTTTAAGTATTTTTCAACGTGATTCTCGGAATGAGGTAGCTCTTGGGTTGGGGAAGGTCGTGTTGGTATATAATGAAGTAGTAAGTATCAACGTACGATTTAAATAAAACTGCTATTAGTTGTTAATACTATATACATATACTTTACTATATGTATACAAAATAAAAAAAAAATAAAAAAATCTTACTACATTCTATTTGTATCGCTGATTTTATTAACATTATACACCTACCTACTTATAGCACAACCAACAAGAAGCCATACAGCAGATTATTATTATTTCGTTTCTAACGGTTAACTTTTATTTCTTTTAAAAATAATATTATTTTTTTCAACAGTGGTGACCAACTTGATTAGGATTTACCATTTTGTATTGCTTCTCGTTGGCCGTGGTATAGTTATTTTTGTTGCTGTCTCATTTATGCATGACAACTATAAGAAGGATGACAATACATTTGTTTAACCAACTTACTCAAAATCTATCGTACATAGTACTAACAAACGGACAAAAATAAATAACGTAAGCTGAAGAATTTTAATACTTCCACAAAAAAACGATTTGAAGGAACTATCCACAGTTAATTATTATTTAATCGAAATCCAACTCGTCTTTCTCTGAAGTCCTTGCATTTTTATGATTCATAACTATTAACTATTCTATGAATTTCTGAGATCCCAGTGGTACAGCCAGCATAAAAAGTGCCTACTTAAACAATTCTCATTACTTTGCCATTGTAGGAAACTTCGGTCAAGGTAAGGTATTGTCTTCTAGTACACCTTGTAATTAATCAATTATTTTACTGTTATTAATCGTTGTCATGGTTAATTGTAAATCGAATTAAAAGGTTTCGAATTCAAAGTGACTTTTGTTGCTAACCGTACAAATGTCAGTGAAAAGTAATTAAATGTTCGTTAAATTTTCTCAGTGGTCCGAACGAAAGTGAAAAATACTTTTTCAAAAGTAAATGGAATTATCGAAAGCTGAATACGTATCTCCGTGCTTATTCTTTAACATAATACCCGTGAAATTGGTATTGGCTAAAAATTGTATTGGACGCTTTGGACTGTCGTTAAGTTATTTTTTAAGATGAAAGGTGTGTCTGGAAACTTCGAAGTAGAAATATACGTATGAAAAGCCTTCTCGCCTTTGCCAAACGAGGATGGGACTATTGCAAATACACAAAATTGTACTAAAATTCGTCTTTTCTTGTACATACTCTAAACGTCATAGGTTATGTTGCCTACGTAAAACAAAAACAATGGTTTAAAGGCTATATCGCACGAGGCAACCAGTGGTAGCGCAACCAGTCGCTCCACTAACAATATGTATAGAGCTGTATGGAGGGTATCGCACCTGGTGTCCGCTTGGTAGCGCAACCAATTCGGTGTCGGCTACCGAATCACCCGCTGGTGGCGCCACCATGGTTGCCTCGTGCGATTTCGCACTAAACGTCATAGGTTAGGTTGCCTACGTCGTAAAACAAAAACAATGGTTTAAGTTTTACTAGTAAATAAGTAGAGAAAGCCTTCCAGTACCACAAACACACACACAGTAGTAGTACAGTAACGTGTTAATGTTACGAGTCTGAAAATAATGTTTTTTTTTTATAGGACTGTAGTGGCAAAAAAGCGTACGAACCGTCTGATGTTAAGCAGTTACCGTAGCGTAGCCTATAGATGCTTATAATACCAAAAGTATTGCTCGCACATTGCCGACCGGCTTTCGGCTCCCTCACTCATCGTACGAAACGCAGCTGTGATAGCTGCTTTACGCCGATCTCCTGTAAGAGGGTGGTACTACCTCGGTCGAGCCAGCCCGTATATGAGCTACAGTCAATTGGCTACAGCTTGACTGTACCACATTTACAACATTTTGAAAATATGTCGGTATTGCCAATAAATCTTCTGGTGAATAAATCCGCATCAAAATTCCTTTAAGTTGATTGTCGAATTGTGAGTGCGATAACAGATGTGTGAATTTCGCTGCATTTAGTGGAGCACCGAGCATTCTGGTGATTACAATTTTAGGGAGTACCATAACCATAGTAGAAAGATGGGTAGTAGGCTATCTTCATACAACGCACCGCGCGCGGCTTGTATGTGTGCGCCATGCGTATCTATGCGTCGCGTACGCACACTCAAACAAAATCTCGACCCGATTCGCAGTGCGAAACAATGCATGTGATGTTTGAGTGTGGGTGCGCGACGCATAGATACGCATGGCGCACACATACAAGCCGCGCTCGGTGCGTTTGTATGAAGATAACCTACTACCCATCTTTCTACTATGCCATAACTGCTAAAATAATACATCAATGGGCTACAAGAATTATAGCTTTTGTATCACTTAAATAATGTATTTTGTTTGTAAATGGATATGCATACAAATCAAAGTAAACATACACCACTCGAGTTTGTGTGCAAACGAGTCTACCATTCAGAAATGGCCATTATTTTGTTGTAACAGAAGCTTGTATAAACAGACAGCACAAATAAGTAATGGATGTTTACACAGCATTCAGACTTGGGTTATTTGTCTAGAAGTCTTCATAGCTTTGTTGGAATTTTGACTGGAATCTGTGATCAATAATTTACGCTATTCGTCTAGAAGATTGCACTTTATTCGAATGGACAGAATGCAATTTAATATCGCCAACATGTCACAAGTAGATCTCACTTTTAGTTGACAGATAGAGTCCGCGGTATACCCCACATAATAATGATTCGTTTGAGGTGCTAAAGCGAATCATTATTCTGTGCTTCCACTTCTATTATAATAATTCTGTCCGAGTTTTATCAGTTTATCTTTATTAGTTTATATTTATTTTTCTTCAGGTTTTTTTTTGTCCGGGCGCTATTAGGCCCGGCCCGCGATCTCCCTCTGACATGGGGGTCAGAGTCTTTTATTAACTTATACTAAAATAAATTATTCACAGTTTGTTTTTTATTAAAATGAGTAAAACACAGATTTTTTATTGAAAAAATAAAAAATGCTTATAAAATATATTTTTTTCTTCGGGTTGGCAACGTGCGAGCGATGCATTTCACGTTGTAAGCATTTATATGCTGCGGTAACTGCTTAACACCAGCTGTAGGTATGTTTGTTCGTTACCTTCGTTACATAAAAAACTTGTCTTTGGTATCATCGAGAGTTGCAAAAACACGAAAAAATTACAATTGTAAAGTCGGAACGGAAGGTAGTTCGTGGTGCCATTAATAATGCAGTATGTCTAGTTGAATCAGTATGTGAGACGGAAGACGTTATTAGTTAAACGGGCAAGGTAACACGTTAACTTCGGGAGTTAGTAGGCGATGAATTACGGCGCCGCACGTCGGTAACTTGGTTAGGAGGTGGTAGATGTTATGAGTGTCGAGAGATATAACACCATCATGCTTTTATTCCCTGAAGGGAAAGGCAGAGATGCCATGCGAGGCATTCACTATTTTGACAGAGGTAATTTGGTCCCACTTTATGTACATTCCTTCTCAATGCGAGGGAATTGCTAATTTTGTTGTGCACATAGTAGGTTCAACAGGGGTAGGTATTACAGGGTAAATTGACCGCGTCTTCGATTGCTCGGGCGCGCCGGTTCATGAAGACGCACTAAAATTTATTTGGTTTTATCCATAGGCAGTAGAAAAAAAACTCTAAAGTTTAAGTTATTAAAGTAGTTAGTTTCAAGTGTTTGGTTTGGTTTGATTTGGGATGTAGAAGACAATATAAAATACTAATTTGGCAGGTTGTTGTTCTTAATAAGTTTGTGTTTATGTTGAGTAAAGTAAATAAAATAAATTATTTAATTCGCTTGCATCTTGCACCATAACATCAATAAATAACTAAGCTGAACTTGGACAGTGTAGGAGGAATCACGAAATGGTGAAATTACGTGTGAACTCTACCGTTTTAGTTCGGGAGTGTGCGTGAACATTTTATTAAATTCACTTTAGATAGCACGTGACAGATGCTACCAACAGAAGAAAGGTGCGTAAACGCACTTAACATAGATTATGAATTGAATGAATTACCTTTTTGAACTCTATTATTTGACTTACACATAACTTCTCTTCCACAAGAAGAGGATAACTCAAGCATAAAAAACAGTGATTAACAACCCCCCCCTAAAATTATGGCAATGATATCTTGGAAAAAATCTGCATTTTTCCAGACTATTTACCTATTTTTTTACACTGACAAGGAATCCAGGACGGTATAGGAGAAGTTTACAACTGATCGACCAACCAACAATCAGTGCAGTAGGTGCTATTTCTAGAATATCGTATTACTGTAGATTGAATTAAAATTCCTCTTAGCTCTAGGAACTATTCTTTTCAATTGTTCTAACTATTCTCGTCCAATGTTAATGGATTAACTGGGAATTGGAAGGGTAAAAGTTACACGCGTTTGAAAAATAAATAGGGTAACATGAACTCAGTTGAAAACTTTTAGAATTGTCACGATTTCTTTTCAAGTATTTCTTTGAGGAGGTAAACTTTTAGGTGTTCTAATTATAGCCCTATTCAATTTGTAATTTGTAGAGTGGAAAAAATGTTTTGTGGAGTTTATATTCAGAGCTTTTTAGGGGAAAAATATAAAAGGACATTTCTTCTTTAAGGCAATATTAAATTGCGTAATAATTTTACCACAATTGTATGAAAGTGATTCTAGATATTTTCGTCGTCGCTAAATATTTTACTCAGTGTTGATACATTATAATTTCTTACCGTCGAGTCCAAACTTGATTAATATTTCGTGAATATAAATGAGAAGATCGATCAGATCCCTCCGATCATACTTTTAACGAAGTGTAAATGAATTTCGCGACAAGGTTTACTCCTATTTTGAGATTCATACATTTCTCACGTATTGGTAGATTTTTTATTAGGGGTTATTGGAAAAACACTAACAACCTTGCAGGACTGTATTACCGACATCATAAACAACAACTTTTGTTCCATAACTTTTTACTAAACAATAATTCATTTAACAAAAAAATCACACTCTAAAAATCACACTGTAAATACATACATTACCCTGCCACAATTTTTGTTTGGAGATGAATTGCCTGTGCATTGGCTGCATCTAACGGATAGGGCGATTTCCTACTCCGAAAGTGTTACGGATTCGAAGTACGGATTCGATTTACGATTAAAACCATGTCAAATACTGAAATCGTAAATGTCAAATAACTTTCACGAAAGAAGAAACGACAAATCAAGATCATCGAATCCGTACTTCGAATGATCCGTCAGCCGAAGCTTTCAATTCGTTTTTCAAAGTAACCCCCAGCCCTCTGTTTTGACGTTGGAACGCATAAACATAATATCATGGCATAAGTGCTCGGGCGAGGCATGCAAGGACACACCACAAACCGTGGCATTATAACTGTCATGTAAAAATGACCTCAAAATTAACGAAGTAGTAACATATACCTACTAAAATCCAAGAATTCTTAATCCATTCACTAATTAGCTCCATTCCTAATCCACGGAAGTTTCGTACAACACGACAATCGTTCGAGTGAAATGTCCAAACGTTGTGCAAATGGATGGACGTGGGACGTGCTTCGACTGTGAATCAACAGATCATTTCCTGAGTGGCCCGCAGACCTGGTTTTACATAATTAAAGGAGAATTATATTTAACAGATGCTAATATTTCACCAAGTGTTGCGTTCGGCGCAGTGGTTCAAGCGTAGGCCGCTTCGCTCACTGCAGGTAGTTGCGGGTTCGATTCCCGCCAGAGGCAAATTTCAGCTATGTGACCAATGTGGCAATCAAGCTTACAGCCCACCTGATGTTAGGCAGTTACTGTGGCCTTAAGATGGTTGCAATACCGAAAGCACGTTGACAACCTGAAGGGGATTGGGACAGAGGGATGGAAAGGGAGGGGGGGTGACCTTCTGCGAGAAGGTGGTACTACCCCGGCCGAACCAGCCCGTATATGAGCTGCAGTCAATTGGCTACAGTTTGGCTCTACCACCAATAAACATTAACAGGGTTTAAAGTAGGTGACGGATTCCATGCAGAGTCAATATAGTACCTAGTGCACGAATGCATTTCTTTGCACTGCCCTTTCAGATTAGCTTAAGTGAAACAAGAAGGTTACTTGCACAACTTGAACTTCTAAAATATTGTATTGCAGTAACGACGAAGCTAGCGCATTCAAATCGAGTTTTTATCTCAATCTATCTCGGATGTGTTAACGAATTTAAATCGGATTTTATTGTAACGTCTCCAATAAATTTTCCTTTTTTTGTAAGTTAGCAAGGTACTTGTGCAACGGTAAGTAAAATTAAACGGTGATTAGTAAGCAGTATACTAATGTCTATATCAACACGATAAGCACGTTTAAAATGTTTAAACTTTTAGAAATGTTAATCTAGTATTGCGGAACTTCGAATATAATAGGTATTTTTGTCGTACAAATGGACGGTTGGTACCATGGACCAATTACTAAGGGGACTGGCCCTAAGCAACTCGGCCGAGTGGTCGGCCTAGTACTAACATCGACATAAAACGAAGCGAGTAGTTCAACTATTTACCGGTAGATAGAACAATGAAAATGAAAAAACAATGACCACGTTTTTTTCATACATATATCTAATAAGGGCACCTCTTTCTTTAGTCTTTACTCTGTGGTTTATACAAACGTTAGTTACGTTAGTTGGTACCTATACAGAATTCTCGCTATACAGAATTCTCGCAACAAACAAAGCAGTCACTGGACAATTATTAGGCCGGCTTTACAATCGCGGCGCGAAGGCCTGCGAACCCATTTTAAACAAGGCTAGAAAATTAGAATTGCGGGCCTTCGCGATGCGAGTGTAGAGCTGGCTTTAGGTAGTGGTATGAACTCGATTTATCCAAACATTCGCATCCATAACCAGTCAATAAAATGAATGGAATTTACAATCGAGATTTTCCAGTGAGACGCATTCTAAAGATTTGCGTAATAAAGATTGATATATCATGTGTTTCGAACGGGAATTAACTTGATATTAATTTCGACTCGTTTGATCTACGAGTGTCTGGAGGTAGCCTCGTTAAATCCACAATAAATCCCTTATGATGTTTTATTAACCATACTTGTGCCAAAACGTTGTTTACAGCATATTATTGTTTGTCACATTTCCATGGTATTCTTTCTCTCCCACTCACATGACTTTCATAGCGAAATACCTACTTACTTATTTATTGGTGATAGAGCCAAGCTGTAGCCAATCGACTGCAGCTCATAAACGCGCTGGCTTGACCGAGGTAGTACCACCCTCTCACCCAAGATCGGCGTAAAGTAGCTATTACAGCTGCGTTTCGTACGATGAGTGGGACAGCCGGAAGGAAGGAATTATAACCGTCAGTTATACAAAAAAATTTTGCAATGTGTGTGTTGTGGATTAGGTAATAGTTAGTTCCTGTGTACACGGCGACAAGGTTCACCACCTGTCACATTGGGTTCTGACTTTCTGGTGAAACGTGAGCTTTGAGTTGAATACCTCCACAATGTGGTGGTGTATGGCTACTCAAGCCTCTGACTACCCCCGAATGGGGATAAAAGTCGTGACGTTACATCTTTGCAGTGTGCGTTTCCCAATTTCATACCATATATTTCTTCAGTGCGCATCCCGGCTCGGTAATAGTCCACCATATTGGCCAGTTCAAATTCCGAACCAATAATTTAAATTAAATCGGAATTCGGATCTATCTAATTCTGTACTGTTCCGTAACTTATTTATAGCGAAGGGTAAATTCGGTGAATTGGTAAAGCTACCCCTTATCCGTTACCCTACGTTAAGTGATGGGTCAAACAGCATGATCCCGTTAATTTGAGCCGGGCCGAATTTGTCTTTACCGATTGAACGCGTCCCAATAAGCTATGGGAATTAATATCCATTGTCAGAAATTGTTTCCTTCTGAATTGATTGTATTAATGATGAATTTAAATGTGGGACAAAGGGGCTTTAGATATTACGTTAATTGGTTGCTATCTTATTCAAATGGATTAGCCGCTCTATCTATTTTCTATTTATGCCGAGTTGTTCGTATTATTGTTATAATAACGTATAACACATTTTTATAAAAAATAACGACTATCGTATCGGTATTGTTTTTAAACCGACTTCAAAAAGGAGGAGGTTTCTCAATTCGACCGTATATATATATTTTTTTTATGTGTGTTCGGGGATAACTTCGTCGTTTATGAACCGATTTTGATGATTCTTTTTTTGTTGGATAGAAGATATCCCGGGGGTGGTACCATGATAAGGAAACCAGGATCTGATGATGGAATCCCAGAGAAATCGAGGGGAACCTTCGAAAATCGTAGGGGCGACTAGTGCGTTTGTAATTTTTTTCATTAAGTACTTTAAAGCACTACTATTTTATGAAGGTCTGGAGCCGATCTGATGATGAGGCCGAAAGACAGTCGAGGGAACTCCTCAACAATTTACAGCAATCACCTGGTGTTTGGGCTTGATTAATTTGTATTGATGAGAACTTTACACCTAGATGGGTTGTGACTGTCATTAGGGTTCTGATGATGAAGACGAAGAATAGTCAAGGGAACTCCTCAACGTTTAACAGTAGCTACCTTGTGTTTGGACTTAATTCATTTCTATTGCTGAGAACTTTGCACCCATATGGTTTATAAGTGCTATTACAGGTCTGATGATGGAGACCATAGACAGTCGAGGGAATTCCTCAACGATTTACAGCAGTAACCTTTTGTTGGGCTTACTTCATACGGTTCAATATGCCAAAATGTTCATTGGTATGGCGCCACTAAAAATCGTGAAATAAAATTATTTTTATAAAAAAAAAACAAACCGACTTCAAAAAAACCTGGAGCACTAAAAAGCCTGAAATAATATTTCTATTACTACCTCTGCCTACCCCTTCGGGAAAACCAGACGTGATGGTGTGTTATCGAGTATTTGGAGTCGGTGCCAATCTTGGTATGCCAAGTCTACCTATTATAAAAGTAAGAAGATAAATTGGCACCGACTCCAAATACTCGATAACACACCATCACGTCTGGTTTTCCCGAAGGGGTAGGCAGAGGTAGTAATAGAAATATTATTTCAGGCTTTTTAGTGCTCCAGGTTTTTTTGAAGTCGGTTTGTTTTTTTTTTATATCGTTACAGTTCTACTACAGGATCTTTGAAGCAATTAATCATCCAAATCAAAGACCGCGGTTGCTTTTGCTGTTTAACATGTTAGATAGCGCGGCTCAACAGTAACAGTATTAGATAGAATATTTTATTTTATGCATTTTAGTGACAGCAGCCTAAAATGAAATGTTTATTTTGCATGTACACCCTACCTATGTTAAATTATGCCTATAAATTCTACAGTTTTGGAATGTGCTCATCAAGGCCTTCAATTTGATACCCATATTGTAATAATAGAAGAAAAAAATATTTTTTTCACTTTTGACACAATTGATTTTATTTTAAATAATGTAACCAGTGTTAACCGGAATGATGTAAGGATTCTAACATTACCCCATACATCCAAATCCGTTCAGGCATTTATACGTTATGGTGGAATAAAGAATCTCACATACATACATACATGAACCCTAAACACATATACACTCCTTTTTTTGGGCAGTCGTGTAAAAAAAAGATAGACTGTTAGTACTATTTCATCCGTCAGACCCAGTTATCACAGTCGATAACCAATGTAGCAAACCTTCACGGCTTAAAAACTCCCGACACTCGAACATATAAACCACTTTTGTTGTTGACAGTACAACCTCATGATTTGCAGAATTAATTAACTGTCAATTTATTATTTTGTTAATAAACCACATCATAGGTACCCACAAATGAAAATAGTGATTTGCTATCAGAGAACGATTGGCTTTAAGCTCAACCACAGAATAAATAGCCAAACAGTGTGGCTTTGATGTGCGCGTTTGTGCTGCCACCTCGTGCGAATGTAATTAAACTCAGATTCTGTGTGAGTGAATACAATATACCGTTTAAACATTTAGATACACGTCTAGGCCGTGATTGGTTGTGAATATGAATTAATTTTGTAGTAGAGAATATATGAAAATACCTTAGTCACTACGTTTAATGATTCTACCTATATTAATTACAGCGTTCATATTTTAAATTAAATTAGTATCCTAAATATTATACACACTTATTTATTACTTACATACAAAACTAAACTAAATGTAAATGAAAAAGATATAAAAAAACAACAGCCCCCCTAGACAAGTGGCATGAACGCTAATCGAATAGAATAGAATAGACTTCACAATGTATGAAAATGTCAAACGTCGCTACGTAGATCAACAACAAGTTGCTATGTAGATCACGTGACTTATGTCATTTCCATACATGAAGCGTAGCGACTTGAAGGAACGCTTGTAGACGTCAGCCACTTATGGATGTCAAGTTAGACGAAGGACGTATTCAAGCCCATAATAATTAAAAATTCCATTAAAAAATGACAGACAAAACTTAAAAAAATATTGCAAAAAGTTTCGCCACGGGGACCACGTTTATGGTAGGTATAATCGGTGGGTGGCTTATGGTAGCGAGCGACTATGAGCTGTCTTAATCAATGGGAATTTACTCGTGAGAATTACTTTAATTACACAAGTAAATTAATTTTAATTATTAGTTTTATTAATTCGTATTTTATTGGATAGTAAGCTAACGTGTATACTCAATAGTTTAGCCATTAATGTCCTGCATAAACTATAATAATGATGTAAGTTCCTAAATTAAATTGTAGAATTCATTTTGAAAACAAACATTCAGGGCGGAACCGCACCCAAAGCTCGACACAGATTTTTACTCTTTTCCAATATTAAGGGTTAGTAGGCTTACAAGGGTAAACTACGGTAACTACGATTGGAATCCAATATAGTGTATTGACAGAGAATGCAATAATAGTAGGCTTTGTGAATATATTACTAACGTTTGTATAAACCACAGAGTAAAGACTAAAGACAGAGGTGCCCTTATTAGATATATGTATGAAAAAAAAAACGTGGTCATTGTTTTTTCATTTTCATTGTTCTATCTACCGGTAAATAGTTGAACTACTCGCTTCGTTTTATGTCGATGTTAGTACTAGGCCGACCACTCGGCCGAGTTGCTT
Organism: Drymonia ruficornis; assembly: GCA_947859195.1. Taxonomy (NCBI): domain Eukaryota; kingdom Metazoa; phylum Arthropoda; class Insecta; order Lepidoptera; family Notodontidae; genus Drymonia; species Drymonia ruficornis. Next base: position 11,164,867 of record OX401909.1, read on the forward strand.
AGGGCCAGTCCCCTTAGTAATTGGTCCATGGTATAAACACATGGTAAAACGAAAAAAAATTTTTACTAGCTGTGCCCGCGACTTTGTACGCGTTTTTTTTGTTAATGTTTGCTAAAATAAAAGTAGCTTAAGTTACTCCTTATAATATCAACTACCTGTCATTGGAAATCGGTCCAGCCCTCTCACTCATCGTACCAAACCGCAGCTGTAATAGCTCTACTTTAGAAAGAAGAAAGAAAGAAAACATTTATTTGGCACATCACGAAAGACAAGCGACTGTAGCCTAGGGGTGAACAGGTTGGGCTAGCAATCAGAAGGTCCCAGGTTCGATCCCCGGTGGGGCATGCACTAAAGGATGAATTTCCATCTATGTGCATAATTTACAGTTCGCTGACGGTGAGGGAAAACATCGTGAGGAAACTTACCTATCCCTCGGGATTAGGTAATAGTCAGTTCCTGTATACACGGCGACAAGGTTCACCACCTGTCACGTTGGGTTCTGACTATCTGGTGAAACGTGGGCTTTGAGTTGATTAATACCTCCACAATGTGGTGGTGTATGGTCACTTAAGCCTCTGACTACCCCCGAATGGGGATAAAAGTCGTGACGTTACATTTACATTTACACACGAAAGACACAAAACAGTTTAAATAAAACAAAAAAAATATACTTTAAGCCGATTTTCTGTGAGAGGGTGGTACTACCCCGGTCGAGCCAGCCTATATATGAGCTGCAGTCAATTAGCTATAGCTTCGCTCTACCATCAGATACTATAAAATACGCCATAAGAGAGCCAGTTTTCTGCTGTCTGCTATATTCGTCTGTTCTTTTAAAGTAGGTATAAAAATATCGTTTGCAAGTTATATTCCCACTTGGTCGAATCGTTTCGTTCTCTGACTTGCGAAAACATATTAGAGAAAATTTATTTTAGGATTTGCGAAATTTATTCTCCAAATTCCTTACGTAAACTGGATTTGTTTACGAATGTAACCGAAACTTCGTTCAGTGATATCGATTCGATAAGTACTGCAATTCTGTGCGGTAAAATTGGTTGGTTGTTTATGGAAAGATTACCTAAGTCTGATTTTTAATTAGACGAAGTGGGCTGACAGGTTCTTATGTCACTTCTCAATATAAATAGAACAAATAAGGTTCAAATTCGAACTTTTCAGCTGTCAGTTGGCTTCGTCTAATTAAAAATCAGACTATAGGTATTTTGTAGAGTATCTACTTACTTACGTCAGTATAATACAAGGTCCTATAACCTAAACGGACCACGGCTATATATCCTCTAGATGAGAATATATAAAAAATAAAAAAAGCCCTTTTAACGTCCCACTGCTGGGCACGGGCCTCCCCTCAATGCGAGGGGGATTCAGGCCATAATCCACCACGCTGGCCCAGTGCGGGTTGGTAGATTTCACATGTCTAAAGACATGCAGGTTTCCTCACGATGTTTTCCTTCACCGTAAGCAAGTGATAATCATATTAAAGTTATGTTTCACACATAGATTTCGAAAAATCCATAGGTGTGAGCCAGGGTTTGAACCCATGACCTTAAGCCCGCAAGACGCGTGCTTAACCAATCGGCTACCACTGCTTAATGATGAATGAGATGAGAATATATTCTTGTTTAATTCTTTTTAGAGCGTGTTTTTTTTTAAATATATTATGTTTTGTATAAAGTCATAGAACAAAATTTATTGTTTATGATGTTAGCAATAAAGGCCTGTAAGGTTGTCAGTGTTTTACCAATCACCCTGTATATTAAAAAATACTCTACTCAGACTTTTCAATCAGTGAACGTATATCGTTCACGTAAACGGATTTACGTGAAAACGGGTTTTCGAGCAGACAGACACGGTAACCAGAGGGCCTACTCTGTTTCAAACGAAAACGAAATTTCGGACGAAATTCGCGTATTTCCTACTACGTTTCTCATTGATTCCGACATTTCTTATGAACGAAATTGTTTGACGTCTTCGTCGTCGTCGAATCTAAACGTTAAACAATTTTCGTTCGTAATAAATGTCGGAATCACTGAGAAACGTAGTAGGAAATCCGCGTATTTAGTCCGAAATTTCGTTTTCGTTTGAAACAGAGTAGGCCCTCAGATATGGACGGATATTGCAGCGAATGTAGGGCGGGCGGCAAAAACGATAGCAATATAGAGTTGAGTGACCGGGATGTCTAACACATACTTAGCTGTGATACAAAAAACGCATAATTTTGGAAGTTTATGATGGTAGAGTCAAGCTGAACCCAATTGACTGCAGCTCGTATACGGGCTGGCTGGATCGGGGTAGTGTCACTCTCTCACAGAAGTTCTGCGTAAAGTAGCTATTCTCGCTGCGTTTCGTACTATAAGTGCTCAACAGAGCCTCCCCCCTTTTCGCGCCCTCTCTGAGAAATACTGATAATTATGGGTGTTTTTCAATATTTCATTGGTTTTACTCGTCTCGTTAGTCTTGTACGTAGGCACATACATACGACTAAACAATCAAACGACTTACCCCTTCGGAGAATAGAGGCGTAATATTTACCTAATTTTAATTTATTTTCTCAATTAGTATTCTGAAGTTCGCTGAAATTTCCGTGACACGTTGCAAGCGTACCGTTTAAAACAACTTGAA